>CM076572.1:501727595-502327595 GCA_034641835.2 Pinus albicaulis | reverse complement strand
GTTCAGCTGCACAGAAAGATGAGGATTTCATTTTAGAAAATGATACAGCTCTGGAGGAAGAATCAGATGAATACCAAAGAGGGTATATGAATGCTTTTTCCGCTCAGCAGAAGCAATACTCATTGAGAAACAGATATGTGCCCATAAACCCAATTCAGAAGAGAAAAGAGGCTTCAACACCTAAGATGGATTCACCTATACCACAGAAGAAAGGAAAAGAGACAATTGATCCCGCAGCTAGTAAATCATCGTCATCAGAAAAGGCCAATCAGTCAAATAGAATGAAAGATAAGGCTGAAAAGAAAGAAGTTCCGGTCAAAGAGTTTGAAAGAGTTTCAGCTTTTAGTTTGGAGAATGAAATTTCCAAATTGAAGGTATCTATTCCTTTGACAGAAATTATGAAGAACAACAGCTATCGAGGTCAAGTTTCTAAAATTCTGAATTTTGATCCAATTTTTGACACGGTAAATATTGAAGATGATCAACCCGAATTGATATTTGGGCCTACTTTAGATGGTGAGTCCCCTGACAGTGATGTTCCTCCCTTTTATATCAGTTTGAGGTTGCATGAATATATATTGCACAATGCCATGTTCGATTCTGGTGCTTCGCACAATCTGATGCCAAAGGCGATCATGGAAAAGTTGGGTTTAGATATTACAAGGAAATACCATGATTTGTATTCATTCGATTCTAGCCGTGTGAGATGTATCATACTCATCAAAGATTTCGTTGTAATTTTAGATCAAATTCCTGCGAAGAATGTCTTGATGGACGTGGTTGTGGCATACATTCCTCCTCGATTTGGGATGCTCCTTTCTAGATCTTGGGGGGAAAAGTTGAAAGGTACACTACAGTTAGATTTTTCCTATGCAAAAATTCCAGTCTTTGGTCAAATGAGAAAGTTATATCGAGAGCAGAAGATTAAATACATGATAACAAGCAAGGAAAAACCAATCAATCATCCTGTAAATTATGTACATACCGACTTAGAGTCGTTTGTTTTGTTTGCTGATAGTTTTAATGATATAGATAGTCAGTTATTTTAGGCATAAGATATACCAGAGATCACTGAAAATTTTAGAGGAGTTCTGCATAAATAAAGACGAGAAAAGCAAGCTACTGTTGAGCAATCAGCTGAAGACAATGGGCAGCAAACAGGAAAAACAGAGTTGGCGCAATTTCAACACTTAGAGGAGGATGAAGATGGTCTTTGGACCATGTATTTCGATGGCGCAGTGGGTAGTGATGGTGCTGGGATTTGTGTTTGGTTACACAGTCCATTTTCCGCTCCGGATAAAGTTCCAAGCAATGTGAGAGTATGTTCCTACAAACTAGCATTTGACTGTTCTAATAATGAGGCGGAGTATGAGGCTCTGATTGCTGGCCTTAAGATTCTAAGAAAGCTGAAAGCGAAAATAATTGCAGTCTATGGTGATTCAGAGTTGGTGATAAAGCAGGTAAAGGGTTAGTTTCAAGCCAAGCATCCTCGCATGAGGGCTTACCGTAATGCAGTTTTAGACATTTTGAAGCTATTTTCAGATTATACCTTGACGTGTGTGCCTCGCATACAAAATGGTGTTGCTGATGGAATTTCTAAGGCAACAAGCAATTTAAAAATCCCAATGAATTCCAGCAACAAGTTCAAGATCCATGTTAAGCACCGCCCCACCGTTCTAGACAATTAGAGATGTTGGCAAGTTTTTCAGGATGACGAGGAGATTAGTGATTTTCTGCAAAATAAGGGTAAGTTTAAAGACACCTCCATAGATACAGAACATGATGATGATAATGATGATATACAAATAAATCAAATGGAAGTGTTGCAACTTAAAGATAACATCATTCCTAAAGGATTGATTCCTTTAGAGGAACTCTTTGATCAAGACGATGTAGCCTGCAAACCGACATTGAGGCCGACTGAAAAAGGTGTTGAAGAAGTAAATATTGGGACAGCTGAAAAGCCCAAGATGGTAAAGTTATCCAAGTCATTGTCACCAGAGGTAAGAGTGGAGTATGTGAGATTTTTGTCTTCATTTGCTGATGCTTTTGCGTGGGATTACTCAGATTTAAAAACATATGACATAATATCATTCAGCATACTATCCCTATTAAACCAAATCAGAAGCCTTTCCATCAGAAGTTGAGGAGAATCAATCCGAAGCTGCTTCCATCGATTGAAAAAGAGGTAAACAGGTTGTATAAGTCAGGAATCATTGTACCTATCAGATTTTCTGATTGGATATCAAACTTGGTGCCCGTGAGAAAAAAGACAGGTGAGATCCATTTGTGTATCAATTTTAGAAATTTGAATAAGGTATCATTAAAAGACAATTATCTGCTGCCAAAAATGGACCATATATTGCAGCGAGTAGTTGGAGCATCAAGGATGTCACTACTCGACGGCTATTCAGGATATAATCAAATTTTAGTGCATGAGGACGATCGTGACAAAACTGCGTTCACCACTCCATGGGGAACGTTTCATTATGCCAAGATGCCATTTGGTTTGAAAAATGCAGGTGCCACTTTTCAGCATGCAATGGACATTGCTTTCGCCAATGAGAAAGATGTATTTTTGGTTGTTTACCTTGATGATTTGACTGTGTTTTCAAATTCTGATGAAGAACATTTATATCACTTGAAAGTTGTTTTCCAGAAGTGCAGAAAATATGGCATTTCGCTGAATCCGAAAAAGAGACTTTTTGCCATGGATGAAGGCAAGATCCTTGGCCACATCATATCGAAAGACAGCATTCGTGTTGACCCTGCACGTGTTGAAACCATCCAGCAAATTGAACAGCTCCGGAACAAGAAAGAAATATAGTCATTTAATGGTAAAATGAATTTTCTGCGCCGTTTCATTCCAAATCTTGTTGAGCATCTTAGAGAAATCACGAACATGCTGAAAAAGGATAGTCAGGTAAAGTGGATAGAAGAGGCGGTGAAATCATTCAATTTGGTAAAGTTAGCTCTTTCTTCAGCCCCTATTTTAATCAGCCCGGACTACACACAGGACTTCATTTTGTTTTCGTTTGCCTCTGAGCACACTTTGGCAGCTTTTTTAATGCAGAAAAGGGATGGAGTTGAGAAGCCTATTTCTTTTTTCAGTCGGATTATAAGGGACGGAGCGTTAAAATACAACATTATTGAGAAACAAGCACTTTCTCTTGTAAAGGCCTTGAAATATTTTTTTTTGTATATACTGCATTCCCACATTATAGCCTACGTTCCTAACGCAGCAGTTAAAGATGTTTTGGTACAGGTAGATCCAGAGGGAAGATGGGGTAAGTGGATCGTTGCATTGTTAGAATATGATGTGGAGATTAAACCGACCAAGCTGATCAAAGGACAAGGAAAAGCCAAGCTCATGACTGAAGCAAATCTGCATGCTCTAGATATAAATTTGATCACTGCCATGCCTGATGAAGATGAGGAGAGTACATCATTTCAGGTATCTGATATTTTTGTTTCTTCCCCTTGGTATGCTGAAATTTTATAAATACTTCAGAATTTGTCTCCACTGCCCGGGATGCCTAGAAATAAGAGTAGAACCTTGAAGTTGAGGGCTGCAAAGTTTTGCATATTGAATTCTGCATTATATTGGAAAGACCCTGGTGGAATTTTATTGAATTGTTTGGTAGAGGAAGAAGCCAAAAGAGTTCTGGAGGACTTTCATAGAGGAGATTGCGGGGGCCATCTGTTTTGGAAAACCACAGCGAATAAGATTCTAAGGGCAGGTTACTATTGGCCTTCATTATTTTCTGATGTATATAAGGCTGTTAAGAATTGTCACGAATGTCAAATTTTCGAAGGGAAGCAGAACTTACAGCCTTTGCCTCTCAAACCAATTGAATTCAGTGCACCATTTCAACAGTGGGGGTTGGATTTCATTGGGGAAATTCATCTGGCATCTTCCGGATAGCATAGATGGATATTGACAGCTACAGACTACTTCACGAAGTGGATCGAGGTGATTCCCACTCGACAAGCCATGGATGCGGTAATCATCTCTTTTCTTGAAAATAATATTCTGTCACGTTTTGGGTGTCCTAGTAAGATAATCACAGATAATGCAGCGGCCTTCAAGTCTAAGAGGATGGTTGAATTTTTCTATAAGTACAACATCATCTTGGGACATTCGACTGCCTACCATCCGCAAGGAAATGGCTTGGTGGAATCTTCAAATAAGTCTTTGGTGAATATCATTAAGAAATTGCTGGAAATCAATAAAAAGGGATGGCACAAGAAATTAGTGAATGCACTTTGGGCTGATAGGGTAAGTCAGAAAAAATCTATTGGCATGTCTCCTTTCGAGTTGGTGTATGGGATAGACATGGTTTTTCCCACTTCTCTTGCTGTCCCGGTAGTCAAATTGCTTCGGGAAGCTGGTAGTGAGGAAGATCCTATGCAGCGAAGGATAAATCAGATGATTCATTTGCAGCAGACACGGGAGGAGGTCTTTCAAAATACTTTCAAGTTGTAGGAGCGCATTAAGAAGATTTATGATAGGAAGTTGAAAGCAGATAAGTTTCAGCTGGATGAGGTGGTTTTGAAGTGGGATGCTCGAAATGAAGATAAGGGAAAGCACGACAAATTTGAAAACCTTTGGAAGGGTCCTTTTAAGATTGCAGCGTATCGTGGTCAAAACGCCTTTCTTCTCAAGGAAATGAATGGGGATGATTGTCCTGGAGGGCCAATCAATGGTCGGCTGCTCAAGCGATACCACTTCTGAGTATTTTCTGCTGATTTCATCATCATTGTATATATCGTTTTACTTTTGTTTCATCGCAAGTGTGGACTAATCTCTTTTCTTCAGTCTGGTGCCCAAAGCGAAGGCTATACTTCTAAAGAAGGAGGTTAGTTGGTTTGAAGTTTGTCAAGTCAGTTTTTTCAGTATTTTTAGTTTTTAAGTCGAGTCAGTTTTGCTCAGTTTTCAGTCAAAGTTTTCAGTCAATAAATGTGTCCAATGTTTTGTGTTATCTTTTGAAATAATGACTCCATCGCCCAATGGATGAAGGCACTGCCTAGCTCTTCCAGAGATCTGCCGTTCTTGGCATCTCCTTAGAGCCACCATCCCCATTGGAGCCAATGTTAGAGTCGATCCTTACAACCCTCCATCAGAGATCATTTCGCTTTTTGCATATCATTTTTAGGTGTCTCGCTCATTCCACTTTGTTGCATTTCGCTAGGGGCATGCCATTGACTGAAGAGAGGGTCTGGTCGTCTTGTATTTCCTTATGCTTGTACCTACAGGGCTGATTAAAATTCCTCAAAAATCACTGAAGTTCAGGTCACGTCATTCATGGTCATAAATGATTATTTTCGTCAACAAGAGTCTTTAGTCCTAGAGTCTAGGGTTTTCAGTCCTTTGTTACATGTAATAAAAGCCTGCAGGCCATGAAAGGTTCCTATTTCATATTTTTGTTCTCAAAAACATTTGAAGACATTTCTAGTCCAAAACTCTGTTTTGACCTAGAAACTGTCAATTTCATTTTTTGTAATAAGTTTGTATTTGTTCCACCATAAAAAGTTCAAAGCAAGCCTCTGGTCTTTGCCAAAGTCAAAATGCCAAAATCCTTGCAAAAATCAAATCATTACATCACTCCAAAACTCAGAAAAAATAGTGAAAAGCCAAAAGACAGAATTACATTAAATGATAAAGTGCCAAGATTGCCAAACATTACAAAGTGGGTTATGGAGAAAATTTAAATCAAATCTGATTCTTATGAGATATTTTTCAACTTATATAAACCATGGAGGACAAGTCATTTTCACAAATTCCCAAAGCAAAGGTCGAATTGGAGATTGGAAGGGAGAAAACTTGTTTTCAGAGCCGTGGAGTGGAAGTGGAAGTGCGCGCGGTGCATACAAGAGGCGCGCGATGCACATACCGTGCGCGACGCATACACAGCGCGCGGCGCACTAGCCATGCGTGCGACACGTAGAGTTTCAGGGCCAAAAATTTTACTCCTTCGCCCAGATTCATGCCAAATTACCTCATTTTACTTGCAAGTAAGTTGTTCAGGCCTGCTTAGTCACTCATGAACATGCTGTGGTGTTTTGAAAATGGAAAAACAAGTGTTTGATGTGGTGAAACACAAACCCTATGTTCATTACTAAAATCACTCCCTAGGGTTTCAGAAAGACATGTTAATGATATTGTGGGAGTTTCTAATCTTGTGTAATTGAAATATATGCTCATGCTCTCTATTATTATTGGTGTCATCACTAGTGGTTTACCATAGCCTCACGCTCTCTCTCTCCTATTCAAATCACTGCTGTCATTACCATTGTCACTGTCACACCATTTATCATTCATATTGTAACAAAGTCCCATATTCAGTATTCCCATTCTCCATTGACAAAGCCTAACTATCATTGCAAGGGTTATACATTACACTCCTTCCTACTCACTTGTCGAAATCCCCATGTAGTTAAAGCAATGACTATTTTCCATTCAAACTCATTTGACAGAACTTTTATCATTACGGCTTTCCTATAACACTTTGATACACATGTGACACATTTGGGATTAGAGCATACACTGAACTCTTGTTTTTCACCATACCTATATCAGCATATATTTTGCAAGCATCTTGATTTCAGCGCCATGTCGGAGATGGATTCAGTTTATGAGCAGGAGTATGACAGTGATTCCACAGCAGAGGTTAATGTGCCACGAAGGTCTCACAAAAGTGGCAAAAGTGGTAGGCATGTTAAGGAGGAGCCTACTTCTTTGGCTCAATTGCAGGCTTGCCCGCTTACAATGGATTGTTTTCAGCATCAGTCATGTTTCCAGTACTGTGAGATGATTTCACAAACCCAGCATCATCATGAGCTATCTCATCTATTTGTTCTACATTTACATGATGGCCGTGTAAACCTTGCCGGAGTTAACTTGATTCTGTCACCAGAGACTATTGCTCAGGCCACCGGGATACCAAACATAGGAGAGGAATGGAACAAACGACAGCAACTAGAGAAATCCTACTATGAGCCATACATCAAACCTGGGTATATGAGGCAACTGAGCAGGGTTTTTCCATTCATATTTCTGAAGGATGAGTTTGCACCATTGATGAAGCTTATCATTCGATATTTCAGTAGCGAGGGCAGATTCTTGCGCCTCTATGTGTACCATATCCGTTTGTTGATGCATTTCACGAGGGTACGTATGATGAGCATTCCATACTTCATGTATCGCAACATAGAGCGGATGAAATTTCTTGTACAGAAGAAGACCCCAGCACAGAATCATAGCAGTATATATTATTACGCGCTGATCAAAATCATGGTGGTACATCAGCTGACACAGCAGGGCATTGCTTGGGAGGATTTCATCTCCCGTGACTTCTTCGCAGCACCACATCCACCTCCCAAGGTAGTTCATGATGAGGGAGAGCCTTCACACCAGCTTGACATTCCTGAGACCGAGCATATCAGTGCTCCAGTGTATGTGACATATCAGCGAGGCCACATAGCCTTATTTGCAGCTACACGACGAGTACTATCTCCACCCGGGGTGGAAGGGGTCTCGTTGACTTCATTAGCAGCGCGAGTATTATCTCCACCCGAGGTGGAAGGGGTCTCGCCTTCGAATTCAGCACAAGTATAGATTCAGGACAGAGGCAAGAGGCCTATGCATGATGAGGGCCCCTTAGGAGGCCAAGATACTGAATTCACATTGATTGATGTTGATGCGAGCTCTCCTAGCTCGAAACTGAAAGAGATCGTTCAGGAGTAGAAGGCCGAGATTGACACTCTAAATGTTAAGTTGCAGAGAGCTCATTGGGTGATAAACTACCTGGATCAGCGTAACAAACAGCTAGAGGATCAGCACACACTTGTAGAGGTGCGACGAATCCGTGAAGATCGACAATTCACCCGGAAGAGACCTGGTGACATGACACCAATTGAGCGAGAGACATGCCTCACACATGTTAAAATTCATCTGGAGAATTTGTTGGAAAATTCCAATAGAGACAAAGACATGCTCCGTCACATGAAAGGTCATTATTGGGCCCGCATGCACGTCTAAAAAGCAAAAATGAAGATTCTGAAGAGGAGGTTGAACAGAGCACTAAAATGGCGGAAGAGGCCTGATCCACTCCGGATTTTGGCCGAGGCTTCGTTGGCTGGGCATGATACATGATGGAGGGTCCTTGCTCCAAATTTGAGCAAATTTGAAGAATTTTTTGTCATTTTTGAAAATTTTGGTGTCAAGACAGGTTTTTTAGCCCAACGCGTAGCGCATCACGACGCGCGCTTATGATTGGGATACTTGATGGAGGAAAATTTTGTATTTTTGGATTTTTTATGGTAAGTTATGCATTCCAAAAAATGGCCGAAGCATTTCCCCAAGTTTTGGATGATCAAAAGGGCCAAAAACATCATGAAAATCACCTTTCTGCCACCTTTTGCACCAGCAGGAAGTACTTGTGGGAGAATGAAGTTTTGGAGGGGAAAATGAGCTCGAAATTGGGAAATTCCACTTGGGTTGGATATCATACATCCAGGGCTTTCCAACAAGCTATCATGAGCTTGATTTTAATGCCAGGAAATGCCCCAAAAGTAGGGTGAAAGGCGCGCGATGCATAGAGCTCAGGCGCGCGGCGCATAGAGAAAATTGGTCAATTTTTCATTTTCCAGCTCAAGATTTCGGCCAGTTGGACTAGTGTTGATTGTGGATGTAATTTTTTAGTTATCTTGATGTAATTTTGTTTTTTTAATGTAATTTTGATTCATTTTTACCTGTTCTAGATGATTCACTCCCAAAAAAGTGAAAATCAAGTGAAAGAATCAGTTTCCTTCCTTTTAGAGGCAAGTTGTTTGGCTACCTAGATTCTAGCTCCTTGTTTAGAATTAGTTGAAACTGCTCCTAGAAGGAGGAATTCGACCCCTAGAGGCATGGGAAGGGGTTAGGATGGTCTATATGATGTAATTTCTGAGACACTATCAGGGTTGGACTCTTGGGAAAAGTTTGGCACACTATTGTACATATTTTCTGCATTTTTGGCTAAGGAAAGATTAGAGGTTTTGCAGCACCTGTTGGTATTCTTGTGGCTTTTAGTTTTTGATGGTGTTTTCTCTCATTTAGTTGTAAGTTATTTAATTTTTAATGTATGCCATTCCCTTTTTTTTCTTTTGAAACTAGATGAATGAGTAAATGAGGTGGAATTCATTGATTCCAGTGCTCTGCCTTTAAATTTGTTTAGTTTTATATGTTTTTTCCAGTTTGGAGAGGATCCTTGTTCTCCCTTGCCCTCTTCATCTCCTTGTCATTCTGATCCATCCATACACATAATCAAAAGCATCAAGACTACTACCTACCTTGCCCCAATTCAAATTCTGCAAAGATCTGGCCTCATCCCCGAGCCCAAAATTATTTTTCCCATTTTTTCAACAAAAACCCAAAAAATCAAAATCAAACTTTCCTATCTATTTACTAGCCTAAAATCAATATCCATTATAGGTCATCTCAGCCCCTTTGAAGACCTTTTGTTAAGATAGATGCAGAGAGAGCCCTCTCCTATCCTCGTAGGGCTAGCTACGAGGCTGAGCGTGGTTTGATGTTGCCTTGAGTTTTACCTTATTTCAGCCTAAGGTAGATTCAAGTGCTAACAGTGATGGTGGTGGACCTGAGTGTACTTCAGCAAGAGTTTCTAGGCATAGGGAATATAGGAAACCCAGACTGGCATTGGGATCTAGGTGGGACTACCTATCGTTTCCTAGGTAGGTCGGTTGACTATGTCTTGGAGGGTATAGTTGGCCATGAAGTTGAGCATTCACATTCGTTACGGGAGTTTCGGTCAGCTCTAGTGGCCAACTAGTTTATGGGAAAACTCCTTTGGTTGTCTTGGTATGACATTTGTACGCAGGGTCATGGGGTGATCAAAATACTTTGGCAGGATCTTGTCGGAGGAGGTGGCATTAGCAAGCCACTAAAAAATTCTTTTTATGGAGCCAAGGATTCTTCACCTTTTCGAAGGGAACATAAGTCGTAGCGGTCCGACATGTAGAGACACAACTCTAGGCCATCACATCCAAGGATGTGTGGGAGCATCTAGCATTGAGTAGTGGAATAACGGTGAATATGGGTGCATGGTGGTGTACTGTAGTGTGTGGAATTTCTTTGTGGAGTAGGAGTGTCTTACATCAAATTGAATACACACGAGGAGTGACTGGTGCCCAAGGAAAATTTTAGGGGTGAATTTTAGCCCAAAGGAGAATTTTAATGGGTTTTAGATTTTGGAGGGGAAATTTTTTTATACAAAACCAATTTTATATAGTTTTATATAGTTAGCCCTATAATTATTTTAAAAATAAGTAATTATTCCCTGTTATCCCAAAAACATAAATGTGCATAAACATAAAAGGATGGATTCGCCTCTCAATTTTCTGGTTTGGAGCGGATTTGAATGACATTAACCTGCGATTTACTGGGTAGGAGGGGCATTGGATTTACATTCGCCCCATTTTTTATTGGTTGGGGCTTTGGGGCTTTAAAATTTGGGGCTTCAATGTGTGGGTATTGACTCTTCTGCAACCTCACGTTGGAACTTTCAACATAGCGAGAATTATTTGAAACAGTAACAGATTCCGTTAATTTCCCTGCTGCACTAGGAATCACATGCAGAGGCAATATGTCCATGTAAACTGCAGATTTTTTCAGAGTAGGTGTATTTAAGGATTGGCATGGAGACCCATACATGATTCATTTATTGATTTTAAGCTTGGTTGGCTGATTGGGATGGTTGTGTAGTATTCCTTTTAGCAATACTTGGATTAATTGAAATGTTAGCAGGTTGTTTAATTTTTGTGCAATCTATCAGTTTTTATTAAAATTTTAGTGAGGGGATGACTTCAGGTAGAGATTTGGGCTCCATTGTATTACAATTCCTTTCTTTAGAGTCCTCTACACTCATAACCAAGATCTAAGAATGCAGCGTAAGATCCAGTCTATTCTGGAATTCAAGCTAAGTTGATTAGAAAAAGTTGTTGGTCATATCTTTTAGGGCTAAAAATTACTGATTCGAAGGAGTCAGATTCATGGCTTAGGATTCCCTACAAAACTACATGGTGAATAGCCGGTGATGAATGGATCAAAATATGACAGTCCCTCCTTTATAGTACCCATGTTCAAAAAAATATTTCTCAAACTTGTGCTCACTTTCTGGTTCAGAGTGGACGAGATGGTTTCTCTGACCCTCTAGTAGGAAGAAGGGGAATAAGAGATGATGTTGTGGACAGTAAAGGAAATGCGTTTGGTACCATGCATTTCTACCAGAAATTTAGTCAATTCTAATGGCCATAACACTAATGATTGCCATGTGCCGACTTTAAGAGGTACTCTTCTAGGGCTCATAACCTTGTAGTTTAGTGGGTTGTGTCAAATTGATTAGGTATTTTGGTTGGGTTGTGCTTATTGAAATGGTTTAGTATATATACCCCATCCCACCCTCTAAATCAAGAGTTGTTGTGATAATGGAAGCCATTTTTATTGGTTTGGGTATGTGTGATGTTCCAAAATTTTCATGAAGTTAATTGGAACATTAATTTTTCTCATATCATCTAGGAGGTGAATAAAATGGGTGAGGAGACCCATGAGTAGGAATAAAATCACTCATAGTGTGAAAGGGATCTATGGAGTAGCTTTATTTTTCACCTTCCAGTGTGAAAAGGGGCAATTGCATGAGGACAAGGTCAAGTTTTGCCAAGTCAACAGCGATGCCTAAGAGGTTGTGGCTTGCTTGGGAAGACAGCGTAGTTTAAGAGGGAGAAATATTCCTTATGGAAGAAACCATAATGTGTGGGGTCCAGGGAAAAGAGACATTCACTTGCATAAAATGAGGAAGAGGCAGCCATAGTGAACATCTTTGAGTATCGAATTATTGGTCTTGTAGACTATTTGCAGTCTCCGACTGTTCAGCTGAGTTGTAGTGTTGTTTAGCACGAGGGATTACTATTTAGGATTTCCTCTACTTCTTGAGAGGCCTCTTAAAGGATTTAACTTCATTTCTTCACATCTTGGCTCAAGGCCAAAGCCACTTCCTTCAGTCACTACGTTATTTCTCCTGAAGTATAACATAGTGTTACTGGGTGTTGCGATGGAGGGTTCCACAACACCATTCCTTGTCTCATATTTCAGAGGAGGGAGATCCTATTCCTCGAGAAGGTTAGTGATGAAGGTTTTAGAGTTTATTTAACATATTTGGTACTAGGAAAAGCATATCCTATCTCCTACAGCGTAATCCATCTCCTTGAGTGTGTTATTTCTGAGCCCATTTGCAATGGGGACTTGCTCCACTATTTTGGAGGGTGAGATCTTCAGGGATTGGATCAGCCTTTCACCTGAGAGATCCATTGGATGATATATTTACATCATATGTAGCATCATCAAATATCTTCATCCATATCTATTTTCTGAGTTGCAGCTGCTACCCAGCAACTCCGGTATTTCTGCAGATTTGCCAATTGTACATATATTTCAGCCCATCCTTTTAAGGATTGTTGTACCATTGTTTTCAAGGGCTGAGAGCTTGATCCCAAAAATTTCTTGAGCCTCATATTTCTATATCCTTGTATTATCATCTTGTATGTTGCAGTGTCCCAAATGAACTGTGTTATTTTAGCCTTATGACATATCTGTATAGCAGTGTTTCTCTATTATTATGTACATGTCTCATTGAGGCTTTCATCGCCTAGCCGGTGTGACTAGTTCCTCAAAGTATTGTATACATATTCTATTATAATATCAAGATAAGACTATTTTACATCTTCATGTGTGTTGTCTCATTAAAATAACACTGCTACTCCATTGTATGTTCTTGCATTTGTTGCAGTCCCTTGTTTGGGCACTTTTTGAAGACAGCTAGGTGTGGTAGATCTGTTTAACCCACCTAGAGGGATTTCTTCGGAGCTACCTCTTGGATTTTGGTCTTAGATACATTTATCTAAGGGATCTAGTTCTTGGTTTCCAATCCTGCAGCAAACATTCTTGGAAAATGCATTTTCTAGTCATGCCTTGCTAGCAGATCCCATTTTGGGATATTACAGTGGTATCAAAGCATCAATCTTGGCTCATCCTGTGAGTCTCAGCCCAAGAGTTTAGAATATTGAAGAGGATAGGTTTTATCTCATAATATTTCAGATCCATGAAGAACCTCCCCAAGGAGGGTAAGAAAATAGAAGAGGAAGTACCCCGCACTTCCTATTCTCATCGAGAAGGAGACAGAAAAATGAGCAAGAAAAAGACTCCATTTTCTGGAGAATAAAAAGGGGATAAGCTTACAAAGCTTCTTCCTAAGTCTGTACAAAACATTCATGAAGATTTCAAGAAGATTAGGAAGGATATGTATGAATAATCTCCAAGATGGTTTCGATCTAAAGCAAACTCTATATTTTCATATGAGGAGTGTGAGCAAGCAACCACACACTCTAACACATAGCGCGGTCACATGCCCAGGATTGACAGAAGAGAGATGGAAAGAGAAGAAGATATTTCTAGGAGGAAAAATCTTAGTGATTTCCTGAAGGAGTATGAGTCTCAAACTTAGAAATGCCGAGATCATCTCAGTTATTCAAAGTTTTGCAAGATCAAGGTGAAGGGAAGAGAGCAGCTGGATATATTTCTTCTATCTACCTTTGAAGGTTCACCTACATGTTCAGCCAAAGCTTGGGTGTAGGAGTTAGATACCTTCCTCCAGCAACACCAAATGTTGGAAGATGAAGCCATCAGTGTTGCAGCGATGCATTTGAGAGGTAAGGCCTATGCTTTGTGGATTTTTGAATCCTTTTCTTTGAAAAATGTAAACACTGCATATTATCCAAGTTTCACTAGGGCCTTAGTGAAAATATTTGGTAGGATGATTCATGAGACACACATGGTGGAGGTAAAAAACGGTACTAAAACAAAACCCTTGCATGAAAACGAAATTCCTCTTCAGAAAACCATGAAGGAGGATGAAAACTTGCACCATACTTTTCCGGAAGAAAGGCTTTCATCTCACACCTTTTAGCAAGGAAGCATGGAGATTTCTTTTTTAGAGAAGGATCCAATCATTGGGAGGTTTCCAATTCATGTTTTAGAGGTTGAGGGCAACAAAGTTGTCTCATCTAGATATTATCTAGTGCCTCATGTAGAGGAAGGAGGAGATCTTGCTCCAAATAGATGGGTTCTTGCACATTTGCAAAGAAATCCCCATGATCTCATGTGTGGAGATCAAGGCACAACTCATGTGCCATTTTTGAGGAGGTGTGGAACCATGGAGACACAAGGAGGAGGTAGGGAGAAGAACCAGCATCATGAGATGAGGAGTACACACCCATATCCATTTCTGGACGTTGTTACACCTAGGAGGGAGACTGGATTGTGCAGTGAGAGCAGGGGTACATTTGTCCATTCATATATGTAGTCATCTCTTGATGATGATGTATCATTGCATGGAGACATTTCTGTCGAATATTGCATCGAGAAACAATGAAGGAGGCATCCTAAAACATCATTCCTGATCCTAGTTGGAAGATGATCACTTAAACTAGGTGGGGGCCACACAGGTGATTGTTGTCGCAAAGTCTATTTTTAGACATGTCGATCATATTCTATGATCTGTAGGATGCTATTTGTGGATGGTTGGTAAAGTTGGAAAAATAGATGGACTTATATTTTTAGACATATTGGGCGGAATCTATTTTTATATTTCCAGTCTAAAAATAGATATGTCGAATATTATTAGCTCTTAATAATATTTGGACTCTAAACATTAACTTATTCTCTTGGAGCACTTCAATTAAGTGCACAGATGTGGTACAATATCTGAAAGAAGGAATCATGGTATTCTTGAGGGTTTACTGGAGTTATTTCATGGAGGACTTCAATTAGAACTCATGTGACAGAGTTTGGTGGAGTTGTAGAAGTAGTTGGTGGAGTTGTGTTCAGTTTAACTCAGTTAGACACAGTTAAGCTAGTTTTATCTAGTCTATCTGATTGATACATTAGTAAGAGTGGTGTGAATTAATTGCTAATTAATTCAATAAATAATAACTCATTAATAAACTGAAGAATACATCAGTTAACTACAGTGCATGGATAGTTCAGTGAAGACCGGTGGAGAGGTAGGTGAAAGAGCAAGTGTGACTATCAGTTGTGACTATAGTGTTGCATTTTTTGCACCAAAAATTTAGTATAGATGACTTTAAGGATTATGTGAGCAAGGCTGGACCAATTAGAGCTCATCCAGGTCCATTCTTCAGTAGGGATTATGCAATAGATGTAGGCTAAAGGCTGGCAAAGATCGGTGCATGGATTTGCAAGATCGGGCCTGATTAGTGTGTAGCGATTGGATTGTATCGAGAGCTTGTGATAAGATTTGTATGAGGATTGTTACATGATCTCTATGAAATATATTATATACATATATTTTGGGTTTTTAGCTTCAATATTTCTCATAAAACAACTGTGTCAATGTGTGTGAATTTTTATGGTTTCATGTGTGCATTGCAATTGATTTAATTTCCGCATGTGATAATCAATATTGGAATAGATTATGTATTATGCATGAAGTTAAAATAGTGTGTGATTAGGATAATCTTGGACAGATGCATGCATAGTGAATATAATTTATACATGGTATCAGAGCTTTGATCATTGGAGCAATTGCAATCATTGAAACAATTGAGTTTTGTGCTAGTGGAATTCGAAATTGCTACAGTGTTTTCTTGGTGTCGAAGTTGAGCATTCATTGAAATGTCTTTCAACGGATTGCGATTGGAGTATTCCCTTGATGGAAGCTTGAATTATATTGCATGGAAGGATAGGATGGAGGTGATGCTGGAGGATAATGGGTTGAAGGAGTTCATAGATGCTGAAATTCCTAAACCGGGTTCTAGCGATGCAACCGCACTTGACGCATGGCAAAAGAAGGTAGCAAGGTGTCGACGGATTCTGTTGGAAGGTGTGAAGGACCACATAGTGTCAAGCCTTCATGGTAAAGCCACTCCATTCTTGATGTGGAAGGCTTTGACAGAATTTTTCCAAAGCATAAGTGACCAGAGGAAGTTGGCACTTAAAGACAAGCTCGGGAAAATAAAAATAGAGAAGAATGACACTATTCCGATATACTTGACAAAGTTTTTCCACTGTAGGGATGAGCTTGGGAGTGTAGGAGTTAGTGTGGATGAATAATACTTAGTGATCTTGGCTCTCCTTTGGTTTCTGAAGAGTTGGCATAGCTACGAGGACTCTGTCAATTGTTGGGAGTAACTGCCAAGATGGGAGCGACTTTGGTCAGATCTTGTGTAGGAGAAGATAAGGCGGAGGACCAGGGATGGCTCTTCATAAAAGAATGATGATGAAGAGGATTTATCTTTGGCTGCCAAAGAAAGGAAAGGGAATGGGAAGAAAAATACTTCTCAATCCCGTGCAGATGGAAAATAGCGTGAGATGTCCAAAGTGAAGTGTTTTCACTGTCACGAACATGGGCATTTCGCCACACATTTTACACAGAAGAAGAAGAACAAGTAGGCTGTTGGAGCTGTAGATGGTGAGGCTCTTGCCTCACAATTTGAGCTGGAATTCTCATTGATCACATGCATGGTGTCTAGTGCATTGGGATCAGGGTGGTATATTGATAGTGGTGCTTCCTTTCACATGACAGGAGATGTGAATCTTTTCAGTGACTTGGTGGAGAAATATCCCCAGTTGCATGTTGAGTTGGGAGAAAATGGATGATACAATGCGACCAGCATTGGTACCATTACCTTTCAGAGGGATTCAGGTAAACTCATTCTTTTATAAGATGTAGTGCATGTTCTGGGTTTAAAGAATAATTTAATCTCAGTCGCAATGTTAGAGGATAAAGGGTATGATTTTGTATTTAGTGAAGGAAAAGTTTTCTTTTGATATAAAGCAACAGGAAAAGTCAAGAAGGTTTGGATTCGAGCTAAGACTCTCTACAGACTTGAATTAGATTGGATTTCTACGAAGCTTCCTACTATTGGGAAGTGAGAGAAAGCCATGCAATTGAAGCTTGAGAGGGAGAAGGATTTGCATGCAGGTAAGAGTGAACCTCAAGATGTGGAGCAGCCACAAGATGAGGATAATGGAGTGGGATAAACCACTCATGAAGAGAAATTTTGTGCTAGATGGGCAGAGGGAGTGCATGCAGCTATACCACCAGGTGAGAGTTGGGGTGACATGCATGAGTAATCCCAAGAGGAGATTTCTGGGAAGGATTCATGGAGATGGTGTGTATCTCATGAATTGAACCTAGCTATGAGGTTCCCATAGAGTATCAGTATCATGATCAGTTGGATTGATGCAAGTAGATCAAAGTGACAGTGTCAGATACTAGAGCGCGGTTCAGAGTTGACAGCAAGTGCAGAGTGCATGGGTGCAGAGTTCAACAATGCAGTGGTTCCTGAAGACATGTGCAGTAGCTAAGCATAAGTCGAATACTTTGATGATAGATGCATCATATTGATTGAGGTTTTAGGATCCTATTCAGTTTCAGAAGAGTTGTAGAGCAGATGCATGGAGTTGCATGGCGCTTGAAAAGGTTGCAGGGCGAATGCATGAAGTTGCATGTCGCATGCAAAGACATTCCTTTCTTATTGAGAGGGAGTGTTGAATATTGCAACAAGAAACAATGAAGGAGGCATCCTGAAACATCATTCTTGATCCTAGTTGGAAGATGATCACCTAAACTAGGTGGGGGCCACACAGGTGATTTTTGTCGCAAAGTATATTTTTAGACATTTCGATCATATTATATGAGTTGCAGGATGCTATTTTTGGATGGTTGGTCAAGCTGGAAAAATAGATGGACTTCTATTTTTAGATTTCCAGTCTAAAAATAGATATGTCGAAGATTATTAGCTCTTAATAATATTTGGACTCTAAACATTAAATTGTTCTCTTGGAGCACTTCAGTTAAGTGCACAGATGTTGCACAGCAGCTGAAAGAAGGAATTATGCTGTTCCTGAGGGTTTACTGGAGCTATTTCATGGAGGAATTCAGTTAGAACTCATGTGACAGATTTTGGTGGAGTTGTGTTCAGTTTAACTCAGTTAGACACAGTTGAGCTAGTTGTATCTAGTCTATCTGATTGATACAATAGTGAGAGTGGTGTGAATTAATTATTAATTAATTCACTAAATAATAACTCATTAATCAACTAAAGAATACATAAGTTAACTACAGTGCATGGACAGTTCAGTGAAGAACAGTGGAGAGGTAGGTGAAAGAGAAAGTGTGACTATCAGTTGTGACTATAGTGTTGCATTTTTTGCACCACAAATTTAGTAGAGATGCCTTTAAGGACTGCATGAGCAAGGCTGGACCAATTAGATTTCATCCATATCCACTTTTCAATAGGGATTGCGTAGTAGAGGCAGGCTAAAGGCTGGCAAAGATTGGTGCATGGATTTGCAAGATTGGGCTTGATTAGTGTGTAGCGATTGGATTGTACTGAGAGATTGTGATAAGCTTTGTATGATAATTTTTACATGATCTATATGACATATATTATATACATATAGTTGGGGTTTTTAGCTTCAAGCTTTCCCGTAAAACAACTGTGTTAATGTGTGTGAATTTTTATGGTTTCATGTGTGCATTGAAATTGATTTAATTTCCGCATGTGATGATCAATGGTGCAATAGATTTTGTATTGTGCATGAAGTTAAAATAGTGTGTGATCAGGAGAATATTTGACATATGCATGCATAATGCATATAATTTCTACAAATTCACCAAGGAGGCCACTGGATCATCAGAGGAGGATGGATGCTTCACATGTTGAGGCAACATTCATTAATTTCATAAGGGTGGAGACCTTGGGAGATTGCGGTACATTGCTGAGAGTCTTGGGTAGACTCAAGGAGGAGAGAGGAATTCTCTCAAAATCAATTATACCCACTCACATTTTATATTATGCGTTGTGGAAGAAGAAGCAAGGGAAGGATAACAACCTTCCAACTTGCATCTTTGACATGGGAGATGTCAAAGAAGAGGGCAGCCATATGACTGGTGTTCTTCATGATAGTTCATCAACGATGTCACTATGGAGGACAAATCCATATTGGAGCTCCCAAATGTTGATGGATTATTCCAAGTATATTCATGCTTGTAGGATATTGTATGGCCAGTTTCATGAGGAGGAGTATTCAATGAGATATGGGGTCATCTTCTATCATGGTAGGATCTTCTTATTTGGAGCTTCCAAGCTCAAGTATAAGTTGCTACAAGAAGCTCATGAGGACTTCCTTCTCAGTCCCACTTGTTTTATGAGATCATACCACACCATCATAGAGGGGTATTTTTGGAGGGGTTTTGAGGAGGAGATATATCAGCATATGAGGAAATGCATAGATCATATGGAGATGGGGGAGTTAGCATAGCCACCCCTTCCATATTTGAGGATGAGAGGAGACTCATTTATGGGTCACTCCCTTTGTATGAGAAAAATATATGGTAAGGGTATTCATTGTTGTTTACATGGTTATTTTTACAATTTATATATGTATCCCTTAACCATACATGTCCAGGATGATGTTCCAAGGAGGATAATTCTTTTTTCTAGACCTCATGGTTTAGTTGAGGCCATAAGCATGACTGATGGCCATTCCCTAGGAGGAATTGGGGAAGAAAACTATTATGGCGGACATGCACATTCTACACCATGTCTCATTCACTTCCTCGATACATATGAGGAGATTGGAGCATCATGAAAGTGGTTGAAAAGCCACACATTTTATCAATCTCTAATGCAGTTGAGGGTCAAGCTGTGTTGGTTGCATTTGAGGGACCATTGTCCTTCTCGTTTGTTACATATGGCAGTGAGCATGATTCTCATTTTTTCTCCCTATGGTTCCATTGTCTTTGTCTTTATGAGGAGCATGCTTGGGAGAAAGACACATTGGGTGAATGTGTCCTTTGAGGGAGAATCCTCCCACACTTTTTGCACTACATGTTCTGAGGAGAGCATGGCAGATGGTATGGCCACCAGAGCAACACATTTGTTTCCTTATGAGGTGAGCCATATGATGGTGATTTCCAACTCATCATATATGGGGACATTTGGGCCAGCATGATTTGCAGCGTTGGAGGAGATATCTTTGGAGATCTAGTCCTCATCTTGCCACTTGAGGGCAACCTTATTGTAGCCTAGGATCAGTAGACACTCTAGACTTATCTCAAGTGGAGAGGAGGACAGCGTGGGGTATACTATTTTGTCTACCATGTGTAGATTTTCATCCCACCTACTTTGCCGGAGCCAAAGGTGGATGACAGTTTTCAGGAGTTGCCTAGTTGGGAGGTGACTCATTTTGCATGGCTAATAGCTTGGTGATGGAGGATCCATATGGGAGAGATAGTTCCCATTAGATTTCAGATCCCATTCCTCAAAGGGACCTCTAGACATCACTTTTCTATCCTCTTTAGTATTTCACCTTTACATGATGATGACTTAATAGCTAACTTGCATGTTGAAGAGGAGTAATGTGGAGGCTTGATTGATGAGATAGCATCACTTCACATGGAGGAGATCATCATACATGGATGCTACAGGGAGAGGAGGACAAAATAACTCGGTCTATCCTTGCACTTTCTTGAGGACAAGAAATCTTTGAGAGGGGAGGACTGTAATGTTCGAAAATTTTCATGAAGTTAATTGGAACATTAATTTTTCTCATATCATCTAGGAGGTGAATAAAATGAGTGAGGAGATGCATGAGTAGGAATAAAATCCCTCATAGTGTGAAAGGGATCTATGGAGTAGATTTATTTTGAACCTTCCAGTGTGAAAAGGGGCAATTTCATGAGGACAAGGTGTGGCTTGCTTGGGAAGAAAACATAGTTTGAGAGGGAGAAAGATTCCTTGTGGAAAAAACCCTAATGTGTGGGGTTCAGGGAAAAGAGACATTCACTTGCATAAAAGGAGGAAGAGGCAGCCATAGTGAACATCTTTGAGTATCATATTATTGGTCTTGTAGACTATTTGCAGTCTCCAGCTGTTCAGCTGAGTTGCGGTGCTTTTTAGAATGAGGGATTCTTGTTTTGGATTTCCTCTCCTTCTTGAGAGGCCTCTAAAAGGATTTTACTTCATTTCTCCACATCTTGGCTCAAGGAAAAAGTCACTTCCTTCAGTCACTGCGTTATTTTTGCTGAAGTATAACATAGTGTTGCTACGTGTTGTAGTGGAGGGTTCCACAACACCATTCCTTGTCTCATATTTCAGAGGAGGGGGCTTCTATTCCTCAGGAAGCTAAGTGAGGAATTTTTTAGAGCTGATTACACATCTTTGGCACCAGGCCAAGAATCTCCTATCTCCTACAGCGCAGTCCATCTCCTTGACTGCGTTATTTCTGAGCCCATTTTCAGTGGGGACTTGCTCCATTATTTTGGAGGGTGAGATCTTCAAGGATTGGATCAGACTTTCACCTAAGAGATCTGTAGGTTTTAACCCTGAACAGAAATTATATACACATGAATCTTATAACAGAAAATAAACAATAACGAGAGCGTAAAACATAAAATAGATAAACACAAAGATTTTCCCCTGGATCTCAAATCGGGACGACCAGCTTGATTTTTCATTATATTCCTTTTAGTGTTACAACACATATATATACATTCTAAAGCATACATAAACCCCAATCCATTAACCCTGGATTAGACCATAACCATAGTTCCCTTGACCGAATCTACAAAAAACACTAGGGGCCGAAAACCATCGTACCCCAAAACCATGTGCAAAACCATGCACAAAACCATGGGCACGGACTACCCACCAGAAATTAAGGACCAAAAATTTTCGCCGAGGTGCTGCCCTGGACACCAACAGAGGGGGTTACCCCCCCCCTGTGATCCCCCCGTTGCACCCAGCGCAAAGGGGGTGCTATCACCCCCCCAGTCGTGGAAAGAATATAACACATACCCAACATTCTCCCACTTGTTGTTTTCTTTCCACAGGGGGCCACAGGAGAGCTTAGTCATTGGCCCAATTCTTAAACACCCATTGTTTCTCTACACCAAGAGAACTTCTGAGTGCTCACAGACTTTGTCAATGCATCTGCAACATTCTTCAAAGTGTCCACCTTTACCAGCAACACCCTTTTAGCCTCAACCATATCTCTAACAAAGTGATATTGAACATCAATGTGCTTTGTCTTTGAATGATAAGCAGGATTCTTAGCCAAGAAAATTGCACTTTGGCTATCACAGTCTATCCTTATAGCTTGCTGTACCAACCCCATACTTGAACACAATCTTTGCAACCAAACTGCTTCCTTACTTGCATGAGTGGCTGCTATGTATTCTGCCTCTGTAGTTGAAAGAGCCACTACAGACTGTCTTTTACTCATCCAACTGACTGCGCCTCAAAATAGGCTAAACACATACCCACTTGTAGATCTTCTTTGGTCCAGATCTCCAGCCCAGTCTGCATCAACAAAACCACGAATGTCCAACATTCTTTCCAATCCTGGTCTTCCCTGGTAGCACAAGCCATAATCACTAATGCCACGTAAATATCTGAAAACCCGCTTCACTGTTGTCCAATGCTCCTTCCCTGGGTTTGACATAAACCTGCTCAATACTCCCACTGCATGTGCAATGTCTGGTCTAGTACAGACCATTGCATACATCAGGCTACCCACTGCACTTGCATATGGAACACAAGACATATACTCCTCTTCTTCTTGTGTCTTGGGACATTGTTCAGCAGACAGCTTTACACCTACAGGAATAGGAACATTCACTGGTTTACTATCCTACATATTGAACCTCTGCAATATAGTTTCGACATACTTCCTCTAGTTTAACCAGAGTGTCCTCTTTTCCCGATCTCTCTTAATTTCCATGCCCAAAATATAGTTTGCAGCACCAAGATCCTTCATGTCGAATTTGGAGAACAGTTGGGTCATCAAATATTGGATAATTTCTTTGTCATTTCCAATCAACAACATATCATCCACATACAAGACCAAATAAATAAAATGGTCACCAATTAATTTAAAATAAACACAGTGATCCTCCTTGCTTTTGGTGAAGCCAAGTACCCGTATATAGGTATCAAATTTCTGATACCACATCCTTGGTGACTGTTTTAACCCATACAGAGACTTCTTCAACCTGCATGCCAGTTCTTTCTTACCCTTCACCATAAAGCCTTTAGGTTGCTTCATGTAGATCTCCTCTTCTAGATCCCCATGAATAGATGTTATATTCACATCCATCTGTTCTATCTCAAAATCAAATGCAGTAGCAACAGATAAAAGTAATCTAATAGAAGTAACCTTGGCAACAGGAGAAAAAATATCACCAAAATCAATTCTCGGCACCTGGGAATAACCTTTTACTACCAACCGAGATTTGTATTTCTCCACCTTGCCTTCTACATTCATCTGCTTCTTAAACACCCATTTGCTCCCGATGGGATTCCTTCCAGTCGGCAAATCCACCAGATCCCATGCCTCATTTTTGTGCAAGGATGCCATTTCATCAACCATGGCCTCCTTCCAGAGTTTTCCATCCTCTGAATCTACTACCATATTGATAGTTCTGGGATCATCATCAGTTAAAGTTAGGCAAAACCTGAATATAAATAAGATGGACTATACCTTTCTGGTTTCCTTCTTTCTCGAACTGATCTTCTCAAAGCTAAGTTTGTGGCTCTTCCTCTTCTGAATCTTCTTCTACTGTAGAGTCTGATTCATACTCATTTATCTCAAACTCTATCTTCTCAGGTTTCTTTGGTACTATTTCATGTTTAAAAACATATTTCACCTCTCTAAACACCACATCTCAGCTATACATAACCTTCCTTGTTTCTGGGTTCCAAAGCTTGTAACATTTTAAACCATCCTTATACCCAATAAAGATGCACCTTTCAGATTTATTATCCAACTTGGTCCTTTTCTCCTTTGGAACATGTACATATGCATCACATCAAAATACCTTTAGATGTGAAATGGAGGGTTTCTTACCAGTCCATACCTCATGTGGAGTCTTATCCTCCAACACTGATGAAGGTGATCTGTTAACTAGATAGCATGCAGTCTCCACTGCCTCTGCCCAGAATTCTTGTCCTAACCCTATACCACTGAGCATGCTTCTTGCCTTTTCCATCAGTGTTCTATTCATTCTTTCTGCAACTCCATTTTTCTGAGGTGTGTATGGATTAGTCTTCTGTCATGCTATACCACACTTCTTACAGAACTCTTAAAATTCATTCTTGCATAACTCCCCACCATTATCTGTCCTTAGCGCCTCTATCTTCTTCTCTGTCTGGTTTTCCACCAGAGCCTCAAATTCTTTAAATCTGTCAAAAAATTCAGATTTCTTCCTCAAGAAATATATCCATGTATTCCTTTAGAATTCATCTATGAATGAAACATAGTACACAGAATTTCCTAATGCTGGAACTGACTTAGGTCCAAACACATCTCTGTGCACAAGTTCTAATATCTTTTTTTCCCTCTTAGCACCAGAAGGAAAACTCACCCGATTCTACTTCCCATATACACAATGTTCACATAAATCGAAATCCAGAGAGAAATTAGACATACCTTCTACCATACCATTTCTATGCAGTATCCGAAGGCCCTTCTCTCCAATATGTCCAAGCCTTTGATGCCTTAACATGGTCTTTTCTCCAGAGATAGCCAGGCTTTCCACTCCACTTTCAAGAACCACACAACTATTACACCCATCAATAATAGTGCTACCTTGTAGCTTGTACATATTTCTATTCTGAAATGCACGCATTAATACCAGTGCTCCCCAAACCATCTTGTAGGCATCTTTCTCGAACACTGTTTTTACACCTACATCATCCATCTTGCTTACAGAAATCAAATTTCTGGCCAATGTAGGAATATGCAGAACACCAGGAAGTGTTCTAATCCTTCCACCTTGTAGCTTTAGCTTGACCTTTCCATGTCCGATGATTCTGGCCTTCCTATCATCCCCTAGGAAGACATCACCATCATATTTTTAATACTCGCAAAACCACTCCCTATGGGGAGTGAAGTGAAAGGATGCACCTGATTCAATCAACCATGACTCATGATCTACGTGTGTATTTGAAGATGAAGCCAAATACACATCCCCACCTTCATCCGAGGTGGTTTTTTCCTCTACAAAAGGAGCATCATCAGATCCCTTTCCTTTCTCAGGATCTTTAGATCTGCAGTCCTTTTTGTAGTGCCCTTCCTTTCTGCATTTCTAGCACACATTTACAAACTTTCCAGGAGATTTAGATCACCCTCTAGATTTATATCTCCCACTCGAAACCTTATTCTTGTTTCTGTTCTGGGACCTTCCTCGTACAGATAAGGCATCTCCATTCTGACCCTCCATATTTCTCTATCTCATTTCCTCCGACAGCAAGGCTGAGACAATGTCATCAAAATTCAAGGTAGTTGTATTGCTACCTATTGCAAAAACCAGACTGTCCCACAAATCTGGTAGATAACACAACAAAATAATTCACTTATCTTCATCTAAGATTTTAATATAAACAGATGACAACTGACTTACCACATTATTGAAGGCGTTTAGATGCTTTGTCACCGAGTCTCCATCCTTCATCCTCAGGTTATACAGCTTTTTACGCAGGAACAACTTATTCACCAGAGACTTAGATTGGTACAAAGTCCCAAGTTTTTCCCACAAATTCTTCGCCATAGCTTCCCCAGATACATTCAACAATACTGAATCTGAGACACACAATTGTATTGTGCTCTTTGCCTTCCGATCCAACTTCTTCCAGTATTCATCTGACATTGCCGTTGGTTTAGTACCTGGATCTACCGTGACACATTGATCTTTATCCACCAGCAGATCCTCCATCTTGAGCTTTCACAACTCAAAACTCTGACCATTAAATTTCTCAATCTCTATCTTTCTTCCACTCACCATCTTCTTTCACCGCAAGAATCGATTCCACAAATCTCCCACTGAAAAGGGTCTACCTCAGGCCCGAGCAAAAAACCCTCAGCAGAAAAGGCATCCCCTTGAAGACGAAATAGCTCTGATACCAAATGTAGGTTTTAACCCTGAAAAAAAATTATCTACACATGAATCTTATGACAGAAAATAAACAATAGCGAGAGCATAAAACATAAAACAGATAAACATAGATATTTTCCCCTGGATCCCAAATCAGGACGACTAGCTTGATTTTTCATTATATTTATTTTAGTGTTACAACAAATATATATACATGTCGAAGCATACACAAACCCCAATGCATTAACCCTGGATTAGAACATAACAGTAGTTCCCTTGACTGGATCTACAAAAAATACTAGAGGCTGAAAACCATCGTACCCCAAAACGATGTGAAAAACCATGCAAAAACCATGGGCATGAACTACCCACTAGAAATTAAGGACCAAAAATTTTCACCAGGGCGCTGCCTCGGACCCCGATAGGGGGGGCTACCACCCCCCCGTTGTGCCCAACACAAAGGGGGGGCTATCGCCCCCCCACGCGTGCTTAGTCATGGAAAGAATATAACACATACCCAAAAAGATCCATTGGATGAGATATATCCATCATATGCAACATCATTAGCTATCTTCATATATTTCTATTTTCTGAGTTGCAGTTGCTACCCAACAACTCTGACATTTCTGCAGATTTTCCAATTGTACATATATTTCAGCCAATCATTTTAAGGATTGTTGTACCATTGTTTTCAGGGGTTGAGAGCTTGCTCCCCCACATTTCTTGAGCCTCATATTGCTATATATTTGTATTATCATCTTGTGTGTTGCAGTGTTCCCAATGAACTCTGTTATTTTAGCCTTATGACATATATGTATAGCAGTGTTTCTCTATTCTTATGTACATGTCTCATTCAGGCTTTCATTGCCTAGCCAGTGTCACTGGTTCCTCAAAGTATTGTATACATATTCTGATATAATATAAAGAGAAGGCTGTTTTACATCTTCATGTATGTTGGATCATTAAAATAACGCTACTACTCCATTGAATGTTATTTCATTTGCTGCAGTCCCTTGTTTGAGCACTTTCTGAAGACAACTAGGTGTGGGAGATCTGTTTAACCCACCGAGAGGGATTTCTTCGAAGCCACCTCTTGGATTTTGGTCTTAGATACATTGATCTAAGGGATCCAGGTCTTGGTTTCCAATCCTGTAGCAGCCATTCCTAGAAAAAGTGTTTTCCAATAATGCCTTGCTAGTAGATCCCATTTTGGCATATTACAGTATGGAAGCCTTT
Organism: Pinus albicaulis; assembly: GCA_034641835.2. Taxonomy (NCBI): domain Eukaryota; kingdom Viridiplantae; phylum Streptophyta; class Pinopsida; order Pinales; family Pinaceae; genus Pinus; species Pinus albicaulis. The sequence goes on along the minus strand of CM076572.1, from coordinate 502,300,344 downwards.
CATTAATATTTTGGTAGATTTCATTTTCAAAGAGAACCAAACATCTTATGCTTTGGAGATAGTGTGCATTATATTAGGCAGCACAGTAGAAGGAACTTTGGGTATAAAACCTTATGGGATATGGTAATATGGTATTCTTCAGGGCCTGGTTTGGGTAAACTAATAATTTGGTACATATCGTCTCTGTGAAATTTGTAAAATAGATTTGAGATTTTAATAATGCATATGGGTGAATATGCGATGTGTGTAAAATTGGTGAAATTGGTACATATGCATTGTGTGTAAAATTTTCTCAAATTCACTCAAATCTAAAAGATTAGGTTTAGAAGTTTTGTGTAGGGAAGTCACATTCTGGAATGCAGCAAATAGTTACTGGACAAAGTCGTTGATTAGATCTTGCATATCTAAAGATAATCTAGGCCGATGCATTATATTCATGACTTCATATGGCCTATATAATCACATGGCTCAAAGCATGGACTAAGGATCATATAAGTATTATAAAACAACATTTCCTCCTCAATAGTGTTAAGCTTCACAAAAGCATTAGCCAACCTTATACTACATGGCTGGTTCGTGGATGGTCCTCTGGATTTCTGGTACAAAGAAGGGCAATGAGAGAATATATTATGGAGAGTTATGAAAGTGGGTTCTACTGCCATTAAGTTCCTAACTAGAGCTTTGGTCAATTCTGATACCTGTAAAAGCCATGTTTGCCAAGTACTAATATTAAGAGGTGTTGTTCCACACTTTAGAAACTTTTCCTCTATAGTCAGTTGTGTCAATTGATTTTCTCTATTATTTGAGTTGTGATTATTTCTTCTCCAGGAGGTGCTGGCAAATGGGTTTTATGCTATACACTCCAAGTCAACCTCTAAACCTAGTGTTGTTGTGATATTTTACAGCCATTGTTATTGGTTTGGGCATGAAATGTTTATAGTTGTATGTGGGAAGATTTCATTGTCTAATTACTTTACGCTTGTTCCTCAGGGTAGTTTCTCTTAAGACTAAGAGGACGAGAATGAGTTTCAACATGCAATATAATATTATAGTTTGAATGGGATATACAATTTATTTATATAATCTCTATTCATTCTCACTTGATTGATATAATTTATCTTATGAGTGGTTTCCATTTCCATTAGAATCTTAGATCAGATGAATCAAATGCATTAAGAAATAGTCATTTAGATATTTCGACGTATCAAAAATAGAGCAAAAAGGCTCTGCCTAAAGCTGTAATAGATGTAATATGATTTTATTTTGAAGAATATTTCGAGCCTAATACCTGTTATGAATTTAAACATTTATGCAAAATATATGGATAAGTCAAATTTGATATATCACCCTGGGATGCCTCTGATGAACATATCTAGTTGTAGTAACTGAGCATAGGAGTTAAAAAATTAAAAGTGAAAAAAAATAAAAAAAATAAAGAAAGACTATTAAGGCAAAAGACATTCAGAAACCTTGGGGATGACCTCACAGTAATCTAAGCCTAACCTACTACTACATGTTTATGATAATCTGGACTTCTCTAAAGTTGTTTTCTTTGAATCAAATCATAGTTATTTTTTCACTATAAAGGTGTTGTGTATCATGTCTTTATGATCAATATGAATATTATTTAATCTAGATGCTATGTTATCCTGAAGTACACAGGAACAAAGAGCACCCTTTAGGGGTTTATACCCCCTTCCCATCATTATAGGATTAGGCCATTACCCCCATACAAGTTAGGACAACTCTCAAGTATGAGATGCCCCTCATGAGGTCACCATCATCGAGAATCTTGACCACTGCTCAACGATGCCCTTAAGTTAGGTCACTGGTTATATTCCTCTAGCCCTCAGGAGGTCAGGTATGTGCCATCCTATGATGCCTTCTATGTGCCATCCTACGTCTAGGGCCCCCATCGCTTTGTTACTATGTACTTAGGAATTTTATCCACATATGCTAATAGTTAGTAGCAAGATATTTTATTTAGCCTTCATTTCTTTTTGTTTATTATGATCGAACTGTTTCCTTACATCTTCCATAAATTGGAGCTATGATACGATTTTCAATTCTTCATTTTACACAATTAATTGTGTTACAAAGATTTTTTATTGATCTCCTTTGTTACTGATTTAAATCTTTTGTGTCTTCTGGGTGATATAGAAATGGATCCATGTTGTCTATATAATAAATCTGTATCAGAAAGATCAATTACAAGCTACTAATGCATACATGTCAATGATTATACACATGATCTTTTAAACCAAAAAAATCATCTTAAGTAAAAAGTTTGCTACTTTATCTTTTGTTTCTTGTTATTACATGATATACATCTGTGAACTCCCTAGGACAGAATTATTTTCCTGCCTCCTTTGGAAGATGCTCAATGTTTATGTTTCTGACCCATGTGCCCCTTCTTTTTTCTCCTTCTTGTTTGCCTTTGCAAACTCTCATGTTCCTTTTCAACAGCTCTCTCTGTTCTTTTCTTCTATCTAATTTGTTGGCTATTTGATTAGGTTTATTTATTTCTATAGTACTTGATGGATCTCATGAGAATTAATAATATATTTTGGTGGATTATAAATTTGTAATTTATTATTTCATGAATATTTTATTTGGTCATCTCATAGCTAGCCCTCCTATTTTTCTTTACACTGAGAACATTTATGGAATGTATACTGGCCATACCTCCTCTATTTGGGAGGTTTCAAGTTCAGCACTAACTTATTATGTTGAAGAGGAGTGTGTTTTCTTTTGGGTCATCTCCTCCATTAATATCACTTGGCTATGCTTATAATTTTACCTTCTAAACCATTCTTTAGACTTTTGGACCTAAATTTATTCAAGGAACAGAGATAAGGATGGCCTAACAACTTGGCCTTATGACACTTTTCATGATTTCATATCAGAGATACAAACTCGACTTCTTGGTCCAACGATTAGGCTCTCAACTTAGATGCTTTTCCTCTAACCTATGCCAAACCAATATCAAAAAATACAAATACAAAAACCTTGTTCTTACTTTTGCTTCTGTTTAGTTCTGCTCATCTGAGGTATGTGAGGTTCTCTTGAGGAGAGATCTACTGTTTTTGTATGTATAATATTATACTCTTCTTAGTAGTTTTTATTTTGAAGCTTAACCCACAGATCATTGTTGTGGCCTAGGTCAGAGAAAGTAATTTGAGTAGTCATGCATATGCATTTTCATAGAGACATTACATGTCAAATTTTTTCCCTTTGCAACAAGAAAAACGCCACCAACTCTAGATAATTGTATAGATGTAGTTTTTTGCCATCAATTATTGCTTTCTGGATTTTTCACCTTCAAAGATTCGTCATACATAAATGGTATTATTGGATAAGAAAGCTAACTATGGTCTTAAATTGTAGAACCACAATTATCACCTCAAAACTTGGATTGCACACCTTACATATCTTTTGATTATCCTTAATCCCTTCAAAACATAACACTTTGGAATGTTTTAATCCCAATTTGTAATTCCTTCTAGAGAGTTTTAATCCCAATTTGTAAATTTTAATTTTGAAAAATATATTTAGATCTTTGATGTCCAATGGTACTTCCCTTATGCATTCAGAAGGGTCCCTACCACTCCCCTAGTCTATTAGGATGAAAATTGCATTGGGTGCAACAAAAGGTTTGGCATTTCTTCATGGAGGGACTGAAAAACCAGTGATTTATCAAGATTTTAAAACATCCAATATTCTGTTGGATTTAGTTTGTAACTACAACTTCAAAATTATGAGATGGCTCAATGTTACACTTTGTATTCTCTTAAGTCTTTATGGAGAGATATGTACTTGGTGTAGGAATACAATGCGAAGCTTTCTGATTTTGGACTAGAAAAATATGGACCTGAGGGAGACAACACCCATGTTTCAACTCGAGTTATGGGAACATATGGTTATGCTGCTCTAGAATATGTAATGACTGATGAGAATTTTAACCAATTTAAAACCTGTGGCAATGATAACTTGGTGAGGAAGTTTTAATATTGATATAGATCAACAATATTTCTAGCCTCTTTAAGGGTCCTGTCTAGTAAATGGGGCAAGCAGCAAAACTGACAAGTTTGTTCTGCAAGAATTGTTTTGGTCTCGTCCTATTGGCCTAATGTTGAATGTAGACCAACCAATTTTTAGGACTCAGGACAGTTTATATGAGGTTGAATTTTCCTTAATTTATGAAAAAAGTATCTAAACATGCATACGTCTCATGCATACATGTTTTATAGTCTATAAAACATTGTTTTAGATGACTAAATACCCATACCAATAGAGAGTTAGTTGAGGAAAGATCAAGGATTCGAGTAGTTGGAATGCCATTTGTCTGTCACTAGGCTTAGTATATATTTTGATGTATCCAATGGGGAAAAACGTTTTCATCCTATTAATGCAAGCACTACTTTGTTTCATTTCTTTGTGCTTGATTTTGAAATCTAGTGTTAATAATACACTACTTGACTTCTTGTCTCATTGGGACTTCTTCCTTTCCATATTAATCATATCTAGAAATACAATCAGAAAATAAACATGACCATTAAAAGTTAAAACCATCATTTTAATAAACTTGAATGATCACTATGCTATGTAACCATGTTTGGTGCCCCCTAATAACCTCTACATCACATGCACTCAATATTGGTTTAGGTAACTGTATTGCTTATCTTTGGAGGTGACTCATCTCGTCAGGTCAAAAATCCATCAAACACACATCTTCATCATGCCTTCACTTCCTCATTTAGTTTGTCTCTCCTCAATTTCCATCACCAACTAGATTGGGTTTTTCCATCATCAACAACAGCAGGAGTCTTCCTTATAGAATTTTGTACTCGTGATTATACCAGATGTTTAGTATGAATACATTGAAAGTTACGAGCTTGGAAATGAAAGTGAGTCAGAGTCAAAAAATAAAAAATATGTGCCACACGATAAATAAATAAGAGAAAAATATTGAAAAATACCAACAGTGATGGCATGATAGGAAATGTCATTAAAGCTTCTATTCAAGTCATAGTCATATTTACATATATAGATGTAATCCCCGAAGATGGAGTTACAATACACAACATACAATGATGTTGCTTACACTTGTAATGATAACTCGATACTGGATAGACAATGGAGGGTATAGATAGTGATAAAACTACCATTCATCCAACTATTTATACCTAGTTTTCCTTGTGATTATTTCATGTCCAGACCTAAGATGTGCAACTGTGCTATTCATTTAATTAGAAAATCCACACTTTTGAGGAGGTGCAATAAGCATAACGAGCTCCTTTTTGGAGACTTTTATGACTGTTGAAGGCTCTTTTTTACACATGAGGTTGACACATGTAGGGAATCTCTAGATTGATATTAAATGTGACAGTGATTACACATCCTATTCATGGTGAAGACGAGCATAGAATTTAGGATTTACAAAAGTTGTTTTTGGGATTGCAATTACTGTTATGACAGTAGAGAAGAGCGTTGCCATCTGCAGACCTGTTTTGATATCAATAAAGGAGCTATTTCTAGTGGACCCAGGGCATATTTATATCATGATGAGTGGCAGTCACATCAAGCACTTAATACTTGCATGAGGGTGCTCAAGTGGGAGTTATAGAAAACAAGTTTGGTGAGATTCCTGAGCAGCTTTAAAATGGAAGTTGCACCAAATATTCTAAGGGAGGTGCATTTTTTTGTAAGGTTATGTGTTATCCCAAGGATGGCACATGCGTAGGTTATTACGTAACAAAGGTGCTCAATCAGGAGTTACAATCATTCATCGCAGGATGCTGTTATGGTAGCATGTGGGGCTGACTCCAGGGAGTTACTTATACTCTTCTAAGCTTGAGAATGGTGTTGATCCCAAATCATAATGAACAATGTGCTTGTAAAGACTATAACATGTTTGATCATTGGAAGGAGCTTTAGCATTTTTCATCCTTCCTATATTTTCTCATAATTCTTTCTTTGGCATTCTATTTTTATGTTTATTGTTGCATGAGACTGATCCCACACTGTAGGTGCATCTAAATATTGTGGCTATGCTTATACCTCACTTTGATAAATCAAAATGATTTGAAGCTTTATTATAGTATAACTATATAAGTTATATTGAATAGATAATGCTCTACAATTATTTTCATCAATTGAAAGAATTGAACTCTTTTGGTGGTGGATTCATGTTCATGTGTGTGTGTGAAGGTTCAATTTTCTCTATTTCTTTTCTAGTTGAAATGAAGTTGTCAACTTAGCTAGTTAGTTTCAATACATTCCTCTAACTGGTTTTCTTCTTTATTCAACTCCTTACCCCCTCAAGAGGCACTAGATTTAATTATATGATCTCTGTTCTAAGTTTTAAATTTATTCAACAAATCCTAAAAGTCAAAATCTGCTTTTATAGAGAAAAAGGTCTCACTTCCCTACATGTTTTTCATTGCAGTCTCAAACAAGACAGAAAAACCTCTTCCGAGCTTGAAAAAATTTTCCCAAGCATCCCCTCCACCGCTTCCTCAAGTGGGCATGAATCAAGAAGAAGCAAGAGAAGGAAGGATTAAGAACCCACATACTTTAGAAACATTACATTTGAGGCCTCACAATTTTGGGTGATAAAAAAACCTTAATCTAACTCGTAATAGTTTTGTGTTATTTTCTATTTTAGAAACATATTCTTTCTTGTAATGTTTCCCTAGGTTAGAGTTATGTTGGTTAATTTTGACTTGGTAATCCCTTAGTGGTTATTAATGTAATTTATTATACAACATTAATGGGTTATTAATTAGTCCCCATTGGTTGTTAGGGTTACATAATCTAACTCTAAAAGCTATAATTGAGGTTGTAATTCACTGAAGAGTATTCTTATAATTATCCAAAATGAGTGAAATTTTAATATATTTACCAAAACAATAAGTTATTCTAGAATTGAACCTTTGGTAAAAGGGGTTTCTATGTATTATCTTATTAAAACCATTTACAACATAAACCAAGAAAGGATAAAATAGAAAATGCCAAGCCACACAATGTATTTAAGGTGTTTACAAAATAAATGTTCTAGTATGGCGTAGAGTGATCTCAGAGTTCAACAACAACTAGAAAGAGAGGAGAGGCTAGCCTTTTATAATTTACTTTGGAACAACTAGATAATGACTAGTTCAAGCTCTCTCTCAAATAATATTTTACTTTTCATCCACATGTTGGAGACTAATTAAATTATAACAAAATATATTTTTAATACAATAATTCACTGAAACTATAAACAAGAAGAATAGTAATACTGAAGCCAATATATATGAGTATGCCAATATCTCTGAGTATGTGGAATAAAGGATCTATGGGGATAGAGTTAAAAGCCTTTTTGAAATTATATGAAATAACAATAAACTTTCCAGGAGCAATGTTGGGCTTCCTCAATTGTGGTATGGAGTGTAAATATGTAATTAATATTATAGTGCTCAGGTTCGAATCCGGCCTTTCCTCAAGCTCTATGTTTCCTCTGTCGAAGCTCCCTAGAGAGTTTCAAGTGGAGGGATGAAAAATATAGCTTCAAAAATAAAATCACCACAAATAGGTCAAATGGACTGCAAGGTACATCATAAAAAATATTTAGTGGGAGCATGAGTGCAGCTCCTATAAAAGGCATATCTAACTTTTGAGGTCAAATACCTAAAGGGTCAAATTATTCATCTAAGATATAAAATGCTACAAATTTGAGAGTCCCAGAGAAGAAAGGGTCCCTCTGAAGAACTTGAGAATCAGGAAAAATATCTTGATTGAAGGTTTCCTGAAGAAAATGATCAATTTTTGGAGGAGCTACCACCTAATAATTAGGGAGGACTAGGAGAAACTGCTAGCCTCTAAAGCTATATTACTAGTGGCTGAATATCTCCTACCATATGAAGCTAAAGTGAATGATCCCCTAATGGAGAAATTTTGATAAATTGGAAGATATGATCTTGTGCATATAGGCTACTCTTTGCAGAGACCTGGAACAGTGAGAAGGAAGGTGTCTGATGTGATTGTAAAAATGGCCTGGAAAGAGACACTATTGCAAGGGTCTCATGGGTGGAGGTAAGGGGTCTCCTCGAGATCTCATGAATCTACATACTGAGGTGGCACTGCTCTTTGCCTGTAACTTATTGCTTCTGTGTGTGAAATCTACAAAGGAGAGAGGTTATCATCCTATTGTGTGGATTGATGGGAGTTATTCTAAGGCTCCTCCATTTGAGTCCGTTGTTGGTCGAAAATCTAACAAGTAAAATTTTTCCATGACTAGATGAATTTACAACAACAAAGCTTTTTTATTCAACATAACAGAAAATCTATTGTTGCAAGTGATACTATTGTTGAAGTCATATAAGGAAGCCTCTATTGCCTGCATATTAGATAAAACCTTTGTACAGTGCAAAACTTTGTAGTGATATCTTTTGCTAATATTTGAAGTGTTTTCTTCCACTTCTAACATCGACATCTATAATGCATATAACATATAAAATTCTAATATAAATTCTTACATTGTGGTGCTCTCTCTAAAAAAGGTTATGAGAAATCCCTAATCTCAGAAAGATTTCCTTCACTCAAAACTATCAAGTCTCTTCATTTGAAATAATTTAAACAGGAATAGTTTTCCTTCCCATAAAACATATCAGTCCCCATTTTTTTTAACATATTCTCCATCTCATGGATCTATTTGCAGAGCAGCAGGGAGTTCTAATAATGCTATAGAATCTAGATTTTCACGACAATATTTTTGCCAAAGTTTTCACTTCATGGATTTTGTGTAATGGGCCTGTTTAAATTTGAATATTCTGCTGCCATCATGATCACTAATCAAACTCATCACCACTACTACAGATGGGATCATCACCAGGATCTACATAAAATCATTTGGCTCAGAGTCTGAGCACTCCTCAAACTCCTCTCCAACCTTAATATCAGTGCTAGTAGTAGCATGAGCAACAACACTACACTTAGCAGAACTAGAAGAACGTGTTTTCCAAACTTCACGAGAACTAATTCACTCAGAGTTACCATGTGCCATGCTTGGTCTCGATGGTTCGTTTCCTTCAACTCTTGGTTCAACTACCATATCTTCATTGGAACCAACACCTCGAACTCCGCTAGACAACAATTCACCATTTTGCACTAGTGATTCGCCATTTGTACTGGTGATTTGCCATGATTTTATAAGATAATATAATCTCGTGAGAGATTCTCCAAAAAAATTATATATAAATTATATATTATTAATAAAATTTCCTTCCACTTTTCCTATGTATCATGGGGATTCACCCATTTATTATACATATAAATTTAGGGGGGTTCTTAAATTTTTTCTTGTTGGTGCCTTGACACAGACAAGGCACGAGATGGTTCATGGTGGTACAACAGTAGAAGGGGGTATCCAGCGATGTACAGGGATATGCCAGAGTGTGCAGTGGCATGTAAACGAGTACATGGATGACCGGTGGTATGTGGGGGTGTATGGTGCTACACAAAAGGGTCTTAGAGTATTGCCTCCAAGAAGATTCATGGACGAAGACATCAGACATACCTTTGGGGGTAGTTCACCCAAGATCCACAGGGAGACAGATGAGTGATGCTTGATGATATCTATGGTGACTCACACACTTGACCCTCTTCTACATCACTCATGGGCACATTAGATTTTGTTGTTGTCCTTTGACACTCTTGGAATGAGTAGCGGGGTAAGCAAGGCTCGCCCAAGATATTTGGATGACACACAAGACACTAGGGGAGTGATCTTCTTAGAAGTGACATTCGGTTGGTGTACTAGTTAACAGCCATAGGTTGGGGGATGACATGGTCATCTGCAGGGGTGGCATACCAGTCATCACTGAGCCTACGCCTGGGGAGCGGGTCACGAGGGAGACATGCATCACTCTTTCTTCTGGGCATGTTGAGACCATGCATGACTAGAAGATATTGGGTACAACCAAGGTAGCATCCTAGTATGTATCTAGGCTCCAGACAATGTATCGACACATTATTGATAGGGTGGATGGAAGATCCAGTGGAGATGGTTAGCAGGAACAAGAGGGATCCACATACCTTGAGTCGATTACTAGTATCAGATATCCATCTATTGGTTTCATTCAAGGGGTGGCTATTTGTCACATGTGGCTTCCAACAGTCATCGGTACAACACAGTGGCAGGCATAGGGTAGGTTAGCATGCATCAAATTTTCCCATGATATATGCACCCTCTGTATTGGTCACATGTAGGGACTAGATATGAGGCACGAAAGGATTCCTACAATTGTTAGAGCTATGGTGCAGTAAGTCCGACTATGCGAGGAAAAGATTAATCTAATTGATAGACCATTATGTCTCGTGATGGTCAGAGTCAGGACAGAGAGTGATCTAGCTCATTATTGGGTTGGCACTTAGAGGCCTCCATCATATGGTGAGGTCGAATTTCTCTGCTGATGCATAGGATCATAGTTAGATGTGGAGGGGTAGATATTGGCATCAAGGTGACGCCTGGACAGGATGAGTTTTTCTCTCACTGACCTTCCACCACTAGGCCTCAAGAGAGGATGATACAATTTACACACAGTGGGGAGTATGCCATAATCAGAGTAGCACAACATCAACACAATGGCACCACTATGATTTCGGCAGGGAGCCCGATCATCACCGCTCTTTACAGCTCAATAACCCTTAGGGATGAGCTGGCTACCATAGGGGGGGATCCTGCAGATATTCCATTGGTCTTTAGTAATTCCTTGATGGCGTGGGGAACCTTAATAACTTGGCAAGTGGGCCAACAACATGATATACAAATAATATCATGATATACGAAGAAGCTATCTTTGTAGGGATTAGGTGGTATCTTTGAGGGTCTACTCTTAGAGTGAAAGGGATGAACTACTCGGTAGGGAAACTTCATGAGGAGTGGGGAACAATGCCATATCATCACAATTCCCTACTTACTGATGGTGTGTAGAGGGATTCTATTACTTATGCCTTGCAGGATGGTGAGTGGATCAGGGGAATCTTTATGTTGGACAGGATGGCTTGGGATCCTGGTATTGAGGGATCTCTTCATATCAGGGTGATGTAGAGATCAGGGATGATTCAGTGGCATATCTCGGACCTTGGAAAATTTTACAGTGGCCATGGGGGAGTGTCAGCTGGAGAGAATGCTTGTTCAGGAATTGCTCGAGGACAAATAATTTTTTGGGAGAGGACTGCAATCTTCCAAATTAGTAGTCAGCTAATTGGAACATTAATTTTGATTTATTTTGGCATTTCCTAATGTTGGGCTAAAATAATGTGGGTAGGGGATCCACAACTAATAATTAAGCCAAATAAAGTATTTTCTTAAAGTCCCTAAGGGAAAATTGCAGTTCTAGTGGTGGAGTCGAATTGGCCATAGGTGGCAGCATAGAAGAGGCACAAAAAGGACAACGTGGGATTGGCTAAAGGAAGGCAGCACATGATTAGTCAAGGAGAGGTAGAGTAGGCCAAGCTAGGATATAAGGCAGACGTTGGGCCTCAATGGATAAAATAAATAAGGGAAGGCTCATTTGGCATTCATTCGTTCATCTTCTTTCACTTGGTCATTTTGATTGAAGCACACTTCAGCCGCACAACCAAGTCTCCAGTGATGTTTAGCACACAAGATCTTCAAGCAAAGATCTCAACCTCTACCTTAGGGGACTTCGAGTACCCACTCAGGAGAGGAGTTTTAAATTTTGGTGGGGTGAATTACACAATAGTAGCAATAGGAAGAGCATATCCCCTTCAAGACTACGCAAAGGTAGAGTAGGCTACATAGTGATTGTGTAGTTTAGTTCGGTGTGGGTGTCAGGAGTGTGGAGAGCAACGGAGTTTCAATAGGAGATATGGAGGGGAGATTAGCCACATTGTATGAGGTATTTTGGTAGCACTCTAGAGGCATTTTCCAATAGATTCATCCAGATTTTCTATTTACCCAGCAATGCAGTGAGCTAAGCCCAAGAGGACCAGATTTGGAAGTCAAGCTTTGGGCAAACCCTTTTCTAGGTTTTTCTTGGTTTATTGAGGAGAAGCCAAGATTAATTTGGCATAATTTTTTGGATAGGTTTAAGGCTTCAAAAAAATATCCTAATGCCACCAACAACTAGAGGAGTGAGAGGAAATTGGGCCAAAATTATGGGGTTAACATTTTTCCAATTCCTTGCGGTTGTGGGTTTGGTGAGTAGAGTTTGGGGTTAAAAGCCTATAACTTTATGAGCAGAGGAAGAAACCCAACCAACAGTCCGAAGTCAACCAACAACAACATTTATGGGCTAGGAAATGCAGAGAATGAGCCACACATCAACACTTTCAGCCATATTTTTTTCTTGGGTTTGAGTTGTTCTTCAACCCTGCCTTGAGTAGGCCCATGTGTAAACTTTCCAGCACCTCAATTGTACTCTTTCCCAATATATTAATAAAATGGCTCAGCAGTGATTTTGGCTCCAGTTTGAGAAATTTAATGGTGTTTTTAATTTTTCTTGTCTATTTTCACTTTTATTACTGTTAATCCCCATTTGGGATATTACAGTTTTGTATTGATCATGGACAATTTACTCATGCATTCAACCAAATGTAAAGAGACATACAATCATGTAAAATAATCAATGGAAAATACCAATAAAGAGAAATTGTGTTAGCTAATTTACCATTCCATAATCACCATCAAAGCCAATGGAAAAACCCAAAGGCAATGAAAAATAGATATAATAAATTCTACCATTCTTCTATAATGTATTCAAAGTTATGACATGAAATGATAGGCAGTTCCTTGAATAGGTTCATCAAACTTTAATAATCTGAAACAAGTATGATGGAAAACAATGAAAAACTATAAACATGAACCTCATCATAAATACAAGTGACAAGGTTATGGTAATGTAACAAATATGATTTCCAGAGACAAAGGAAGTTTCAGACCATGTCCTAAAAAAACAAAATAGGGGATGCACTCAAGAATATTTTAATCAAGAAAGCATGAAAATGGTTATGCTAACCTACACGTCAACTTTATTGGTGGTCAAATGAGAAAGTGTCATGATAGGCATGGAATTTGCCAATTATATTCCATCTATTTTCTTTATATTTTTGGTCCTTAAGATCTTTCCATGAATCTCATAACGTGTGAGGTTTCCACATTTAGATAATTCACATTGTTTTCTTCATTTGGAGATTTAATTGGTTGTAAACTGACTATTGAAAGCATACATGCATGTGGTTGACATTTCCTTAAAGATTATCGTATGGAAGCAACTACATGATATGCATTGAAAGCAGCTACAAGAGGAGTGAGCAACAAGGAAAATAGACTGAGTAACTCCCCAAATCAGTAATGAGTTGACTTATTCTTATTAGTGAGGCTAAAAGGTAGGATTTTGCAACAAGATTCCATCTAAATTGTAGATCATAATACACTTGGAAAGCATGAAGACCTTGTCAAGATAAGCGTTTTTTCTTTCCTTTTCCACAAGCAGATAAGGTGAATTACTCTTCATGCTTTGGGCCTTTGTATAGGAAAAGTTGAGGGGATGTAGAAGGGTTGAACAATATTCTTTAAGTAGTTTTACAACAAGATAACTCATCATTCTCTCACCTACCAATTCCAACAATCCACTCCACCAGTGCATGCTACTAGGAATATTACAGCCTGCCATTTCTTTCACATTGCAATGTTTTTATTGGAAATGTGCTTGTGTTTGGGCTAGAAACTATGCTAGATTAATTTTTCTCTACAATATTTTTGTTGTCTATTTGGTTGTTTATGATAGAAAGAGATCTAACGCGTGTTAGATTTCCTTCACCTTGGTAATGCTATTGGAAATGTGCTTGTGTTTGGGCTATAAGAGTTGCTGGATTACTTTTTCTCTACAATATTGTTGTTTTCAATTTGGTTGTTTATTATATAGTGAAATCTAGAACGTGTTATATTTCCTTCACCTTGGCAATGTGCTTGCGTTTTTGCTAGAAAGAAATATAGCATGCACTAGGTTTCTTTTGGCATGAAATGTCGTTATTGGTAGTATGCTTGTATTTGTGCTACATGTAAAGCTAACACACATTAAATTTCTTTTACCTTGAGATGTTTTTATTGGAAATGTGCCTGTGTTTGTGATAGAAGTTTTGCTAGATATCTTTTTCCAAGCAATGTTGTTGTTGACAATATGCTTTTGTTTATGCTAGAAGAAAATCTAACATGCTAGATTTCTTTCACCCTACAATTTTGTTGTGTGTTTATGTTTGTGCTATGTGTAAATATGGCACGTGTGAGATTTATTTTTCTCTACAATATTGTTGTCGTCTATTTGGTTGTTTATGATAGAAGGAAATCTAGCATGTGTTATATTTCCTTCACCCTGGCAATGTTATTGGCAATGTGCTTGTCTTTGGGCTAGAAGTTGTGATAGATTTCTTTTTCTTTACAATATTGTTGTTGTCAATTTGGTTGTTTATTATAGAAGGAAATCTAGCACGTGTTAGATTTCCTTCACCTTGGAAATGTGCTTGTGTTTGTGTTAGAAGGAAATGTAGCATGCACTAGGTTTCTTTTGGCATGAAATGTTGTTGTTGGTAGTATGCTTGTATTTTTGCTACATGTAAAGCTAACATGGATTAAATATATTTTACCTTGTGATGTTTTTATTGGAAATGTGCTTGTGTTTGTGATAGAAGTTGTTCTATATATATTATTCCATGCAATTTTGTTGTTGGAAATATGCTTTTGTTTATGTTGGAAGCAAATCTAACACCCTAGATTTCTTTCACCCTACAATGTTGTTGTGTGTTTGTGTTTGTGCTCTGCGTAAATCTAGCACATGTTATATTTCTTTTACTCTGCAATATTGTTGTTGTCTATGTGGTTGTTTATGATAGAATGAAATCTAGCACGTGTTAGATTTCCTTCAACTTGGCAATGTTATTGGAAATATGCTTGTTTGGGCTAGAAGTTGTGCTATATTTCTTTTTCTCTACAATATTAACGTTGTTAATTTGGTTGTTTATTATAGAAATAAATCTAGCACGAGTTAAATTTCATTCACCTTGGAAATGTGCTTGTGTTTATTTTAGAAGGAAATATAGCATGCACTAGGTTTCTTTTGGCATGAAATGTTGTTGTTGGTAGTATGCTTGTATTTGTGCTACATGTAAAGCTAACATGCGTTAAATTTATTTTACCTTGCGATGTTGTTATTGGAAATGTGTTTGTGTTTGTGATAGAAGTTGTTCTAGATATATTTTTCCATGCAAAGTTGTTGTTGGCAACATGCTTCAATTTTGTTTCGAAATAATCTATCATGCACTAGATTTCTTTTTCACTGCAATATGGTTTTTGACAATATTCTTTTGTTTGTGCTAGAAGTAAATATACCATGTTCTAGATTTCTTTTATCTAGAAATGTTGTAATGCATTTGTGTTTGTGCTAGAAGGAAATCTAGCATACATTATATTTATTTCACCCTTTTATGAGTTTATTGACAATGTGGTTGTATATGCGTTAGAAGGAAATCTAGTGTGCACTAGATTTCCTTTGCTTTGCAATGTTGTTGGCAAATAAATTGTTTGTGCTAGAAGGAAATATAGTATGCGCTATATTTCCTTCACCACAATGATGTTATTGGCAATGTGCTTAAAGGAAATCTAGCATGTGCTAGATTTATTTTTCCCTAGAATTTTGTTGGTAATATGCTTGTGTTCTTGCTATAACAAAATCTGGCATGCCCTAGATTCTTAACCCCTACAATGTTGTGTGTTTGTGTTTGTGTTAGAAGAAAATGTACCAGATACCAGATTTATTTTGTCTTGCATAAGGTGTTTTTGACAATATGCTTGTTTGTGCTAGCAGAAAATCTAATATGTGATATGTTTCTTTCACCCTACAATATTGTTATGTGCGTTTTTTTGTGAGATAAGTAAATCTATCATGTGTTAGATTTCATTCACCTTGCAATGTTGTAATTGGTGACATGTTTGTGTTTGACATATAAGTAAAAATAACATGCTAGATCTAATCCACCTTGCAATATTGTGATTATAAATATGTTTATGTTTGTGATAGAAGAAAATCTAGCAGATATAGATTTTTTTTACCTCACAATATTGATGTTGCCAATATGTTTGTGTATGGTGGGAGGAATTCTAGCATGCACTAAATTTATTTTGCAATGCAATATTGGTGTTAGCAACATGCTTGTTTTGGTACTAGAATAAAATCTAGTACGCAATAGATTTGTTTCACAATGCAATATTGTTGTTGGCAACGTGCTTGTATTTGTGCTAGAATGAAATATAACATGCATTGGATAATATGATTGTTGGAAATGTGCTAGAAGTAAATCAAGCATAGGTTAGATATCTTCCACCTTGCAATGTTGTTTTTGGCAATGTGATTGTGTTTGTGCTATAAGAAACTCTAGAATGTGTAAGATTTGTTTTACTATGCAATTTTTTTGTGACTGACATGCTTCTATTTACACTAGAAGGAGATTTAGCATGTGGTCAATTTCGTTCGCCTTAGACTATTGTTGTTGGAAATGTCCCTGTGTTTGTGTTAGAAGGAAATATAGCATGTGTTAGATTTATTTGACCATGTAACATTGCTTCTAGCAATATGCCTATGTTTTTAGTAGAAGGAATAATATTGATTGTTAGCTTTCATTTGAGGTGCATTGTTGTTGTTCGAAATGGGCTTCTACTTGTGTTAGAAGGAAAGCTAGCACACATTATATTTCCTTCATAATGTAATGTTGTTATTAGAAATATGTTTGTTGTTATGCTAGAAGGAAGGTTATAATGTGTTAAATTTCCTTCATCTGGCAATGTTATTGTTGAAAATGTGTTTGTATTTGTTATAGAAGTAAATCTTGCATCTGTTAGTTTTTTTTCACAATGCAACATTATAGTTGGAAATGTGCTTGTATTTGTGTTAGAAGGAATTATAGAATGCACTACATTTATTTGTTCTTGTTCCAAAAGGAAAACTATCATGATTTCACCCTCACCAAGGTTACTGCTCTGATATTGTTCTTGGTAGTGCATTTGTGATTATGCAAGAAGGATACCTAGTGATTGCTAGTTTTCTTCTAGACACCATTACACTTATGCAACCAATGCTCTAGGGGTGACATTGTCTCAATAATCAAAATGGTTAGATTTATAGCTTTTGATGTGCCCTTTTATTTAATTTGGAACAATTTATGGAGATAAATGATAGTGAAAATGAATTGTATATAGATATATGTTGTTTTTGGCACTACATTTGTGCTTGAGTTGGAAGGAAAGATAATGGTATAGCTTTCCTTTTGGCACAAACACAATAATCCAATCATAATTATTTGATCCATGGAGGATAATGTGATCTTTGCATAATTTTGAAGTTTATGAATAAATGTATTATTGAGGTATACTATATTTTTCTTCCAATGCACATGTATGCAACTTTAAAGTAACAAGCACAATTTTTTAGCATGTATTGTTTTTCTCCCTATTTTGTTGTATAGTTATGAACTTCCAGTTTCACTAATTTTTGGATGCATAAGATAAGACTCTTCCTTATCAACGCAAGAATGTAGGAAAACAAAATTCTGAACTTTTCAAGGACCTAAAGTTAACATCCTTTTATATCCATCCTAAATAGTATGTCCTTAGATGTGTATAGGTAGTGAGCGCTAACATTGGAACTAAAGATTTGTAAAATGAAATTTCTTTTCTTTTGAAATAAATAAAAACTCTAGTTTAACTTTTGATTATCAAGTTCAAACATAAAACTTCCTCACTAAGTGAAAATATAATTTATCCTTTTCATGGGGCTTTTAGACATCTTATGTAGCATCAATATTGGAATTTGTTAGATTTTCCAAAGGACCATGTTTTGGTTCTTCAACTTCTTCAAATTTATAATGATCATTATTCATACACATGCATTAAGTCTACAAGTGTCATTTCTGAAGTTAAATAGGAACTTGGTGGTTTGATGAGCTGATATTTTTCATTCAAAATTTTTATTTGGAGCAAAACCTCTAGTTTGGCTTTTGATTATCAAGTTCAAACATCAAACATCCTCACTAAGTGAAAATACAATTTCTCCTTTTCATGGGGCTTTTAGACATATTATGTAGCATCAATGTTGGAATTTATTATATTTTCCAAAGGACCATGTTTTGGTTCTTCAACTTCTACAAATTTATTATGATCATTATTCATACACATGCATTGAGACTACAAGTGTCATTTTTGAAGTTAAATAGGAACTTGGTGGTTTGATGAGCTGATATTTGTCATTCAAAAATTTTATTTGGAGGAAAACCTCTAGTTTGGATTTTGATTATCAAGTTCAAACATCAAGCATCCTCACTAAGTGAAAATATCATTTCTCCTTTTCATGGGGATTTTAGACATCTTATGTAGCATGAATCTTGGAATTTCTTAGATTTTCCAATGGACCATGTTTTCATTCTTCAACTTATACAAATTTCTTATGATCATTATCCATACACATCATTAAGGCTACAAGTGCCATTTTTGAAGTTAAATAAGAAATTTGTGGTTTGATATGAGCTGCTATTTTTCATTCTATGATACTATCTACATCTCTAATTGCATGATCTTCATATATGTTTTGTGTAATTTGCGTGTAAAGTACTTTTTGGTAGTTGGAAATAGATGGTGGGGAACAATGTTTCATTACATACAATATGACTACCATACTACTTAAATTATTGCATCTATATTACTTTTTTGAAAGTTGTGTGTTTTTGTGAAAATATAAAATCACACTCTACATGGTTCAACCTTTTAATTACAATGTATGATTTAATTGTTGTTACAGAACTGGTACAACGTAGAATAGAAAATATAATTTTGGCAAAAGGGGACTATGTTGATCTCCTTATTAATGATCAAGTCATTGGGCTAGGAAGGGTCGAATCTACGTAGTTTGGAACTTATTATGCTAGAGAAAGGGTTAATGCATGTTATGTTGCAATTTTGATAATCGATGTCACTCAACCACATTTGATTGAGGATGTTGATGAAGGGGACATACATCCATGGAAGATCATGGATTTGAGGCACACCATAGGTAAATCAAAATATTGAAGCATGTGTTCAAATATTATTGATAGTATAATACTTTTTTGAGTAAATACTAACCTTATTTATATTTGTTTATAGCTGCAAATGTTTTTTCTACTTTTTCTATTGGAGAAAAAGTAGATCTTCTACAACATGGTGTTGGAAAAATTCTGAGAGGGGGGGTGAATCAGTATTTAGATCTGACTAAAAACTTTTATCAAAGATCTTATTATGCATTTAATTCTTTACTTAGATTATTGCAACATTCATTCATCAGACGTTTAGTAGGCAGTAAGCATGTGCAGTAACAACAGAATAAGCCATCATACATAAGCAACACACATGAACACCAGTATTTAAGGTGGAAACCCAATTTGAGAGAAAACCACCACTGCAGTCGCCTCTGTCTTCAATATTTATTATAAAGAAAACTTCTTACAATTTTGTGTTGGTGCAGACTTATACCAGCCCGCAGGCACCCACCTACAGAAGGCTACAACCTTCTTATTGGGAAAAATACTAAGGGGGGGGGGGGGGGTGAATCAGTATTTAGGGCTGACTAAATTTTTTTTACTTTTTCTTTCTCTAAAACCCATACGCTACTTTACTGAACCCAACTCGCCTATACATGCAGATATCCTTAATAAAACATGTGTATGTCCGGATATCTTATTATGCATTTAATTCTTTACTTATATCATTGCATCATTCATTCATAAGATGTTTAGTAAGAAATAAGCATGTGCAGTAATAACAGAATAAACCATCACACATAACCAACACACATGAACACCAGTATTTAAGGTGGAAACCCAATTCGGGAGAAAACCACCACTGCTGTCGTCTCTGTCTTCAATATTTATTATAAAGAAAAATTCTTACAACTTTGTACTGGAGCAGACTCATACCAGCATGCGGGCACCCACCTGCAGAAGGCTAGAACCTTCTCTCGTTCTCCAGCCACTACTGGAAGGGAGCTCCAACCCCCTGAACTCCTTTACTAGCCTCTCCTGAAAGGGAGCTACTACCCCCTACTCTCGTTTACCAGCCTCTCCTGGAAGGGAGCTACTACCCCCTGCTCTCGTTTACCAGCTACCACTGGAAGGGAGCCACAACCCCCTCATTAAAGGCTTCGACCCTCAGCACCACTGCTGACCACGTTTCATCAATTTTCATATTGGATCCAACAACTTCCACCCAGCATACCTTGTAGGCCACTTTTCATCAGATTTTCAGACTGGACCGACTCCACACATTTAAGCTCAACATACATCAAACTGAAACTTATCACCCCATCACTTCATTCATTTAATCATCAACCAATCAAACAACAACTTGATCTTTAATCATCAACATAATCAACATTCAAACAACTCAGATCTGTGTGAATACATCATTGATAAATAGCAGTAAGACAACAAAATAGATCATACATTTAATTCCACACACTTCAACAAAACCCTAGATTCCATACGCGCTTTTACTTCACTGAACCTGTGTATATACGCACTTTCACATAGACAAACTTGCATATAGATATGCAACTATTTCAGAACTGACATTTGATTTCATACGCGCTTTTACTGAAACTAACCTGCGTATATACGCGCTTTTTCTGAAACAAACCTGTGTATAGATCTGTAACTTTTCAGGACTGTGTTGCTCTTCAGATTAGATAAAAAACTTAGATCTCTCCCTTTACTTCAGCAAAGATTCACCAGATCACAGATCTAAACATTCCATAAACAGATCTAGAAAATACATAGTCATTTCAAATCTAGAGATCCCTCTTCATCATTTTCTTCATAGGTGCATTATTAATTCAGATCAATCAATAAATTGTTACCCATTCCATGCAGATATACTTCAGAGTGAAGTATTCATTAAAACCCAGACCTATGCCCACACTTGCACTATGATCTTCTTCTCCTTATATAGATTTAGCCTTTGTCAATACCATGAGTCAAAACCACTCAACCTCTGATGGTATTCTTGGACGGGATCAAATAGATAATCCAGTGCTCAATACAGTGGGCCAATACCATGGTCATGTCCCCTGGTTTTATAAATTTAGAGCGCAAATAGGCATACTCTACTTGGTACGTACTTTTACGCGTACATACGCTACTTCGCCTTTACAAACCCGCGTATGCTTTGTGACATATCTTGTTCATCATTAATCTGGCACTTACTGGAAATTCTTTCTTCATTACATCTGAACTGCTGTGTAGATACATCAGATTTACATCATTACCAAATAGGTAGCTATCAAAAGACAACTCATCAAGTCAGTTTCCATCAAGGACAACTTCATCAAGTAGGTTTCCATCAAGGACAACACTTTGCATCATATTGCCAACAATCTCCCCCTTTGGACTTGATGGAAACCATGATGGTGTTTGATCACCAAAACAAATGGATACATTGATTATAACCATTATTCAAACACCATGATACTCTCCCCATTTGACATCAAGGGAAAAGGGCAGATCAAAACCAAAACAAGGTTTTTCTTCTCTTGTAGAAAGAAGAGCTCTGTAGATCTGATGTGCACTGAAGTTACCATGCTCCCCCTGAGTTCATGCTGAATCTTCAAACATATTTTTCAATGAAGTACATGACTCTATGACCTTTCCTATCACCAAGGACTCATACTTACATCAATGATCCAACCAAGTGGATTTACATATGTGACTCAAGTACCCAACGAAGTAGGTTTACACATTTTGACTCAACTACCCAACCAAGTGGGTTTACAAATTTGAAGAAGCCTTTACATGACTGAATATAACAATTTACATCATAGGTTTTAACATAACCTTTTCATCAAATTACAAATATGACTTTTTATAACCAATACCAAAAAGACCTCAAGAGAGAGATCATATTTCAGAGCCATCATAATGCCAACAATGCATTACTCTCAGCAAGGCTAATGCTCCCCCTGAAACTGTGCTCCTGTCCTTGAGCCATCTCACTGTTTTCCTTAACAAAAAATCATACGCTTCTATCTCCATTGGAACTCGCATGTATACACAGTTTTATTTCATGAAACCCGCGTATAGAAAGTGAAATACAGAAAATTTTCACAACTCCATCTCCCCCTGAACTTATACAACTTGTACATGTCTTCTTCACATCAGATGCACTGTTAGAAATAAACATAACCAGAATTACCAAACCAACCATGGGAATCACCATACGTTGCTCCCCCTATGATGATACATTATTGATTCCTATAATGTATCTCACATCACTCCTGCAGTCATTATGAGAAGTAAGCTTTAGAAGCGGAAGACTGCTGTAGGATTATTATCCCCTATGTTTTTGACCGGTCCTCCTTATTTTTCCAGCTTTGCTTGAAATTTCTTATTGTGTGCTGGAAATTATCCGATTTCTCAGATCTATTCATCCTGAATTATTTTTCTACATGTCCATACTTGTTACAAGCATAACATCTTGTGTGACCAGAAAAGTAAGCATAGGGATCATAATGTGTTTTTCTATTATTTTTTCTATTGCAATCAGCTGCTTTATGACCATACTTGCTGCATGAAAAACAATATCCCTTACAGAAACATGAGTACCTTTCTTTGTAGAATCTATTTGTTTGTGACTGAAACAATCTTCTTCTACAATTGGCTACAACATGCCCATAATTATGACATTTAAAACATTCAACATTATTGATCAAAGTAGGGAATGATTTCTTTTGAGAGTTCATGATTGTCGGTTGACCTTTTTTTTCTTTCAACACTTCAGGTTTTGCATTGATATCCTTTGAATCTTTAGCACTTTCTTGTGAACTAGATTCTCCTTTAATAGTTTCATGAAAACCAAGACCAAATTTAACAGAAGGAGACCTTTGACTACTAAGAATATTGTCCAGAATCTTAGTACTATCTTGAAACCTCAAGAGTTTATCTTTTTCTTCTAATTTACCTTTTAAAATGTTGACCTCAACCTCCAATATTTGGCATTGCTTCTTCATAATTTCTTCGACACTTATTCCTTTTTCTACTTGATCATTCAATTTTAAAATCTCTTCTTTCAACCCATTTTCTTGTTATTCAAATTTTTCTATAAGTTCTTCATTCTTCTTATTTGATTTTTCTAGGTCTTCTTTCAGAGAGATGATTTCTGCTTCAATTCCTTCACTATGATTGGTTACTTCATCGTACAACCTTTGATACTTGTTTATGTGTCCATTCATTCTAGAGATCATATTTTTGTACATAGATTCTCTCTCATTAAATAATATTTGTTGATTTTCAACTTTAATATTGAGAACTTCTTCTATAACATTACTTTCACTATCTTCACCATTGCATGCACAAGAAAGTGAATCACAAGAACAACAATCAATACCTGTTTCATCTTCTTCATTTTATGCTTTACATGTTTTCTGAGATATATTATTCCCTTGAGTAGCCCTCTTATTTTGCTTCCTTGCCATGAGCACTTGCAGATCTTGGTCAGAATCTTCTTCATCCTCATTTGACACTACATCATTATCTTCATTTGTATAATAACTCTTTCGCTTTTCAAATTTTTTCCCTTTATCATGATTTTCTTCATAAGGACATTTAGCAGCATAATGACCAACTCTTCCACAAGCAAAACACTTGAAGGGAAGCTTACCTCTAAATCTTCCATTACCTGGTTGGAGTCTTCTCACAAAATTTGCTTCTTCTTCTTCTAATATATAACTTGATTCCTTGACAACTTCCTTTTCTTTTCCTTTTTCACATGCCTTAAAGGAAAATTCTCTGATTTGAGAGGGACCTCCTTTTCTCATTTCAAAAGCAGTCAGGATACCATGTATTTGAACAATAGTAAGAGTTTGCAGATCTTGCTTTTCTTCAATAGCTGATACTTTTGACTCAAATTTTGAAGTCAAATATCTTAAGAATTTTTCCACCAGAGTAGTATCAGTTATGGTTTCACCCAAATTTCTCATACAATTTACAATATCATCTACACGTAAAAATAAACTGGAAATACTCTCATCACTATGCATCCTTAAATTTTCATATTCAATTCTGAGAGTTTGGAGTTTTGGTACTCTGTAACCGTATCTCCTTCATAGCTTAGAATGATTTTGTCCCATATTTCTTTTGTTGAATTTAGCTGCATCACTTTAACAAATTCTGATTCAGACAGGCTTCCTAATAAAACATTGATCGCTTTGGCATTGATTTCATATTTCTTCCTTTCTGCTGCATCAGTAGGAATAGTTGCCGGATACCGATAACCTTCTTCCACGATTGTCCATACTTCTACACCAAGACTTTGAAAATATGCTTTTGTTCGTATCTTCCAGAATAACAGATTACTTCCATTGAATAAAGGTAGCCTTAGAGAAAGTACTCCTTCTTGACTTCCCATTGTGACGGATCTCCTTCAAGCAATCAAGCTTCTGCAAAAGGACCTACTCTGATCCTAATTGTTGGGAAAAATACTGAGAGAGGGGGGGGGGGGGTGAATCAGTATTTAGGGCTGACTGAAATTTTTTTACTTTTTCTTTTTCTAAAACCCATATGCTACTTTACTGAACCCAACTCGCATATACACGCGGATATCCTTAAGAAAACATGAGTATGTCCAGAGATCTTATTATGCATTTAATTCTTTACTTAGATCATTGAATAATTCATTCATCATATTTTTAGTAAGCAGTAAGCATGTGCAGTAATAACAGAATAAACCATCACACATAAGCAACACACATGAACACCAGTATTTAAGGTGGAAACCCAATTCGGGAGAAAACCACCGTTGTTGTTGTCTCTGTCTTCAATATTTATTATAAATAAAACTTCTTACAACTTTGTACTAGCGCAGACTCATACCAGCACGCAGGCACCCACCTGTAGAAGGCTGCAACCTTCTCTCGTTCTCCAACCACTACCAGAAGAGAGCTCCAACCCCCTGAACTCGTTTACCAGCCTCTCTTGGAAGGGAGCTACTACCCCCTGCTCTCATTTACCAGCCTCTCCTGGAAGGGAGCTACTACCCCCTGCTCTCATTTACCAGCTACCACTGGAAGGGAGCTACAACCCCCTCACTGAAGGCTTCGACCCTCAGCACCACTGCGGACCATGTTTCATTAGTTTTCATACTGGATCCAACAACTTCCACCCAACATACCTTGTAGGCCACTTTTCATCAGATTTTCAGACTGGACCCAGTCCACACATTTAAGCTCAACATACATCAAACTGAAAATTATCACCCCATCACTTCATTCATTGAATCATCAACCAATCAACCAACAACTTCATCTTTAATCAACATAATCAGCAACATAATCAACATTCAAACAACCCAGATCTGTATGAATACATCATTGACAAATAACAGTAAGACAGAAAAATAGATCAGACATTTCATTCCACACACTTCAACAAAACCCTAGATTCCACATGTGCTTTTACTTCATTGAACCTGCGTATATACACGATTTCATAGAGACAAACCTGCATATAGATCTGCAACTATTTCAGAACTGACTTTTGATTTCATACGCGCTTTTACTGAAACTAACATGCATATATACACGATTTTTCTGAAATGAACCTGCGTATAGATCTGTAACTTTTCAGGACTGTGTAGATCTTCATATTAGATAAACAACTCAGATCTCTCCCTTTACTTCAGCAAAGATTCGCCAAATCACAGATCTAAACATTCCATAAACAGATCTAGAAAATACATAGTCATTTCAGATCTAGAGATCCCTACTCATCATTTTCTTCATAGGTGCATTATTAATTTAGATCAATCAATAAACTATTACCCATTCCATGAAGATATACTTCAAAGTGAATTATTCATTAAAACCCAGACCTATGCCCACACTTGCACTATGATCTTCTTCTCCTTATATAGATTTAGCCTTTGTCAATACCATGAGTCAAAACCACTCAAACGCTGATGGTATTCCTGGACAGGATCAAACAGATAATCCAACGCTCAATATAGTGGGTCAATACCATGGTCATGTCCTCTGGTTTTATAAATTTAGAGTGCAAATAGGCATACGCTACTTCGTACGTACTTTTACGTGTACATACGCTACTTCACCTTTACAAACCCGCATATGCTTTGTGACATATCTTGTTCATCATTACTCTGCCACTTACTGGAATTGCTTTCTTCATTACATCTAAACTGCTCTGTAGATACATCAGATTTACATCATTAGAAAATAGGTTACTATCAAAAGACAACTCATCAAGTCAATTTTCATCAAGGACAACTTCATCAAGTAGGTTGCCATCAAGGACAACACTTTGCATCATATTTCCAACACTTCTCTCGTTCTTCAATCACTACTGGAAGGGAGCTCCAACCCCCTGATTTTAACACCAACTTGTACTAGCAGAAAGCTTCCACTTTTATGCTGAAGACTTCAACCCTCGGATCCACCAAATTTCTTCAATTTCTTCATCAGACTTGCATCAGGTTTTCATTATTTCATTACAGATCTTCTTAGAGATTCATCATTTCTAGATCTAGAGATCTTGAAACTTCATCAAATCCATAGGTGCATCATAGATTCATCTTTTTCAAAGACAGAGTTCAATCATGCATATATCTCTTAAAGAGATTTATTCATTAACAACCCATCCGCATGCACACCTTGTACTATAATCCTCTTCTCCTTATATATTTTTTTCTTTTATTAAAACCATCAGTCAAAACCACCCAACCACTGATGGTATTCCTGGACAGGATCAATTAGATAATCCAGCGGGGTCTACCCAAGCCCCAAACAATTTCTTATTGTTATATTCTCCTGATTTTTCAATTAGATAATTAATCTAAGGCTTTTTAATATCTCAATCTGAGATTGAGATATTAATCCGATTCCTCCTTTAGTTATGAACTCCCCAAGACATATATATAACGACCCTTGGTTTATGTGTTCATGAGATCAATCTCATATATTAACCCATGTACATTTCATCACATGTTTCATATTTCGCCAACTTCACATATTCAATCATCCTTTATTAGAACTCGCGCTATCGACCTTCCACATCCGACGGTGGAGAGCACGTCACTCGACTTCAAATGATCCGACGAATGTCGCTCAGCAAAGGTTAATAAACATTTGACCCTGGGCCCCACATATATGAAAAATAGTCCAATCAAATCCCCATGGCATACTTTGGTTAATCTTCATGCATCTTCTTCATACAACCGCTGTTCGATGGCTTCCCTCTAGATCGACGACGCACAACAATATCGCGCGGCATCCTTGGTCGGACATTAACGCGCGATGGCGCGTAGTGGAGGCGGTTTTCGAAAGTTGCTTGGGGACATGCATTGGTTGATCTATGGAATCGCTCCCCCCTCCTCAATTACCTCTTTTTCTGAAAAGGTGGTGCGATAAAAACCACTTCCAGCCTTAAACCACGTTCACTGTTCATTCGCAAGGTTCCACCCCTCTACTGCAGGTTCCGTTAGCGTCCTTTTGCCAATTATTTTCTTCGCATTATCAGTTCACAATTACTATTATACCGCTCCTATGAAATCCTTTCGGACTGTTCGACTCGGTTCTCTGCGTGCATTCGATCCACCATTCGGAATATGAGTAAAACACCTTACTCCATAATATAGAGGGTTATCACGCGTTGATTCATTATCTATCAGTTGGGATACACAGTCGACCGTATTAACATTGGTACTTCTAACTGTATATAGAGCACCATCAAACCCAACACCGGGTTCCTTAACTATCACGGGTTTCAATTATCCGTCATCAGGATGCATATATAAACACCGAACTTATTCAAGAAAAGAAGATATACATTCAGTCTTAGATTCTGCTTGTATAGAATTGCTGATGGATTTCTGAGTTCTTCATACAGTCAGTATCTGCATCCTTTGCCAGAGATTTGCCATCAAGGACAATCAATTCAATATAATAGGATACCAAAAACATATTGCCAACAATCTCCCCCTTTGGACTTGATGGCAACCATGACTAGAAAAACATTAAGCAATATTCTCCCCCTTTGACATCAAGGGCAAAGGATAGATCAGAATCCTTTGTACCAACAATACCATGCTCCCCTTGAGATCATGTTGCATCTTCAAACATAATATTTAATGAAGTAACAGAAATGAATTATACACTCAAGATCAAATATTCTCAAGCATTCGATCAGATTACAACAAATAATTAGAATGCCAACAATGCATCCTTGCCACATGACCAATGCTCCCCCTTAGCCTGTGCATCCTGAACACCTTCAACAGGAGTGTATCCAATTTAATATTATGAATTTAAGCAGGTTTGATCTTCTGCATGGCAGAGACTACTCCCAGTTTCTGTCTGAGATATTTGAACGCTTCCCTAGGTAGAGGTTTGGTAAATATATCATCAATTTGTTATTTGGAGGGAACATACTCCAATTTCACCTTTTGTTCAAGCACTTGTTCACGTAAGAAGTGATATTTGATGGGAATGTGCTTGGTCTTGGAGTGCATAACATGATTCTTTGAGATAATGATGGCACTTTTATTATCACACATAATGGAGATAGGAGGTGAACATTTGATTTGAATGTCTTGTAAGGTTTTCATCATCCAAAGAAGTTGAGTGCAACATGATGATGTAGCCACATATTCTGCTTCTGCTGTAGATAAGGCAATAGAGCTTTGCTTCTTGCTGAACCAAGATACTAACCGGGGCCCCATATAGAATGCACCACCACTAGTGCTTTTCCGATCATCAACGTTTCCAGCCCAATCTGCATCAGTATAAGCATGAAGAGTGAGATCAACATTCTTTGGATACCATAGTCCAAATTATTGAGTTCCTTGCAGATATTTGAATATTCTTTTGACAGCTTGAAGGTGAGACTATTTTGGATTAGCTTGGAATTGCCCAACAATTCCAACTGCATGCATAATGTCTGGTCTTGTCCCAGTGAAATAAAGTAGACTTCCTATCATAGATCTGTATTCTAGTTGATTCACCGTGGGGGAATCATCATTAGAACTGAGATTACATCCAGTTATCATTGGTGTACTTATAATTTTGAAATCTTCCATGCCATACTTATTCAAGATTTGCTTAAGATATTTTTCTTGTGATAAGAATATGCCATCTGTTGTTTGTTGCAATTACAAGCCAAGAAATAATGTTAGTTCCCCAAGTAAAGACATTTCAAATTCTTGCTGCATATCAGAAGCAAATTTCTGACTCATAGACTGTTCATTACTTCCAAAAATGATATCATCAACAAATACAACCACAATCAATAGTTTATCATTTTCAGTTTTTGTGTATAAGTTGCTATCAGCAAATCCCTTTGAAAATCCTTGTTGATGAAAATATTTGTCAATATGATAGTACCATACCCTCGGAGCTTGTTTGAGACCATATAGATTTATTAGTTTTATAAACGTTTTCTAGTCATTTTAAATAACTTCATAATAGTCCTTCATAATTTTTTTTACGTATCAACGACATGAGTGAAAATTTAAGACTATCATCCAACTTAATAAAACCGATTTAGCAGCTTGAAAATCGTTAAATATTTTATATTAAGTCTAGCTACAAAGAAGTTGTTTTCCTAAAATTTATACTGCTAGTTATAACTTTTGTAAATGTTTAGTTTTATTTTTACGAGCATCTTCATTCTCATTTAACTTGTTCTTGAATATCCATTTAGTTCCAATGACATTTTTATCATGTGGTCTTGGTACCAATTCCCAAGTGTGATTCTTTTCAATTTCATCAAGCTCTTCATTCATGGCTTGAATCCAACATTCATCTTTGCTAGCTTGATTGACATTGTGTGGTTCAATAGTGGATAGAAATGCCAGATAGCTAGAAGATCCCACAAGAGTCCTTCTTGTTTGTACACCTGATCCCTTTTCTCCCAAAATTTGAGATTTTGGATGATTCTTTTGAACATATCTGGATGGAGCTTTTTCAGATAGATAATCTTTGAGTTCTTGATTGGTTTCACTGTCTATATCATTCCTATTTGATGTATAAGGATATACGTCATCATCGTCTTCATCTGCTATTTGTTTTTCTTCTTTTGGATCTGTAAGAGACTCATCAATAACAACATCGATACAGTCAACAATATTCCAAAGTCTTTTATTGTAACATTTATATGCCCTACTCCTAGAGGAGTATCCAAGAAATATCCCTTCATCTGCTCTGGGTTCAAACTTGCCAAGTTTTTCATCATTATTTTTTATAAATAATTTGCTCCCAAATACTCTAAAGTGCTTCAGAATGAGAGGATTACCATACCATAGTTCATATGGAGTTTTGTCACTATTTACGCGAACATGTGCCTTGTTTATAATATTTACCACTGTATGAGCTGCTTCTCCCCAAAATGTGTCAGGTGTTTTGGAATCATCAAGAATAGCTCTAGCCATTTGTTGAACTGTTCTATTCATTCTTTCTGCTACGCCATTTTGTTGTGGAGTGCCAGCTATAGAAAACCGTCTTTTTATGCCATGTTGTTCACAAAATTCAAGGAATTCATCTGATGTATATTCTCCTCCTCGATCAGATCTGAGACACTTGATTTTTATATCTAATTCATTTTCAACCAGTGCTTTGAAGATCTGAAATTTCTCAAATGCTTCATCTTTGTATTTAATCAACCCAATCCAACACATTCTAGAGAAATCATCAATGAATAAGATATAGTATTCTTCACCACGTGGTGAATTTTTCCTCATAGGTCCACATATGTCAGTATGAATGAGTTCAAGAGGCTTACCTGATGATCCTTCCTTGGCATTAAATTGTACTCTAGTTTGCTTACCGAATTGGCAAGATTTGCATATGATATTTTCAGGTAGAGTAATATTGGGAAGATCACGAACAGCTTTAAGTCTGCTTGATTTGTTGATTTGAGAGAAGCTCAGATGCCCCAACCTTCTATGCCATAGCCATTTTTCTGAAGATTTACTCATGTAACATTGTTCTTTGCAGTTCTTTAATACATACAGGTTGCTTGGAGTTCTGTCTCCTTTTATAATTTTTTTACCTATATCAAGATCACGTACCACACATTCTTTTGAACTAAAGACAACTTCAGTTCCTTGATCACACATTTGACTTACACTTAACAGGTTATGCTTTAATCCATCCACATACATGACATTATTAGCTTTCACCTTTTCTTTTAGAAAAATAGACCCTTTTCCCTTAATGACAGCAAGAGTATCATTTCCAAATGTAACATTATTTTCTTTTTCTAGAGCACTATATGCAAGAAGTTTGTTTTTGTCACCTGTCATGTGTTTTGAGCATCCACTATCAATGTACCATTGATTTTCTTCTCCTTCTGCAAATAAATCTATGCCACAATTTTCAACCTGTAATTCCTTCTTTTTCCATATTTTGGAGCTTGAAGGAAGATGCTCTTTTAGCTTGACTTTGCTCCTGCATTCAGATTCTTCATGGCCAAAGTTATTGCAATAAGAACATTCAACTTCATTTTGAAGAGGAGAAAAGTTGTTATACGTATTCTTCTTTGTTCCAATATCAATCCTTTTCTTTCTTGCTTCTCTTGTCATGATGGTTTTATATGCAACACATTGAAGAGCTTTATGACCAAAATTGTGACATGAGAAACATTTTCCATTGAAGAAGAAATTTCTGCGATCATGAAATCTTCTACTTGAATTTACCTGTTGATTGGTGTTTCTTTGAGATGTACTCCTGTTAGTGTTCTTTGAATTGAGATGGTCATGCTTTATCTGTAAAAATTCTTTATTCCCTTGCTGAGGGACAAAATGTTGTGTACTGGTTGTAGCTTCTTTTAGATAATTTGGTGCTGAAGCCTAAGAATATTCTCCGATATATCCAAGACCTGTCTTTAGAAGAGGAGAACTTTGTGCCTTGATAATCTCATCCAATGTTTCAGATCCTTTAGCAAATCTAAGATTCAAAGTCTTTACTTTCTCAATTTCTTTTCTTACACCTACTATTTCACATTATAATTTCTTATTATGTTTCTCCTTTTCTTGAAGCTCATTTTTCAGAGTTTCTATGGATATTTTACTTTCTTCTAAGCATATTTTGAGGTGATTGATTTCATCAAGAAAGTCATTGTCCTCTAAAGCATCCATAAAAGTATCATTTTCTTCTCTAGAATCTTTTTCAAATTCCATGAGAAGTCTAAGATCTTGTTCACATTCTTCCTCATTGTCTGATGACCCATCACTGTCTTCATGAGTATAGTAACTTTTTCTAGTGCTAAATCAATTCTTATTCCTTATTGCTACTTCCTTTCCTTTTTCATCTGTTTCTTTGTGAGGACACTTAGTAGCATAATGACCAACTCTTCCACAAGAAAAACATTTGAAAGGAAGCTTACCTCTGAACTGTCCTGTACCAAGTTGGAGTTTCTTTACAAAATTTACCTCATCTTCTTCTGAGATATACCCTGATCCTTTTGTCTCTTGTACTTCTTTCCCTTTTGTAGAAGCTCTAAAAACGGCTTCTTTGACTTCAGATGGTCCTCCTCGTCTCATTTCATATGTAGTTAGTATGCCATGAAGTTGCACCACAGTAAGATTTTGAAGATCCTGCTTTTCTTCAAGAGCAAAAACTTTTGACTCAAATTTTGTCGTTAGTGATCTTAAAACTTTCTCAACCAAAGTATATTCGATTATTTTTTCTCCCAGATTTCTCATACGATTTACAATATCATCAAGTCGTAAAAATAAATTAGCAATGCTCTCCTCATTATGCATTTTTAGGTTCTCATATTGAATTCTGAGAGTTTGGAGTTTAGCACTTTTTACCTTTGCATCACCTTCATAACTTAGAATGATTTTGTCCCATATTTCCTTTGCTGTATTCAGCTGCATGAATTTGACAAATTTTGATTCAGTCAGACTTCCCAATAGATCATTAACCGCCTTTGCATTTTTTTCATAATTTTTCCTTTCTGTTGGATTTGTTGGTACTGCGACTGGGTATTGATATCCTGCTTCAACAATAGCCCATACATCTACACCCAGAGACTGAAGATAGGATCTCATCCTTGTTTTCCAGAAGATTAAATTATTTCCGTTGAAGAGCGGAGGCCTGATAGATGCTATTCAATCTTGATTGCTCATCTTGATTGATCTTCCTTCTAGCGGCTAAGATTTTCAGAAGGATCTTCTTTGATACCAATTGTTGGAAAAATACTAAGAGGGGGGGTGAATCAGTATTTAGATCTGACTGAAAACGTTTATCAGAGATCTTATTATGCATTTAATTCTTTACTTAGATTATTGCAACATTCATTCATCAGACGTTTAGTAAGTAGTAAGCATATGCAGTAACAACAGAATAAGCCATCATACATAAGAAACACACATGAACACCATTATTTAAGGTGGAAACCCAACTTGGGAGAAAACCACCACTGCTGTCATCTCTGTCTTCAATATTTATTATAAAGAAAAATTCTTACAATTTTGTGCTAGTGCAAACTTATACCAGCCCGCAGGCACCCACCTGCAGAAGGCTACAACCTTCTCTCGTTCTTTAGTCACTACTGGAAGGGAGCTCCAACCCCCTGATTTTAACACCACCTTGTACTAGTAGAAATCTTCCACTTTTATGCTAAAGACTTCAACCCTCGGATCTACCAAATTTCTTAAATTTCTTCATCAGAATTGCATTAGGTTTTCATTATTTCATTGCATATCTTCCAAGAGATTCATCATTTCTAGATATACAGAACTTGAACCTTCACCAACTCCATAGGTGCATCATAGATTCAGCTTTTTCAAAGATAGAGTTCAACCATGTAGATATCTCTTAAAGAGATTTATTCATTAACAACCCCTCCGCATGCACACCTTGTACTATAATCCTCTTCTCCTTATATAGTTTTTTCCTTTATTAAAACCATGAGTCAAAACCACCCAACCGCTGATGGTATTCCTGGACGGGATCAATTAGATAATCCAGTGGGGTCTACCCAAGCCCCAAACAATTTCTTATTGTTCTATTTTCTTGATTTTGCAATTAGATAATTAATCTAAGGCTTTTTAATATCTCAATCTGAGATTGAGATATTAATCTGATTCCTCCTTTAGTTATGAACTCCCCAATACATATATATAATGACCCTTGGTTTATGTGTTCATGAGATCAATCGCATATATTAACCCATGTACATTTCATCACATGTTTCATATTTCGCCAACTTCACATATTCAATTATCCTTTATTAAAACCCGTGCTATCGACCTTCCACATCCGACGGCGGAGAGCACCTCGCTCGACTTCAAATGATCCGACGGATGTCGCTCGGCCAAGGTTAATAAAAATTTGACTCCAGGCCCCACGTATATGAACAATAGTTCAATCAAATCCCTACGTCGTACTTAGGTTAATCTTCATGCATCTTCTTCATACAACTGTCGTTCGATGGCTTCCCTCCAGATCGACATTGCACAACAATATCGCGCGGCATCCTTGGTCGAATATTAACGCGCGATGGTGCGCAATGGAGGCGGTTTTCAAAAGTCACTTGGGGACACGCGGCGGTCGATATATGGAATTCCCCCCCCCCCCCCTACTCAATTACCGCTTTCACTGAAAATGTGGTGTGATAAAAACCACTTCCAGCCTTAAAACACATTCACTGTTCATTCGCAAGGTTCTTCCCCTCTACTCCAGGTTCCGTCAGTGTACTTTCACCAATTCGTTTCTCCGTGTTATCAGTTCACAATTATTGTTATACCGCTCCGATGAAATCCTTTCGGACTGTTCGACTCGGTTCTCTGCATGCATTCGATCCACCATTCGGAATATGAGTAAAACACCTTACTCCATAATACAGAGGGTTATCACACGTTGATTCATTGTCTACCATTTGGGATACACAGTCGACCGTATTAATATTGGTACTTCTAACTGTATACAGAACACCATCAAACCCAACACTGGGTTCCTTAAATATCACAGATTTCAATTATCCATCGTCAGGATGCATATATAAACACCGAACTTATTCAAGAAAAACATATATACATTCAGTCTTATATTCTACTTGTATAGAACTGCCGATGGATTTCTAATTTCTTCATACAGTCAGTATCTGCATCCTTTGTCAGAGAGTTGCCATCAAGGAAAATCATTGAATATAATAGGATACCAAAAACATATTGACAACACATGGAGTGATGGTGGGTGACAACTCCATATTCAATGCAGAGCTTGGACATAAAGTGCATGGAAATATGGTGAAGAAAGGATGCATAGTGGTTAAAATTGAGAAGGTGTTAAAACATGATGCTTCTCTACCACATCCAACAGGATTTGAGCATACACTAGAGGGTGCATTGGAATATTATGAGATAGAATCAGATTTGCAACCTCACTATCATGATCATGCCACAAATATTCCCCAAGATAGGGTTATATTCATATGTACATCAAACATCCTCACTAAGTGAAAATATAATTTCTCCATTTCATGGGGCTTTTAGACATATTATGTAGCATCAATCTTGGAGTTTCTTAGTTTTTCCAATGGACCATGTTTTGGTTCTTCAACTTCTACAATTTTCTTATGATCATTATTCATACACATGCATTAAGACTACAAGCATCATTTCTGAAGTTAAATAGGAACTTTGTGGTTTGATATGAGTTGAAATTTTTCCTTCTATGATACTATCTACATCTCTAATTGCATGGTCTTCATATATGTTTTTTTTGTAATTTTCATGTAAATTACTTTTTGGTAGTAGGCACTAGAGGGTGGGGAACAATGACTACCATACTATTTAAATTATTGCATCTATATTACTTTTTTGAAAGTCGTATGTTTTTGCGAAAATATAAAATCACACCTTACATGGTTTAACCTTTTAATTACAATTTATGATTTAATTGTTGTTACAGAATTGGTACAAGCTAGAGTGGAAAATATAATTTTGGCAAAAGGGGGATTTGTTGATCTCCTTATTAATTATCAAGTCGTTGGGCTAGGAAGGGTCGAATCTACATATTTTGGAACTTATTATGCTGGAGAAAGTGTTAATGCATGTTATGCTGCAATTTTGATAATTGATGTCACTCAACCACATTTGATTGAGGATGTTGATGAAGGGGACATACATCCATGGAGGATCATGGATTTGTGGCACAACATAGGTAAATCAAAATATTGAAGCATGTGCTCAAATATTATTGATATTATAATCCTCATTTTTTGAGTAAATGCTAATCTTATTTATATTTGTTTATAGGTGTAAATGTTTCTTCTAAATTTTCTATTGGAGACATGATAGATCTTCTATAACATGGAGTGAAGGTGGGTGAGGGCTCCATATTCAATATATAGCTTGGGAATAAAGTGCATGGAAATATGGTAAAGTAAGGATGCATATTGGTTAAAATTGAGAAGGTGTTAAAACATGATGCTGCTCTACCACATCCAACATGATTTGACCATCCACTAGGGAGTGCATTGGAATATTATGAGATTTGGCTAGAATCATATTTGCAACCTCATTGTCATGATGATGCCATAAATATTCCCCAAGATAGGGCTATATTCATATGTACAAAGGTTTCTCTTACACATGAATGCATGTGAACAAGCATGTGCATTGCCAAATGTTAGTTAATGTCCGCGAGGATGACATTGTTGAAGTTTAAACACTAGGTGAAATGGAATTTGGTGTTTTTTTGGAAGAGATAGATGGGAATTGTGAAATATACAGAATTGGGGATAAGTCTATACATTGTTTGGTTAGATGGTCTAAATAAGTTGGTGGACAACAAAGGTGTGATATTAAGGGTTAAGGAAAATTTCAAGGAAACACCCAAGGAAATGGTGATATGGGAAGTTATAGATGACACAAATCTCTTAAAAAATGGGATGGGTCTCTTTGTAATGGAAAATATAAAAACTCAATTGATATGCATGTAAAAAGGCCATATAAAAGGATTAAACAGTCTCTTTGTAATGAAAAAGATAGAAACTCAATTGATATGCATGTAACAAGGCCATATAAAAGGATTAAACGAGTTATGGCTACAAAAAAAATTGCAAAATGTCAAACAAAAATAGATGAAAAGAAATAAATTTGACTTTTTGCAGCAGATATATGTTGTAGAAAGGATTATCTTCAACATGTGGATAGGAAGGTCATTGCAGTTGTTAGAGGGGGTATAAGACAAATAAATAAAATTGGTATTAGGGAATTTGTCTTTAATTCACTCATGTCAAACACAGACATCTCAAGGAGCAATGGCCATGGCCTACCACCTATTTCTAGAAATGTAAAGCACGTGAGATTTAATGGGAATATTATTTGTAAGAAAGCATGATATAAGATACATAATATTCATCAAAGCACATTCTATAACTACCAAAATTATTTCCAACATGGAAAGATCAAATCTATTCATGGTAACACCAACACATGAAAAGAACGAGCACACATCGTGGCAACCATACAAATATTGCACGAAATTGTAATGGATAATTCAGATTTTTTACCAAACCAAACACATCAAGTTGAAGAAGATGGAACATCTGGTCCTTTTAGATTTCTTCCTTCGACTTACACAAAATTCTTTATTAAAAGAGATCAATGAGGCTCTTCAAAAGCTCAATTACCCATCAATATCATAGTAAACAATGAGCAAGATCTGGAATACTAAGTTTCGAGATGTGGCATTTTCAAAGAACACCAACTTCAGTAAATGTAGGGAATGTATTGTGTTGAAAGCCCAGATGAAGTCAACGACTACAAAAGAGTTGGAAGAAAAGGCACAAGGTAGGTTGGACAAACATAACAATATTGTTATGTGTGGAAGATAGTGTTACTATGCCCATAGAATTATGTAAGAGTGGTTTCCAAAGGAGTATTTGAGCATTATCCATGATAAAATGGATAAAACAAAGACTTCAATCCCAAGGCTACATGTCAAATCAAAATCTATTGTAGGAACAAATTTAGGTTTTTCATTGACAGATATGTTAACACATGGGCATAAGATAGGAGGTTTTGGTCATTTATCCCTACCATTTGTACATATGGGATCACAAATTACTATTGCATCCCTTGAAAAGTGCTTAAGGGACCTTGAAGTCCCACAAATTGATATGTATGGTAATCTAATTTATGAGAGTGGAAGTTCAAGAAACCCACTCATAAATGCATTAATTGACACCTCTATTTACTCAAAATGTCAAGTCTACAAGGATGATTTTATATCTCATGGAAGATCAAAGGGTCAAAATGTTGATTTTAAACCTCTTCCTCCACATTTGTTGTTACATTTGGACAATGCAACAAGTGATAATAAGAGTCATATATTTTCATGTTTCTATCACTTTTAACTGCACTTGGTGTCTTAATCACTATTGAGGTTGGATTCTTGCCTGTGGGGCACACCCATGAAGACATAGATGGAACCTACAGAATAATGTCTTCCAACCCAAAAGTAAAGATATATATTCTTTACTTGAAATGATTCATACATATCACATAATTGAAGAAAAAAAAGTGTTTTCACCTACACTTATTGACAAGGTCTATGACTTCAAAAGTTTCCTTAATGGATACATCAAGGAGGGAAAAATGTGCTAGTTTGACATCTTAATGTTAAATACTTCCAATTTCTTATACTCAATGATATTCTAGTACTAAGGTACAAAGAATCCATTAGAGATATTGAGTGGTCAAAATCGGTTGAGTTATGGAATATAGATGATGAAGGCCGACCTATAATTCCCATAGAGAACCCATCTTTATTAGCTTCCAAAAAGAATGATGACTATTTAAAAGAACTAAAGGAAGAGATAACATCATACATAAAAATGTGGAAAGACACTATCAGGAATGAGGATTCACCAATTGTTACAAAGGAATGGAAAAATAAAGTAGTGTACTGGTAAAGAGTTCTTGATACATTAGATGGAACCTATAATGACCATATAATAATAGATGGAAATGATTCATCTTCTGAGGATTTCTGGCCCAATACAAGGCACATTGTTGATGTTGATCGTAATGCACTCCATGTAATCTCAAGTATTATGGATGGAGATTTTGATAATGAAATAGATGAACCAATATATGTTGGACCCAAATGAAACAAGCCAAAGCCAACATTCAATCCAATGATTGATGTTGAGAAAGGAAATATGTTGCTAGTTAGATTAGGAAATGAGGATGCATGAGAGATGATTTCGATGGAAAAATCCATCTCAGATATCTTTAGGGACAATGAAAGTGAGAATATTCATGTAAAGATTGATTGGTGGAAGCCTATTTCAGGGAAATACAATGGAAAATTTTTAGAGCAATATTGGATACCAAATCCTGATGACATGGAGCTTGGCTGTATTCCAATTAATACCATAGTGTGGGCATGGATGCCAAAGAAAGAACATTGCAAGAAGACCAAGATAAATAAATATGGTGTAGAAGTTGTTCTTGACCTACTTGAGTGAATATATTAAGATTAGATTTATATGATTCATGAATGTAATTTTATTTTTTTTGGAAGGATCTATTAGTATACATTTTGACACACTTTTCAATATTTGTTGTTTATCAAATATTCTCTTCGTATTATTTTTGGAGAAGTTTTATATTATTTATTATTTCAATGTAATCATGTGGTGATACAAATGACATGACAGTGCCATAAAATATTTAAGTTTTCAAAGCTTTGTTTGACCAACATGATTTCTCACCATATCAAATATGCATATTCAAATTCAATAATGCACTTAAAAACATCTTCTAAACTCGATCTATTAAAACAATGCTGGAGTAGCTAATTAGTATTCTATTTAATATAAACCATTTAAACACTTAATGAAAAAAAAATAGACACTTGTAATAATGTTTGAAGTGAGTTTTCCTTAATATTCCTTATTATAATTTATATAAATCAAATTTGTTGTTTTGTTTCTCTCTAATTTATAAAAAAAATGATTTTGATCATTGAACAACACAACTAGACTTATAAAATATTTCCTCTTATAGATTTTGAAGTGGTGCCAACATTGTACTAGTATAATAAATTTGTACTCAACATAGGAAAAGTAGTTACTGTCAATTTCAAATGGTCAATTATAGTCACAAACACAATATTAATATATTGTTAAATAACTTTATACTAGGTAAGATTTTTTTTTACAAAATCTATTATTCAAGAGTCAAATTTAAGACATAAATATAAATATTCATGATAATAGAAATAATGTAAGGAATCTAAGTTTTAGATGAATTTCAATATGTTATTTTCAATATAATATCCTTAAACACTCCAGGAATAAAACCTAAACATTTATAATAAATAGTTTATTCAATTTTCTCTCTTTCCTCTTGTACTTGACAATAATCAAATTGTATTACTTCATTACTATTCTAATTCATGATTGATTTTGATAATTAAAATGATTAGTGATTGTGCTGAGAGGCCAGACTCATTCTATAACCTAGTATGAGGGGATGTGTAAGTTTGGTAGTTCTATGCCCTTTTAAATTAAAAATAAAAAATAAAAAATATGTTCTAGAAAAATAATATCGATTATAATTAAAGAAAAAATGAATATGTTTTAAAGTAATTAGAAGTAAAAAAAATGTATGTAATTATGATGGTGATAATGACGATTATCATCCACTAAGACCAAATATGTTATATAAGAATCCATAAAGATATTACTCAAAATTCTTTAGAATTTTATTGTTATGCTCAAAAAGCATTAAAAGAAGTGTTTCAATATCATCATAATCTTGTTTAGTAAAAGATCAAGAAGGTTGGTAGCGCCACAAATATTTTGAAATTTAACTCCAATATGAGTATAAACTAGATGATTTTAGAGGGTTTTTCATCTTCAACCATATTACTAGTGTTGCAAAGGTGATAGAGTTTTAAATTGTGCCAACCTTGCCTTAGTAATAATTGTAACTTAACACATACATGATATTTACTATATCAAGTTATAATTAAATGGGTTAGTAATAGTAACATACACAATATTATTTTCATAAAGTTAATAGTAGTAAGTTAGTAACATACACAACATTATTTTCATGAGATAACCTTAACAAACTTAGCTTTTAGTACAAACCCTAAGAAATATCTAAAGAGATAATGTAAGGAATCCAATATTAAGATGTGAAAGATTTGCTTTTGTAATTTTATATAAATTTGTTTTATATAGTTTACCATGATATTTTTTTCACCAAAAATGGTGAATATCTACATTAAAATTAGTAAACTAAATGATTTTTTAATTCCATATTTTGAAAAAACTTAACGTAGTTAAAGTTCTAAATTCTAGATCGACGAAAAACTTCCAAGTTTAATGAAATATGTGTTTCTTGCAACTGTATAATACTGTCTATATGAATTAGTTCACTATTTGCACCTTGATCACGCAAAAACTAAGAAATTGGTTGCAAATGTTCACTTATCTTTGGAGAAAGGAGATGGATATCTACATCAAGTTCTTAATTGATTTCATCTTTAGCTAAAATAAAAACAATTGGTTGTTGTGAATTTTCTACATGTTGTAAATCCTCTTGATCATCATGACAACTGACCTAAGAAGAGAATTCATAAAGTGCCTCTAACATATCTTCATCATCCCTAAATTCTAGATCTTCATTAATACTTTCAAGATACTGAATGAAACCATCACAACAATTTTGTGCCAACAACAAAGA
Source organism: Pinus albicaulis (assembly GCA_034641835.2). Classification (NCBI taxonomy): domain Eukaryota; kingdom Viridiplantae; phylum Streptophyta; class Pinopsida; order Pinales; family Pinaceae; genus Pinus; species Pinus albicaulis. Next base: position 502,258,544 of record CM076572.1, on the reverse strand, counting down.
TGGATAGTGCTCTTTATAATTCTCAAGAAATACTATATGAAAATCCTTTAAGGAACATGTGCTAGTTGGTCTTAACCATTCATACATTTTTCTTTCTTTGTCTTCCAAATTAGCCATAAAAATCTTCATTAAGGAATCCTCGGGAAATTTAATTTTAAGTCTACGTATATGCATATGAAACTTTATCAAATGTAAGGAAACATCATCATTCTTTTCATATTTGAACATGGGAAGACAAGATAACCAATCAACACGAGGCATAGAATTTGGAAATCTAGATATATTAGATCTAGCCATAGGAGCATACCTTCTATCAGTTGAATCCATATTGAAATTAGTGAAGTCACCAATAAGTTCTTCAAGCCACTGGTTTTTGAACAATGGAGTCACCATGAAAACTATGAACCTTTTGATTCTTCGACACTAGAGTCGCCAGGTGAAAGATGCACACCCTTCTTGTGCCTGACCGTTGTTCACCATAAAAAATCAGAACTGACCTTTGTTATTATTTCCTAGTAAATATTTAACCATCACTCCTTGGAAACGACACCAAAAATGTTATCACTCCCCTTGTTTCCCAAGGATGAGAATGGAACTGAAGGAGGTAACCACAAACCAATCTTTAGGTCTGGTAGCTAGTCCTACCAAAACCAGAGAGGGCTCTCTCAATGTCACTTTTACAACCAATGAGATGACTGGATATGTAATGATATTAGGCTAGGTATAAGCTCAGTGAATTAGGGTTTTGTTTCGAGTTTTTTTTGGATAGGAATGACTGTCAAGGAACTAGGTCTAGGTTTTAGGTCTGATTTCAAAGGTTCATTTGAAGATGTGAATATGAGGCCAGGTAGGTAAAATTAATAACATACTATAATTTTCATTATATATAGGGTTTGAAAAGAGAGAGATATTCCAAATGAGCATGTTAAATGAATTCATTCATCAGAAGATTAGAAACACATTCATGAAAATCTTATAAAATAGAGCATGGAAAGCAAGATTTATGTTCATAGACTCATAAGATTAACATAAAAAAACATACATGTGATGGAAATATAACATAACATTAAAATTGATGATGTTAAAAATAGTAGACAATGCCATAAGAATACCACTGGAGTCCCAATATTATAGCTGCAACATGTCTTTGATTCACTTAAAAATGTTTTTACAATAGCTCCACACTACAAATAACAACTATCCAACCTCTAAAATTACTTGAGTTGGACTAAATAGAAAATAGAAGATATTCCACCTCATTGGGTCGAAAAATTATCTAAAATACATCATAAATGCACCCTACGAGTCATTACCTAGAATTTAGGGAAGTTAGAAACAATCCCCCCAAATTTAGCTAATATCTAGGAGTGTATGTGTCCTTGTTTAATTACACGATTCCTCAATAATGAGAGGAAAAAAATAAACTCTATTATCTAAAATACACCTCATAGGATAGCTGAAACCTTGAAATTTGGACCATTATTGCTTGAACATTGTCCAAAATTAATCCAAGACAGAAGCATTGTGCCAGTTAGTAGAAGCGTCATGCCTCCCAAGAGATTCACCACACCACTTTGAGGGTGATTTTGGCTAAGATTAAGGCATCAATATGAAAATATGAAGATTGGGATAGGTATCCCTATGTTTCCTCTTTCCATTACAACCTTGAAAATAAAAAAATACCTCCTGGAAGGCCTTCAAAAATCTGTTCTACCAACCTTACTCTAGAAGGGTCGTGCATGGGCAAAATCAGCGGCAGAGGCATGAAAAAGAGCTCAGTTTTGGAGTTTTTATCCAAAACTAAATGGTGTCATACCAACCTAAGAGCATATATATAAATTAAAGGGAAATATATATCCATACATGTAATAATTTCCTCATTTTTAGGCTTTGAGGAAAATATTTTTTCCGCTGCATGATGCTTCTATACATCCAAAATTGCCAAAATTGCCAAAAATCCAAAATTTTCCAAAATGTTTCTGTAGGAATAGTGCTCAAATATGGATAAAAATCGATCTAACCATAAATTTATTTTAAAAACTAAGATAGGTTTTTGTTCTTTGGCATGTTATGAACAAACACCTCCTCCTGGGTTCCAAAATACTTTCCCATTTGTTCAACACCAAAGTTTGAAGTTTGTCACTAAAATTTGCAGAAGCGTAGTGCCCTATCAACAGAAGCGTTGGACCAATTTGAGAGGGATTTTGGAATAATTCAAATAATATTTGTGGGATTCAAGAGGTATGGTTGGAAATATTTGTATGCTACACAATTGAGTCATCAAGCACAACAAACCCTGATCCAATCCCCTAAAAAATTGACTTTAAGGTGACTTGTCCAAAAGTGCAGAAAATGTCATAGAGCAACTATATTTTGGGAATTTCTCTCAAAGCATGACACCTGTGCATAAATGGAAGGATTTTTTTTCTTTTTTCTATGCTTGAAAAAAAACTCTTTCACTTTTTTTCAAATTCATCTTCATTAATTCAGAAAGTAAATTTGAATTAGGAATGTCTGTGTGTGCAATGAAACCCTAGCTTGATCATAAAACTTTGAAAATGATGCCATGGGTTTGAGTTGTCTCAAACCTGGAATGATGACCTCTCGTATTATACTTTCTCTTCTCACCTTACATGATGTTTTTTATCAAAAATAAACCCTAGCTCTATATGAAGGAAAGGAAGGGTGAAAAGTAGGAAAACAAGGGAAAATGGGGCAACAAGTTTAGGGAGGGAAATGGAGGAGGGGACAAGAGTTATGGAAAAATAAGAAAAAATTAGGGGAGTTAGGGTAATGTGTTACGAACACATTATAGGTGGAATTTTTTGAAATGGATAAGATAAAGGTGGAAAAATGGTTAAAACACATAGTTTTCCTAGTTTCTCTACAAAAGCATAGTGAAAACTAGGGTTTGAGTGAAAATTATAGCAATGAAAGATATGAATGATATGGAATGATTTGTTATGGTGTATAAGTTGTATGTGGAGGTTTTTAGGTGATGAAACTAAGGGTTTTCTTGCTGAATCAAGTCAAACATCAATGAAACCAAAAAGGTAGTTGAAAACCCTAGAAGAGGGAATCCACCCTTTGCTGAATAAATTGAATTGAATGAGAGATGAGGAATGTTCACTTACTAGCTTGGAAGCATATAAAACTCGAGAAATGATGAAATTACCCTTCTCATGGCTTTAGTGACATAATATTCTACTTTGAGAAAAAAATCTTTTGAAAAACTTTGACCATTTAGCATACTTCTTGAGAAAGGACAAGTTTCTTTTGCTTTATTTCCTATATTTGCTAACTTTGCTAAAATAAAACTTGAAATACAAAGAAGAAATGTATGTAATCAGTGTGAAAAGGGCTGAAATTTTGATGATAAAACCCTCCAGAGCTATGACACATGGAAATAGAATTCATCTTCATGCACAATCAACTCTAACATGACTGTTTCACAACATTGTTATTAGTGTTGTGAAAGTAATAAGAGAAAAAGGGCTTAAATTTTTCTATATTGTGTACCAATGTTTATTGATATGGATTTATATGTAATTGAAAGTTTTTTTTTTTTGGGGGGGGGAGGGAAATGGAGGGGATGGGAGTTAGGGAAAAAACTTAGGGGAGATAGGGTAGTGTGTTAGGAACATAGTATAGGTGGAGTTTTTGGAAATGGATAAGGGAAAGGTGGAAAAAATGTTAAAACACAGAGTTTTCCTAGGTTCTCTACAAAAGAATAGTGAAAAATAGGGTTTGAGTGAAAACAACAGCAATGAAAGGTATGAATGATATGGAATGATTTGGTAAGGTGTATAGGTTGTATGTGGAGGTTTTTAGGTGATGAAACTATGTGTTTTCTTACTGAAGCAAGTCAAACATCAATGAAACCAAAAATGTTGTTGAAAACCCTAGAAGAGGGAATCCACCCTTTGTTCAATAAATTGAACTGAATGAGGTGAAGAATGTTCACTTACTGGCTTCGAAGCATCTGAAACTTGAGAAATGATGAATTGGCCCTTTTGATGGCTTTAGGGAAAACTAGGAAAAAATGGGAAAATGGGGCAGCAAGTTTAGGGAGGCATGGAGAAGGAGATAGAGTGAGAAAGAGAAATAAATATAGGGGGAGAGGTATATGGGGTTTTTAGGTCCCCATTTTACTAGTATAGTCCCTTATTGTTGTTAGTGTAACCCCCTTATTGTTATTATTGTACCCTTGTAACCCCCATATTGTTATTATTGTGCCCTTAAATTATTATTGTTAGGTTGGCTAGGATTACATTGTGGCCCCATGGACTCCTATATATAGAAAGGAGGTTTTGTAATTTTAATCATCCAAGAATTGTTCATTCATGTAATGTATTGGAGGTTTTCTCCTCGAAGTGGCTTATTTCTAAGGCGTTGATATCTCTTTTCTTCTCTTTTTGGAGCTGGTTTCACAACATTTTGTATCAAAGCTTTGAAATTATATGAAGGTTCAGAATCTAAAATTTTTAGAGTGTGAAGCCAAAATCTGGAGGATCATCATCGCAAAATTTCAGAGCTTGGTTCACAATATTTTCGGAGATATGATCTGTGCAAGTTAGGTCATTTTGTAGGCTCCTAAATTTAACCTAAACAGGTCATCGTGGTATTTTCGTAATAAATTTTTTTCTACGAAGGTTTAGAAGCTGAAATTTTTTGAGCGCTAAGGCGTAATCCGTAGGAATATCACCGAGAAATTTCAGTTATTTTTTCGCGATATTTTCGGAGATATGATATGTGGAAGTTAGGGCTTTTTGAGGCTTCTGAATTTCATCTCAAAGGGGTGATCGTGGTAAAATCTTCATATCTCTCTCTCTGAGCATTAGATTGGAATGCTGTAAAAATTGGCTGCAATTACATGGAATTTCATTTTTTGTCTATCAATTTGAGAGCCAAAGGAGGAAAAATTGACACGTGGAAAGTCGTACAAGTTCGCTCTACTGAACCAGTCCAAAATTGGGTCATTGTGGGAGATTGGGCATAACTTTGTATTGAAGAATCCAAATCAGATCAGACCTGTGGCATTTGCAAGAAGCTTCAGAGGGCTACTACAGGGATGAATTTAAGATATTGAGGATCTTTAGTTTTAGAGATAATTCAATTTCAATATCGAGCTCCTCAAAAGCAAGTAAAAGGTGTGTATTTTTTTTCCGAATTGCATAAGTCTTGTTTGAAGAATCAAGTTGAATTGATTCGAAGGGCATATTGTAGAATAGATATTAGTATTGGATTCTAAAATGGCCCCTAAAAATAGTTCAACACCCATTAAGCCTTTAGAAAGCTCTAATATGACTCATGAAGACAAAGAATGGCAACATGACATATCAAAATTACAAGAGCAAGTGCAACAAATTTCACTCTCGCAAAGAGCAAAGAAAAATGACATGGAAGTTTTGAAGAAAGGCATGGAAACTAAGATGGATGGTTTGAAGAAAAGCATGGAATCTGAGATGGATGGTTTGAATAATGGCATGGAATCTAAGATAGATGGCATGTAAGCTGGCATGGAATCTAAGATGGATGACATGGAAGCTAAGGTCGATGAGAAAATGGAAAAAATGAAGAATGATCTAAAGCCAGACATGGAAAGTTTGATAATGTTGATACAAGAAATTTTTCCTAAGGGTGAAAAGATAGTAGAGGAAACTCATGATGAGAAAAAAATAAATGTTAATCGTGATTTCATAAAATCTAATGTTGGCAGGAAGAACCACCATATTCCAAAAATGGATATGAGGAAGTTTGATGGAGAGGATCCTGTAACATGGATACTACATATGGAGCAATATTTTGATCTCCATAATGTGCAAAACACACAAAAGCTATGCATTGCAACTTTACATTTAGAACAAAATACATTTGTATGGTATCGATGGCTTTGCTCCTGTAAAAAAATTGTCACTTGGTAAATTTTTACAGAGGAAATGATAGCACATTATCAAGATACAAAGAGAAACACCTTCTTTAGCCAATTGATAAATCTCAAACAAAAGGGTTTAATGGGGGAGCACATTGAGGACTTCCAAAAATTGAATATAAGGGTAACTGATATTCCAGAGGAACACAAGATTGATCTCTTCATAAGTACTTTAAAGGATAACATTCAACATGAAGTTTTTAGTTTTGGAACCTGATTCATTGGAGAAGGCATTCAGGTTGGCAAGAAAAATTGAATGTAAAATTATGGTGACAAGGAAGCCTACCACTCACTTCTATAAAGAGGGAAGTGTTGCTACTCCTAGATTTCCACAACCTACAAGGTTGACACCACAACAATTGGAAGAAAAAAGAGCAAAAGGGCTTTACTACAATTGTGATAGAAAATACACTAAAGATCATAAGTGTGCTAAGAAGAAATTATTTTACATAGATTGTGAAGAGGAAGAATAAAATGAACAAAAAGAGGCTATACACTAGGAACCAACCCAAGAAGAGGAAGAAATGAGTCCGACCATATCGTGTAATGCATTGGAAGGAATTACCACTCCTAAAACTCTCAATATAGAAGGACATATCAAGAAGAAAAAGGCAATACTATTGATTGATTTAGGTAGTACCCATAATTTTATTCATTGTAAGGTAGCCAAGGAATTGAATTGTTTCCTATACCTAGCACCAGAATGTCAGGTGATGGTTGCAAATGGAAGAACTATAAATTTCTCTAGAAAATGCCATAATATCAAGCTAACCATGGGAGAATATGTATTGAATAGTCCAATACTTTCCATTCCTATGGGAGGTGCTGATGTTGTACTAGGAGTACAATGGTTACAATCTTTGGGGACAATAGCTTTTAATTTTCAAGAAATTTTCTTGAATTTTTTTTCGTAAGGAAAGGAAGTCGAATTACAGGGTATTGTAGGGAAGATGGGAAAGATAATAAGCTCTAATGTCATCAAAAAGCTTCTAAATAAATAAAAATGAGGCATGATTGCTCAATTATGCTCACTAGAAGTTCCAACATCAAAATCATTTATTTCTGTAGATCTCCAAAAAGTCTTGGACAATCATTCCAAGGTTTTTGAAACTCCCAAAGGACTCCCAACTATTTGTGATCATGATCATGAAATTCATTTGATTCCAGGAAGTGTTCCTCCAGACATCAGGCCTTATAGATATCCTTATGTCCAGAAGAGAGAAATTGAACATATGATTGCAGAAATGTTAGAGGCGGGTCTAATTCAACCTAGTGAAAGTTATTTTTTTGCTCCTGTAGTATTGGTAAAAAAGAGGGATGGATCATGGCGCGTGTGTTCGGATTATAGGGAGCTCAATAAGCTCACCATTAAAGATAAATTTCCCATTCCTGTGATTAATTAATTGTAGGATGAATTACATGGAGAAATTTATTTTACCAAGTTGGATCTTCATTCAGGGTATCATCAAATTAGAGTGAAGACTGAAGATATTCTGAAAACAACATTTCGAACTCATGAGGGTCATTATGAATTTTTGGTCATGCCTTTTGGCCTTACCAATGCACCTTCTACATTTCAAGGGTTGATGAATTCCATTTTCAAACCCTTCCTTAGAAAATTTGTGCTAGTATTTTTTGATGATATACTAATCTACGGCAGGTCTTGGAAGGATCATGTTCAACATGTTGACAGGGTGCTCAAACTATTGGAGGAGAAACAATTATATGCAAAAACATCCAAATGTTTCTTTGGAGTACAAGAGGTGGAATATCTGGGTCATATTGTATCTCATGAGGGTGTTAAGGTAGATCCTAACAAAATTAAAGCCATTAAGGAATGGAAATTCCCCACAACCATAAAGCAGTTGCGAGGATTTCTCAGGTTAACAGGGTATTATAGAAATTTTGTTAATAATTATGGGAGAATAGCAGCACCTCTAACAACATTATTGAAGAAAAATGCATTTTCATGGACTCCTGAAGCAACTAAGGCCTTTTAACATCTTAAAGAGGCAATGTGCCTAGCACTAGTCTTAGCTACGCCAGACTTCACAAAAAAAATTATTGTGGAATGTGATGCCTCAAGAAATGGATTTTTTGTTGTTTTAACGCAAGAAGGAAGACCCATTACTTTTTAAAGTCGTCCAATCAAAGGAAATTATTTATAGAAACCTATTTGCGAGAAGGAAATGTTAGCAATACTGTATGCACTAAAGAAATGGAGAACTTACCTAATGGGAAGACACTTCAAGGTAAAAATTGATCATGATAGTCTTAAAAACTTTTTGGAACAAAGACAATCTTCAGAAAGCAGCAAAAATGGGTCACAAAGATGTTGGGATATGAATTTGAAATAATATACAAAAAAGGGAAGCTAAATGTTGTTGCAGATGCACTCTCAAGAAAGAATGAAGAGGTGGAAGCATTGCTTTGTGCCATTTATATTATCCAACCAGATTGGATAACTGCAGCAAGAGATGAATGGAAGAAGGACAAAGAAGTGTGGACACCCATTCAAAAGTTGCAGCAAGATCCTAGTACATCTAATACATTTAGTTGGAAAAATGATTCCTTATGGTACAAAGATTGCTTATATCTTTGTAAGAATTCGCAACTAAAACAAAATATTCTTTTGGAATTGCACACTTCTCCCTTAGGAGGACACTCAGGATTTTTAAAAACTTACCACAGGGTTAAGAAATAATTTTTTTGGGATGGCCTTAAATCTGATATTCAAAATTTTGTGATGGAATTTTTGGTTTTCTAGCGGAATAAAGTTGAGACAATTAAGACCCCGGGTCTTCTACAACCTTTATCCATTCCAAGTCAACGTTGGGAGGAGATTTCAATGGATTTTATCACAATTTTACCTATGTCCAAAGGAAAGAGTGTCATCATAGTTGTAGTTGATATTCTTACCAAGTATGCACACTTTTGTACATCATCTCATCCTTTTAAAGCAAGTATAGTTGCTACTACATTTATGGACACAATTCAAAAGCTACATGGAAACCCAAGGGTTATTGTGAGCGACAAAGATACCATTTTTACTGGAAATTTTTGGACGGAGTTATTTTCTTGTTTGGGTAATCAATTAGCTCATAGCTCATCTTATCATCCTCAATTCGATGGTCAAACTGAGATAGTAAATAATGTTTTGAAGGATATCTTCGTTGTTTTGTATCTGATAAACAAACACAATGGGTCAAGTGGTTACCTCTAGTTGAATGGTGGTATAACACTTCCTTCCATACTACAAAAAAAATAAGCCCTTTTATCGCACTTTATGGATATCATCCATCATCCATCACATCATCTTGAAGAGAAAATTCGAAGGTTCAAGAAGTGGAAGATCACATCGAGCATCAACAAGAACTTCTTCGACTCTTAAAGGACAACCTTAATTTGGCACAAAATTGAATGAAACAATAGGTAGATCAACATCACAGTGAGAGAAGTTTTGATGTAGGAGTCTGGGTATTTTTATGGCTACAACCATACAAACAAATTTCCCTCAAGCAAGCTAAGAAGGATAATAAATTATCGCCAAAGCACTATTGGTCCTTACAAGGTGTTGCAAAATATTGGTACTATGGCATACAAATTGGAGCTTCCTGATTCTTCACGAGTGCATCCAATTTTCCATGTTTCATGCTTAAAGAAGGTTATAGGTGAAAATCTTCCAATTCAAACGATATTTCCAGAACTTGATGAGGAAGGAAAAATCATATTGGAACCTGAAGCGGTCACGGAAAAAGGAACTCGATAGCTACGAAATCGATCAATTTCAAAGTATCTCATCAAGTGGAAGAACTTACCCACTGAAGATTCTACATGGGAGGATGAGAATTTTATACAAAAACACCCCGAGCTACTCAAGCCTTGAGGAAAACACTTTTTTGAAGGAGAGGGGCATGTTAGGTCCCTATATTACTAGTATAGTCCCTTATTGTTGTTAGTGTAACCCCCTTATTGTTATTATTGTACCCTTGTAACCCCCATACTGTTATTAGTGTGCCCTTAAATTATTATTTTTAGGTTGGCTAGGATTACATTGTGGCCCCATGGAATCCTATATATAGAAAGAAGGTTTTGTAATTTGAACCATCCAAGGATTGTTCATTCATGTAATGTATTGGAGGTTTCTCGCTTATTTCTAAGGTGTTGATATCTCTGCTCTTCTCTTTTTGTAGCTAGTTTCACAACATGGGTGATAAAATAAATGAGTGGTGGACTGAAAGAGGGAGAGGGAGAAACATGGAGATAGCAAGAGTGAGAAGGGGAAGAGAGAGAAATTAAGAGGGAGAAAGACTGAGAGATAGTGAAAGGGAGAGGTGCAGATAGAGAGTAATTACCTATACAATGTTCCTAACACACTACCTTATCTCCCCTATTTTTTTTCATATTTTTCCCTAACTCCTATCCCCTCCATTTCCCTCCCTCATTCACTTCAATGCATAGAATGAGAGTAAGAGAGATAAATAGTGAGATATAGTTAAAGAGAGAGGTGGATATAGAGAGTAATTACCTATATTGTGTTCCTAACACACTACCATATCTCCCCTAATTTTTTCAAATTTCTCCCTAACTCCTATCCCCTCCATTTCCGTCCTTCAAAAAAAAAAACTTTAAATTACATCTAAATCTATATAAATAAACATTGGTACACAATATACAAATATTTAAGCCCCTTTTCTATTATTACTTTCACAACACTAATAACAATGTTGTGAAAAAATCATGTTTTAGTTGATTGTGCATGAAGATGTATTCTATTGCCATGTGTCATAGTCCTGGAGGGTTTTCTCATCAAAATTGCATCCCTTTTCACACTGATTACAGACATTTATCAATTGTATTGTAATTTGGATTTTAGCAAAGTTAGCAAAGATAGGAAATAAAGCCAAAGAAACTTTTCCTTTCTCAAGAAGTATGCTACATGGTCAATGTTTAGTGACATCATATTGTACTTTGAGAAAATTTTCTTTCGAAATATTTTGACCATGTAGCATACTTCTTCAGAAAGGAAAAGTTTCTTTTGATTTATTTCCTATCTTTGCTAACTCCCAATTAAGGTGACTTGACTAATGAAAATCAATTTTATTTGCCTTCTTCACATAACATGATTGGAAATTATGATGAAAAAACAAAATAAGCCCTAGTCCATGATGGAGATGAGGGTATGCTACTTGACCTATGACCCTAGTGTTGAATTTTGCAACAAGAAACAGTGAAATTTACATCTAGAAACAACACACACACACTAGTTTGGGATCACATGTCACACAGTGATCGATCCTGGCGACACATTAGTGTGCAACCAATTTTTAAATAAATTACAAAATTAATTGTAATCTTATTTCATAAAAACTTGTAATAGTTAACTAAGTGTGATATAATTAGTTAGCTCAAGAATTTCGAGTTGAGGGTCAAAGGATAGGAATGTAGACTGATTTTATTATTAACAAGATCCATTTGCACTTGTAGCACTAGTGTAGTGTGAGTGGGATCAGTTAACTCACATTAATTGAGTTAAAATCAGTTTAACTAGTTCTAACTCTTTGATGAGATAGTGGAAGATCAAGTGAATTAAAATAGATTTAATTCAACAGTATTGATCTACCAAGTAAATGATGATTTAGTCTGTATAGCTGCATGCATGTTAATTTTGGTGGAGACCCAGTTGAGACAAAGGTTCAAGGAAATTAAACTATCAGTTAGATTTTAGGAAAACTTCCCAGGTGAAGTTATATAACCACAGGAATCCCATGATGAATTTTGAAATCAAGGAAGGATTAATTTCCTATTTAATAGGGGTTTAATTCTCTAGGGGATGCGTAAGCAGGGGAGGATGAGGGTAGGATGATAATTGGCTATGTGTTTGTCCAAATTTTCCTAGATCAGTGTGAAGCAATTGGTAGAGTGTATGAGGTTGTGGTGATCAAAAATACATTGTATTGTTTCATGATTCCTTGGTTGATTATAAAATAAATATGAAGGGATTTTGAGGAGTTGATTTCCCCAGGAATAGATGTTGTTGTGTACTGATTTACTTCTTTCTATTACTTTCATGTGATTGAGCGATCAAAATTTATATTAGGAAAATATTGTAGAAGGATTAAATATCTTGTTTTAGTACATTACATGATCGTATTAAATCCATTGATATAATTTCTACATGGTATCAGAGCGCTAGGAATCACAATAGTGGAGAAGAAATTGAGTTTGTGTTGAAAAATATTCAAATTTGCAGGCACTTTCTTTGGAGCTATAAGTGGATCAAGATGTCTTTCAATGGCTTGATACTTGAACTCAAGGGAAATTAAAATTATATTGCATGGAAGGATAGGATGGAGGTAGTGTTGTAGGACAATGGGTTGAATGAATTCATAGATAATGATATTCCCAAGCCCATAGCATCATATGCCCAACTTCTTGATGCATGGCAGAAAAAGGTAGCAAAGGCGAGGAGGATCTTGTTAGAGGGAGTTTGAGATCACATTATCTCGAGTCTCCATGGAATGGAAACACCATATGCTATGTGGAAGGCCTTGACAGATCTGTTTCAAAGAAGCAGTGGCCACAGGAAATTGGCACTTGAGAACAAGCTTAGGAAAATCAAAATGGACAAAGGTGAAACAATCCATAAATACTTGACCAACTTCCCTCAATGTCGAGATGAGCTTGGAAGTGTTGGTATTACTATAGTTGATGATGAATTGGTGAGTCTAGCACTTCTATGCCTTCCCAGGAGCTGATATAGTTACCCAGACTCTGTGAATGGGAGGGAGACGTTACCATATTAGGAGTGAATTTGGTTAAATTTGTTACAAGAAGAGTTTCAGAAGAATACCAAGGATTGATCGTCATCCAAGACTGACGATGAGGAAAATTGTGCCTTAGCTAGTAAGGAAAATAAGGGAAAGGGGAGGAAGTACCATTCAAAATCTAAGACCGGAAAATAAGTCAAGAAGCATAACATAAAAAAGGTGAAATTTTTTCACTGTCATGATCATGGACACTATGCCACAAATATTCCAAAAAAGAAGAAGAGCAACAAGAAGGCTCCAGGACCTGCAGCGGGTGAAGCTTTGGCCTCACATTTTTATTTGGACTTCTCTCTTATCACATGCATGGCATCAAATATGATGGGATCTATGTGGTACTTGGATAGTGGAGCATCTTTCCACATGACGAGAAACAAAGAAACTCTTTAGTAGCTTATAGGAGAAGGATATTTAGATGCACATCAAGATGTGTGTTGACGGGAGTTATAGCGCTACCGAGGCTAGTACAGTTACTTTCTAGAGACAGACATGTAAACCTTTCTTATTAAAATATTCCATGCATGTACCAGGCTTCAAAAATAATTTAGTTTCATTTGATATGTTGGAGCATCTTGTATATGATGTGGTTTCCAGTGAAGGAAATGCATTCCTTTGTCACAAAGCCACAACATAGGTAAAGAAGATTAGGGTTCGTGTGAATAACCTCTACAAAATTGATGTAGATGGTTGTGCGACATTGATCAGTAAAGCAGGGAGGGTGGTGAGCCAGGATACAGGTGAGTTTTGTCACAGGATATTGGGTTATCTACACAACAATGATTTGAGGATCATGTAGCATATTTCTACAGTTCTTCCAAAGGGTTGTTGAAGAGGTAAATCCCCTCTGTAGACAGAGGCGATCCCACTAGCCCAGATCGAGTCTAGCAACAATAAAGTCACATAATGACATTGGTTCCTAGTTACAAAAAGACAAAGATCGTGATGAGTAGCCTACCTCAAATCCTACGCAGTTGTCGTTGAATAAAAGATGATATTTCTCATCCCTCGCTTGACATATCACGATCCTTCTGTTTGACACGTCCGAACACCTATACACATGCAAGGAAACAATGACACACAACATAAAATCTAAAGCATGTAACCATATATCAGTCAGAGAGGATATAATTCATTGCATTACATAAAGAAATGAACACATGAATGGAACCAAAATCAGAGTCTCTTATATTATAAATGACAAAAGGGAGATTACAACCAAATTCTTTGACGCTATGATCTTCCTTCGGTAGGGCTTGCAGCGGAGCATGTCTCAATAAATCCTATTGAGAATCTGGATGAATCTCTCTCTCTTATGGGATTCTCTTCGACTCCGCTCTCAATAGTTTCTCGGCTATAGTTTCCTTCCTAAAAATTCAGCTAGCTTGCTAATGGAGAGGGCAAGCTTTTATAGATCAAGGAGAGGAAGTTTGGATCCCTATAATCATGGGATAGGCCGTATCCCTTATGAATGTTCCATGATAGGTGGAAAATCACTTCCTATAGATGGAGATCCGGAGCCAAACCACTCAACTCCTTTCAATGATTCATTCAGGAGTTTGTTAGAATCAAAATTCCACCATTTTTTTTTTTTTTAAATCCCGTAATAAGCTTGGCCCAAGTGAAAAACAGGGATAGAGCGCCAGTTCGCATGCCCTCTAGTGTGGGTTTCCCCCATTGGTATGAGGGCTGAACTGGCTAGTCACGCTAATGCTAAAGCATATGTTTTTAGGGTTTTTTAGAGGAAATTTCCATTAGGAGAATGTTTTCCCTTATGAAAGAGGATGTGATGAAGGTGGTTTCAAGACATGTTACTACTGAAGGTCATGGGAATAGTCCTCCAATGTGCGGGACGAGGGATTGTAGGGATGGTGACAAAATACTGTGTAACAGATGCCCCCTAAAGAATGAGGTCCAAGAGAGAGGGAGGGGTGAAATGATTTACGAGAACGTGCCCAACCGAAAACACTACCGTCAGAAGACCTGCATAAAAGTACAAATGATATCTCTGATACATGATATGTGGTATGGGTGCAACCATCCATAATAGAGTATACAATAATCAATATCCAAGGTATGGACGTAGCCATCTAGTAAAGAAGGATAAACAAGTAGACTCAGGTATGGTCGCAACCATCCAGTCAAATGAGTCATGTAACTAATCATTATAATCCACAAAAATTCCGTAGCCTAGATTTCATCAGACAAAATCCAGGGTCTTGCGCTCCATCTCTACCTGAACAGAGTACAAGTCTAAGCATGCGAATAAGTGAGCTAAAGTCGAACATGCAAGAACATCGTATGATTACCAGCCAATAATGAAAGTCGTTAACAGATGCGAGAGGAACCAACAATAATGAGGATGGGCCTCAAGGTACTATAGGTACAATCCACGGAATGTGATCAGTGAGCTAGCGTCGAACACCCACAGAATCATCCGATCGAAGGTCAATAATGAAGACCTTGCTTCAAATGCAAAGAACCTGCCATTGAGGCATACAGGCTCCAAGGTACCTGAAGGGAGTCTCTAGATCAACTTCCTGGATAATGAGCTGAAGTCGATAGGAAGTGACCTTGATCGAAGGTGAGCCATAGTGTTTCCCACATCATCGATGCGAGACAAAGGAACATGATGTTTGCAAATCAAGAGCAGTAGAGAATCAGAGGGAGGTTGAAAATTGCAGACGCCAACTTCTCTTGAACATATCGGCGGCACGACATTGGATGTGGCAGTATTTGACATCAAAGGATCTGAGGTCATGATGACGTGGCAAAGAGCAGATGAGCGGTCAAAAGATATTACCCAAACCCACGAAGGCAAGTAGATAACGAGATGAGATGTCCCCAACCCAACACGAATGCAGACACGTGCCATGTTCAATATCGACATACTTCCGACACGACGGTGATACTGATTCCATTTTTCCCCACCATTTTTGGCGAGTACTTCAATTATTTTTGGAAACAAGCTTGAAGGGGATAGCATATGATTGCAATATAAGTTTGTCCTTCAGAAAAATCCAACCTAGTACATTAAATGAGCCCTATGAAAGACGAACTCGAGTAACGTCATTATGACGGAGTTCAATGTCATCAATTTTTAATGAGTCTGAAAAAGGAAGAACTCAACGTCTTTTCATGTTTAGAGAGTTCGAAAAGACAGCGGAAAAGAAAGCTCCAGTAGTCCCTTTTCATAGATAGTCCCATAGATCTGAAAATGTAGAAAACTATGTCTAAGAGAACCTCCTATTCGTGATAGGCTAGGGTATTCCTTTTTCGTAAATAATCTATCCTAGCCCAAAAAAGGGGTAAACGTATACTGGGTAGATGTCATTTTTCATCCAATTTAACGAGCTCAAAATGACAAGTGACTCAACAATCTTTTCAATTTTAGAGAGTCAGAAAAGAGCTAAAAGGTGACTCTAGTAGTGACTTTTTTGTGTTTTTACTGAATCCAAAAAAGTATAAAATACAACTCGTGTCATCGTCCTAGTCATGCGAAAACATGTCGCTGCACAAAAAGCAAGTGTAAAACCCATTTTTTGACAAAACATAGTGAAATATTGGAAAAAAAAGTCTCAAAACCTAAATTTGATTTCAAAAAGTTATAAATATGACCAAATAGTAAAAACATATTTACTTTTTACGTTTTACCTCTTGTGCAGAGCGATAGTGAGTTATTTACCCGCAATCTTGCGGTGACGATTGTGGATGATCCAATGTATGATTCTAGATCCTATCTTTTCCAGGTAAGAGCTGCTTCCATTAGATATGTTTTAATCCATATTTCATAGCTTTTCATCGTGATTTGGCATCCCTAAGGGGAGGATTTGAAAATTTATGGCTTCCACAGTTGGCATGGGTATGAGGCACGAACCCGCACCAATCGAGCTGTTTTCACAAAGGGGTCGCGCTAACTGGCGCGACTATCACCAAAACAGTCATGCCAACCGCGTAACCTCATTTTTCGCTCAAATTTCACAAAAATTTAACCAATCAATTGAATTTTTGAATGCCCAAGGGATCTTATGATGTGATTATGACGAATTTGATGCAGGTATAAGGCCACAATGGTGATTGAATGGAAAGAAAGGGAGCACAATGAAGAGGATGAAATGGCAGTGGGGAATGAGCAATGCATGAATGCTCTCCGTAATTGTGGATTAAAGAAATTATTCTTAACACCATGTCTCAGGGCACAACCTGAATTGTTAAAATATTTTATAAGTATCTGGAATGAGAATGAAGCGAAGTTTAGGCTTCAAGATCAAGAACATTAACTCAAAGTGTCCGATGTCTACTTCAACACTAGATTGTCTTGCAAAGGTCTAGTTCTGATCATGACAGGTACCAGGCCTTCTAGCGAGAATATATCGATGGTTATGGAAAGAGTGTTCCCAGGGGCACAAACAATATTAGGTAGTGGTAAAGTCGACATTCACACTATTCCCGATCTAGCACTCTGAGTGGTGCTACATACTATTACGCGGGCTGTGGGGTTGCAAGCCCCACCCGAGGCTACAAAAACATAGCTCCTCCTGGCGTCAAAGTGTATGAACCCGACAGTATTTGATTGGGCCACAGTCGTAACCATGAATATCAAACGGCAATTGAATAAATGTAAAAAGGAAAAACTGAAGTAGTTTGGGTATGGGTCAATCTTGGTATTGTTCATCCTAAAATGACTGCATATCTTTCAGGGCTAGGGGGCGATAGTCACAGATCCACTTTTGAGAGAGCCATGGATGGCTCGATGGGTAGCATTGATGCCCATAGCAGGAGGGGGCCAACAAATGTCATGGCAGACTGAGTTCTTCGAATGGCTCCGGCAACAATTGATCGTCATAGAGGACTAGCCCTATGTTGGTACTGATTTCACAGGAGACCCAGACCTTCCACTCCCGGAAGGAGAGGACTAGGATGAGGAGCTGGGTAAGACTCTTTTTTATTTTATGAATTTTATGATTTTTTTTGTTATACATGGATGTTTTAATAACTAATCCTACATGTATGCAGATGTTGGCCCAGAGAGGCCTATCGGGATGTCATCGATCGTGCGGAGGACCCCTCTTGCCTATGACCCTCAAGGTGAGGGGGCCGAGGGGAACGAGCTGGCTCAGAACTTAGAGGGAATCTCCCATGGGATTTCTGATTATGCTCGCCGAACTGATGTCCCTATGGCTTATCAGAGGCACACCGTAGGGGTGCCTAATTGCCTTCATCGCTTATTAAAGCGATTGGTGTGGGAAGTAACGTGCTACAATGAGCACCATGCTGATTAGTCACCTAGGCTTTTCATTTGCATATTTTGAGAGACATGTTGTCTTCGGATGTAATTAAAAAAAACATGCATATTTTTGGAATTTTATATGATGCACACACTGCAAACATTCGACATATATATATATATATATCTACATGGATCGTTTCCACATATGATGATGTTTTTACAAGTTGCGTAAATGTCTATCTAATATCATGTTAGCTACTACATTTGTTAATGTATTCACTCATCTGGGTATACGCTGATATGTGATATAATCAAAATTTATTTCCAGTAAACGAATACGTAGATACAGTCTTAAAATGCATGGGTTCCTAACTGAATAATGACCATTGAGCCGTAACACTACAAGCTATGAGTCTAGATATACAAGTAATGCATGAATACTGAGGTTAATGGCCTCATTCAATAATTCCAAAACGTCACTATCTTCTGCAACATTATTTGTAGCAGGCCCTAGACAAACACCTTGTAAATTAACTAAATCACCAGCAGGATTGTAGATTACCCATGCTGCCAAAGACAGATTCCTGGTACTGCGGAAGGCACCATTCGCGAAACCGACATAAGGAGTATTAGACATCTATGTAATCAGGAAAACCCAATTAGCAGAAAGATGCTTACAAAGCACACCACACTACACATGCACAAAAATGAAGAAATCATCTATATACACACACTACACAAGAATGATTCAAGCATAATACTTCTTTAGGTACAACCCATTTCTGGGTTGCGCCAAAGGAAGACCTTCATAATCGATCAGCTCATAGGCCCCATTTTTTAATACACGTTTAATGATATAGGGCACATGCCACATAGGCTGGAATTTTCCTACCCCAAGCTTATCATGTGCTTGATCATAAAATAGGATGAGGTCCCCTTCGATAAAAGAGCGTGGAGAAATTGTTTGATCAAAATGAGTGTTACACCATTTTTTGGTCATCTAACCTACTATCATTAGATGGACCCAAGTACACCATGCAAGACCAATTTTACCCTAAGTAAAATTTCTTTCACTATGTAAAATAACTTAATAAAACACATTTATTAGGTTGTTTATGGTCTAAATAGGAAACCCCAAAATGAAATATTAAACAAACCTATATTTGTTTAATTTTCCTCAAGGAATAATTAATTAAACAATAACTTAATTATTATTCCTAGTCATGTTTAACCCAAAACAAAGAAATTAATTAGATAAATCTTTATTTATCTTATTATTTTCTAGGAATAATTATTTAAATCTTATTTAAATAATATTCCTTTTTAAATATGACTAATATCACCCATAAATAATTAAATAAATCATTATTTATTTGATTGTTTTTCAACCACTTCCTTAAAATGATAAA
The DNA here is from genome assembly GCA_034641835.2 of Pinus albicaulis. Classification (NCBI taxonomy): domain Eukaryota; kingdom Viridiplantae; phylum Streptophyta; class Pinopsida; order Pinales; family Pinaceae; genus Pinus; species Pinus albicaulis. The sequence goes on along the minus strand of CM076572.1, from coordinate 502,239,149 downwards.
TAAATCATTTATTTATTTATTATTCACAAATAAAGGGATTTGACTCAAGTCAAATACTTTTTCCCTCCAACAAATATAATAAAATATTCCATAAAAGGTGGATCTAGATTTGGTTAATGTTATTTTAATCATGCACCAAGATCTAGAATGACCCAATATTTTGTTATAAATAGGAGGGTTTCTCCTACCATTATTCACCTTTTGTTGCCTATTAGATCACTCTGGATCTATACTCTTAGTTTGACTTTGAGCCATTATCATTGTCAAATTTTCCATTATTTTCTATGTGAGCTCCCTTTGAGTTCTATCTTTGTCTGGGTTTTCTACACCAACAAGAGAGAGAAATACTAGATCTGAAGTGCTGAGGACTTCCAAGAACCCATCCCATTGAGGAGAATTGGAAACACCTTTTTGTTTTCCTCCCAAGTGCCCTTAATACAAAAATTCTTTCAAAAATATTGTTCTTGTCTTGTCTATTGGATGTATGGAGCAAAACCTTACTTTTACTGCTTAATGTCTCTTTATGCATAGATCTGGATTTTTGCAGCATTTGTCTTGATCAACTAACTGCAGATCTGAAGATATTGGTAGCCATATTTGATGTTAGGGCTATAAGTTATGCGTAGCTAAAGTGGTATTTTTTAATACACTTCGACAAAAGATTCATACTAACAACTCGTGACTCCACACGGGTTTTCAATTACGATCGTTGTCGTTTTTCCTATTCCTACATATCCAGCTACTTCAGACCCTAGGGTTTCTTTTCAGCTTTTTTTTTTCCTATTTTTATGTTGTTTTTCACCTATAAAACCCTAAAACATTAAAATTTCTCACTTCCGCGTGTTTCTAGCCCTATTGCGCAGGTGACAGACATCAGCCATAACTGAGACGACAACTTTTTCAGAAATCTGCCACCGAGACACCTGGAGATTCAGATCGCACTTTTCATCCCAGAAACTATGGCCTGGACTACAGGTCGCACTTTTCAGCCCATTATCTGTGACCTGCACAAAAAATAGGTCAGAACCTGCGACCTTCCAGTTTTTCTGCTATTTTTCTGCAACTTTTCTGTGTTTTTCTGAAGCTTCTGTCAGGGTTTTCCAGCCTCTGTCTCAGCCCGTTTAGACATGTTTCTGATCTTTTTTTCTAATCTAAGTGGGAACATATCCCACTAGGGCTTCATTACCCTCCACTTTTGGTGGAATATTTTTAATTTTTTCAGGTGTCTGATTTTTCAGAGTTTTAGCCTTCCATTTTTCAAATCTGCTACTTCCTTCTCAGATCCCTTTAAATCAACTCTTCTCCCTTTCAAACCCCCTTTTGTAGTTTTGTTTGGATCTACCTTTAGGGCCTCCTCCTTGTCCCTTCTTCTTGTTGCTGATTTCCTCCTTTTTTACAGCCACCTTGCCTCTGCCTCTTGGCTGTGTTCTGCACCTATTTTCAACAGATTTCTCCTTTAGATCCCTGTCCCTCCCGACCTTCGATCTATTGACCTATTTTTAGTGTGTTTTGACTAGATTTTTTCCCTCTTTTAGACTAGTTTTGAGAGACCCGCCTTTTTGGGTTAGATCAATGCATTGTTAGCTATTAATTTTCTGTTATTTCAGCATTATATACTATTCTTTGTAGATTTATTTTCAGTTAGGCAGCACACTTTTTCTTTTTCTCTCAAAACGTCTGGGTTTAAAAATTAAAATTAACGCACGCCACACACTCACCCTAAGCGAAGAAGAGCGTGGTTAACATGTCCAGACAAAGACTTTAAAACATTGTAAAATCAATTGACACTACACCTTTCTACCCTTGTTTCGACATTGTAATCACTTGATTTTGCACCTCCCTGCCTTTTTTGGTAATTACGCTTCCCCTTGTGTCGTGTTGTTGTTGTCACCTTTGCACCCCCAAGGCGCACATCCTGGAGACTTATTGGTCTTCACCCTCAGTTTCCGGTCGGTCAACCTACTCCTTCCCGCTGTCGTCGAATTAGTCCTCCTCCAAGTCCGCACTCTGATTTCTCTTTTGATTCATTGGGTTCTCCTTCTACTTCTGGTTCTCCCCCTGTCACCTTCCCTATGTCTGGTCCAGGGCCTAATGCTAGCGGTAATCCCGGCCCTAATGCCGTGACTGCTACTAGCGGAACCGCCATAGGAACTACCTCGACTGCACCCTTGCTCCCCTTCATGGCAGGCCTCAGCCTCCCCGATTTGGACCGATTGATAAATGACCCTATACACCATGATGCTAGTTGACCTTCTATGCCGACAAAGCTCCCTTCTGACATCCCAAAGTTTGAAGGCCTTGCTGGAGAAGATCCTTCAAATCATGTTTGATATTTCCACATGTGGTGTTCATCTACCTCCATTACCGATGACTCTGTCCATCTTCGGTTTTTCCAACGAATGCTTACAAGCACGGCTTCTAAGTGGTACGTTGATCAGGCCCCTTCCTCTCATACCACCTTTGCGACTCTTGCCCGGGCTTTTTTATCTTACTTCCAGCTTCCCCTTCGTTATGACACTGGTATCGAACTTTTGACTTCTTTTAGTCAATCATCTGTGACCCACCTATCTGATCATGTCCAGGAATGGCAGAGAAGAAAGAGCCTATGTCAATCCCATACCTTTGAAGATCGTGTCTACATGGACTAGTTCCTTAGATCTCTCTTGCCTCCCATCGGGAAAGATATCCCATCGAATTTTCCCCAAACCGAAGAAGCCGCCCTCCAACTAGCATTAAAATATGACTTGATCTATGCTCAGACAGGTTATGTTTATACCATTCTACCTGATCTCCCCATACCTGGTGGTGTCAATGCACCGGGGGAACTTGATGCCACCGACGGTATCGTTGGAGCTCTCTCTTATCCATATGTCCAACCTCCCATGGGTTATGGTTTTCTTGGGGGAGGGGGCAACACCTCCCACACTTGTTCCCCTCCCAGTAGCACGTATCCAGGACATAGCATGCCTCCTCTTTTGGCCCAACCTCCTATTCACCATACTGTTACCCAACCCCCTTATTATTCGTATCCGCAGTTTGGTGCTCCAGCTCCTCCAGTATCAACACCCCCGCCTCCCTTGCCTTCTCAACCCCTGCAACAGCAGTCACCGCCCCCTTAAGAGCATGTGGATGCACAGTAGGGATTCGTGGCTACCCAACTACCTGACGGACAGGCGGCCACTCAACCTTCCCCTTCTAGTTCCTCCAATTACCAGATCCTCATGATGAACTCTGATCCACCTCTAACCGTCAACCTTAACATTCAAACTCAGTCTCGTTAGTACCCCAAGCCTCCCGCTCCGTCTGTCCCCAAGTCCCCTTCTTAAGGTTCTACAAAGCCTCTTTCGACATCCAATTGTCCCTTACATATCCCTCAACCCAACGTTGAGGGTCATACCAAGATTCCTAAAGGACCATTACGCCGAAATGCTGCTTCTGGTCGAGTTGCTCATTCGTATAGTATACTAGATGATTTGGCGCAGTCTCCTGCTGCCATTTCTACATTGGAACTCCTCCAGTCATGCCCTTCCCAAAAGAAGGCTCTACTATCTACCATGGGTTCTGTAGATCCTTCTGATGACCAATTGATTGTTTTCGACGCCCATCAATCATAACATCCTCCTCTTCCTGCTTCCATCGCTTTCCAAATCCCAGTCAAAATTCGAAATGCTAACATTTCTCAGTGTATCATTGATGAGAGGGCATCCACCGGTTTGATGTCTGCTTCGGTTTGGAAAAAACTCAGATCTCCTGAGTTGGCCCCTTCCAGGATCACCCTTCAAGCGTGGGATGGCCACGGCTCCCAACCCATTGGCCTATTCCGTAATTTTCCTATCACTCTTGCGGGCAAGACAGTTTGCGTTGATGTTGACGTCATCGACACCCCTCTAGATTAAAACATTCTCTTAGGGCGGAGCTACACCTATGCCATGTCTGCTATCCCATCCGCGGTTTTTCGCAAGATGTATGTCCATCATAATGGAAAGATATTCACCATTGATCAGTTGACATATCATGAGCCAGAATCTCAGACCCCCCTTGAGATGACCATCTCTTCTATAGCCAATAAGCAAACCATTGATTCTTTGACCAGTGTCTCTCTCGGCGTCTACAAAGACTCCTCTTTGCTTGGAACCTTCCCTGGTCTTCCTCCTCCTCCCATCTTCAACCCCATCTCATCAAATGTTTGCATGATGCAATCGTCTCGGGCTTCTCTCAAGCAACCTACTTTGGCTAGTCAGCAACTGTGCTCTCCGCAACCTACTCCTAGCCCTTCACCTGCAGCTGGTCTTCATGAACCTCTTTACCCTCCTCGAACGGTTCCTCCAAGCCTTAGCCATTTAGGAGCCCTCCCACCTGGCCATTACCCCTCTGGTCGGATACCGTTCCTAGCTCCCCCACCAGGAGTGTACATAGTACCGGTCATGGCCACCCTCTCTCTTCCTAACCTGACCCTTGGGATTCCCGTCTGGTACCATGATCCTCCAGCCACAACCCTGCCTGGTCAACCCAAACCTTATATTGCTTTGACCCCGGTCCAACCAGCCCCCATGACTTCTCTCGCTGCAACGGTGCCTCGGTCACCTCAGTAGGAACCACCTCCTGTTGCGACTGCTTTGGGTAAGAAGGGAAAACCTCGCAAGGGGGCATCAAAGGACAAGGTTGTCCGAACAAACCCGGCCCCTCCTCGGCCTCCACAACATACCATCCAGTGTGCTTTGTGCGATGTTGTTGGTCACACCACCCATACCTGTCGTGAATTGCTTCATCTCAAGCCCATGGTTAATGTCGCATTCCCTGATTCCACGGTCCCGGAAGCCTCTGTTCCTTCCGCGACCGTGGCCAATGACCCCAAGACTATTCACACCAACCACCCTTGTGCTTTGTGTGATCTCCATGGCCATTACACCCACTTTTTTCCCCGCCTCGAGGACTTCCGCACCTCTCTAACCGCGGTTCGCCATTTCGAGGCCAAGTGCAATGAGTCCACCTCTCCCCTATTTGCGCATTTTTCTTTGGCAAAACTACCAGACATGACTGCTCCCATTGACATTCCCCCTCCTGATGTCAAGATGACAGAGCCTTCGTCTAGCATTTTCTACCTATCATTATCCATGAGACCCTCGGGGAACATTCCATCTGAATCATCCCCTGTTGTTTCGCTTGACCTTCCTTCAGTGATCACCTTGGGATCAACATCGGTAGATCCTTTATCTACTTACTCTTCTGTCACCCCTTTTGATGATGCGCATGTGAACCTCTCTTCTCATGATGATGATTCAGGTAGCTTTGCCACGTCAGGTGGTATTTATTCCACGAGTCACCCCATCTTCTATCACGATGATGACATTATGGAAAAAATCCCCACCCCTGACTTTATCTATTCCCCCTTACATCAAACCGATGCGTTCACACCACATACACCTTGTGGCCATTACATTGAAACCCAATGTTTGGGTAAGGGGGCGCCCACATTTGAGAGACCAAGAGAAGCAATTCTCCACAACTCTCCTAGTGTATCTGGTCATGCCAACTTTAGTACCATTATTCTTCCACTTTTAGAAGAACCTCTAGAGTCCCATATCACTTCGGATCACTCTAGGGATGATACCCCTTATCATTCCTTCATCTTACATCTGCAACTCCGTCTCTTAGACATTGTTGTTGACCAACCTATAACTTTTTTATGAGAGCATCAGTTCATTATCTCCAACTCCTCTCTTTGGGATAGTGACACCAGGTATGCCAACCCAGAAACTTAAAGTCCATTTGATTCCTATATGCAGTACCAAAAGAGATTGGTAATCCTCCATTCTCTTTCTCAAACTGCATAACCATAACGAAAACAAATGGCACACCACATCATTAAAATATGTTTAGATTCCCCTTTTTTTAAATACATTTTGGCATGACCACACCATGCTTGGGGACACCTATGCCCCTCAACCATAACCCACCTCAAAATTGAATTTCTTCACTTGCAACACTCATACTAGGGGCACCATTTGGCCTCCATACTTATCCATGCGCGTGTTGATGTTCGTCATGAGTTACCATCTTGTACTCATGTTTTCATGGTCCCCCATTGGACCTTTACTATGTGGCAGCACCATCAAGTCACCCTTGTTTAGAGCATCCAAGTTGAGTCATCATCGCATTCATGGAGTCTATCCCGAGTCCCTTTGTACCCTGCTATAGTCCTCCATCCTTCATTGCTTGGTCCCTCTCTTGTGTCGCACATTATGGCCTTCAGTCCCACTGTCCCCTATCCCTCATGATATTGTGTCAGTCGCTTCCATGTCATTCATGCCCTTTATGCTCTAACAAGGGAAGTCATCCATTCGCTACTCAGTCCCCTCCATTTCATCATCATCATTGGTATTAGTCTGTCAGTAACTCTACTATTTTCTCTCGTGCCTTAGTTGAGGATCCCTTATTGCCTCAGCTATGGCGGACCTCCTTCTGTCAACATCAACTCATTCATTCCAGAAGATAGGTCTAGAGGGTAGTGTACCTTGGTTCCAGTTTCCACTCTTGTTCAGTGTCTCAGATCAGGCAAAGGGATCTCCCATTTCCCTTTGACTTGATTGTTTCTCCACTCCAGCTCCTTTCAGCATGATCGAGATCTGTATTCTTGATGGTTCAGTGATGTAGCAGTAGCTTTTGGTGATTCCCGGGTGTGTGTGAGATGTCTCATCCCTCATGAGGGGGTGGCCCTGTAGGTAGCCCCCCACATGCCCGGATGACCTCTTCATTGTAGCCTTCGATGCAGCTCCATATATTTGATGATGTAGGCCTTAGCCACTTACAGTGCCTCTTTGATTTGCATGTATCAGTCAGATTTTGTGAGCCCTTCCCCGCTTGTAGGGGGAATTTGGGTTGAATTTGTATCTCATGTACTCAGATATTATTGTATAAGTCCTGGCTGTTATCCCGGACACAGCATGTATATGGGATCCCTCATTGTATTTTTATCTGGCTCATGTTTATGCCGGCTGTACTTTATGGTTCGGTCCCTTGTTTACTAGACACACTATTCTTTTGTACTTTGTCTCGGCGGGCATAGGTATGCCTCCCCCGCTGCCTTTAGCACAAGTACCCTCTCATAAAAAGAGACTTGTTGCACCTATAAGTCTCGTCTCCTCAGGGTCTAGTTCTTCAGCACATTAGTCTACCTTACATTTCTCTCTCTGACTTCCCTTTTTGATGTCTGGTGATTGAGTTCTTACAACGTACTTCGGTCATACGATTTTCTCCTAACACTCGCACGCTGGGGGGAAATCTGTTACACCATTTTTTGGTCATTTAACCTACTATCATTAGATGGACCCAAGTACACCATGTAAGACCAATTTAACCCTAAGTAAAATTGCTTTCACTATGTAAAATAACTTAATAAAACACATTTATTAGGTTGTTTATGGCCTAAACAGGAAACCCCAAAAGGAAATATTAAACAAACCTATATTTGTTTGATTTTCCTCAAGGAATAATTAATTAAACAATAAATTAATTATTATTCCTGGTCATGTTTAACCCAAAACAAATAAATTAATTAGATAAATCTTTATTTATCTTATTATTTTCTAGGAATAATTATTTAAATATTATTTAAATAATATTCCTTGTTAAATATGACTAAATCACCCATAAATAATTAAATAAATCATTATTTATTTGATTATCTTTCAACCACTTCCTTAAAATGATAAATAAATCATTTATTTATTTATTATTCACAAATAAGGGATTTGACCCAAGTCAAATACTTTTTCCCTCCAACAAATATAATAAAATATTCCATAAAAGGTGGATCTAGATTTGGTTAATGTTATTTTAATCATGCACCAAGATCTAGAATGACCCAATATTTTGTTATAAATAGGAGGGTTTCTCCTACCATTCTTCCCCTTTTGTTGCCTATTATATCACTCTAGATCTATACTCTTGGTCTGAATTTGAGCCATTATCATTGTCAAATTTTCCATTATTTGCTGTGTGAGCTCCCTTTGAGTTCTATCTTTGTCTGGGTTTTCTACACCAACGAGAGAGAGAAATACTAGATCTGAAGTGCTGAGGACTTCCAAGAACCCATCCCATTGAGGAGAATTGGAAACACCTTCTTGTTCTCCTCCCAGGTGCCCTAATACAAAAATTATTTCAAAAATATTGTTCTTGTCTTGTCTATTAGATGTATGGAGCAAAACCTTACTTTTACTGCTTAATGTCTCTTTATGCATAGATCTGGATTTTTGCAGCATTTGTCTTGATCAACTAACTGCAGATCTGAAGATATTGGCAGCCATATTTGATGTTAGGGCTATAAGTTATGCATAGCTAAAGTGGTCTTTTTTCGTACACTTCGACAAAATATTCATATTAACAATGAGCTTTAACCCGCTTTTTCTGTGCCTCGATGACCAAAGAAGCCAAGCAGTGAGTTTCATCCAGTATTTCCAAATATAAGAGTCGTTCTTCCTCCGGGGAAGTGCTGGGCAGTAATTCCACAGCCAATTTCAGTGAAGGGATCTCACATTCAACCAGAAGAGTAGCTTCCATACCATACACCAATTGGAAAGGTGTGAATCTGGTTGCACTCTTCATTGATGTTCAGTAGGCCCAGACATCTAAGAATAATTGGAGATGCCAGTTGGATTTGTGTATATCAATTGTTTTTTGAAGCATCTTGACAAGCACCTTGTTCACTGCTTCAACCTGGCCATTTGCCTAAGGTTAGTATGGCATCGAGCTGTCATGACGCAAGCCCAACTTTGATGTCAGATCTGCCATCATGTAGTCCCAAAAATGAGTGCCATGATCGGTGACGATGGCTTGAGGAATGCTAAAACTTGTGATCACATGGTTTAAAATGAATTGAGTAGTTGTATTGTTGTTTGCAGCTAATGTAGGCATCTCTTCGGCCCACTTGGTGAAGTAGTATACGAAAATGATGATATAAGCATGCCCCCCAGCCGAGTAAGGGTTACATGTCATAAAATCATTGCCCCATTTGTAAAAAGGGCCTACGGTAATGACATGATGTAAAGGAAGGGGTGGCGCACACATCTTGCGTCAGAAGATCTGGCACACATGACACTTTCTTACTGCAACAATACAGTCTTTAAATATAGACAGCCAGAAGTAACCCACATGCAAAATCTTCTGGGCAGTAGCATAACTAGACATGTGACTGCCACAGGTGCCACTGTGATAGTCATTCAAAACTTTCTCAACCTCTTCTAAGGTCAAACATCGGTAGAGCACCGAATTGACTCCGACATGATATAAGGTATCTCTGATAATGCGATATGGTTTCGATTGATGCCAAACACAACGTCAAGCATCCTTTGTCAACACGAACTGGAAGGTAGATGTCTGAAGATACACGATGATATCACCGTACCATGGATCGAGAGTGATGATTAGAAAGAGATTTTCATCCGGGATATGATCCTCGGATTGAGACGGAACAGAGTCGGTAGGGAGAGAGCAGATGAGATCAACAAAAAATAGTGACTTCTTCGATTTTGCAGTAGTGAACTCAAAATTGAACTCTTGAGGATCATTATCCATTTGGAGTACTTGCCCCCCAACTATTGTCGAGAAAAAATGTAAGTGATGGGGTTGCAGTTGGAAATCATGGTTACCGTGCACAACAGGATGTAATGGAGAAACCGTTGAATGGCCTAGACTACGGAAAGCGTCAACTTCTCGACATGGGCATAATGTGTTTCAGTGTTGAGGAGATTCTAAGATAGATAATAAACCATGTGTTTGTTTTTGTCATCATCATCTTGAACCAGAACCATGGCAATTCTGTTGAATGCGGCAGCCAAATAGAGGGTAAAGTCGCGATGATAGTTGGGAGGACGTATTAATGGAGCATTTACAAGCAATGTCTTAAGTTTATCGAAGGATTGTTGAGAAATCTTGTCCCAATGGAAGGGAACGTCTTGTTTTAGAAGTCGTGTAAACCCTTTTCCCACTTCTGCATAGTTCGGGATAAAGTGACGTAAGAAATTCACTTTCCCCGAAAGAATCTGAAGTTGATGCAACGAGGAGGGGGAGGGGAGATTAACAATAGCCTCAACCTTGAGAGGGTCAAGGTGAATTCTGTCTTTAGATACAAATAATCCTAAAATATGACTAGAGTCAACGCAGAAGACGCACTTATGAGGATTAAGCCTGATGTTGCAATGTATGGAACGAAGAAAAATCTGGCGGAGATGTTCGGGATGGTCTTCGTGTAGAGCTAAATGAGCCAGCAGGTCATCTAGATACGACTGAACAATGTTGCGTATGTCATGAAAGGCATATGACATGGCACATTGGAAGGTGGCTCCAGCATTTTTCAAGCCGAACAGGAGCTTCTTATAGGCGAATGTGCCCCACGGACAGATGAAGGCAGTCTTATGTTGATCGGAGAGTAAAATATTAATTTGATTATAACCCGAAAATCCATCCATAAGGGAATAGATCTCACTCCCCGCACAATCATTGATGATCTGATTTATAAAACGGGTGGGATAGTTGTCCTTAGGGGAAGCCCAATTGATATCTCAGTAGTAAACGTAGACCTAAATTGTGTCCTGCTTCTTATCCATAGTGAAAATATTGGAAACCCACTCTATCAGAGGGATCAGATATATGAAGCCCGCTTTAAGAAGTTTCTCAACTTCTTCTTTTATAGCAGCAGCTTTTCGAGGATGCACTAGGCGCAGAAATTGGTGCAGAGGCTTCGCACCTGGATAGGTGGGAATTTCATGCACTACGATACTGGGATTGATCCCAGGCATCTCTTCATAACACCATGCGAAAACATCTCAGAATTCGTAGAAAAGGCTAGTGTACACTTGAATCTCTTCGGGAGAACAAGTGACTCCCACGTGGATGTTCTTGACAACCCCCAGTTTAACGGAGATGTTGATAGGCGTAGTTTGGGTAATATTACTCAGAATTCCCTTTGAAAGTACTTCATGAGTCAATATTGGTGTTTGGAGAGGCGGAGAGGGAACCTAATGTTGTCGACCCTAGAGATAGCCTTGATTTGCGAAAGACCAGTGCCTAGGACATCTTATATAGCAAGGAGAATATGACATAACATGGGGAGTTATCAGCAAAAGGTTCTCATGCTATCTCTTGTAAACATGAATTTTAATTAGAATGGGACCAAAACTTTCAAAAACTTGACTTAGGGAGAGCGATACTGCAGAGGCAATATGTGAAGCTCTAATACAAATGCATCAGACAATTCAAAGGCAGCTTTCTGTAAAGAGGGTCAGTTTCTAAAGTACCTCACAGAAATAAATAATCAGAAGGTGTTTAATATGTATGAAACATGTAAGATAATACTAATTGTTATTGAGATGATATCCAGGAACAAATATTAACATGTAATGGGCTTACAAATTTAAGAATCCATACATGACAATAGCATTTTAAAAATAACATCCCATAGAAGCTAATATAGCAAAAGTATGGTTGAAGTGAAAATGGAATATTATATCACGCCTGAGCCATATTTAAAGCGCTTGACAAGTTCTTGCATGAGTATCAACTAGGGTAAATTCATACCAAAACCCATGAGCCACTCGCATTCCAGAACATGATACAAGAAAAGTGAATAAAACGAAATGAACCATTAAACTATCACATATAGGAGAAAGTTACAAACTGTGAAGCGCCAAATACTAGAATCCTAATTAAATATGGAACTCCTCCTCACTGAAACCCAACAAGATCTGTACATTCATATAAGAGTTCAACAAAATGCATACAAAAATTTTCTCACCACATATTTTTCTAAAAATCTGGAACCTTCATACAATCTGTTCCTGGGGATTCTTATAGGAGAATGAGTGATAGTGGGAGTAGATGTTTCATTTAATTTGATTCATTAAGACAGAATGGCGAAAGAATTCATGCCCGCACTGCTCAATAACCTTGCGCTGTACTCTGTAGTCTGGTTCAAATATCTCTGTCAGGTTGAGATTGACCTGGGATGTGTTCTTGGAGTCCTTTCTGGCGATAAAGCTCTCTGTTCTGCCTTATGGAGTTATTGAACTGGATAGAAAGTCCACGGGCCTCCATAGTCCATAGTTGCTAGTTCTAAAAGTCTTTAAGAGGCTTCTGTCAGCATAATTGAATATTTCTGGGCTCGAGGAGGCATGGAGGCTTTAATGAAAAGATTTCCTTTTTGGAGAAAGACGTCACGCTGATATTAAACACGAATATTATCGTTTCGTGTGCTCTTCAGTCTTCCAACTGCGCCTTCTTCTTTTGAATGCGAGTTTAAGTGATAATTATTCAATAAAAGGCTTAAAACCCTTTAATCCTTACTGTTGATACACTCTTTCGCTACTATAGTGAAGCCTCTATTTTCTGAAACACAGTGACTGTGATCACGGCAGCAGAGCAAAATTTCCAATATGTAAAACCCTACACATTGAAAATAACTAATTATAAAATCCAAGGGATGGTGGAAGAGATGCTTTGAAAGCCTGTGGAATGGTGGTGGAATGGTCAATGTAGGTGAAAATGAGGGGAAGAAACAATAATTAATGTCGAAACCCAAAGTTTAGCGTTTGGGTAGATTTACGAAGAAAAACGATGGAAATGAATGAATGCGGGCCATTTGATGGTGGGACCCAGTGGGCAGAGGGCGATTAACTTTGGACCATTGATCTCAGAAGGAGATCAATGGAAGAGGTTTAATGGGGAGGTTAACAGAGGCTTCGATGAAGAAAGGTGAATTAAAAGCGCGATGCAATGTGGACCGTCGATCTTGGTTCAAATGGACGGTCACGATCGAATCAGCAAATTGCAATCGGGAGAGGCAGAGGGTGCTAATTTTAGAACTTGCGATCGGTGACGCATGATTGAGCGCCAGCTGTCAGATCACGAATGGGGATAAATGGTGGGGATTCAATCAAAAGGGAAGACAGGCAGGGTAACGAGAAAGGAGCGATGATATCTGAACCGTTGGATCACTCAGGACGGACAACTCAGATTCAATCAAGGGATCGCAATCGGGGATGATAGAGGGTGTTACCTTAAGAATTTTGTGATTGTGATCAGAGCGAAAATGTGATTATGCGACAGCCTTCTGATCTGGAGATAGATCGACGGCTCATATGAAATCGGAGGGGCAAAAGGGGAGAGGCGATGAGCGCGATGCGATTAGTGCTAGGTCATCGGATCTTGAGAGATCAATGGTTGAAAACAAAGTGGAAGCCAACAATGTAAAACTTCATCACATCGAGGAAAATCTGTTAATAAAAGGAATGCGCGCTTGCTGTGAGACCCCCGATTGCGATAAGCACCTACGGGCTAGCACCTGGTCTTAGTGCCCGGGCATATGAGGAAGTGGTTAATGGGCTGGCCTAAAAGGGGCTTAGCCTGTCAAAAGGTGGAAAGTGGGTTTTTGGCCTGTTTTTAATGTATTGTAAGGCCAACAAGGGGTAACGATAAGGGGGATGAAGGGATTTTTGGCCAAACAAAGAGTATTTTTGAGGTTAAAAGGGGAATTGAATGATTAATGGGGGATTAATGAGGAATAAAACAAAGGAAATGGAGGCCTTTTTGGGCATTTTTCTTCACAAAAACAGAAAGGTTTTTTAACTGGAAACAACAGTGGGATTCATCGAAGGACAAAGAGCATAAAAGGACTTCAAGGATGATGTGTTTTCAATAGGAAATCATTCCTTGAAAGCTCAGAGACAGTTTGACCCCCTATTTTCTTGTCAAAAATTAATAGGGGGCTAACATGATCAACACCTGAGATGCAAAACACTCGAGAAAATTAGACATTTCCCCTCGGCCGGGCATGAATGAGGATCGATGATGTCCATCGGTCCATGTCAGATCTCCAAGATAAATAGTCTCCATGATAGCTTTGTTAGACGTAAAAACTTCTCTCAAAGGATTGGGTGAATTTTCATCGCCGAGCCAAGGTGATTAAGAATAAACATCAAGAGCCATGCTAAAAGGGGCATTTTCAGCAGGAGGAGGATCTGATGCAACAAAAATCTCACAATAATTGATTTCAACTAGGGTCATAGGCATCATTTCTCCAAAAGAGGCCACTTTTTCAGGAGAAGGGATGATCCATGGGTCATCCGACCTAGAGATCATGTTGACTTGAACGGTGTTCGTTGGTGGTATGGGAAAAATACCCATGAGAACGGGGTCCCTTAAAATACCAGGTCCTACACTGTCGGGGGGATTAGGAATTTGATCCATGTATGGTACGTTGTTCTTGGAGGATGAGGTAAATAAATAAAACTGATCAACAGTAATAATATTTCCCTCATGAAGAAATTTCAAAAGCCGAAAGAGGGTGGATGGAACGCATAACATGGCGTGGGTCCAACTGCGACCAAGTAGAAGATTGTATTTGAGTTTGGAATCAACAAATTCCACTTCAACGTTGAATTTTTTACCTTGCAATGTGATCAGTAGACTCGCGATAACACCCAATGGTTTTGATTCCCTTGCATCGAATGCCTCGAGGGCATTAGGGGATGAAGTGAGGGCTAGAGAGTCGATGACTTTCCAGCAAGCAGATGACATAACAAAAGTAGAGGCACCTTCATCCATAATGGATCTATGAATATTGAGGCCATTGATGCTGACTTGTATAACAAGGGAAATCTGGTGCGGAAGTTGCAGGACGAAATTCTCTAGATTGAAGGTGAGAAGGCTAGAATCGGCAGGATCAATTTTGCCGATTGCAGATAACAGAGCTTTCTATTGAGATGGGGAACTTTGAAGCACTTCCAATGCAGAAATTGTGGAGGGAACCTATGCCAAATCCTCAACAATGATGTAATGCTGAGTAGCAGAGGCGTTTGGATTATAGGAAGACTTTCAAAGAACACCTTTGGAAGGTGGTCATACAATGGGTTCAGCGTTGGGCTTATCAATTTCTAAAGGACCATGGAAGGGGGGGAGGTGGGCCATCAACAACTTCCTTCCTAGCTTCCTGGAGTGATCTGACATAATCATTTGATTGAGTGGAAATAGAAACGGGTGCAACACCATTCATCATGAAAACCTGAGACCCAAACAATGCTGATGGTGAAGGCTGCTTGACCATCTAGATCTACTGAGATGGAAAAGGTTCCTTAAGAACTGTCGGAGTTCCCTTATAGCCTTTAAGGAGTTGACTAACCTCGGATCATTGGGGACAATATTTGGTGTAGTGGTCTTCATCGCAGATCAAGAAAGGATACTTTGGTTTTCGTTGTGAACCATCATTAGCACGTGGTTAAAGGATTCTGGTTTTGGGGCATCATATTTGGCCTTGCCTTTTCCCTTCTTCTTCCCTTTGGAAGCGTTGTCCACAGGATTGGCCTGAATGACATTGACCTCCGCGATATTACCAGAATCTGGAGTAGCGGGAGGAGCAAAATTGTTGGAATAATTCGATTTTTGCTTCTCATTAGAAGACTTACGAGAAGTCTAAGAGACAGAACCAATAACATTGTCGACCGATGGGGTAGCTGGTGCTTTAGAGGTCCCAGGCCGCGGGGCATCAATCAAGATATCATATAACATGTTGGACTGAAAGTAGACTAAATTGAGGTATTGGGCATGAGTAATGGCTTGTTCCTCGGTTAGACATGCCCCCATAGCAATTTCCTGTGAAATCTTGTTGACAAAGGAGGTAGTGAACCAGTGAGTTAGAACCTGATCAGGAATGTCAAACTTGATTAGATGATGACGACATATCCACTCATGAATATGATCTGAAATATGAGTAGCTTTGTCCTGTTTCAAAGATGTCAAGAGATGCGTCCCAGCTTCATAAAGAATCGGTAACTAGAAATGTGTCAGGAATGCCATAGCTACAGTATTAAAGTCTTGAAAAATACCACGGGGTAGTTCTATGTACCATTTAGCAACAATGTCAGTAAGAGTGCGCAGGAAAAGACGTAGATGGATCGAGTCACTTATCCTAGAGTTCGAGGAACACCACAAATGGTAGGTCATGACATGTGCTTGGGGGTCTTCTCCAGATTTACCCTCAAACTTAGGATAGTCACCAGCCACCTTCGTTGGAACCGGAGGCCAATATGGATTATGAAGAATTGGATCATTGGTCAACCTGGATACGTCCAATAACTCTAACATGGTGAGAAAAGGTAACTGGGGATTAAAAGGCATGCCAGGTCCTCTATAAGAACCTGTACCTATACTCCATCCTGGTTGAGCATAATTCTACCCCCATTGGTTTTGTCCTGTAGGATTCTAACCATAGGGGGTATAAGCCATATAATTGGGTTGATACGATTGCTGAAAACCAGGATATGGGGGTTGATAACCAGGGTACTAACTATAATTATATGTGGGCCCCGTTTTAGCAGTGTATGGATTTGACTGTGGAGTATAAGTGTAGCTTGGCTATTGAAGGTAATAACTATAACCTTGGGGTGGGTTGTAAACAGGTCGAAAATTACCTTGAAGGTAAAAGCCGCCTTGGGGTCGAACGGGCTACTGGTAAGTGGGACCCTGCTGAGCCTGATAATCTGGGCGGACAGGTCAGTTCAACTGTGGCATAGAATAGTTCAGCTGCTAAGCAGCGTTAACATGTTGTGTAGGTTGTCCTGGTTGAACATGTTAACTCGGTTGATGAAGGACACTCGGCTACCCTGTCTGAGTAGGTTGGCTTGATTGCAGGAGAGGGCCAGGTTGTGCCTGATAACCAGGTTGACCAGTGACAAGACCATAAGATGGCCCTGGTTGTGAAACATTTTGACCAATTGGAACATGAGGTTGCTGAGGTTGCACCAACGATTGAGAAGGATGGATTTGCCCCCCAGGACCATACAACAGTCCAGGTTGATACCCCAGTTTCCCTGTGGGTCCCTGAGGTTTCCTCGGCTGGACCACAGGGTGAGGCTGCAGAGGTTGACCGTGGGTTGTAATACTTCCCTTGCATACCATACAATAATCCCTACTAGCCTGAAGGTTGTCCATGTAAGGGTTGTTCTTGCGGGTCATATAGATAATCTAGTTGGGCCGAAGGTTCTCCCTAAAAGGGTTGTCCTTGTAGGCCAGAAGCATATCCTTGCTGAAACAAAGCCTGTCCCTGAAGGTTTTTCCCTTGTTGATTGTAAGATTTCCCAGGTTGGGTAGATAGAAAATCGTTAATATACTGATAAGTATCAGGAGTAGGAAAATGAAGGGGGTTTCCCTTCTCGTCATATTGGTATGGAAATACGTAAATCGGGGAACCATCTGGTCCATAATGGGAAAATTAAGGACGATTAGGGTCTTGTGAGGACTGACCAACATTGGAGTTCGACGGCTATAAAGACATCCGATACTCCTCAGGAATAACAGAAGCTTTGTAAATGTCCTTAGGAACTGATGAGGTCCTAGTTGACTGAGTAGTGACAACAGGCGTAGACGCAGCCACACAGACAGTAGGTCTAACAAGTACTGATGTGATGAAAGGAGATGTCGTGAGAGGTGTCGATGGCGACATCCCTAATGAAGGAATAGTCGGCCTTGTGGACAGAGTCGATATTCCCATAGAGGCAACAGTGGCCATGACCTGACTTAAAGACCTATATCTAGCTGGGAGAAAAGGACCAGGTGAATACATAACAAAAGGTTCGGGGATGTCTTCGGGAAAAAAATAGTAATCTTCACCAGATGTAGGAATTTCCTCACTAGAAGAAGGACTGGATGAGTCCATATCTGACCTTGCCACGAGATCTTCTAAAAGATGACAGGGACTAGGAGGTATAATAGCAACTAAGAAAGGTGATCCTGATGTAAGAGGATGGAAGTGTTCCCCTACTCCAAATCCAAACCAAACATTGGACAAGGGCCAATTGAAGTCAACTGGTCCTCCAAAGGGAAGTTCAGATATAACCGGTCACCTGTTGGGAAACTCGGATACAATGGGCTGCTGATGCTCAGTAGAGGACTAAGAGACCTATGATGATTCGTATGTGTAAGGAATACCAGTAGACAAAATTGAGGGTTTCGCCACTGTGACTATAGCAAAAAAGAGGAAGAGATCACGAAACAAAGAGGCATGGGCAAAAACCAATGCAAACAAAAATAGTCTGAAAATTCAATCTCTAAACGGGTGTGTGATCGTAGGTGATTAATTTTACCACATTGAAACTAGAAATTTTATTGTTTCATGTTTTAAGAGTCTAAATAAAAGTAAAACATGACTCTCTCACTTTCAACTTGGAAACAAGTGTGAAAGGACAAGTGCTTGATGATCTTTTCAAATTTAGTGAGTCAGTAAAGATCAAAATGACTGCTCTGGTAATCTAGGCAAATGGGTGTACCAGATATCTGTGAACTACCATATACACCTTGGTTAAAAAATGAAAGATAAATCAACCAAGGACTTGACGTATGTGCAAGTAATATCCCCGAATGTTGTGTCCGGTGTATCACAGGTAAAAGGTGGCAGACTCAGCTTCCTAGGGATAAAGGATAGAAACCTAAAGGGGTCTCCCTTTATATACACGACTGTACGGGGAGCACAAGTCCGTACTAGAACTCTCTAAAGCCAGATGGAAAACGAAACCTACTAGGTTTAACGACGCCGGAACACGTCACTAGCCTAGACCTCTGAATATTTTTTTAATGTTTCAATGTTGCCTTAGCTTAATTTACTAAATTTTAGAGTTGTTCTTCAATTTATGTTTTAATTTCAGGCCCTATCAAATTTTGGATCTAAAAAATCTTCTAAATGCACACTACATGCCAAAAAATATCACTTTGTTCAATGAAGAGCTATCTACGAGAGGGTTGAGAGCTTTTCAAATAAAAACAAAATGAGTGCAAAAACATCGACTACTGTCTCTAATGCAAGCTAATGAAACTATAAAACTTCTCTCTTAGAGTTATATAACACTAGTAATGTGAAAGAGATTTCAATTTTCAGTAGACTAATCAAAATGCAAAGAAATTTGTTTTTGTATTTTTCAATGTTTTAGAGAAAAGGCACTAAATGAATGAAAAAAATAATAAAAACACCAATTCAAGAAATGATAGTGAGAGATCTGAAACAAACAAGTTCACTCAAAACAAACGCACACAATCAAGACTCAAACTGATGACGAAATCCCTCAAAGTGAAGAAGAATCTCAAAAAAGACTCACAAAAACCGTATAATTGTTGAGTCTCAAAAGTGTTCTCCATATTCATACATATTTCCATTATTTCATAACCATTTAGCTCTTATTTCATAGCCATTTGACCTAAACCATACATCAAGTAACCATTTTCATAAATATATGGGTTAGGATCCTTGTTTTCCAAAGTTATTTATTTTATGTATTTTAAGTGAATTTATGATTAGAAACTAGAAAATTAACATAGTTTCATATATATATATATATGTGTTATGAGTTTTGTGACATGTGTAGGTCAAAAGGAGACTTCTAGAAGACCCTTATGTGGCACTCTAAGGCCAAATTCGAATTTGGTTGGAGAAGATTATGGGATCAAGAGGATATCGTCCTCGCTTCCTTGTTGTATTGAAACTCTAAGAGGATATGTGTATCATCTCTTGGTTGTGTTGAAAACTCTAGAAAGACAAGTGTCTTATCATTTCCTATTTTAGTTGTAACTCTAGAGATGGAGGGAGAGATTCATGGACTCCCATTAATGAGATGACTCCTCATATTTTGTATAAATAGGAGAAGCTTTCTCCTATCATAAGTAATGATGTAATGTGGGAAGTAGATTTGTAGTTGAGCTTAAGATGGAATGGGATGTATATTTGTGAATTTTTTCAATAAAAGTTCCTTGATAGTGTTTTGATTACAACTTTAAGGAGCTGAAGGACTTCACCAAATTGGTAGTAGAGGGCCCCTGCTATCCAATGAGGCTTTTGCATGTTTTCTAGATAAGTTGCTTTCAATTTTGTTTTGTCATATTTCCTTACTTAGATTGCTTTCTGAAATCATAGCTTTTAGCATAATTTTTCATGGCAGCCCGGACATTTGCACATATTTTTATGACTAATGACATGGAATCAATATTGTCCTTCTGTTGATTTCTTTTTCTTAGTTTTTGTTTAATTCCAACACTATTTGTTTATTTCAGTCTTGCACATTTGCTTCAGTAGTTAGATTTAGATATATTAAATTTCTCATGTCATTTTCAGTTACCTCCGAAAGCCATAGCTGGACTAATGGTGATGGATTGAAGTATGAGTGTGTAGTTTGATATTAGTTTACTACGCAAGTTAGAGATATTAATTACTCATGTCATTTTTCGATTTACCTCAACCATACCTGGATTAATGGTGAGGATTGAAGTATGAGTGTGTAGTTTGATATTAGTTTCTTTTTCTGCAAATTAGATATCAGATTGCTCAAGTTGTTTATGATTACCTCCGAAAGCCATAGCTAGACTAATAGTGAGGGGTCAGAATATGAGTTGATGTAATTTGATTTTAGTTTTACTTTACTTGCAATATTTTCTTTGAGTGCAGTTTCTTTTGTGTTTAGACATCAACAAGGATAATGAGTTTCATGATCAATAGTTCACTGTTTGCTTGATTAGAATAGTGATGCAATTTTCATTTCCTTTTAGGAATTAATTTTGTCATTGTGTGTTTTAAAATTCTTTTGAAGTTTGAAAAACCATTAGAAGGACATCATTGTCTTGAATATTTGTCTCCATACTTGTCTTTTAGAATTTCATAAAAATCCAAAAACGACAAAAAGTAAGAGATATGTTATCTTGCACATATAGTGCGCCACACTTCGTCGGCTTACGAATCCCTGGTTGATAATTAATGTAGCAATTTAGGACACACTAAATTGACCAAACATTTTGGCGCCGTTGCCGGGGAAGTGTAACTAGGTAGCCTTATTTCTTACATCTAAAAAATAATAATTAATAATTCTTGAGTATGCTCTCCTCTTGCACTTTGTGTGATCTGGAGGATCAGAAAAAGAATTGTTATGTGAAAAAGAAAAAAAAAACGGAGACAAAATAAAACTTCATCATTTCAATTGATTCAACAATTTAAAAAAAAAATTGTTTTCATGAAAAACTTTGATTTCAATAAATTGTTTTCTTTAATGAATATATATGTGTATTTTTAAATTTTTGAAAATATAACATACATAATTTTATTAAACAAATCAATTAAAAAAAAAATGAAAACAAAATAAAATAAATTGTTTTGTTACTAAGATATATATGTATATTCTTAAAATTTTCGAAAATATATATATAATTTTAATAACAAATCATTTAAAAAAAAAAAAATTCAATAAATTGTTTTGTTTAGTAAATTACATGTGTATATTTTTAATTTTTCAAAATTTAACATGTGTAATTTTATTAGCAAAACAAATAAATAAATAAATAAAATCATTTTGCTTAGTAAAATATATATGTGTATTTTTAATTTTTAAAAATATAACATATAGTTTTATTAACAAAAACAAATAAAAAAAAAATTGAAAAACAAAAACAAAACAAATCAATAAAAAAAGCCATAGGCCACTCCATGGATTTCATTTGCGTGCATATCAGCTGCGCAGCTTTGTACTGCCTTCAGAAATTGGTCAGTCAAGTGAATCTAGCACCTGTGCCCTTGCAGAAAGAAACTCTGAAAGAAAGACAGAAAAGTGAAAATTTAAAAAAAAATATGACAAAATAATGAGTGCATTGCGTTTGCCTTTCACCCAAAGTGTTCTTCAGCAACCATTCTTCAAATGCAGATGTTAAAGAAACATATGAAAACACAAATGGCAGCCAAGAATTGGGAGCTGGTGGCACACTGAGTGATAGGATGGATAGTGAGATTAGAGCAGAGCCTTATCATGATGTTATTTCATCGGATGTTTTAAAGTAGTTTCCACATAACCTTTCTTCAAGAGAGGAACTTTCAACAGCGTCTAAATTTTCTAGATCTCAAAGTTCTCGCTTAGAGAAGAAGCCAGATGTTTCTTCTGGTTCAACTCCACCACCTGCATCCCCAGGTTCTGGAAATCAAACAAAGCTACTCCTAGGAGGTACTGCAGTTCTTACTGTGATTACTGTTCTTGTAAGTCTCCCCAGCATTAGAAGCAAAATAGAACAGGCATCTCTACTCAATGAAACTGAGCAGAGTGATGCAAAAGGTTCTGAAGTTATTGGTAACGGTGACCTGAAACACGAGGACAACACTCATAGCAAGAAAGATGTTATTAGTTCCAATCTCAGTCACGAAAAAGAGTAGGTTAATGAGGAAATGAAACAAAGCTTTTAATCCCATGAAACACTGAAGACAAGCTTGAGTACTCCGATCCAGAAAGGATTAAGAATCTTGTTAAAAATTATTCACAAACAGAAAAACGCAAAATAGAGAAAAACGTCAAACTTTGAAAGCACAATTTGGCCAAACGAAGATGAATTTAAAAAAAAATAAAACATGGTTTTTTTCGCCAACATGGTCAATTAGATAACCCAGAAATCGTTTTATGAAATTCGTGGCGGTCTGGGAGAATTTCTCGGTTCTTTGAAGGCCATTTTTGCCTGCCGCGTGAGGAAAAACAGTTTTCTGTTTGCACAGTGGAGAGTTTGAACGGCACTTTGCTTGATTTAACACATAATTCGGTTTCTTGATCTCCAGGAGGAAGAATTTAAGTTGAACACAAATTCTATCAACCTTGAGCAACGTGGATTCCAGATGATTATGACTCGCCTGAGACTGTTTGGAGATCATGTTCATTCCACTCATATCGCATTTGTTGAATTTGTAATGGCTGGAAGTGCCATACTTGCATTGAACTGTAGTGGTGCAATTGTGCCCAGACTCAATGAGCATCTTATTTATCCGATTATGGAGATCACTTAGGTATCACTATATCTACTGCTCATGAGCATACAAATGCGTTTCAAGATGAGACCTTAGAGTTATTGTGTTCATTTATTGAGACAGGAATATGTGCCAATAGAAATATCTTTTTATTATGTGAAAGGCGAGGATAAACGACATTATGTGCATACAGGTTTGGGCACGAGAATTGTTCACCTCAAATGATATTTAATCAATATGATAGTTTCCACAATTTGTTTAACGAATTTTAAAAAAAAAAAAAAAAAATTAAAATTTAATTGTTTTGTTTACTAAAATATATATGTATATTTTTAAATTTTTGAAAATATATATCTATAATTTTATTAACAAATCATTTAAAAAAAATAAAAATAAAAATAAAAATCAATAATTTTGAATCAATGAAATGAATAAGTTATTTGCTCGTTTTTCTGAAGGTATTGATTAATTTTGGACTGATGATGAAATATGAATGGCTAACTTTTTATTCAAGATTTTTAGCGATAGAAACCGTCGACATTCTGCAGCTAAAGTCCAATTCCGCAGTTGTTCTTCAATTCCGCAGCTAAAGTCCAATTCCGCAGCTGAAAAACCTCATTGTTCAAATCAGCCTAACTTTCTCATACAAAATCAGATCTTGATGATTCAAGTATCGTTGGAAAGGTCTCAACAAGATCTACACAATGAGAAATCCATCATTAGAGTTTAAAATGGTAAATAATGAAATAAATTGCTGAAAAGAAGCTACATTCAACTTGAGGCACTAATTCCAAAACAGGTATAAATTCTTTTGATTTTTCCTTTGAGAACTTGTTTCATTAATAAAAATTCTTAGTTTTGTGTATAAATATCATAACTAGAGAGATTTATCACCTCTCTCCTTTGATAATCTTACATTCCATTGCAAAAGAAGTATTATTTTTTTTTGGAGGTTCCAGGAGGAAGGACAAATGACTACAAGAGAATAGTGTCTCTCTAAGAGACCAATTTGTTTCATAAGAGGATGATCAGCAACAAAGAGGAAATATGCTGATGTAAAATCAGATCCAAACATTTGAAAACTTTCAGATACTATTGTCTCCATCACATCCATACCTCATAATAAACCATTCACCTCATTTCACTTCATATTTTCCATTTACATTCACATCCATTTTCCATTTCTTTTTGTCCATTCATAACCCACAAATAAAAGCAAGAGGCTCATTCACATGCTTATTGCCCATTCTCATTTCTACTTTCCATTGCCATCTTCTATTTTCATCTTCCATTTCTTGTCATTTTCATTCCGCAAATAGGCCCTGCTGCATTGCAAATTATTGAGTCCATAGTCCTTTGAGTCTAAGTTCTTTGTAAAAATACCTTGAGGCTTGCATGCCTTAATGGCAAGTTCTCATGTTGAGAAACAATGGGAATACATTAATGTCTCTTGTTCATCAGATCTTCTAGGTGACTCGACATCAGCAAAATCATTCATACCTAGCAAGATGTGTTTGGGCATCTTGACTCTCATTGTCATCAATGGTGAGAGTTCTCATTTTGACTAGTGGAATCCATTAATGGCCAGTTAGTCAACAATTTCCTACTATGTTCGACATCAGAACATCTTTTCACATAGTAGGAATTATGCCAATGAGTTTTGAAGACATGAAGACTATTATTTTCAGCATTTTGGAGCAGATTCAACAAGTTTTAGTAGAAGCAATAAAAAGTCATCTTATCTCTTTATCCATGACTCCTCTTGTTCAGCCACTTGAAGAAGAATATGATCAGAATTTTGCAGCCACCATACATACACAACTCATCCACATTTAAGGTAAGTGAAGGTATGTTGTTTTCTATTTTTTAGTCATGTAATTCATTAGAATGCTAAAATTGTAACTTTGGAAAAATTCCTCACTCCCTTTTTCACATTGTCATATCTTTAGTTGGAGGGAAGGGACATCATTTCATATCCACATGTCATACACTATCACACATTTTCATTTCATTTCCATACACATATACTTCCCAACCAACTATTTTTGCAACATGATCCAAAAGATTATATGCCTTGCAAATGATCAATTCATTGATGAAGTAATTGATTCTAAATGTTTTCATGAACTTTGATGCAACAAAGAAAATAAAGCATTGTTACACAAGAACCAATGCTTCAAAAAAAAAAAATGGTTGTCACACAAGAACCAACCATTGAAAAAAAAAAAATGTTGCAATCAAATGTATTATACTTTGCCAAAAAGGAAAATATCAAGAAGCAAAGTTTGGAATGAATCTATATGAGTCAAAACTCATAAAAGATCAACTCATGGACAAATGAATCATTGCAATGGTTGCATGAGGACATGCAACAACTTCAGTGGGGGGGTATGTTGAGTCTCAAAAATGTTCTCCATATTCATACATATTTCCATTATGTCATAACCATTTAGCTCTTATTTCATAGCCATTTGACCTAAAACCCCACATCAAGTAACCATTTTCATAAATATATGGGTTAGGATCCTTGTTTTCCAAAGTTATTTATTTTATGTATTTTAAGTGAATTTATGATTAGAAACTAGAAAATTAACATACTTTCATATATCTATATATGTGTTATGAGTTTTGTGACATGTGTAGGTCAAAAGGAGACTTCTAGAAGACCCTTATGTGGCACTCTAAGGCCAAATTCGAATTTGGTTGGAGAAGATTATGGGATCAAGAGGATATGTGTCACATTCCTCAAGTTGTGTTGAAACTCTAGAAAGACATGTGTCTTATCATTTCCTATTTTGATTGTAACTCTAGAGATGGAGGGAGAGATTCATGGACTCCCATTAATGAGATGACTCTTCATATTTTGTATAAATAGGAGAAGCTTTCTCCTATCATAGGTAATGAGGAAGTAGATTTGTAACAAAGCTTAAGATGGAATGGGATGTAGATTTGTGAATTTTTTCAATAAAGAAGTTCCTTGATGGTGTTTTGATTACAATTTTAAGGAGCTGAAGAAGGATTACACCAAATTGATAGCAGAGGGCCCCTGCTATTCAAAGAGGTTTTGCATGTTTTCTAGATAAGTTGCTTTTAATTTTGTTTTGTCATATTTCCTTCCTTAGATTGTTTTATGAAATCATAGCTTTTAGCATAATTTTCCATGGCAGCTCGGGCATTTGCACATCTTTTTATGACTAATGACATGGAATCAATATTGTCCTTCTGCTGATTTCTTTTCCTTAGTTTTTGTTTAATTCCAGCATTGTTTTTTTTATTTCAGTCTTGCACATTTTCTTTAGTAGTTAGATTTAGATATTAAGTTGCTCATGTCATTTTCAGTTACTTCCGAAAGCCATAGCTGGACTAATGGTGAGGGATTGAAGTATGAGTGTGTAGTTTGATATTATTTTAATTTTCTACAAGTTAGATATATTAAATTACTCATGTCATTTTCAGTTACCTCCGAAAGCCATAGCTGGACTAATGGTGAGGGATTGAAGTATGAGTGTGTAGTTTGATATTAGTTTCTTTTTCTGCAAATTAGATATCAGATTGCTCAAGTTGTTTATGATTACCTCCGAAAGCCATAGCTAGACCAATGGTGAGGGGTTAGAATATGAGTTGATGTAATTTGATTTTATTTTTACTTTACTTGCAATATTTTCTTTGAGTACAATTTCTTTTGTGTTTAAACAACAACGAGGATAATGAGTTTCATGATCAATAGTTCACTGTTTTCTTGATTAGAATAGTGATGCAATTTTCATTTCCTTTTAGGAATTAATTTTGTCATTGTGTGTTTTAAAGTTCTTTTGAAGTTTGGAAAACCATTAGAAGGACATCATTGTCTTGAATATTTGTCTCCATACTTGTCTTTTAGAATTTCATAAAAATCCAAAAACGACAAAAAGTAAGAGATAGGTTATCTTGCACATATAGTGTGCCACACTTCGTCAGCTTACGAATCCCTGGTTGATAATTTACGTTCGCAATTTAGGACTCGTTGAGGAGGTAAATCCTCTCTGCGGACAGAGGCGATCCCTACTAGCCCAGCAGGGGTCTAGCAACAAACAAACAATGCTATGACGCAAGCTCCTAGTTACGAATGAAAGACTTGGGATAAGAGCCTACCTGGATTCCAACGCTAGATCTGAAGAAGAAGATGTCCCCGTCCTTCAGCCCTGGCAGATCACAATCCTTCCACGATTTCCGTGGATGAACACTCGCACACAGAAGAAAATGAACAAGATACAAGTATAGGAACCAAATATACGTAACTAAACATCGGTTTAAAAATATATTACTCACATTAACATGATGGAAAACGCAGTGGAACCATAATCACTATCTATTAAAATGATAAACGAACAGAAGTTACAACCAAGTTCGACGCGTGCCCTTCGAGCGGGTCTCCCTCGTCCACGTCTCGCAAAGCTCGCCAAGGGAAAGGGAAACCTCTCCAGAGTCTTGTAACAATGGTCTCCTCGCTTGAATGGGCCTTAAGGGAAAGAAGGGATTCTTTACAGCACAAAGGCACTTGGGAGTAGGGAGATGCAAAGCTTCAGCACTTCAAGACTTTCAGCCCTTCAACCCCTTCATCAATGGATGAAGGCTATATTTATAGAGGAGAGGATGAGGTTGGGATCCCTACAATAGTGGAAGGGAGGCCTTATCCTTTGGGAGGTTACCCATATGGTGGAAACAAGAGGCCAAAGGAGGAAGGCCGTGGTTATTCAGGCGAAACCACTCCTGATGACTCATCCACGAAGTTGTTGTAATCGAAACTTCGCCTCTTTTTTTAAAAAAATTTCCATAAACAGAGTGGCGCGGGTACAACACTGGGACAGAGCGCCAATTGGCGCGGGCTCAGTGTTAATTTCCCCCCATTGGCGCGAGTACATAACGGGCTACCAGCGCCAATGCAAAAACATGTGTTTTTAGGGGTCTGCTCAGGAAATGATAAACAGAAGAAATGTTGTCCTCATGGAAAGGGATGCAATGAAGGTATTTTCAAGGCTTGACATTGCTCACAGGTCACATAATGGGTCCTCCATTTTGCGGGACGGGGAATGGTAGGGACGGTGACAAATTACTGTGTAACAGATGCCCCCTAAAGCATGAGGCCCGAGAGAGAGAGGGGTGAAATGCTTTACGAGAACATGTCCAACTGAAGGCCCGCCGTCGGAAAACCTGCGCAGAAAGATACAACTGATATCTCAAGTACATGATATATATATATGGTATGGACGCAGCCATCCGAAACAGAGTATGCTATAACCCGGATCTAGGGTATGGGCGCAGCCATCCAACTAAGATCAAACAAATAGACTCAGGTATGGTCGCAGCCATCCAATCAGTGAGTCATGTACATAATGACAACAATCCACAATCGCAGCCTGGATTACAACAGACACAATCCAGGGTCTTGCGCTCCATCTCGAGCCAACAAAGCACAAGTTCAAGCATGTGAATATGTGATCTGATGTCGAACATGCAAGAACATCGTCTGATTACCAGCCAATGATGGAAGCTGTTAACAGACGCGAGAGTAACCACCAATAATGACAATGGTTCTCAAGGTACTACAGGTACAATCTACGGCGTGTGAATAAATGAGCTGACGTCGAACACCCGCAGAATCATTCGATCGGAGGTCAATGATGTAAACCTCACGTCGAATGCGACGAACCTGCCATTGAGGCATGCAGGCTCCAAGGTACCATCAGGAGTCTCTAGACCAACTTCCTGGATAATGAGTTGAAGTCGACAGGAAGTGACCTTGATCGAAGGTGGGCCATAACGATTCCCACATCATCGACACGAGACAGAGGAACATAATGTTTTGTTGTGAATCAGGACCATATGAGAAACAGAGGAAGGTTGATATTTGCAGAGGCCAACTTCTCTTGAACATATAAACGGCACGACAATGGACTCGGCAGTATTTGACATCAACGGATCAAAGGTCATGGCGACGAGGCAGTGAACAGATGAGAGGTCAAAAGAGATTACCCAAACCCATGGAAGCAAAGTGAAGCAGCGAGATGAGATGTCCCCAACCCGACACGAATGCAGACAAGTGCCATGT
Source organism: Pinus albicaulis (assembly GCA_034641835.2). NCBI lineage: Eukaryota > Viridiplantae > Streptophyta > Pinopsida > Pinales > Pinaceae > Pinus > Pinus albicaulis. The sequence continues at coordinate 502,210,263 of CM076572.1, read as the reverse complement.
TCAAGAGCGACATACTGCCGACGACAACGACGATGGTTCCATTTTTCCCCCACCATTTCGGGCGAGTACCCCAATTATTTTTGATAACAAGCTTGAAGGGGATAGCATATGCTTGTGATATAAGTCCGCCCTTCGGGCGAATCCATCCTAGTGCATTTAACGAGTCCTAGGAAGGAGAAACTCGGAGAACGTCATTTCGACGGAATCCAATGTCATCAGGGTTTAACGAGTCCGACAAAGGAAGAACTCGGCGTCTTTTCATGTTTAGAGAGTTTGAAAAGACAGCGGAAAAGAAAACTCCACAGGTCCCTTTTCGTAAATAGTTCCCCAGATCCGAAAAGGTAGAAAACAATATCCGGGAAAACCTCCTAGTCGCGATAGGCTAGGGTATTCTTTTTTCGTAATCAATCCATCCCAGCCCGAAAAAGGGTTAAACTTATACTGGGTGGATGTCGATTCGTGTCCATTTTAACGAGATCGAAACGACAAGGGCCTCGGCGATCTTTTCATATTTAGAGAGTCAGAAAAGAGCTGAAAGATGACTCCTCCTGGAGGAACGAGTGGTATAAAGGGTAGCAACTGGTTCCGATAATGGTGGAACTACTCTGAACAAATAAAGGTCGAGAGGCTGGCTAACAAGACCACTCATAGCAGCGGTTCCTCAGGAACGGGTAAAACAACCAAGTGAAGGCATATGATCGGCCAAGCAGATAATGACAATGGAGTGAGAAAACCAAGGCTCATCCGGTAAAAACAGGCTGATAAAATGACCATCACAAGAGGTAAAATGGGCAAGGTTTCATTTTTACACAAGCTTGAAACAAAGATAAACTATGCTTGAAACCGGTTTCATTTTTACACAAGCTTGAAACGGACATAAACTATGCTTGAAAAGATAAGCATGCCCCCAGCATGGTGACTCAATTCTAGGTACATGCCCCCCAAGCTTCAGTCCATATGTAAGGCAGATGGAGTGAAGGTTCAAGTTACGAGATCTAAGAAAGACTCGACTGGGATTTTACGAGATCTGATCAAAGACTCGAATTGAACAAAAACGTGTTTCATTATTTTAACGAGGTTGACACATAAAAAGAACTATCCTCAGACACCCTTGTTTCATTTTTAGGGAGCTTGACACAAGACAAGGAACTGTGCTCCGACGACCTTGTTTCATTTTTTAAGGAGCTTGACACAAGACAAGGAACTCTGCTCCGACAACCTTGTTTCATTTTTTAAGGAGCTTGACACAAGACAAGGAACTGTGCTCCGACAACCTTGTTTCATTTTTTAAGGAGCTTGACACAAGGAAAAGAACTGTGCTCCGACAACCTTGTTTCATTTTTTAAGGAGCTTGACACAAGGAAAAGAACTGTGCTCCGCTGACTTCATCATAATGAACGAGAAGTCATCGCTTCCAAGAGTTCCACTCCCGATGGAAGAAAAACATCCTGGAAGTCAGGACCCAATGCCCCCAGCACCTGATGCACGATGGAATCATCACTGGGCACAGGCACGGGGTAGGTAGCCACATAGTTGACCTGCGGTAGAGCAGATACAATGGGTGGATAGAAACCAGGAGGGGGTGATGGCAGACCAGATGCCATATTAGGACCAAAGAACGAAAGCTGATCAATGGTCACGATCCGTCCTTCATGTGGAAAACAGACCACACGGAAAAGGGAGGAGACAAGCGCTCCCATGGCATAGGTGTAATCGCGCCCCAAAAGCAGATTGAAATCCAAGGGGCCTGGAACAACCATCACGTCCATATGGACGGTTTTACCTCCCAAAGTAATAGGTAACCTCGGGAGGATCCCCACCACATCGCTTCATTAATGTCAACAGACTTCATGGACTGAAGTGCGCTGTTTACGTGAATCAAAAGTTACAGTTGTAATACATAATACTACCACGCATCCTCGTCTATAATGGTGTTGGGTACAACCAGACCAAGAACCTGTACTGTGATCTCGAAAGGCACATAAGACGGAAGGCGAAATCCTGCAAATCGGTTCCAATCAAAGGAAGCGACCAAACTACTCAGAGGGGCTACCATCGAAATGCGAAGGTCTTCCCCTAGTGTTACGGAAGAAGGAGCATCCTCCATAACCTCCATCTCGAAGGCGGGAGGGATATCCTCCGGAGCTTCGACCATAGGAGGCGGAGGAGCAACTTCTGAAAGTGAAGAGACAGGAGAATCTTTCTCCAAGTCCAAGGAATCTGAAGAAACCAGAAGCACATGAGGGTTATGAGATCCACTCTCCACGGAAAAGACCTGGTGCACCATAGACGGGGCCAGCTCAACCGATCCCACGACCAATGGTTGGTCGTGACTCCGATTCGTAATTTGAATTTCGGGGAGTGGGATCGACCAAGGATGACTCCCTTTAATCTTCAATCGTAGGATCACCGGGCTGAGGGCTCAAAGAAAGCCGTTGGTGTTCAACCTGAGGCCAGAAACAACTGGCTGGTCTAAAAACTGCTGCTTCATCCATATAAGGACAAAGGTGAATAGCATGGTGCCCTTCACACAACTTACAGGGATTGGTGATCTTACCCTGCTTCTTAGGAGCCTTACCAGTGCCCCCAACCTGACTCCCGGAAGCCAAAGACAATGGTGGGCGGCCGTTGGACCATATTTCGAGCACCTTGGGAATGCCAGGGCAGTCTCGAAGCAAATGGTCTCCCGTGCACAACATGCACGGGAACTTGACTTTTCGAGGAGGGTTGGAAGGACTATCAAGAGGAGATTCCTTAGGGACAGTAGCTGTACATTTAACCTCTCGCTTATCAGACTTCTTCTTCTTTGTCTTCTTCTTCTTCTTCTTAGCCACCTGGTTACTTGAATCTAGACTTTCACCAGGCGAAGTAGAAGAGGAGGACGCAGAAACAGGCGAAGAAGGGGAGAGGTCCACCTTGGAATCAACATGAGGTTGTTCAGGTGGAGGAACTGATTGAACAGTAGTGGAGACATTCGGGACAACAGAGGTTGAGAACAACCAAACAGGCAACCCAACAGTTAGCCCAGGAAGGAACAACGTCGCCATGTAAGGAGCACCAACATTTCCAAAAGGAGGAAAATGACCAGGATTCCCTTCTGAGGGGATTCCTTGGTTGGTGAACTCTGAAAAAGTTGCCTCAAACTCGAAACCACACACGGGCTGAAAACGAGTTAAGACACACGATCAAACAGTCACAAGCAATGTCTAAACGGGTGTGTAATCGTGGGCGATTGATTTTACCACATTGGAAAATAAGAAATTCTACCGTTTCATGTTTTAAGAGTCGAGAAACGATAAAAAGATGACTCTATCTCTTTCAGAGTTGATACAAGCGTAAAAGGACAAGCGCTTGACGGTTTTTTCAAGTTTAAGGAGTCAGAAAAGACCAAATGACTGCTCAGGAAAAACTAGGCACAAAGGGTGTACCAAATATCCGTGAACTGCAATATACACCTTGGTTTCAAATAATGAAACAGAAATCGACCAAGGACTTTCCGTACGTGTAGGTAGTCTCCCCGAATGCTGTGTTCGGTGTATCACGGGTATAGGGCGGTAGACTCGGCTTCCTGTGGATAAAGGATTGAAAACCTATAGGGGTCTCCCTTTATATACGCGATGGTACGGGGAGCGCAAGTCCGTACTAGTGCTATCTAAAGCCAAACGGCGAGCGACAGCTGCTAGGTTTAACGACGCCGGAACACGTCTCTAGCCTAGACTTTCTAAATATGTTTCGTTAAGTTCCAATGCTGCCTTAGGTTAATTGAATAAATTTTACAGTTGATCTTCAATTAAGTTTCAATTTTCAGGCCCTACCGTATGTAGTGTCTCAAAAGACGCCCAAATGAAAAGCTACATGAGAAAAGAAAACTTTTCAATTCGATGAATGCTATCTAGTTAAGGGAAGAGATTCAAACAATGATGCAACAAACAGCAAAACTGAAAACGAAACTTTCCAAAACTAGATGACTTTCACTATCCAAAAGTATTCTAAAACATTCAGCGAAGTGAATTATGCAATGTAATCTATGCAAAATCCTTTTTCCGAAAACTATGCAATTGTAATCTATGCACAATTTCCTTTTTCTTTTCAAATAATAAGAATGCACTCAATGCATTTTTCGATGAAATGAGAATCTACTTAATGCATGCCTTTAACAAAAGAGAATGCACTCAAAGCGATTTTTAGTTTTCAATCATTAAACAATGTAATCTAAGTTCAATGATGGATCTCAAAAAATACTTTTCAATGAAATGTGATCTAATGCATTTTAAAAAAAGAACACTTTGAGACGAAAACTAAATAAACGCAAATCTCCTTAATGAAGGATGAAGGCAAAAGGGATGCAAACAAACACTAAGAATGCAACCATTGTTTCAAAATACTTTGTGACAAAATCCCTCAAAAGTTGACAAGACATATGCGGTCAAACACAAAAAGGACTTCCAAAGCAAGAGATCAAAACAAGGCATTCATCCCTTTTACATCAAACAATCATAGAAAGAAGACATTCCAAATAATGAGCAATGTAATCTATGCTCATACGGAGGAAAGACCCGAAGGGAAAGACGCACTGTTGAAGGATTAAGGGAAAAAAAAACTCAATTTTCATACACCCTGAAAGTGGCCCGACTTGTACATTGACAACTAGCGCCACTTGGCGCGACTTTTACTTGAAAACTAGCGCCAATGGCCAAGTGGCGCGGGTTGCTAACTGACAACAAGCGCCACTGCCTGAAAATGAAAAAATAAAGAATTTCTCCCAACCAAAACCAGACTTCCCACTTCAAGCTGAATCTAAAACAAACCCAGAAGCAAAATACTGACCAAAAGAAACTTCCGAACAAGGATAACCCTACCACCTACAGGAAATGGCGCGACTGTCTGGCTATAATCCGTGCCAGACAGGGGATGGCGCGAGTGATAAACTGGCAACCTGCGCCAACTGGCGCGACTGTCAGGGCTAAACTCGCGCCAATCAAGCCAACTATGAAAAGGTGAAAATTCGGAAAAACAAAGGTCAGATCTGATCCTCTGGGGGCTGAACCAAAAGCCAAAACACAGAAAGAATCCAACCCAGAAGGTTCATCAAGCAAGGAAAAACGATCAAAGCGAAACAACATAAACGAGAAAATGAAGACCGGACGATCTCCCCAGCGGAGTCGCCAATTTGTTGAGGAGGTAAATCCCCTCTGCGGACAGAGGCGATCCCTACTAGCCCAGCAGGGGTCTAGCAACAAACAAACAATGCTATGACGCAAGCTCCTAGTTACGAATGAAAGATTTGGGATAGAAACCTACCTGGATTCCAACGCTCTGATCTAAAGAAGAAGAAGCGTCCCCGTCCTTCAGCCCTGGCAGATCACAATTATTCCACGATCTCCGCGGATGAACACCTGCACATAGGAGAAATGAACAGATACAAGTATAGGAACCAGCATACGTAACTAAACATCGGTCAGAAAATATATTACTCACATTAACATGATGGAAAACGGAGTGGAACCATAATCATAGTCATCTATTAAAATGATAAACGAATAGAAGTTACAACCAAGTTCTGACGTTGCAGCCTCCTTCGAGCGGGTCTCCGGTCGTCCACGTCTCGCAAAGCTCGCCAAGGGAAAGGGAAACCTCTCCAGAGTCTTGTAACAATGGTCTCCTCGCTTGAATGGGCCTTAAGGGAAAGAATGGATTCTTTACAACACAAAGGCACTTGGGAATAGGGAGATGCAAAGCTTCAGCACTTCAAGACTATCAACCCTTCAGCCCCTTCATCAATGGATGAAGGCTATATTTATAGAGGAGAGGATGAGGTTGGGATCCCTACAATAGTGGAAGGGAGGCCTTATCCTTTGGGAGGTTCCCCATATGGTGGAAACAAGAGACCAAAGGAGGAAGGCCGTGGTTATTCAGGAAAAACCACTCCTGATGACTCATCCATGAAGTTGTTGTAATCGAAACTTCGCCTCTTATTTAAAAAACTTTCCATAAACAGAGTGGCGCGGGTACAACACTGGGACAGAGCGCCAATTGGCGCGGGATCAGTGTTAATTTTCCCCCATTGGCGCGAGTACATAACGGGCTACCAGCGCCAATGCAAAAACATGTGTTTTTAGGGGTCTGTTCAGGAAATGATAAACAAGAGAAATGTTGTCCTCATGGAAAGGGATGCAATGAAGGTATTTTCAAGGCTTGACATTGCTCACAGGTCACATAATGGGTCCTCCATTGTGCGGGACGGGGAATGGTAGGGACGGTGACAAATTACTGTGTAACAAGGACACACTAAATTGACCAAACAATAATCTAGGCTTTGATTGAGAGAAAGTGAAACTTGAATGAAAGAGAGAACAATCACTCAAGTAACGAAATGACATAATTGAATCCAACAAAATGAATGCAAAGAAGCGAAAATTAATGTGACTAGGAAAGAAAGAACCCAAAAATCCCATGGGAGGCTCAACACACTGAAGCACCTAGAAGCCCTAGGGCTAGAATAAAAAAATGATGGTAAAGGGAGAACAACCGGAGGACAAGGGCCAAAAATAGTCAACAAAGACTTCAAGACACTCAAACAGTCAAAAAAATGACACCGGGACCAAAAATGAAGCTTAGAGAGCCCAAAAGCAAGAAAACCCTAAGACCAAATAGATTTGGCGGACTGTTTGGCTGTAATCTGTGCCAAAAAAGTGTTGGTGCGAGGGCCTAACTAGCAACAAGTGCTAGTTGGTGCGACTGTTAAGAGCTAAACTGCGCCAATCGAGTTTACTATGGGGAAAAGATGAAAAAGGACAAACAGCGATTGGATTAGGTCTTCTGGGGACAGAACAGGGGTTTGACACCAAAGGAGGTGAACCAGAAGAGAAAATAAATCAATCAAAAGCCAAAAACAACCAAAAGAGTAAAGACTAACTCCAACTGACTCCCCATTGGAGTCACCAATTTTTTGAAGAGGTAAATCCCCTCTGTGGACAGAGGCGATCCCACTAGCCCAGATTGAGTCTAGCAACAATCAAGTCACGTAATGACGTTGGTTCCTAGTTATGAAAAGGCAAATATCGTGATGAGTAGCCTACCTCAAATCCTACACAGTTTTCGTTGAAGAAAAGATGATATTTCCCATCCCTTGCTTGATAGATCATGATCCTTCCATTCGACACATCCAAACACATGTACACATGCACGGAAACAATGACACACAACGTAAAATCTAAAGCATGTAACCATATATCAGTCAGAGAGGATATAATTCATTGCATTACATAAAGAAATGAACACATGAATGGAACCAAAATCAGAGCCGCTTATATTATAAATGAAAAAATGGAGATTACAACCAAATGCTCTGATACTATGATCTTCCTTCGACAGGGCTTGCAGTAGAGCGTGTCTCAACAAAGCCTGTTGGGAATTTGGACGGAGCTCTCTCTCTCTTACAACATTCTCTTTGGCTTGGATTCTCTTCTTGCCTGACTATAGTTTCCTTCATACAAGTTCAGCTAGCTTGCTAATGGAGAGGGCAAGCTTTTATAGATGGAGGAGAGGAAGCTAGGATCCCTATAATCATGGGATAGGCCCTATCTCGTAGGAAGGTTCCATGATAGGTGGAAAACCACTTCCTATACATGGAGATCCAGAGCCAAACCACTCAACTCCTTTCGATGATTCATTCAAGAGTTTGTTAGAATCAAACTTCTTCCATTTATTTTTAAAAAACATCCCTTAATAAGCTTGGTGCGAGTGAAACAAAGGGACATAGCGCCAGTTGACACACCCTCTAGTGTGGATTTCCCCCATTGGCACGAGGGCTGAACTCGCTAGTCACACCAAGGCTAAAACATCTATTTTTAGGGTTTTTCAGAGGAAATTTTCTTCAGGAGAATGTTTTTCCTTATGCAAGAGGATGTCATGAAGGTGGTTTCAGGACATGTTACTGCTCACAGGTCCAGGGAATAGTCCTCCAATGTGCGGGACGAGGGATTGTAGGGATGGTGACAAAATACTGTTTAACAAGGGTACTCTTGCGTAGATAGATGCATGCAAGGGATGTACCATAGGGAATTATACTAAATCCACTTTTCACGAGAAGGAGAACCGAGCAGTCGAAATACTTGAGAGAGTTCACTCCGACGTGTGTGGATCATTCTGTACACCTTCCATAGAAAAGCACCAGTATTATGTGATTTTTTGATGATTTTTTTAGAAAGTGTTGGATCTTCTTTCTGCGGAATAAAAATTAGGTGTTCTCCAAGTTTTTTGAGTTCAAAGAACTTGTAGAGAAATATGTAGGGAAGAAGGTGAAGGCTCTAAGAAGTGACAATGGTGGTGAGTATACCTCTAATGAATTCAAGAAATTCAGTGTGAAATAAGGAATTCAGAGAGAATTGATTGCACCTCATAACCCACAACAGAATGGGGTTACAAAAATAAATAACATAACAATTGTGGGAGTAGCACGAGATATGTTACATGATCAGAGCCTACCATTTCATCTATGGGCAGAGGCATGCAAAAAAAATAATATTTATGCAGAACCAAAGTCCTCATCGGATAATAGGCATGACTACACCATAGGAGGATTTTTCAAGTAAGAAACTAGATGTTTCATATTTTAAAATTTTTGGCTCATCTGTCTATTTCCATGTGACCAAATATGCCAAGAATATGTTAGAACCAACAACAGAGGTTGGGATATTTTTGGGGTACACTAGTACTCCCCACAGCTATCTGGTGTATTTTTCGACTAACAGGATGACAGTTGTTAGTAGAGATTCTATATTTGATGAAGAGAAAGCCATCCGATTGTCCCTTGAGAGTGAGCTTGACTTGCATGCAGATGAGGAACTCTTAGTTCCAAAGGATGAACCTCATGATGTGGAGAAGCCACAAATAGAGTATCATGGAGTGGCATAAACCACTCATGCAAAGCCATCCAACAAAAATGGTAGGAAGTGCACCAGAGAGGCTGACAGATTGATGCTAGATGTGACAGAGCATGTAGGAGCACCTACATCACAACACGAGCAGAGAATGTCCCCAGACAGGTACACTAGATACATTTCTCTTATGAGAGAGTGTAGTGTGATAGAACCATCCTCTTTTTAGGAAGAAATGTAGCAGCCAAGATGGGTGGATTCCATGGTTGTGGAGTATGAATCCATTATCAGAAACAGTGCATGGGAAGTAGTCCCAAGACCAATGGGGAAATCAGTGGTTGGATCCAAGTGGATGTACAAGGTGACTCAATCAGGGACCTCCAAGAGGTGGAAATTTCAAGCCATATGGGCAGAGGGAGTACATGCAGCTATACCTCCAGGTGTGGGGTGGGGCGATGTGCAGATATGATCCCATGAAGAAATTTGGGTAGGTTCCATTGAGATGGTGTGTCTCATGGATCGAACCTGGCTACGAGGAGCCAGAGTATAGCACTATCAAGAAGGATCAGTTAGATTGATGCAGTTATATGTCAGAAAGAAATAAATCAAAGTGACAGGTGTCGGATAATGGAGTGAAGATCATTGTTGGTAGTAGTGAAGAGTGCATGGATGAAAAATTCAGCAGTGTAGAGAGTCCATTAGACATGTGCAATAGCTAGCAACAGTCAGAAGACTTTGATGACAGATGCATTATACTAATTTAGTTGTTTGGAGGCTATTTATTTTTAGGAGAGTTTCATGTCCAAACAACACTAGAGTAGTGTTGCATGCAGAACATTCCAAAGGTACCAGATAGGAACATATTGATTCATGTCTTGTTGAGAGAGTTTTCAAATTTTCAACAAGAAATAGTGAAATTGGCATCCAAAAAAAAACACACACACATTGGTGTGGGATCACAGATTACACAGTGATGGAGCCTAGCGACACATTAGTGTGCAACCAATATTTAAATAAATTGGAAAATTAATTGTAATATTATCTCATAAAAACTTGTAATAGTTAACTAAGTGTGATAAACTTAGTTAGCTCAATAATTTCGAGTTTAGGGTCAAAGGATATGCATGTAGAGTGATTCTATTGTTAATGGGGTCTAGTTGTAGTTGTAGCACTAGTGTAGTGTGAGTGCAATCAGTTAACTCATATTAATTGAGTTAAAATCAGTTTAACTTGTTCAAAATGTTCAATGAGATAGTGGAATATCAAGTGAATTAAAATAGGTTTAATTCAATAGTAATGATCTACCAAGTAAATTATGATTCAATATTTATAGTTGCATGCATGCTAATTCTGGTGGAGACCCAGTTGAGACAAAGGTTCAAGGAAAGTAAACTATCAGTTTTATTTTAGGAAAACTACACAAGTGCATTTATATAACCACAGGAAGCCCATTATCAATTGTGCAGTCAAGGAAGGATGAATTTCCTATTTAATAGGGGTTTAATTCCCTAGGGATTGCATAAGCAGGGTAGGCTGATAATTGGCTATGTGTTTGTCCAAATTTTTCCTAGATCAATGTGAAGCAATTGGTAGAGTGTATGAGGTTGTGGTGATCACAAATACATTGTATTTTTTCATGATTCCTTGGTTGATTATACAATAAATATGGACGGGTATTGAAAAGTTTATTTCCCCAGGAATATCTAGTGTTGTATATTGATTTACTTATTTCTCTTACTTGCAAGTGATCGAGCGATCGAAATTTATATTCCGCAAATATTGTAGAAAGATTCAATATCTTGTTTTAGTACATTACAATATCGGATTGAATCCATTGATATACTTTCTACACCTATATTGATGATTAATGACATGACCTTGACTTTGATGATGGCTGTGAAGGGGTGAAGTGAGTAGCATCAAACCGAGACAACATTTAAATGAACACAATTTTATTTGAGAATTTGTTTCAAAATATGAAAATTTGACCAAGGACCACTACCAAATAAACATGAAAGAGAATATTTGATCAATGAAAATTTAGACACTAACAGATACTTCACCAAGTATCGATTCTCTAATTTCCTCCAAGTAGACATATGTGGAAACCGCGTCTTGTTATGTTGCGCACAGTTGTTTTATCTCTTGTCAGGAATTCAGTAATTTTTGTGCCAATTGCTTATTATAGGTCATCAAATATTGAGTGTTTGATACTGCTCTCTTGTAAAGTCTAAATTGGCTTTAGCAAAGGCATTCAAATTCTTTTTGGTGCCCTCCAATATCACCCTCTCTTTGATGAATGTGGGTGATGTGAGGTTATTTGGAAATTTATTTCAACACGATTATAAAATATTACTATGGAGTTCATCGTAAGAATGAATTTTTGTGTCCATGACCGGATCATCATCAAGAGGAACAAATTCCTCTTCCTCACTCGGGAATAACTCGACTGTTGGAGGTGGTGGATACTGAGTGGTGACCTATTGTGCACTCGGCATCATATCGACATCTAGGTTTTTTGGCTCCAGTGCCTCCTCCATGTCCACAATATTGATCAATTCTTCAATCTGTTGAGAAAGCTCCTGATCCTACATATTTCCTCTCTCCCTTTCTATTGTTGGTTTATTATTTTCTTTCTCTTCAGCCTACTTCTATGTTGTTTCTTCTACTATTGCACCTTGACTTTCTTATTCTTCCTGCTTCTTCTTCTCTTCTTCCATTATCCTATGTTGTTGTTATCTCCTCCTCCATTATTCTCTCTACGTCCCTTACCTCTTCCTTACATCAATGGATAAAGTTTTTCTCATAAAAAAATGGATTTTATTTCATCTTACATCTTCTTTCTCCCCATGTACTGCCATTAACCTTTCTATTTTCTTTATCCTACATGGGGTTGCTCCCTTCTATTGGCACTACTTCTAGAGTTTTGTCCCTATATAGAGTGACCATTGAAGTAACCACTATATTGGTCAGCTAGCGGATTTTGGAGGCATTGTAGAAATTATTCCATGGCTCCTCCTCTCGCCAATGAAATGCTTCACTGATCCACTGATAGTGTATTCTCACACAGTGGTTGTTGCAAATACCATGGGGATCATACAAATTAAAGTATCAGGTACCGAATTCAAAATTTTATATTTATTTTCCTTCAATGTGTGTGACCTTAAGGTTCTTCATCTCGAACAATCAAACTTTCAAAGGAAGAGTAGCCCATGCTTCTTTCTTCTTCACATGCAATACTAATGGCAAACCTATGGCGAGATGATATGACACTTATTACATGACAAGCTTGTTGGTGGCGTACCTTCAAAAAAAATGTGGTGACTTCTGAGTGTCGAATATTCTAATGAAGGTTCCATCTAGTGAGGAAAAATAGTATGTGATATCTTATATTGCCTCCATTAATCTCTGTGACATGAAAGGTGGATCTTCCTAAAAGATAAGCTTGTGTAGTGGAATGATGAAGTGGTTAGTTAGTTGCTCCATAACTCCTCTATGATTGCAATATAAAAGAAATTTGTAGTAGATGTGCACGGTAGGGTCTCATGGTTTCCATCTCCACTTCATGCCATTGAATTCATTCTTTACACATATCACATCTAGTAAGTATCTAGACAGATAGAACCTTTCTTTCCCACCCTTGAGAGGATTCCAAGAATTTGATACATGGATTATCAACTGTCAAGCCAAAAAAATTACCATTTGAATGGCTTCCCGTCATTCACCACCTGGTTCAAAAATATTTCCCACCATTCAAGAAATCTCTTTGTGCTTTGGCGATCGTTGATTCTGCAAGATAAGATAACCAAGAGGTTGTAGGCCCTCTTGAGAGACTTTTTCTTGTATGTGTTAGTGGTATCCTTCACCCAACCTTTAACAATATGATTGATTCACGCATAGTTGTTGGAGGCATAAATGTATGAATCTATGAGTGCTTCTGGTTGTGGAAAATGATACATATCACATTAATATTTCACCAGAAAAGTAGAAATTGTTTGTACATTGACATTGTTGAATGTCATGGTCTTCACATCAATGTGAGAAAAAATTCAGTTGCTGACATCTGCACATGGGAAGGTTGGATACCTACATGCAACCCTATGTAATATTGACCACTTAACACTAATATATACCTTTTGGTCCTCTAGATATGCCTCTAATTACTTTGCTGAAAAAATATCTATAACCATCTACCATGTTAGATATGATCCATTTTCCACAAATGGTTGAGTGTTTGCATACATTGGCAGGTTAATTAGAGTTTTCTTAAATGATTCCTCATTACTTCTTTTAGTTGTATATTTTTAGGCATATCTCTTTGGTTCCACAGTAATATTGAATACTGGAGAGAATTTCTCAACAACTATGGTACATGTGGGAAAGAAAAGGCACTCATGAGAAGACAACATTAGATTTTTCAAACCTAACTTCAAAGCAAGATTAGGCAGCAAACTGGAAACCTAGAGAGAATGATTGGGGAATTTTATGGAATAGGTGAGGGAGACTGGTTGTGGGAACTGTGCATTGTGTATTCCTAGTAGCCAAGGATTCATCCTGAGGCTTGATACTGCACAATGCGTAGTTCAGCTTCAGTAGTAATTGGGAGAGACTGAAGATTCTGTAGTCTAACTGGAAAAGGGGGTAGATTGAGCCTCAGAAAAATGCAATGTGCATTTGGTCTAGCACATATTGCACATTTCATAGTCTTAAAGGTCAATATCTCGGCTTGAGTCTCAAACTTGCGCAATGCCCAACTAGGGAAAGCGAAAATTGGCTAAGGGAAAGTGCATGTTTCCTTGAGGCGTGCTGACCTAGAATTAGAATCTATGGATAAACCAACAAACCCTCCAACTAATATCCCTTTTGGCAGTGATCTGCTTGCACAGACCAAAGTCTCACCCAACGTAGTATGGGGGGGGTGCTGGAACCAAGTTTCTGCACCCTGAGAGAGGATTTAATGAAGTGGCCCTCAGCAAAAATCAACATGAACTTATATAGATGCACACAACAATATATAGAAAAATTAAAGAGAATTTTTAGTCATTAACAGGATAACACAGGAATGTTGTTCACTTTAGTGCAGATAACACAACAAAACCAGGTATATATCTTAACCAATACTTAAATAGATATATCAATAATCATGCATAATCAAACCAGATATTCTCATGCAACCATTAATAAGTAACCAGACAATGTGATCTTAACAAAGCATAAACATTAATAAATACATATGCATAACACAATTAACTTCTCCAAAATTTTCATTTCTATTATCTTGAAGATCTTTCAATACATTAACTGTTCTTTCCAAAACCCTTACAAAACCTTTTGCGCACACAACCATCAAAGTCCACACATAGGCAGGACTAGGTCTCCATGCACACAGCCACTAGAAGCCTTTCAACCCAACTCAACAACCCTTACAGACACATAAACTTATCAAAACATAAATATCATAAACTTATACTTAACTACTTAGCTTAGACATACTCTATCTATTTATATATGCCTAGGGTGAAAATACTCTGGTCTCAAACATTGGTTCGAGGCCCATAGTTTACATTTAAGCCCATTTACATAAAAATTGGGGACTTTGACCCACCCCAAATCCCCTTGAGTCTATTTTCGCAGTGCGCACATACAAGATCATAAAAAATTTCCTTCAAGACTTCTGCCTCAGGGGACCCCACTCCAACAGGCACCCAACACAAGCATGTGGCTCGTCCTGAGTCACTGAGGCGCTGATTCCTTAGTCTTGGCCTCAAGATTTTTGACAGAAGTGTGGAGAGGGAGAACTAGCTAGAGGCTTTGTGCTTCTGCATTCCGTGCTTGTTGAACCATTTTTTTAGTAGTGGACTCCTCAACGGCCATCTCGACGCTATGTTGAGTCTGCTGAATGATCTTCAAGGCGTTTTATAGTGTTTGGGATAGTTGCATCGCTTCCTCTGCCCATGGTTGCATGCACTCCTTCAGGAAATTTTCCTTCCAGCACAAGTCTGCAATCTCTGTCTAAATTCTTCTGCCTTCTTGCAAATGAGCGAGGCATTATGTAAGAACCAATGTAGGCGTTGTTGTCAACCCGAGAGACAACCTTGAGTTGTGAAAGACTAGTACCTAGCACATCTAATACAGCAAGGAGCATATGATATAACATGGGAAGTTATCAAAAAAAAGGCTCTCATGCTATCTTATGTAAACATGAAGGTTTAATTTGAGTGGGACCAAAATCTTCAAAACTTTGACACAGGGAAAGCAATACTGTAGAGGCAAAGTGTGAAACTCTAATACGAATGTATCAGACAATTCAAAGGCAGTTTTCTCCAAGGATGGTTCGATTCTAAAATACTTCACAGAGATGAATAATCAGAAGGCATTAACTACACAGTGAAATATAGAGAGAATACCAACTGTCACTGAGATGATATTGAAAAGAAAATACTAACATGTAATGATCTTATGAAATTAAGAATCCACACATGAAAATAACCTTTTAAAAATGACATCCCATAGCAGTTAATATAGTAGAAGTACGGTTGAAGTGGAAAATGAAACAATATATCATGCCTGAGCCATATTTAAAGTGTTGGACAAGTTCAATCATAAGTATCAACTAGGATAAATTCATACCAAAACCAGTGAGCTACTCGCATTCCAGAACATGATACAAGAAAAATGGATGTAAATGAAATGAACAATTAAGCTATAACACATAGGGGAGAGTTACAGACTATAAAGTACAAATATCAGAATCCCCGTTAAAGATGGAACTCCTCATCACTGAAACCCAACGGGCTCTTCGCATTCATATTAAAGTTCAACAAAATGCATACAAAATTCTTTCACATCATATTCTTTTAAAAATTTGGAACCATTTTTCCTATTTGGTTGTTGTTTATATAGAATCCTCAGAAACATGAGCGGGAAGATATTTTTGGGAAAAATATCTTCCTCGCGTGCTAGTAATCAGTTGAGGTCTCAATAAAAAATAACCAAAATTCATTATGAGGAATAGTGGCATCTCATCACTTACAATTAGGCTCGCGGCCGTTTCAAAACATAAATATTAAAAATTAGTTTTTAAGAGAAAGTAAAATGCAGGAGTGGAATGTGAATTCCACTCGAAATTTAAAAGTAACAAAGTAGAGTAAAAGCAAAGGCCACTAGGGCCGAATAATGAATTAACAACATTCACTGGTGCAATAGAGTCGATACGGTTCCTGACATAGGTGGCAGAACATTGGCTGATGAGCTGGCCAACATGCTAGCATACTTGGTGCACCTTTGCTGACTGTCTGCTGCGGGTTTAGGCATTGAAGCAAAACCTTCCACTCTGATATAAGCTTCAGTGAGATCATCAAAATTTGTATCAGTGGGAATTTTGTGCTTTACCAGGTGCAGAAGGGAAAAATCTTGGTGGAGTGTTGAAACTATAGTCTCAACTTTCAGCCAGGTGGATTTATCTGAAATAACATCTATCCTATTCATCTCCTCCTTGAGACGTGCCTCATATGTTGATAATGGTAGTAACACGGTAGGGGTAGGACCCCAGCATGATGGAAGTCCAGCCATTGTGATCTCGGCCCAAATCATTTCAAACTGATCCAAATTGATTGCCACATTTTCCAAGGTTCTTGAAGCTATAGTGTGGGCAGACTCCTTATCAATTATTTTTTGACATTCAACGACCTCCTTGAACTTGCTTGCTATACCATGCTTCTCCACGTCTTTAGACTTCAGTATTTTCAAGAAAGATATATAACTTCTTGCGTGTTGTGCTCTGCTAGATATATCAGTATTTCCCTCATGAATCTTTCTTCTGAGATAAAGCACCGATGACTTTACTTCTTTGATGACTTTTAGAAAATCCCAAAGCCCTTTTACTGCCGCGATAATTTCTAACCAAATTATTTGTCTAGCATCCCTGAGGGTGATATTACCTTTTAGGTGACTGTTGAGTTCATTTATGGTCTTCTTCTGGTCAGCTTTCTCCTTTTTTCCTGCTCAACTTCCTTCTGCATAGCCTCGATCTTCTTGGAATTTTCAGCCAAGACAGCTTCTAGGTCACTGATTCTTAGTCTCGTTGTAGAAACCTACTTCTCTAATGCCTCGTTTGTAGCCACTACTGTAGTCAATTGTTCAGATAGTGAACTAGTTTCTAGTTGGGCTGGCAGTGGTGCACAACTGTGTGTATCCCAAGTCATTTGTAATTCCGTTAGCCTGCCCTAGAGAACAGCCATCGCTTCTGCTATATTTTCCTTTTCTTCCTTCTCCTTTGCTAGAGAATCAGCCAAGTCTTCTTGATCTTTTTCAGCCTGGGCTAATTCGGCTATTTGTACATGATGTGAG
The DNA here is from genome assembly GCA_034641835.2 of Pinus albicaulis. Taxonomy (NCBI): domain Eukaryota; kingdom Viridiplantae; phylum Streptophyta; class Pinopsida; order Pinales; family Pinaceae; genus Pinus; species Pinus albicaulis. The sequence continues at coordinate 502,193,035 of CM076572.1, read as the reverse complement.
GCTGGTATGTTAATCTTGCGTTTCAGGGATGCCACTTCCTTCTACAATTCCTTGATGACGTGATGTTGTGGATTGGCTTCACCAGTTTATTTTCCTTTAACTAAATCCTGGAGAGCACATATTTGATTCGCGAGGGCACGAGAATTTACTTGTTCTTTCCTGAAATTCTCCCTCACTTGGGCATGTTTTCTCTCCAACTTTTTTAAAGTGATCGTAAGCCGCACCACTTCATCTTTTAACATATCGCCAACCACCTAAAATAGGTTGCATTTATCAATTTCTGGCACCTTTGACATGTTGATGGTGTAATCTAGCACTCTGTAACTGGTATTACCTGCACCCGGGACCAGAATGGCCTCAGCCATGGCTATCACTAGATTTTCAGTGTCCAGGTTCATCGAGGCTAAAATCCTTGTATGGTATTTCTCTACGAATCCTTCTAGCTCGGCCCTGTACTTATCTCTGATGGCTCTGGCTTTCAGGCTTCTTTCAGTTGCGATCTGTGAAGTGTCAGCTCTGATAGCCTGTGAGACTTCTGAGTAGTTAAAAGACGTAACACTATCTCATAACACCTTTAGCCCTATATTTCTCCCATCGGGTTTTCCATATGGTATTTCTGGTTCGAGCAACTATTATTCCCCTATAATTTCTTCTTCACTTGTCATTGTTTTCTGCCTTTTAGGATGGGGAGAACCTCCTCCTGACGTACCTACTTATTCCACTTCTAGACCTTTACCAGCTTCTCTTCCTGAAGCTTCCTCTACCTTTTCCCCTGTCGCAGATGAATCAGTATCCATATGCGAAAGCAAAGGCCAAGTCTCAAGATTAGCCCTCCATGATATGAACGGTCTCGTTTCATGCACATAAGGAGTTGATTTGTTCCTTCTCCTTCTGTTAGAGATGATTCCCCTCAGATCGTAGGGCCAAAATTTCCCTTGTCTAAAATCCATGTCTTGAAGTAGCTTCTCAATGATGGGGAGGGCGTGCCTTGAATTGAAAACAAAAGGGCCAATGGTAATGGGAAGTTTAATGATAAACCCCTTCTTTGCAGGGAGGAAGTGGAGTTGGTCAGATTTTAGAGTTTGTCGAATGTACTTCAAAGCATAAATCCACTGGGCAGGGAACACAAGCAACTGATAGGGGGGAACTTCAGCTCTATAAACTCAAATTTTGGTGTAGTTATCAAACAGGTACCAATCCATAGTACTTTGGGCTTGACTAACCTGTAACCATCTCTTCATCTCAGGAAAAACCCTAGGTGAGGGAGAGTCGTGGATGATAGTGTAGGCAATAGGCATGAACTCATTTAGAAATCTAGAATAACCCACCTCGTTTGGTAACTGATGTGTTACAAAGCTCTAGAAAAAAAAATTTTGGGCTGAGAATTTACCTTATACACCTTATCTAAACCCAAACCTTCAAATTTATCAGCATGTTGGTAAAGGAAGAGGTAGAAAACCATAGAACAAAAGTGGAAGCGACCAGTTTCTAAGAGCTCTTGGAACTGGGTCTGAATGGTGGAGGCCAGGAAACCAGGAATGTACAGAACTACCCCATTTTGAGACATTAACCACAAGAAAGCGACACATGCCCTAGAGGTTTTCCCCAAACCGTCCACACCTAATACACCTACGATGAGAGAAAGAATGGGCTGCACTTCTTCTTTGAACAAACTCAAAGGGAAAGGTTCTGCAGAACGAAGGGATGTGGTCTGGTTGTCGATTATGGAGGAGATGAAATCTCCTTGCTGTTCCCATGGAAATTTTGCAAACTGAGGGGTTAGAGTCATTTCGTTGAAAATGATGTAGTTTGTGCTGGTGGGAAAATAGAGGGCTTTTCTGATAACGTCGGGGGAAAGAGAAAATATCTTGTTCCCTTGAGCCGAGATAAACATGCCTCGATGTTCGTTGTAGGCATCTCTGAGCCAACATATAAACTCGACCATTGGATAAACTAGAGGGGTAATTTGATGGTATAGACCTGATAAAACCACTCGATATCTATCCCTATTTTCGACATGTCTTCTAAAAAGCTCAGGTTTGATACTGCTGATGGGGAATGGGTATTGTGGGTCACATATTTCGGCTTGTAGGTCTAAGAAAGGTTGAAACCCTGGAGGGTTTCTGGTTTCACAGACCTAAGGGGTCTCTGGTTCTGTCTTCTTGGTGGTGACCTTTCCCATGACTAATATGAAAAACTTAAAAAAAAAAGGAAACCAGAGGGGGTATGAGGGACGGAATACCTGTGCAGTGGGAAATCTTCTCGGGAAAGCGATGTGGGCGGTACGGATAGTGACTTAGTGGACCTGGCACTGGGCTCCCGCTTTAGTTTATACCGTAGCCGAATACCTAAAAATTTTACTGCAGTAAAAGACGGGGGACTGTTACATAGAACTGAAGATTCTTGGGAAAAGGCAGAATGGTGAAGCAAGTGGGGTGAGCGTCATAAGGACACTAACAATGGAGCATGTGGCGCATAGGGATTGGGTGTTTAACTGCAAGTAGGTGAACACCGTGTGCTGGGTCTAATATGGGTACGGGCCTCAGTACCTGTTCACCTAAGGACTTTACCTTACCTTTCTGCCGCGTAAGCAACTCTGTTCTAAAAAAAAATTCTTCGTGGAATTTGAATTACATAGTGCGATGGCTTTAAGACCCACGCTTTACTCCCCATATAGCCCTTACATCATGTCGACCTTCGTGACACGTCTCCACAATTCTGCGAGGGTATGGCTCTACCACCCTCCTCCACTCCGTGACCCCCCTGGAATAGCACATGCGGAAACTCGTACCACGTGTATGAAGTATAGGTGGGATCTGTTATAATACTCTTTGCTTTAAACCTTCTATACCATACCTTTGTTTGTTTCATGTTCGGAAGCTTTACATCTTTCCACCCCATTATAGATATGCGCTTAATTATTCGGCCACGTGACTTAGCTTAGCATTGTTTCTCTCTAGCCATTATTTAAATATTCACCATGAGTAATGACATTTGATGCTTTGCTACTCAAGGCCATCTATAAAATTAATTAAAGTTAACCATATAATCAACAGGCACTACAGTCTAAATCTCTTCGAATTGTCGCTCTTTCTGATTGAGGGTGTTTCCTAGCTACTATACAACTGGATCATTTTGGATAGATGCCCAAATATCCTTAGCCTCATTTTATAAATTGTCACACAGGGTGACCATAGTAGAAATGCTCTCCTTCGCATGTTTAACTTCCGTAACTCTTTGTGCACAAACCTCTAGTAGTGCCTCTAGCTGCAATTTGGTCTAGAGGTCTGCGGTCTATAGCTCATACTCTGTCTAAATGGTTTTAACTTCCACATGCATTGCTCTCACTACAACAACCAATATGTCTAAATTCTCAGTAGGCGCAACTGTGGCCAAGAAAGTTGAAATGTCTCTGTAGACCTGATTGATTTTAGCCTCTAGCATAGCGCATTAGGCATCTGCTTCTCTGTAAGCTTCTTCTGCTTGATGTTGTTTTTGGTGTGTTTGTGTGTCTTGCTTTTGTGCATCCCTAGTATTTGTTTGTGCAGTTGCTTCGCGATATTGAAGCTCATCTGTGATCACTTAATTCAGCAAACATAATTGACATGTAGGAAACACTGAAATATTAACATGTATCTCACCTTAAACAGTAAATTGAACATGTTGGTTAACATCCATTTGTATTGCTGGCAGGGGGATGTGGAAAAATCATGCATCCCCTGATGCTGGTAAGTAAACATCCAACGCTTATGTGCTTGTAATGTGCACATTTTTTAGGCTCACCTGGATCACGCTCTCTTGAATCTAGCTCGCCTGAACATTTAACTCTTGCAAACCAAATTGTATGATCTCCAACATAGACTTGTATTCATTGGGGGAATTTTGAGGTCAGAAATAGGCCTCCTAAGGAAATTATAAAACAATAGTTGAAATAATAAAATAATATTTGATTACATCATCATATTGTAGAGGGAAAACAAGAAAAAACTATTTTTTCAACTCGTATTTTCAACTTATCTCCCTATGGGTTTACTCATATTTCAAGCAAAAACACTCGTTCGATGAAAAACTTGGTTCCTCATCCAAAGAGTACCCATGTTGCATACTTTATATGGACTATGCTATACGAAAAATCATAAATACATGAAAAACATGATTGCAATCACGTTTTATTTTATTATTTTTACTTTTTTACTCCAAAAATGGTGAATCCTTCCCCATGGTTGTCATCATCATCTTGAGTCTTATTGTTCTTATAAAATTTATTTTGGTTGTACATTTTTCGTAGCAGGCCCATTTTAGACCTCAAAATTACCCTAATGGGACTTTCATTTCGGTCCATCGATATTCTGTCACAGATGTAATGGTGTTCACGATTTCATTGAAATCGTCCTTCGTGAGGGTCAAGACCTCCTGCCCTGATTTCTTAGAGCCCTTCTTCTTTTCTTGCAATCCGCTTGCACCCTGAGTGCTGCACTTATTGCCTTTTGATGTCTTAAATTCTCTGGTCTCCTTAGGTGCAGAGCCATTTTTCTTAAGCACGGTCATCGTGTCAACGGTTTCTCCGATTGTAGTAGGGGTTGGTTCCCTCTCTATAGATTTCTCTATAACCATTGTTTTTACTGTATCTGTAGTTATTTTAGTGGATTTCTTCATATATTTGCTTGTTGTAGTGTGCTACTTCATTGGTGTAGGTAGGGTCAACCAGGCTAGTGGCCATTTTGCTGTCACTCTGACTAGATCATTTTCGGTCACCAAATAGGGAAGCTCGTACCATACTCCCTCTACATCACCTTCTACACAGATATGGATATTGTAAAATGTAGCCTTAAATTCTTCTACCATTTTGTATTGATCGTACAGAGTGAGGGATAGTTGTGGCTTCGATTGTACTGCTTGGTTGAATGTGGCATCATATAAAACCCAAAATATTTTATTCTCCTTTGCATGACCTGGGTCAGACGAGTTCCACAGTGTTGCGTAGTGCGCAACTTCGCACATCATTTGTTCAATTTCGAGGAACTACGTATCTTCAGGGGTTCTCCATCCAATCAGCACAATTAGTATCAAAAGCTACACATACTGGAAGGGTTTTCCTTCCTCCTATGCCTCGTGCACATTTTCAAGGAACTCTTTACATAAATACCCACTGCAGTTGTATATGACACCCTTTTCACATCTTCTAGCTAGAGTAATCACATGCACATGCACCTCCTTGGGCCGACACTTGTGCATCATCTTGCAAGCCAAGATGAGCATACCAAAACGTACAAAGGGGTCATTAATTTCCTCCACAATGAACCCCCTGGTCTTCTGCGTTGTTAGGATGAATCCTTAGTGTAAGGGTACGAAAAAATACCCCTTTAGCTGTGTATAACAAATAGCCCTAACAGCAAAAGATGGCTGTTAATATCTTCAAATCTATAGTTAGTTGATCAAGAAAAATGCTGCAAAAATCCAGATCTATGCATAAAAAGACATTAAGCAGTAAAAATAAGGTTTTGCTCCATGCATCCGATAGACAAGACAAGAACAATATTTTTTGAAGAATTTTATATTAATGGCACCTGGGAGGAAAACAAGAAAGGTGTTTCCAATTCTCCTCAATGGGATGGGTTCTTGGAAGTCCTTAGCACTTCAGATCTAGAACTTCTCTCTCTTTTCGGTGTAGAAAACCCAGACAAACATAAAACTCAAAGGGAGCTCACAAAGCAAATAATAGAAAATATGACAATGATAATGGCTCAAAGTCAGACCAAGAGTATAGATCCAAAGTGATCTAAGAGGAAACAAAAGGTGATGAATGGTAGGAAAAAACCTTCTATTTATAACAAAATATTAGGTCATTCTAGACCTTGGTGCATGATTAAAATAATATTAACCGAATCTAGATCCACCTTTTATGGAATATTTTATTATATTTGTTGGAGGGGAAAGGAATTTGACTTGTGTCAAATCTCTTTATTTGTAAATAATAAATAAATAAATGATTTATTTATCATTTTAAGGAAGTGGTTGAATGCTAATTAAATAAATAATGATTTATTCAATTATTTATAAATGATTTAGTCAAATTTAACAACGAATATTATTTAAATAAGGTTTAAATAATTATTCCTAGAAAATAATAGATAAATAAGGATTTATCTAATTAATTTCCTTGTTTTGGGTTAAATATGACCAAGAATAATAATTAAATTACTACTTAATTAATTATTCCATGAGTAAAACCAAAAAAATGTAGATTTGTTTAATATTTCCCCTTGGGGTTTCCTGTTTAGACCATAAAAAACCTAATAAATGTGTTTTATTAAGTTATTTTACATAGTGAAAGAAATTTTACTTAGGGTAAAATTGGTCTTAAATGATGTACTTGGGTCCATCTAATGATAATAGGTTAGATGACCAAAAAATGGTGTAACAGATTGCCCCCCAGCGTGCGAGTGTTAGGAGCAAATCATATGATTGAAGTACGTTGTAAGAACTCAATCACCAGACATCAAAAGGGAAGTCAGAGAGAGGAATGTAAGGTAGAATAATGTGATGAAGAACTATACCCTAAGGATACGGGACTTACAGGTGCGACAAGTCTCTTTTTTTGAGTGGGGACCTATGCTAAAGGTAGCGGGGGAGGCATACCTATGCCCGCCGAGACAAAGTACAAAAGAATAGTGCGTCCAGTAAACAAGGGACCAAAACATAAAGTACAGGCTGGCATAAAATTGAGCCAGATAAAAGATATAATGATGAATCCCACATACATGATGTGCCTGGGATAATGGCCAAGACTTATACAATAGTATCTGAGTACATGAGATACAAATACAACCCAAATGCCCCTATAAACGGGGAAGGGATCGCAAAATCTTACTGATACATTCAAATCATAAAGGCGCTGCAACCGGCTAAGGCTGACATCATCAAATATATGGAGCTGCATCTAAGGCTGCAAAGAAGAGGTCATCTGGGCATGTGGGGGCTACCTATAGGGCCACCCCCTCATGAAGGCTGAAACATCTCACACACACCTGGGAGTCATCGGTCCCATCTGCTACATCACTAAATCATCAAGCATATGGATCTCGATCGTGATGGAAGGAGATGGAACTGAGAAACAATCAAGTCAAAGGACTATAAGGAGTCTCTTTGCCTGATTCAAGGTGCTGAATAAGAATGGAAGTTGGAACCAAGATACACTGCCCTCTGGACCTGTCCTCTGGAATGGATAAGTTGATGTCGACAGAAGGAGATCCGCTTTAGATGAGGTGATGAGAGGTCCTCAACTAAGGCACGAAGGAAAATAATAGAGTGACAGACAGGCTGAGACCAATGATGATGATGGAATTGGGGGTACTGAGTAGTAGACAGATGACTTCCCTTGCTAGAGCATGAAGGGAATGGATAACCTGGTAGCGATTGACACGAGATCAAAGGGATCAGGGGCAGTAAGACTGTAGGCTAAAATTGTCGACACGAGGGAGAGACAAGGCAATGAAGGATGGAATACTATATTAGGATACAAAGGGATGCAGGATAGACTCCATGAATGCGATGATGACTCAACTTGGATGCTCTAAAAAAGGGTGACTCAATGATGCTGCCACACAATGAAGGTCCGAAAGGGACCTGAAAAGCATGAGTACAAGATGGTATCTCATGATGAAAATCAACACAAACAAGGACAAGTATGGAGGAAAAGTGGTGCCCCAAGTACAAGTGCTGTAAGTGAGGAAATCCGATTTTGAGGAGAGGTGAAGTGACCCTTCTTGGAGAAAATGTTTCCTGGTGAAGTATTAAATGATGAAAAAATAACAAATACCCATTTGAGGGCTCAGTGAGAGCTTTCCAAAAGTGCAGATCATTTTTCAAATGGAGGTACGGTTTGGCTGCAGTAGGCAAAAGAAAAATCGAGGCTTTCTCTTCTAATAAGGCATTTTCGCTCCAAATTCACTCATTTTCTTATGTAGCTATGGTGAATGTAGAGAGGAGAGAAGACCCTAAATCTTGCGGCGATCATAGCGGAAAAAATGACCATTGGAATTGATATCCGTCAGTTGTAGGTAAGAGGCCTAACCATACTCTTTCTTTTTGATGGATTGAAAGTTCAGATTAGGGTCCTAAATCTCAAGAAAAACCCCTCCTCCATATTCATGGCTGAGTTGCACTTTTTGGGCCAAAAACTATGACCTGGGATGAAATTTTTGAGCAAAAAAGTGCGACCTTTCCCAGGATCTGGCCAAAAAGTGTGACCTGTCAGATGGAGGTGGTTTCAATGCTATTTTGGGGCTAAGATTTGGGTTTGTGTGGTAGGATAAGGTTTTTCCTATATGTATATTGAAAAAGATGATGTTTTTGTGCAGATATGGTAGATATACGGATCAACTGTAGAGAGAGAGAGACCTGGCTACATTACGGTCGGAGATCCAAGTGGATCAGAGTGTTTGTTTTGCATTGGCTAGGTTTGGGGTTCTGAAGTTTGTGGAGAAACTTTGATGAGAGCTGGGGAGCCCTTGTTGGCTCAGATTTTCAGTTATTGGGATCCAGATCATGAGGTCTTTATAGTGCAGGAGCACAGGATCGAGTTGAAAGTCCAGGATCTATATTTCTTGACTAGTCTCCCACCACTAGGGATGGTGGGAAATACACAGCCAGTGTTACCATGGGGGTGTAACATCATGGAGTTTGTAGAGAAACATTGTTGACCAGGCCTCCAAGTCAAAGGGACTTGGATATTGATCGGGGACCTAGAGAGACTAGAGACCCGTGCTGTGGCCACAACGATGTTGCGGATCCTGGACAACCAAGCACTCCATCACAGCACTACAGAATAGATGATGATTATGGAGAAAGTGTTGAGTGGGACCTACTATGGGTGGGCCTAGATGATGTTGGTGCCGTTGAAGTGATAGTTGTCGCTTTTCAAGCGGCAAGTGAACCATGATTGTGCGTATGGGACCTTATTGTGCTCGTTCTTTTTTGAGAAGATCCCGACCTTAAAACCTCGTATACAGCTCCAGGATGCCCAGGATGCATCGGTGGGGGCGACTATTGTGCAGAGGAGGAGGAGGGGTGGTCGGACGGGTGTTCTGACCCAAGTTCTTTGCCCATTGGGATCAGATGTTGTTGTACATAGATGACTATCCTTATAGTGGGATGAGTTATTGTGGGGATTCGGACTTGCCACTTCCACTTGGTCGAGTACGGGGGCCCGATGGTAAGTGACAAGTGACTAATATTTTATGTGCATGTTAAAGTTTCTGAATAGTATATATGGTACTGATTCATGTACTTTTGGTATGCAGATATAGCTCTGATAAAACCAACCGGATATATGGGATGACCTACAGTATCAGGAGCTACAGGCCCTAGTGGAACGAGAGTAACAGAGAATGAGGATGCGGCCGCCCTCCTAGAGGACATCTGTTGTAGATGTGAGAGGCTTCTGACTGGTGTTTCAAAGCGTGGTTGGCAAGACTTAGACGACTAGTACATAGAGCCATGTATTGGTCTACCCTCGGAATGGTGAGGTGTCATGCGGCGCATGGCGATGGTTAGTCAGGGGATGCGTGATCTACAAGCTGTAGGAGGAAAGCGATTGGCTCGGGATCCTCCAAATAGTGAATAGGTGTGGGGCAAGTGGTGCCCCCTAATGTGTATGTAGGGGCGACTGGTGCCCCCTAGTTTTTGAGTTTTTTGTAACATGCTATGGGCATGTCATATGTATCAGAGTAGATGGACTCTAAAAACATGTTATATGACATATATTATGGATATGCATCATTTTTATGATTTTGAATGCTATTGTCTTGTATGAAATGCATGTTATAAATTCCAATATAGCACATGGTTTGCAATGCTATCTACGTAGTGATTTTGTTCTCAAGGTACATGACTGAAAGTAATGATTTCAAATTCACGTATCAAAAATTTCGTCATAAATATCATCTAAAAAGGATAGGATTATGCACACGATATAAACCATTTAGTTGCATGATAAGAAGAAGGGAATCTAAACAAACATGCAGATGGAGGAAGCGATGAGAGAGGGCATCAGCTAAGAGACCACACACTGCATCATATTTGACTTGATTATTGGTGGAAATACCAATGCATACCCCATTCCAGAGAACAAGTGCATGCAAGGGGGTAAATATGGCCCAAGTTGCTAAGGCTAGATTCTGTGAATAACGACTTGCACCATCAGCATAACCGATATAGGGTGTGGATGGGAGGTCCTACGGAATAGTGTCACAAGACAATAAATGGAAGGGGGAAGAATAATGATGGCAGTGTGAGTGAAAAGTAGACAACAAACGACAACGGTAGGAGGGAATTGTCTGGGTAGGATGGCTATGAATCATATACCGACTAGAGGGTGGGGTATGAGGGCTACGGGAGGTATAGCTTGTGCTCATGCTGTGGAGGTCATCATAGATATAGATGGTTGCATCTCGTTTATGGGCGGGAAAGATAAGGTCGGGGGTGGAGAAGGCTTCCAGGAGGTCATCATGATGGGAAAATATGGGATGACGAGGGGAAGGGAAACCACATGACGCCACAAAGCTACCTAAATCATCAGCATGGGAGGAAATGCTCTCATACGGATCGTCACGGGGGATGACAGAATAAAAAGTAAATAGATGGTCAGATGATGTTGAGCCCAGGGTGGTCACTGAAGGGGGGTCGAGCGAAACAACAGGGGAGGATTAAGAGGGAATGTTCCTCAAGGGTCTCACAGATGATGATAGGTAGAGGATGGTTGTGGCAGGATCTGTCATCTCGACATCGGGAGGGGGAATGTCAATGGGAGTGGGTAAATCCTCAAGCTGACGTGAAGCATACTGTGCAAGGATGGGAGAGGCGGATTGATTTTGTTCAACCTCATTCTCTCGAACTACCTCCAAGGAGGCGCAGTAATGTGTCAGGTGGGGAAAATGGTGGGAATAATGGCCATGGACACCACACGGAGCATAAGGTTTGTTGGTACGAATAGTATTGGGGTTCTTGGCTACAGTCGAGGAAGAAACAAAGGCTTCAGGGACCATAGACTCGGGGAATGTCACTTTAAGCATGGGTTTAATACGAGGAAATTCAAGACAAGTATGGGTGGCATGACCATACTTACCATCAGATGAGCCATCATAGTGCAGTAAATCACGTACCTCATATTTTATACAACATAGAGAATGGGTCACATGATTACAACCAAGCACAGACACCTCATGCAGTCAGTTTTTCTAATTCTCTAATTCTTCATCAGAGTCTGAAAAAAAAGAATTATCCTTCTCCCATTTAAGGTTCCCATATTTTATTGGATTAATCTAGTATTCCTCGCGTAAATTTAACTTATATATTTTGTCGATATCGTCCTCAGCACGCACTACTTCAATATACCTTTGGCCTTCTGTAGGATCTAGAGGAATGATTAACATAACTCCATTGCTCTCAAATTCCATTCTCCTTATCTTCAGATTGATAACACCATCCATGAGAATGGCATAATCCAATGCTAATAGCACAAGATAGGGATTGGTATCATCTAAAATTTGTATGACTTCAAAGTCTGCCATCATCTTAACACCCTGTATATTGACCATAACTTTTGAAAACCTCCCCAAAGGAATGATTTTTTGTTGATTATCTATGTGCATTTAGATAGTATACCATTCCATATTTGGCTTTCGCATGCACTTTCAGGTTTTTTTAGGTAGAACAGTAGCATTTGATCCCAAATCCAAAATAACTTAGTCCATCTCATAGGCACCAATATGTGTTAGGTCCTTATATTACTAGTATAGTCCCTTATTGTTGTTAGTGTAACCCCCTTATTATTATTATTGTACCCTTGTAACCCCCATTTTGTTATTATTGTGCCCTTAAATTATTATTGTTAGGTCAGCTAGGATTACATTGTGGCCCACTAGGATTACATTATGGCCCCCATGGACTCCTATATATAGAAAGGAGATTTGTAAATTGTAATTTCATCCAAGAATTGTCTATTTATGTAATGTATTGGAGGTTTCCCCCTCGAAGTGGCTTATTTCTAAGGCATTGATATCTCTTTTCTTCTATTTTTGGAGTTGGTTACACAACATTTGGTATCAGAGCTTTGGGATTCTAGGGTTTCGCTGCTCCAAACAGGTCATCGTGGGATTTTTGCTATAAATTTTTTTCTAAGAAGTTTCAGAAGCTGAAATTTTTGGAATGCGAAGCCGAAATCCTGAGGAATATTTTCTAAAAATTTCAGAGCTTGGTTCACAACATTTTTGGAGATATGATCTGTGGAAGTGAGGTATGTTTTCAGGCTCCTAAACAGGTCATCGTGGAATTTGCATTATAACTATTTTTCTACGAAGGCTAAAAAGCTTAAATTCATATGTTGCGAAGATAAAATCCTGAGGAAATTTGTCAAATAATTTCAGAACTTGGTTCGCAATATTGTTGGAGATATGATCTATGGAATGTAGTGCTTTTTCAAGCTCCTGAATTTCATCTCAAACAGGTGATCGTGGGAAAAGTTCAATAACTCTCTCTCTGGGAATTAGATTGGAGTACCATAAAAATTGGTCGCAAGAGCACGGATTTCAGTCTCTTGGCTATCAATTTTAGAGACAAAGGACGAAACAGTGACACGTGGAAAGTCCTACAAGTTCGCTCTACTGAACCAGTCCAGAATTAGGTCATTGTGGGAGATTGGACACAACTTTGTCTTGGAGAATCCAAATCAGGTCAGACCTGTGGCATTAAAAACATAATTCAGAGGGCTACAGTAATGCTGACTTTCAAATATTTAAGGGCTGCAATCACAGAGATAATCCAATTTCAATATCGAGCTCCTTAAAAGAAAGAAAAAGGTGTGTATATTTTTCTTTCCAAATTGCATAAGTCTTCTTTGAAGAATCAATTTGAATTGATTCCAAGGGCATATTGTAGAATATATAGTAGTATTGGGTTCTAAAATATGCCCCATAAAAATAATTCAACACCCATTAAGCCTTCAGAAGGCTCTACTATGACTCATGAAGATGAAGAATTGCAACATGATCTATCAAAATTACAAGAGCAAGTGCAACAAATTTCACTCTCGCAAAGAGCAACAAAAAATGAAATGGAAGTTTTAAAGAAAGGCATGGAAGAGAAGATGGATGGTTTGAAGAAAGGTGTGGAAGCTAAGATGGATGGCATGTAAGCTAAGATGGATGACATGAAAGACAACATGGAAAATATGAAGAATGATCTAAAATCAGACATCGAAGGTTTGACAAAGTTGATACAAGAAATGTTTCCTAATGGTGAAAATATAGTATAAGAACCTCATGATGAGAACAAAATAAATGTTAATCGTGATTTCATAAACTCTAATGTTGGCGGGAAGAACCACCATATTCCAAAAATGGATATGAGGGAGTTTGATGGAAAGGATCCTGTAACATGGATACTACAGATGGAGCAATATTTTGATCTCCATAACGTGCAAAACACACAAAAGGTACGCATTGCAACTTTACATTTAGAACAAAAATACATTTGTATGGTATCGATGGCTTTGTTCCCGTAAAAAAATTGTCACTTGGTCAATTTTTACGGAGGAAATGATAGCACATTATGAGGATACAAAGAGCAACACCTTCTTTACCCAATTGATAAATCTCAAAAAAAAGGGTTTAGTGGGGCAGCACATTGAGGACTTCCAAAAATTGAATATAAGGGTAACTGATCTTACAGAGGAACACAGGATTGATCTCTTCCTAGGCACTTTAAAGGATAACATCCAACATGAAGTTCGCGTTTTGGAACCTGATTCATTGGAGAAGGTATTCAGGTTGGCAAGAAAAGTTGAATGTAAAATTATGGCGACAAGGAAGCCTACCACTCAATTCTATAAAGAAGGAAGTGTTGCTACGCCTAGATTTCCACAACCTACAAGGTTGACACCACAACAATTGGAAGAAAAAAGAGCAAAAAGGGCTTTGCTACAGTTGTGATAGCAAATACACTAAAGGTCATAAGTGTGCTGAGAAGAAATTATTTTACATAGATTGTGAAGAGGAAGAAGAAAATGAACAAGAAGAGGATATACACCAGGAACCAGCCCTAGAAGAGGAAGAAATAAATCCGACCATATCGTGTAATGCACGGGTAGGAATTACCGCTCCTCAAACTCTCAAGAAGGACAAATCAAGAAGAAAAAGGTAATAGTGTTGATTGATTCAGGTAGCACCCATAATTTTATTCATTGTAAGGTAGCCAAGGAATTAAATTGTTTCCTATACCCAGCACCAGAATGTCAAGTGATGGTTGTAAATGTAGGAACTATAAATTGCTCTAGAAAATGCCATAATATCAAGCTAACCATGGGGGAATATGTATTTACTAGTCCAATGATTTCCATTCCTATGGGAGGTGCTGATGTTGTACTAGGAGTACAATGGTTACAATCTTTGAGGATGGTAGCTTTTAATTTTCAAGAAATTTTCTTGAAATTTTTTTCAGAAGGAAAGGAAGTCGAATTATGGGGTATTGAAGGGAATCCGAGAAGGATACTAATCTCTAATGTCATGACAAAGCTTCTAAATAAAGAACAACGAGGCGTAATTGCACAATTATGCTCGCTAGAAGTTCCGACATCAAAATCATCTATTTCTGCAGATCTCCAACAAGTCTTCGACAATCATTCCAAGGTGTTTGAAACTCCCAAAGGACTCCCACCTATTCATGATCATGATCATGATATTCATTTAATTCCAGGAAGTGTTCCTCCAAATATCAGGCCTTATAGATATCCTTACTTCCAAAAGAGCGAAATTGAACGTATGATTGCAGAAATGTTAGAGGCGGGTATAATTCAACCTAGTCAAAGTTCTTTCTCTGCTCCTGTAGTATTGGTACACAATAAGGATGGATCATGGTGAATGTGTTTGGATTATAGGGAGCTCAATAAGCTCACCATTAAAGATAAATTTCCCATTCCTGTGATTGATGAATTATTGGATGAATTACATGGAGCAATTTATTTTACCAAGTTGGATCTTCGTTCAGGATATCATCAAATTAGAATGAATACTGAAGATATTCCAAAAATAGCATTTCGAACTCATGAGGGTCATTATGAATTTTGGTCATGCCTTTTGGCCTTACCAATGCACCTTCTACATTTCAAGGGTTGATGAATTCCATTTTCAAACCCTTCCTTAGAAAATTTGTGCTAGTATTTTTGGATGATATACTAATCTACAGCAGGTCTTGGAAGGATCATGCTGAACATGTTGACAGGGTGCTCAAACTATTGCAGGAGAAACAATTATATGCAAAAACATCCAAATGTTTCTTTGGAGTACAAGAGGTGGAATATCTGGGTCATATTGTATCTCACGAGGGTGTTAAAATAGACCCTAACAAAATTAAAGCTATTAAGGAATGGAAAGTCCCCACAACCATAAAACAGTTGCGAGGATTTCTCGGGTTAACAGGGTATTATCGCAAGTTTGTTAAGAATTATGGGAGAATAGCAGCACCTCTAACAACATTATTGAAGAAAGATACATTTTCATGGACTCCTGAAGCAACTAAGGCCTTTGAACATCTTAAAGAGGCAATGTGCCTAGCACCGGTCTTAGCTACGCCAGACTTCACAAAAACCTTTATTGTTGAATGTGATGCCTCAGGAAATGGAATTGGTGCAGTTTTAATGCAGGAAGGAAGACCCATTGCTTTTGAAAGTCGTCCAATCAAAGGAAAGTATATACAGAAACCTATTTATGAGAAGGAAATGTTAGCAATACTACATGCACTAAAGAAATGGCGAACTTACCTAATGGGAAGACACTTCAAGGTAAAAAACTGATCATGATAGTCTTAAACACTTTTTGGAACAAAGACTATCTTCAGAAGAGCAGCAAAAATGGGTCACAAAGATGTTGGGTTATGACTTTGAAATAATCTACAAAAAAGGAAAGCTTAATGTTGTCGCAGATGCACTCTCAAGAAAGAATGAAGAGGTGGAAGCATTGCTTTGTGCCATTTCTATTATCCAACCAGATTGGATAACCGAAGCAAGAGATGAATGGAAGAAGGACAAAGATGTATGGACACTCATTCAAAATTTGTAGCAAGATCCTAGTACATCTGATACATTTAGTTGGAAAAATGATTCCTTATGGTACAAAGATCGCTTATATCTTTGTAAGAATTCCCAACTAAACAAAAGATTCTTCTGGAATTGCACACTTCTCCTTTAGGAGGACACTCAGGATTTTTAAAAACTTACCACAGGGTGAAGAAAGAATTTTTTTGGGATGGCCTTAAATCTGATATTCAAAAGTTTGTGGCGGAATGTTTGGTTTGCCAGCAGAATAAAGTAGAGACAATTAAGACCCCGGGACTTCTACAACCTTTATCCATTCCAAGTCAACGTTGGGAGGAGATTTCAATGGATTTTATCACAGGTTTACCTAAGTCCAAAGGAAATAATGTCATCATGGTGGTAGTTGATAGACTTACCAAGTATGCACACTTTTGTGCATTATCTCATCCATTTAAAGCAAGTACAATTGCTACTACATTTATGGACATAATTCAAAAGCTACATGGAAGCCCAAGGGTTATTGTGAGCGACAGAGATCCCATTTTTACTGGAAATTTTTGGACGGAGTTATTTTGTTGTTTGGGTACTCAATTAGCTCATAGCTCATCTTATCATCCTCAATCTGATGGTAAAAATGAGATAGTAAATAAATGTTTGGAAGGATATCTTCGTTGTTTTGTATCTGATAAACAAACACAATGGGTCAAGTGGTTACCTCTCGCTAAATGGTGGTATAACACTTCCTTCCATACTGCAGCAAAAATGACCATATTTATGGCACTTTATGGATATCATCCACCATCAATCAGATCATCTTTAAGGGAAAATTCGAAGGTTCAAGCAGTGGAAGATCACATCAAGCATTAGCAAGAAGTTCTACAACTCTTAAAGGATAACCTAAATTTGGCACAAAATCGAATGAAACAATAGGCAGATCAACATCGCAGCGAGAGAAGTTTTGATGTAGGATATTGGGTATTTTTACGGCTGCAACCATACAAAAAAATTTCCCTCAAGGAAGATAAGAAGGATAATAAATTATCACCAAAGTAATATGGTCCTTACAAGGTGTTGCAAAAGATTGGTACTATGGCATACAAATTGGAGCTTCTTGCTTCTTCGCGAGTACATCCAATTTTCAATGTTTCATGCTTAAAGAAGGTTATAGGTGAAAATCTTATAGTTCAAACAATATTTCGATAACTTGATGAGGAAGGAAAAACAATATTGGAACTTGAAGCAGTCACAGAAACAATAAATCGACAACTAAGAAATCGATCAATTTCAGAGTATCTCATCAAATGGAAGAACTTACCCATTGAAGGTTCTACATAGGAGGATGAGGATTTTATACAAAAGCACCTGGAGCTACTCAAGCGTTGAGGACAACACTTTTTTTAAGGAGAGGAGCATGGTAGGTCCCTATATTACTAGTATAGTCCCTTATTGTTGCTAGTGTAACCCCCTTATTGATTATTGTACCCTTGTAACCCCCATTTTGTTATTATTGTGCCCTTAAATTATTATTGTTAGGTCGGGCTAGGATTACATTATGGCCCCCATGGACTCCTATATATAGAAAGGAGGATTTGTAAATTGTATCATCCAAGAATTTTTCATTTATGTAATGTATTGGAGGTTGCCCCCTCGAAGTGGCTTATTTCTAAGGCGTTGATATCTCTTTTCTTCTATTTTTGGAGTTGCTTACACAACAATATGCACATTCATACACATCTCTCTACATGTTCTCTTATTGTTATTGTAAATTTTATTGCCTTCTCACTGCTCTACCATGGGTTGTTCTTTATCTGCACAAGTATCTATTAATGCCCGCAAATTTTTGACAACCTTCTTGTTGCACAACAATTTTATGCATGCTTGTAAAAATGGATTAATCTCCTCATATCCTCCTGATTCCTTCAATGTTCTACTAGATGTTAATTTTCCTCCTTTTGTAGATTCCTTTCGTTCTTCAATAAAGGTCTCTTTTGGGCATTGAAGGTTAAAGCATTCTTTGTGTTCAGGTCCTTTATGGATCCATATATTAGTGGCATGTTTATTTCCTTTATCTTAATTAGTATCTACGCCACTCCTGGTAACTAAATTCACACATGGATCTTCTTCACGAGTTTCTGCGTGAACCATATGAAGATACGCAGTTCCCCGAAATTGAAGAAAAGATGTGTGAAGTTGCACACTATGAAACACTCTGGAACACGTCTGACCCAGTGCACTATAAGAAGAATAATATATTTTGGGTTTTATATGATGCTACATTGTACCAAGAAGTACAATCAAAGCTACAAATTTCCCCCACTATGTACGATCAATACAAAATGGTAGCAAACTTTAAGGCTATGTTTCACAATATCAATATCTACGCAAAAGGTGATATAGATGGAGTTTGGTATGATCTACCCTATTTGGTGACCAAGGATGATATAATTAGATTGATAGTAGAATTTAAACCGGCCTGGTTGACCCCACCTACACCAACTAAGAAGTGAGCTCCAACAAGAAAATATATGGAGAAAGCCACCGAAAGTCCTGCAGAGGTAGTAATAGCAACGGTTACAGAGAAACCTACAGTGAAGGAACAGGCCCATACTACAACCGGAGAAACCGTTGACACAATGACCATGCCTGATAAAAATGGTTCTGCACCGAAAGGAACATGTCCTCAAGGAGCGCATGCAACCATGGGTAGAGGGAGCGCTAAAAATATCCCAGACGCTAGACAACACCTTGAAGATCATTCAATAGACTCAGTGAAAAATTGATATGGCTGTTGAGGGGCCTACTACTAAAAATATGGTTCAATAAATGCAGAATGCAGCAGCGCAAAGCCTCGATTTAGTGGTCCCAATCCAGAATTTTGTTAAAATGCTTCAGGACAAGACTAAGGAATCAGTGCCTCAGTGACTCGGGATGAGTCACATGTTTGCGTTGGGAGCCTATTAGAGTGGGGTCCCCTGAGGCACAAGTTCTGAAGAAAATTTTCTATGATCTCGATGTGTGCACAAGACACACTATAGTTAAGGGGCCTGTGTGGTGGTGAAAGTCCCCACTTTTGATTTAAATGGGGATTAAAATGTAAATTGTGGACCTCAAACCATGGTTTGAGACCATAGTATTCGCTACTAGGCATATAAGTAAATGTATAGAGAAGTTATGTATAAGCTATAAGTAGCTAAGTCTAAGTTGATGATATTAATTTTCTAATAAGTTTATGCATCTGTAAGGTGTTATCACTCTCCCAAACTTCCTAAGGTTGATTGTAGGATTGGAGAAAGGTAACCACAAACCAACTTTTAACCTAGGTAGCTAGCCCTACGCGGACGAGAGAGGCTTCTCTCTATGCCACTTTAGAGTAAAATGGATTAATGGATATAATGTTTTAAGCTAGTTATGATGGTTAATAAATTAAGTTTTTTGTTTGTTTGGAATCTGCTGGATAGCAATAATAGTTAGGAGACTAGGTCTAGGGTACTTATCTGAATTGAAAGGTTTAGTTTCAGAGGTAAGGGTGAGGCTAGGTTGGTAAGCTAAGAAACATGATTAATTTTCCATTTTTTATAGAGTGAAATGAGAGGGAATTAGAATGAGCATTAAATTGAATTCATTCATCATAAGAACAAAAAAATTGCATGAAAATATTATGAAAAACATAGAAAGGAAAGCATTTTTTCTATCAATAAAACGATAAGATTTAGCATAAATAAGCATATATGTGGAAGGTAAGTAACATAAAATTAAACTTCATGATTTTTACAGAGAAAAAAAATTTCTCAATGGCATACCACTGGAGTCTCAATACTATGTCTGCAACACTATCCTTGATTTCATTAGCAAAATATTGTACAATAGCTCCATTGCAAATAAAAACTATCTAACCTATACAATGAAAAAAGAGAGTCTACTTATATAAAATATAGGTCTTAACACCTCACCAGGTAGAAATTCCATCCCAAAATGGGCCATAAATGCAAGAGATGAGTCATTTACTATTTTATAGGGAGGTTAGAAACCATTCCGTGAAATTTAGCTACAAACGAGGAGTGTTTGTCCCTTACATTAATTACACATTCCATCATACGGGGAAACAAAAACCAACCTAATAACTTAAATGACAACTCATAGCATCGAATTTGTGACCATTTATAAGCTTGATAGCTATACTAAATGAATCCAATGCTGATCTCTAACTATTCTGACTAAAGAATTTAAAAAAAAACTGCATAAGCATAATAGAACTTTGGGGGAAGTTTTGAGGCAATTTGAGAGGTCCAAATTCACTTTTGAAAGAACATTCAACAATCCCTGTATGTATAGTGTAATATTCCTTTTTCAGTAATGTTAGCAATCAGCAATCTATTACAGAGATTGACTGAAGGGGAATTTATCAGATGTGTCACCTTCTCAAGGAAGTGTGAGATCTGGAGGTTATCCGGCCCTTTTCAGACTTTGTCTATAGAGCTTCTTGAAGAATCCCACCCAAAAGTGAGCTATAGAAATATGCAAACATATACATGAGCATACCATGAAGAGACAACATTATTCTATGAGCTATAAGACAAGAATATATGTATAGCCAATGAATAATGTTATAGCAGCAAAATGAGTACAAGTTCTTGAGGAAACATCAACTCAAGAAAGGCAATGCAAGCCTCAACAATACATGTACATGAATATGAAAGAACACTGCTATTTTTGCATAAACCCAGGCTATGAGGACGCAGTATATGATAGAATATTGTTGTAAAATGATGTCCATACATGAATATGACAATATATGGCTCAAATACAATAGGGGAGCAAAGCTCTAACCCTTAGGAATAATAATACATCAATCCTCCAAGGGATTGGCTGAAATATACAAAATGGAAAAATTTCTGGAGTAGCTGGGCAGCTACTACAACTCAAATCTAGAACTCAATGAAGAAGGCTAAAGATGATGAAAAATCTGAAGTAAACCTCTCCAATGGATCTCCAAAGTGTAAGGCTAATACTTACACTTGAGATCTCACCCTCCAATCAACTCTACAAAACCCCGCAACAAATGCACTATTAAAATAACGTAGTTACTGGAGAAAACTGCGTAGTAGGGGCAAGAATATGAGTTGGACTGATGCCAAGATCTGAAAATAATCTCCAAGTCTTCCAAAATGATCCTCCAAAGGAAAGAAAGACTCTCCCTCTGAAAAACAAGCAATGGAAGAGGTGTTGTGGAGTCTCCACTGCAACACCCTACAACACAGTATTATGCTACTGCAGCAATAACACTGTCTTGGAGGAGGATGCTTTGGCCTTCAGCCAAGAGATGTAGAGAATGAAGAACCAACCTTCAAGAGGCCTCTCAAGAAGGTGAGGAAATCCTAAACAGGAGTTTCTCGGCAATTCTTGCTAAGTAGCAAAGAATGCTCAATGTCTGAATAAACATGAAATCATAAACATATGCATGAATGGCAATGGCTCTCCTCCTCTCCATATATAGAAAATGAAGGTTCTCCATGGGCCCTACTTCGAATTAGGGTTTCCCTTCCTCTAGAAGCTTCCCTGCATGTAGTGCTTTCCACCTCATATCTTGCGTTGGTTGACTTGGTCAAACCTCTTTGCAAATATCTCCTTTCACACATGAGGGTGTGAAATCTGGTTCCATAGCTGATCCCTTTCCATACTAGAGAGATTTTATTTATGTTTTTAATATAATTGGGTCTCCTTACCCAATTATTCATCTCCTAAATGAATTTAGACAAAAATTAATGTTCCAATTTATTGAGGAAAAATTTGGAACATTACAGTCCTCCCCTCCCAAATGTTGCTTATCCCCAAGCAACTGCAAGGACAGAACTGGAAGGTATCCATTTAAGGCATGGAGTCTGAAATATGATGAGGAACATCTTCCTCATGTGGATCCTCCATCCCCAAGCAATCCTCCAAACAAAATGAGCCACCTCCCAACAAGGCAACTCCTGAAAATCTCCTTCCACCTCAAGCTCCAGAAATGAAGGT
This sequence comes from Pinus albicaulis, assembly GCA_034641835.2. Lineage (NCBI taxonomy): Eukaryota > Viridiplantae > Streptophyta > Pinopsida > Pinales > Pinaceae > Pinus > Pinus albicaulis. The sequence goes on along the minus strand of CM076572.1, from coordinate 502,170,936 downwards.
GGGCTGAAAATCTGAACTTGGAAAGCATCATAGCTCACCCCATGCCATCCTTCTCTCCAATCATGAAAAGTGTAGAGTGTATGCTGATCCTGGACTATAAAAGTATTTCCCTCAAATGGAAAAATGAAGGAAAATCCTCTAAAGAGTTCTCCTCCAACAATGAAGAACAAGTTGGCCCAAAACATATTATCCATGATGAATAGGACATGGTCATCATAGAATATCCAAATGAGAATTTTTCTGTAGGTTTTACATGATTCTACAAATTTCAAACAACATCTCAAGAGGACACAATACATTTTCACCCACTGCAACTTTAGAAAATTACATGGCAAGCAATGTACAAGATTCATCACATCTACTAAAAGATAGTAAATGGCTGAATGTAACAATAATACATGATCAAGCACTTGCCCATGGCTTTACAATGGATGAATATAAATCTCATGGCCCACCTCAAAAGTGAACAAACATTCGGCTATGGTGGCCATATCTCCTCCCATGCTCCCATTAGAACATGTAGTGCAGAAATTGTGAGAATTTTTCCCACACAAAGACACATCCAACTCATGTGCCTCTCTCATAATCATGCTTCTCATACAAATCTGATCTATATCAGAAAATGAAGTCATGATCAGAAATATCATGAAGAGAATGCTAAAGGTTTCATGTGGTGCAAGAAGGTACCAACAACTTCCCAAACAAGTATAGTGCAGTTTTAGAAGTTGCTGCTTGAGGAAAATACAAGACAAAATGTTTCTTTCTACATGGTTAATCATGCATGTCTTCATATGATACATGTTAAAGTGCAGCAACTGAACATACATGAGATCATAAAACATTTTCCCAAGGCCACAAAAGAGATGGCTACCTCCATCAGGTAGATTGGCCCAATAAAACTCATGGAGCAATGTGACAAGCTTACCCTCTTGTGAAGCAATGCACTGCATAAGAATGGTAAGAGTGTGAAAATAAATGAATGTATATACAAAATTCTCACCATATGCTGGAAGTAATATGGTGCATGGATCCATGAGTTAGTCATTCATAGTGTGTTGGCATGCTATGAAGAATAATGAACCTTTTGCTGCAAGAAGATAATCCTCCTCATGCTTGGAAACCCAAGTCATGCAGAATAGATGTCTCTATCATCATTACTTCCTCTTTGTTAATCAAGTGCAACAAATATGAACTGATCCTGGGACCTATGGGTTATGGATCCACCACATTTCTGCTGGGCACACTTCATCCATAAGTCTCTGCTCCAAAGTAGCTGACATGGCTGCTCGCTTGTGCAAACCAAGTGTGAAATTACCAAACTCCTTCTTTAACATATTCCTTGTCAAAGATTCTCTGATAGTGCTAGAAAAAATACCAGATACCTCCCAAGATGAGTTCTTCCAAATAATCAGGCTTAGCCAAGGGAGATTGAGGCCATATCCACACTCATCAACATCATACAAAGTGTGAGAAGAAAATCTGCCCTTGCTCTCCCAGAAACAAACCAAGCAACCAAACAATTTGCTGCCTCCCCATACCTCCATCATGCAACTCATGTGATGAAGACACAATGAATGATATGAGTAACACATCAACACCATGCATCCATACTCTATCCTGCTCAATGATGCAAGTATCCATCCATCTTTTCCCCATCCTCCTACTCTTAGGAAGAGTGTTTGCCAAGTGATGGCCAAACTCTTTCAAGAGTAACCAGCGCAGCCAAGCCTCCTGCTGCCTGGTGTCATAGATCTGCAAGTAGCCTCCTAGCTCCTTGCTCATAAACCACATCCACTCCTTGCCTTAGATTCTCTCTCCTTCTCTTCGTCTTGTTGTACTCCTCCCATGAGGGCTACCATCCTCCCAAATCATACTCCTGTCTTTGCACTTCATGGGATTTTGAAATGCAATTTTCTTAAGGATCAATGAGACCATATCAAGAACCAAATAGGTGGTAGGAAAAAACCTCCCATCATGATGTGTATGGCTGAAGGAATGCCCAACACAAGAATGAGAGATGTTATCCATCCTAATATGTCCTCCATCTTCTATCTGTTCTTGTGAGGAAGGAAGAAAGACATTGCGCTCCATGGTGTGTTGAAGTGCACCTCCAATGAGATCTCTCCTTGAGACCTCCCTCTTATCAATAGTCTTCCAAAACCAATGAAGTCTTGGGTCTGAAAGTATAATTTCCTCTTTAATTTGAGAAGATCTCATTGAGAAAATGTCATCTTGAAGGGAGAAAGGGTTTTTCACTGCAAGATGTATACCATCGTCCTTCAAGGTTTCAAACCCCAACCTCCAATGTGAAATGCAATCTGACAAAGGCTCATGAAGATGATGGTTTTCCTCTTCCTTGAAATTTTTCATGTTTCACAGCGCAGTGCAACTAGGTTTCTCTATGATAGCAATGGGAATTGACCCTTGGTCATTCAAAATCAAATCTCCACAAATTTCAAAAGAATTTTCTACAACAATAGATTCTGGAAATTCTTTCATATCTTGATGTGCATTTGGAACTTCTTGAAGGGCTACAAGAGTTCCTTCCTCAAAAGTGTTGGCTGCCCCAAATTTTGATGTATGTGGTTGCTCCTCAATGAGTGTGAAAGAATTATCACAAGGCTCTTCTAGTGGTGGTGTGATCTCTTCCTTCAGCTGGATGAAATGAGGAAAATCTAGAGTCTCCTTGAAGTGCCAGTTTGAAATCTATACTCAACGAGGTAATCACTCACTCGAGAATCTAATGATAGCCTCCAAATATCTTCCATGTGATGTCTTCTTCTTGATGAAATGCCAGAAGTACATGTGCTTCTCTTCTACTTATTCCCAATCTTATGACTCATGAGTTTCCTCTCAGTTGAACATAGATGAGAATAAACTCATCTTCTTCAACATTCTGATCTTTGCGGGGCAGACTCCTGAGGCCGGGCCTGAAGATGCATTGATACCAGCATGGTATTCCTTTTCAGGAATGTAGTATTGATCTATTCTGATTGATTGAAGGGGCATTCTTCCAGGATGTCATCACCTTCTCAAAAGTGTGGAATCCAGGAAGCTATCAGACCTTCAGGACTACTGTCTATAGATGCCTTGAAGAATCCCACCCAAAATGAGCTCGGCAATATGCAAACATATGTAAACATATCATGAAGAGACAACGTTATTTATGAGCTGTGAGACAAGAAGATGAACATACAGCCAAGAATAATGTTATAGCAGCAAAAGAGAGTACAAGTCTTGAGGAAACAACCTCTCAAGAAAGGCAATGCAAACCTCAACAATACATGTACATGAATATGAAAGAAACTGCTATTTTTGCATAAACCCAGGCTATGAGGACGCAGTCTATGATAGAATACTGCTGCAAAATGATGTCAATACTTGAATATGACAATATATGGCTCAAATACAATAGGGGAGCAAAGCTCTAACCCTTAGAAACAATAATACATCAATCCTCTAAAGGATTGGCTGAAATATACAAAATGACAAAAATGCCGGAGTTGCTGGGCAGCTGCTGCAACTCAAATCTGGAACTCAATAGAGAAGGCTGAAGATGATGACCAATCTGAAGTAAACCTCCTCCAATGGATCTCCTAAGTGGAAGGCTGATCCTTACACTTGAGATCTCACCCTCCAATCCTTTGAAAACCCTGTGACCAATTGCACCTGGAAAATAATGGAGATTCTTGGAGAAAAATACGTAGGGGGGCAAGAATATGAGTTGGCCAGATGCGAAGATCTGAAAATAAGCTCCAAGGCTTCCAAACTGATCCTCCAAAGGCAAGAAAGACTCTCCCTCTAAAAAACAAGCAATGGAAGAGGTGTTGTGGAGTCTCCACTGCAACACCCTACAACACAATATTATGTTGTTGTAGCAATAACATTGTCCTGGAGGAGGATTCTTTGGCCTTGAGCCAATATATGTGGGAGATGAATAACCAAACTTTAAGAGGCCTCTCAAGAAGGTGAGGAAATCCTAAACAAGAGTTTCCCGACAATTCTTGCTAAGCAGCAAAGAATGCTCAATGCCTGAATAGACATGAAATAATAAACATATGCATGAATGGAAATGGCTCTACTCCTCTCCATATATAGCAAGTGAAGGCTCTCCATGGGCCCTACTTCGAATTAGGGTTTCCCTTCCTCTAGAAGTTTCCCTCCTACGTTGTTCCATGTAGTGCTTTCCACCTCATATCCTACGCTGGTTGACTTGGTCAAAACTCTTTGCAAATATCTCCTTTCACACATGAGGGTGTGAAATCTAGTTCCATGTCTGATCCCTTTTCATACTAGAGGGATTTTATTTATGTTTTTATTTTCATTGGGCCTCCTCACCCAATTATTAATCTCCTAAATGAATTTAGACAAAAATTAATGTTTCAATTTATTGAAGAAAAATTCGGGACATTACATATAGTTTCCAGATAGTCTTTAATTTTCAAAAATGGACCACAAGAAGGCCTTCAAAAATCCATTCTCCCAGGATCACTCAAAAGCATAACAGAGGGTCCAAAAAGGAGGCAGAAACATTAAAAATAGGTGGTTTTTCAACCTTTTCTCCCAAATTGCAGCTTTTCATGCGAGGAGAGTTACTAATATATGATGTGATAATAAAAATACATCCATCCATGTAAATAAATCACCATTTGGTTGCCTATAAATAAAAATTCATGTGTCTATTACCCTTCTGCAATGATAAATTTCCAGAATTCTGCCAAAAATCATGAAAAATACCAAAATTACTCCAAAGACTTCAAAATTGGCCCTTTGACATCTAAAAGTGATAGGATATATAGCGAATGAGGCTTCAACCAGTAAATCCAAGTTTTTATTCTCCTTGAGATTCATTTGTGCCTCTTTATGCCTCTTTTTTGACTTGTTTCATTTTTACCTAAGAAATGGTATCCCTGGTTCGATAATGACTGTTCATGTGCCTTTGCCAATTGTTATCCCTTTCGGCCCTTTTCAATAATTTCTCTAGGTTTTCATTAAATCTTAATAGCCAAAGTTCTCTATCCTCATTAATCTCCATGGAAATGAGCTCATCAAATTTTAATACTCCAGGTTGATGAATTTGTTGTTTCTCTTGCTCCAATGCCTTTTCTAGGCCTCTTGTTCTTGGTATTTTTGCATGTACTTCAGCCTTCATCTATTGCATTGGGTCAACAATAAAAAATTTCTTACCTTTACCTCTTCTTGTTTCCATGTCTGATTTTTATGTAATTTGGAGGATTTGATCCATTTGCAATTGAAGATTTTCCTGTTCAAGGAAACTGATCCGAGATTTGGAAATGGAGAAGGCTTCTTTCCATTTTGCAATCTCTTTATCCTCCTCTTTGATGATGTCTTCAACTGATTTGACCTCCTCATGTTCTGATACCTCGGGATCCATTGCATTGAATCATCATGCTAATGCAAAAGAGGTTTCTCCTCTATCTAACATTGCTCATCATGGGTGTCAAATGTAAGTTACCTCCTGGTAGACTTAGGCACAAAAAATTTCCTTTTGCCTCTCTCATATGTATGAGAAAATCCCACAACATTAGGGAAATCTGAAAGTTGAATAGGCATATTGGAAGAGCCAGTCTCCATTGGTTGTGGTGATGATGTAATAGGTACGACAGAAAGCACCAGTGATAACCTTTCCAAGAAGTCTACCCATGTCATGTTTATGGAAGACAAGTGATGCAACACAATAAGATTGATAAGGCCATGATGAAAAATACTAGTATGATTATCTTCTCTTCTACTCTGGACCTTCTCATCCATATTAACCAAGCTCCTGTATAAATAATGAGGCAAATCAAGTGTTTTGACTCTGGTAAAGTGCATCAAAATAATGATGTGATACCAATATAGCCTAGAGAACCTTCCTTCACATGTAAAGTAATTCATTATGAATATCATCAACGGAGCATACTTGTTTCTAAGGTTTCTATAAGGAAAGAGGAATTCTGGATCATCTTTAACATGAGACTTTAAAAATTTCTTGTATTTTTCAATGTCAATATCCATACCCTTGGACCACTTCTCTCCCTCAGAAGGAATCCTTGTATCTGAAGAAATTAGGTCAGGTGATAAAGTGATCTCCATACTTGCAAGTGTGACCTTTCCCATGTTCTAGCTAGTTTCAAAAAGACTCGACAACTGAAGATGATACCCTCCTTCCATTAGCCTTTCATGAAATATTAAACATTTAGTTCTTTGAAAGCATATTTTGTCCAATGGTGAAGCATTGATGTCATGCATGGTGAATGGCTCAAGTATGTGATGGCACCCTCCTTTGAATATTTTCTTGTCACTTTCCATGGTGTTGGTCACTTATATAAATGTCACACCAAAACTGGGAGCATGAGCTTCGAAACATTTTGAGGATTTCCAAGCTTCAAAAAAACGAAATCTGTTACCTATAGGAGCGTAACAAGGTATCTACACTCTTCCAAGAGCATAAAAAAGGTATGTTTTCCTTCTCGGAAGCATAACACAAGACCAATCTCTCTCTCCAGGAGTGTAAGAAGTCTTCAAGCTCTGACAGGAGCGTAACCCACTATTTCTGCCTTTGCCACAGGAACGTAACATGAGATTTCTTCCACTCTACATAAGTGTAACATAGTCTTTATCCTTCTTCCAAGAGCATAACACAGTTTTTATCTTTCTTCTAGGAGTGTAACACTAGGTTTATTACTCTTCCCAGAAGCGTAACACGACTATATTTCATTGCCCAAAAGCGTAACAATGCACTGCTCTCAGTGAAAAAAAAATTCGATGGGTAACAAGTGGACTTTAATGCTTGGGGTTGGAGTTTTTTTAACATATTAGAAGGTAAATGAGACAGAGAGGCATTTCACACACATATCATAAGGTAATAATGAATGAATATGTTGTATGTTCTTGCCCTTTATAAGCTAGTGAAAAAAAACTTTACCTTTTTTTATGATATTACCATGACCTTTTAAATTTTTTTATAACTTGGACAGTGACTTGGTGGCTTTTCCAAACGAGGTCAGAAGACAGAGTAACATTTTTTTATCCCTTTGGAATGAAAGGTGACTTTATGGGCTTTTTTAAATTGACCTTGAAACTAAATTTCTCGTTTTCTGGAGACATTGAGAGTGTTTTTGAAGACCCTTTAATTTTCACATTGACCATGACTTTTTAACACAGATAAGATGTATTTTTTTTTTAAATATGAGAATGAATCTCTTTGCATTTGACTGGAAAAATAGGTTATATTGACCTCCTTTTAAGCTTCCACAGGCAATGATGAATTTTTGGATCCTTAAATGTGGTGGTGAGACAAAATTATTCTTTTCAATGAGGCAGTGAGACCGAAATGATATGATTTGAAATTTTTGGAACTTGAGAAATATGACACATGAGAGGTGGATTTTATTTCATATTAAAAAAAAGCTAGCTCCTTCATTAGGGTTTTATGAATGGAATGGGGGGTTGCTACCTTTAGAAGAAAATTTGAATATTTTTGAAAGCCATAAATGAGCCTAGACAGTGACCTATATGAATTGAAGCGACCTAACCCTAGAAAAATTCAGTGATGATGATGGAGATGACCTTGAAAACGACGGTGATGAATGAAATGAAGGAGAATCAAACATGATTAAGACCTCTTTAGTGAAACAAAAATATTTCGAGAACTGGTTCGAAAAAGTAAAAAAAATTGACCTATGACCTAATGGAAAACACCTGAAGGATTCATTTGATCACTGACATATGTGGGCCAACATTGACTCCAGCTGAGGATGGCAGCTCTTTCAGGAGGTATCAAGAACACCGTAGATCAGGTAGCCTAACCATTGGGTGATGGAGTCAAACTAGACTTTGAAAGACTTAAACAAGCTAGAAATTTTGACTAAAAATAATTGACTTGACTCTAACTTGACAATAGATTGAAACTTTTTGACTGTTTGAAAGAAAAAATGAGCTGTTTGCAAAAATATCATGGCCGTCTCCTTAGGCTTCAGAATTTTGCAACAACTTCCTTATTTATTGGGACATCAAATTTACAATGGTATGTACAATGGAAGTGAACTTCCTCTTTCATGATCAAGTTATATAGTGTTTGAGGAACATACCATTGATTGGTCCTCCCAACACTTCTCTTCCTTCAAGATCCTCTAGTAAAATTTATTGTTTCCTCTTAGTGCAATGATATTGTAAGGTCCTTTAGATTTTATAACTTCCCATGCTGACCCTTCTATTCATTCTGGGCATCCCAATGAAGGCCAACATCCCCAAGCTTGAAATCATCCGCTTTCATTTTCTTATCAAAAATATTTTTAATTTTCACACGAGGCTTTGAAGTATGACTGAAAAATTAATCTCTTGACTATTGTATATGGATCATTTGGTTGACAATTAAGACCCTAGGACTTCTACAACCTTTATCCATTCCAAGTCAACGTCGGGAGGAGATTTCAATGGATTTTATCACAGGTTTACCTAAGTCCAAAGGAAATAATGTCGTCATGGTGGTAGTTGATAGACTTACCAAGTATGCACACTTTTGTGCATTATCTCATCCATTTAAAGCAAGTACAGTTGCTACTACATTTGTGGATAGAATTCAAAAGCTACATGGAAGCCCAAGGGTTATTGTGAGCGACAGAGATCCCATTTTTACTGGAAATTTTTGGACGGAGTTATTTTGTTGTTTGGGTACTCAATTAGCTCATAGCTCATCTTATCATCCTCAATCTGATGGTAAAAATGAGATAGTAAATAAATGTTTGGAAGGATATCTTCGTTGTTTTGTATCTGATAAACAAACACAATGGGTCAAGTGGTTACCTCTCGCTAAATGGTGGTATAACACTTCCTTCCATACTGCAGCAAAAATGACCATATTTATGGCACTTTATGGATATCATCCACCATCAATCAGATCATCTTTAAGGGAAAATTCGAAGGTTCAAGCAGTGGAAGATCACATCAAGCATTAGCAAGAAGTTCTACAACTCTTAAAGGATAACCTAAATTTGGCACAAAATCGAATGAAACAATAGGCAGATCAACATCGCAGCGAGAGAAGTTTTGATGTAGGATATTGGGTATTTTTACGGCTGCAACCATACAAAAAAATTTCCCTCAAGGAAGATAAGAAGGATAATAAATTATCACCAAAGTAATATGGTCCTTACAAGGTGTTGCAAAAGATTGGTACTATGGCATACAAATTGGAGCTTCTTGCTTCTTCGCGAGTACATCCAATTTTCAATGTTTCATGCTTAAAGAAGGTTATAGGTGAAAATATTCCAATTCAAACAATATTTCCAGAACTTGATGAGGAAGGAAAAATCATATTGGAACTTGAAGCGGTCACGGAAACAAGAACTTGACAGCTACGGAATCGATCAATTTCAGAGTATCTCATCAAGTGGAAGAACTTACCCACCGAATATTCTACATGGGAGGATGAGGATTTTATACAGAAGCACCCATAGCTACTCAATCATTGAGGACAACACTTTTTTGAAGGAGAGGGGCATGTTGGGTCCCTATATTACTAGTATAGTCCTTTATTGTTGTTAGTGTAACCCCCTTATTGTTATTATTGTACCCTTGTAACCCCAAATATTTTTATTATTGTGCCCTTACATTATTATTGTTAGGTCAACTAGGATTATATTATGACCCGATGGATTCCTATATATAGAAGGAGGTTTTGGTCATTTGTATCATCCAAGAATTGTTCATTTATGTAATGTATTAGAGGTTTACCCCTCAAATTAGCTATTTCTAAGGCGTTGATCTCTCTTTTCTTATATTTTTGGAGTTGCTTACACAAATATGCACATTCATACACATCTCTACATGTTCTCTTATTGTTATTGTAAATTTTATTGCCTTCCACCGCCTCTACCACCATTGTTCTTTTATCCTCGCACTAAGGGAAATTAATGCTCCGCAAATTTTTGACAACCTTCTTGTTGCACAACAATTTTATGCATGCTTGTAAAAATGGATTAATCTTCTCTATTTCTTCCGATTCCTTCAATGTTCTACTAGATGTTAATTTTCCTCCTTTGTAGATTCCTTTCTGCTTCTTCAATAAAGGTCTCTTTTGCGCATTGAATATTAAAGCCTTCTTTGTTTCCAGGTGCTTTACGGATCCATACATCAGTGGTTGGTTTCTTTCCTTTATCTTCATTGGTAGCTACACCTCTCCTAGTAACCACATTCACACAGGATCTTCTTCACGAGTTTCTCGTTGAACCATATGAAGATACGCAGCTTCCCCGAAATTGAAGAAAAGATGTGTGAAGTTGCACACTATGAAACACTCTGGAACACGTCTGACCCAGTGCACTATAAGAAGAATAATATATTTTGGGTTTTATATGATGCTACATTGTACCAAGAAGTACAATCAAAGCTACAAATTTCTCCCACTATGTACGATCAATACAAAATGGTAGCAAACTTTAAGGCTATGTTTCACAATATCAATATCTACGCAAAAGGTGATATAGATGGATTTTGGTATGATCTACCCTATTTGGTGACCAAGGATGATATAATTAGATTGATAGTAGAATTTAAACCGGCCTGGTTGACCCCACCTACACCAACTAAGAAGTGAGCTTCAACAAGAAAATATATGGAGAAAGCCACCGAAAGTCCTGCAGAGGCAGTAATAGCAACGGTTATAGAGAAACCTACAGTGAAGGAACAGGCCCATACTACAACCGGAGAAACCGTTGAAACAATGACCATGCCTGATAAAAATGGTTCTGCACCGAAAGGAACATGTCCTCAAGGAGCGCATGCAACCATGGGTAGAGGGAGCGCTAAAAATATCCCAGACGCTAGACAACACCTTGAAGATCATTCAATAGACTCAGTGAAAAATTGATATGGCCGTTGAGGGGCCTACTACTAAAAATATGGTTCAATAAATGCAGAATGCAGCAGCGCAAAGCCTCGATTTAGTGGTCCCAATCCAGAATTTTGTTAAAATGCTTCAGGACAAGACTAAGGAATCAGTGCCTCAGTGACTCGGGATGAGTCACATGTTTGCGTTGGGAGCCTATTAGAGTGGGGTCCCCTGAGGCACAAGTTCTGAAGAAAATTTTCTATGATCTTTCATGTGTGCACAGTACAAATAGAGTTAAGGGGCTGTGGGGTGGGACAAAGTCCCCACTTTTGATTTAAATGGGATTAAATGTAAATTGTGGACCTCAAACCATGGTTTGAGACCATAGTATTCGCGCTAGGCATACATAAATAGATAGAGTATGTATAAGCTATAAGTAGCTAAGTCTAAGTTGATGATATTAATTTTCTAATAAGTTTATGCATCTGTAAGGTGTTATCACTCTCCCAAACTTCCTAAGGTTGAGAGTAGGATTGGAGAAAGGTAACCACAAACCAACTTTTAACCTAGGTAGCTAGCCCTACGCGGACGAGAGAGGCTTCTCTCTATGCCACTTTAGAGTAAAATGGATTAATGGATATAATGTTTTAGGCTAGTTATGATGGTTAATAAATTAAGTTTTTTGTTTGTTTGGAATTTGCTGGATAGCAATAATAGTTAGGAGACTAGGTCTAGGGTACTTATCTGAATTGAAAGGTTTAGTTTCAGAGGTAAGGGTGAGGCTAGGTTGGTAAGCTAAGAAACATGATTAATTTTCCATTTTTTATAGAGTGAAATGAGAGGGAATTAGAATGAGCATTAAATTGAATTCATTCATCATAAGAACAAAAAAATTGCATGAAAATCTTATGAAAAACATAGAAAGGAAAGCATGTTTTCTATCAATAAAACGATAAGATTTAGCATAAATAAGCATATATGTGGAAGGTAAGTAACATAAAATTAAACTTTATGATTTTTACAGAGAAAAAAAAATTCTCAATGGCATACCACTGGAGTCTCAATACTATGTCTGCAACACTATCCTTGATTTCATTAGCAAAATATTGTACAATAGCTCCATTGCAAATAAAAACTATCTAACCTATACAATGAAAAAAGAGAGTCTACTTATATAAAATATAGGTCTTAACACCTCACCAGGTAGAAATTCCATCCCAAAATGGGCCATAAATGCAAGAGATGAGTCATTTACTATTTTATAGGGAGGTTAGAAACCATTCCGTGAAATTTAGCTACAAACGAGGAGTGTTTGTCCCTTACATTAATTACACATTCCATCATACGGGGAAACAAAAACCAACCTAATAACTTAAATGACAACTCATAGCATCGAATTTGTGACCATTTATAAGCTTGATAGCTATACTAAATGAATCCAATGCTGATCTCTAACTATTCTGACTAAAGAATTTAAAAAAAAACTGCATAAGCATAATAGAACTTTGGTGGAAGTTTTGAGGCAATTTGAGAGGTCCAAATTCACTTTTGAAAGAACATTAAACAATCCCTATATGTATAGTGTAATATTCCTTTTTCAGTAATGTTAGCAATCAGAAATCTATTACAGAGATTGACTGAAGGGGAATTTATCAGATGTGTCACCTTCTCAAGGAAGTGTGAGATCTGGAGGTTATCCGGCCCTTTTCAGACTTTGTCTATAGAGCTTCTTGAAGAATCCCACCCAAAAGTGAGCTATAGAAATATGCAAACATATACATGAGCATACCATGAAGAGACAACATTATTCTATGAGCTATAAGACAAGAATATATGTATAGCCAATGAATAATGTTATAGCAGCAAAATGAGTACAAGTTCTTGAGGAAACATCAACTCAAGAAAGGCAATGCAAGCCTCAACAATACATGTACATGAATATGAAAGAACACTGCTATTTTTGCATAAACCCAAAGCAGGAGATGTATATGATAGAATATTGTTGTAAAATGATGTCCATACATGAATATGACAATATATGGCTCAAATACAATAGGAGCAAAGCCCTTAAGCTTAGGAACAATAATACATCAATCCTCCAAGGGATTGATGAAATATACAAAATGGAAAAAATGTCTGAAAGTTAGTGGGTAGTCACTTAAACTCAAATTCTGAACCAAATAGAGAATGCTGAAGATGATATGTCCCCTCTAGTGAACTCCCTCTCCAATGGATCTCCTAAGTGGAAGAGTGATCCTTACACTTGAGATCTCACCCTCCAATCAATCTGCAAAACCCCGTAGCAAATGTACTATGTAAAATAACGCAGTTACTGGAGAAAAATGTGCAGTAGGGGAAATAATATGAGTTGGACTGATGCCAAGATTTTCAAATAATCTCCAAGTCTTCCAAAATGATCCTCCAAAGGCAAGAAAGACTCTCCCTCTAAAAAACAAGCACTGGAAGAGGTGTTGTGGAGTCTCCACTGCAACACCCTACAACACAGTATTATGCTGCTACAACAATAATGTTGTCCTAGAAGAGGATGATTTTTCCTTGAGCCAAGATATGTGGGAGATGAAGAGCCAAAATTCAAGAGGCCTCTCAAGAAGGTGAGGAAATCCTAAACAGGAGTTTCTCGGCAATTCTTGCTAAGCAGCAAATAATGCTCAATGTCTGAATAGACATGAAATCATAAACATATACATGAATGGAAATGGCTCTCCTCCTCTCCATATATAGCAATTGAAGGCTCTCCATGGGTCCTACATCGAATTAGGGTTTCCCTTCCTCTAGAAGCTTTCCTCCTATGTTTTCCCATGTAGTGCTTTCCACCTCATATCCTCCATGGTTGACTTGGTAAAACCTCTTTGCAAATATCTCCTTTCACACATGAGGGTGTGAAATCTTGTTCCATGGCTGATCTCTTTTCATACTAGAGGGATTTTATTTATGTTTTTATTTTTATTGGGCCTCCTCACCCAATTATTAATCTCCTAAATGAATTTAGACAAAAAATTAATGTTCCAATTTATTGAAGAAAAATTTGGAACATTACAATCCTCCCCTCCCAAATGTTGCTTGTCCCCAAGAAACTGCAACGATAGAACTGAAGAATCTCCACTCGAGGCATGGAGTCTGAAATATAATGAGTAACATCTCCCCCATGTGGATCCTCCATCCCCAAGCAATCATCCAAACAAAATGAGCCACCTCCCAACAAGGCAACTCCTGAAAATCTCCTTCCACCTCAAGCTCCAGAAATGAAGGTGGGCTGAAAATCTGAACTTGGAAAGCATCATAGCTCACCCCATGCCATCCTTCTCTCCAATCATGAAAAGTGTAGAGTGTATGCTGATCCTGGACTATAAAAGTATTTCCCTCAAATGGAAAAATGAAGGAAAATCCTCTAAAGAGTTCTCCTCCAACAATGAAGAACAAGTTGGCCCAAAACATATTATCCATGATGAATAGGACATGGTCATCATAGAATATCCAAATGAGAATTATTCTGTAGGTTTTACATGATTCTACAAATTTCAAACAACATCTCAAGAGGACACAATACATTTTCACCCACTGCAACTTTAGAAAATTACATGGCAAGCAATGTACAAGATTCATCACATCTACTAAAAGATAGTAAATGGCTGAATGTAACAATAATACATGATCAAGCACTTGCCCATGGCTTTACAATGGATGAATATAAATCTCATGGCCCACCTCAAAAGTGAACAAACATTCGGCTATGGTGGCCATATCTCCTCCCATGCTCCCATTAGAACATGTAGTGCAGAAATTGTGAGAATTTTTCCCACACAAAGACACATCCAACTCATGTGCCTCTCTCATAATCATGCTTCTCATACAAATCTGATCTATATCAGAAAATTAAGTCATGATCAGAAATATCATGAAGAGAATGCTAAAGGTTTCATGTGGTGCAAGAAGGTACGAACAACTTCCCAAACAAGTATAGTGCAGTTTTAGAAGTTGCTGCTTGAGGAAAATACAAGACAAAATGTTTCTTTCTACATGGTTAATCATGCATGTCTTCATATGATACATGTTAAAGTGCAGCAACTGAACATACATGAGATCATAAAACATTTTCCCAAGGCCACAAAAGAGATGGCTACCTCCATCAGGTAGATTGGCCCAATAAAACTCATGGAGCAATGTGACAAGCTTGCCCTCTTGTGAAGCAATGCACTGCATAAGAATGGTAAGAGTGTGAAAATAAATGAATGTATATACAAAATTCTCACCATATGCTGGAAGTAATATGGTGCATGGATCCATGAGTTAGTCATTCATAGTGTGTTGGCATGCTATGAAGAATAATGAACCTTGTGCTGCAAGAAGATAATCCTCCTCATGCTTGGAAACCCAAGTCATGCAGAATAGATGTCTCTATCATCATTACTTCCTCTTTGTTAATCAAGTGCAAAAAATATGAACTGATCCTGGGACCTATGGGTTATGGATCCACCACATTTCTGCTGGGCACACTTCATCCATAAGTCTCTGCTCCAAAGTGACAGCACTTTGAGCTTATGCAAATAAGTCCCTGTCAATACCAAACTCTATTCTTTAACATGTTCCTTGTCAAAGATTCCTCTGATAGTGCTGAAAAAAATATGGAATACCTCCCAAGATGGAAGTTCTTCCAAATAATAATCAAATACCAAGGAGATAATTCCATCTCCTCCTCCTCCAACATCATACAAAGTGTGAGAGAAAATATGCTCTTGCTCTCCCAGAAACAAGAAAAGCAACAAAATATTTTGCTGCCTCCCCATACCTCCATCATACCAAACATGTGATGAAGACATAATGAATGATATTAGTATCATATCAAAACCATGCATCCATACTCTATCCTACTCAATGATGCAATTATCCATCCTCCTACTCTTAGAAAAAGTGTTTTCGAAGTGGTGGAAAAACTCCTTCAAGAGTAACCAGCGCAGCCAAGCCTCTTGCTGCCTTGTATCATAAATTTACAAGTAGCCTCCCAGTTCTCATAAACCACATCCACTCAACCACTTGTGGATTCTCTCTCCTTCTCTTCATCTTGGTACTCCTCCCATGAGGGCTACCATCCTCCCAAATCATACTCCTGTCTTTGCACTTCATGGGATTTTGAAATGCAATTTTCTTAAGGATCAATGAGACCATATCAAGAACCAAATAGGTGGTAGGAAAAAACCTCCCATCATGATGTGTATGGCTGAAGGAATGCCCAACACAAGAATGAGAGATGTTATCCATCCTAATATGTCCTCCATCTTCTATCTGTTCTTGTGAGGAAGGAAGAAAGACATTGCGCTCCATGGTGTGTTGAAGTGCACCTCCAATGAGATCTCTCCTTGAGACCTCCCTCTTATCAATAGTCTTCCAAAACCAATGAAGTCTTGGGTCTGAAAGTATAATTTCCTCTTTAATTTGAGAAGATCTCATTGAGAAAATGTCATCTTGAAGGGAGAAAGGGTTTCTCACTGCAAGATGTATACCATCATCCTTCAAGGTTTCAAACCCCAACCTCCAATGTGAAATGCAATCTGACAAAGGCTCATGAAGATGATGGTTTTCCTCTTCCTTGAAATTTTTCATGTTTCACAGCGCAGTGCAACTAGGTTTCTCTATGATAGCAATGGGAATTGACCCTTGGTCATTCAAAATCAAATCTCCACAAATTTCAAAAGAATTTTCTACAACAATAGATTCTGGAAATTCTTTCATATCTTGATGTGCATTTGGAACTTCTTGAAGGGCTACAAGAGTTCCTTCCTCAAAAGTGTTGGCCGCCCCA
Source organism: Pinus albicaulis (assembly GCA_034641835.2). Taxonomy (NCBI): domain Eukaryota; kingdom Viridiplantae; phylum Streptophyta; class Pinopsida; order Pinales; family Pinaceae; genus Pinus; species Pinus albicaulis. The sequence continues at coordinate 502,154,284 of CM076572.1, read as the reverse complement.
AATTTTGATGTATGTGGTTGCTCCTCAATGAGTGTGAAAGAATTATCACAAGGCTCTTCTAGTGGTGGTGTGATCTCTTCCTTCAGCTGGATGAAATGAGGAAAATCTAGAGTCTCCTTGAATGCTCTAGGTTGAGATCTATACTCAACAAGGTAATCACTCAGAATCTAATGATCCAAATATCTTCCATGCTCAATGTCTTCTTCTTGATGAGAATATGAAGTGCATGGTACTTCCTCTTCTACTTCTTCAATCTTCTTGACCTCATAGGTCTCCTCTGGATCTGAAAATAGATGAGAATAAAATCATCTTCTTCAACATTCTGATCTTCTTGGGCTTAGACTCACAGGCTGAGCCAAGAAAGATGCATTGATACCACTGTAGTATTCCTTTTTCAGGAATGTCAGCAATCAGAAATCTATTCTAGAGATTGATTGAAGGGGCATTTACTGGATGTGTCACCTTCTCAAGGAAGTGTGAGATCCGGAGGCTATCTGGACCTTTTCAGACTCTGTCTATAGATCTGCTTGAAGAATCCCACCCAAAAGTGAGCTACAGCAATATGCAAACATATACATAAACATATCATGAAGAGACAACGTTATTCTATGAGCTGTAAGACAAGAAGATACATATAGCCAATGAATAATGTTATAGCAGCAAAAGGGGTAAAAGTTCTTGAGGAAACATCAACTAAAGAAAGGCAATGCAAGCCTCAACAATACATGTACATGAATATGAATGAACACTGTTATTTCTGCATAAAACCAGGCTACGAGGACGCATTCTATGATAGAATATTGCTGAAAAATGATGTCAATACATGAATATGACAATATATGGCTCAAATACAATAGGGGAGCAAATCTCTAACCCTTAGGAACAATAATACATCAATCCTCCAAGGGATTGGCTGAAATATACAAAATGGAAAAAATGCCAGAGATGTTGGGCAGCTGCTGGAACTCAAATCTGGAACTCAATAGAGAAGGCTGAAGATGATGAAAAATATGAAGTAAACCCTCTCCAATGGATCTCCTAAGTGGAATACTGATCCTTACACTTGAGATCTCACCCTCCAATCAATATGAAAAACCCTGCAGCAATTGCACTATGGAAAATAATGAAGTTACTGGAGAAAAATACGTAGTAGGGGAAAGAATATGAGTTGGCCTGATGCCAGGATCTTAAAATAAGCTCCAAGGCTTCCAAACTGATCCTCCAAAGGCAAGAAAGACTCTCCCTCTAAAAAACAAGCAATGGAAGAGGTGTTGTGGAGTCTCCACTGCAACACCCTACAACACAATATTATGTTGTTGTAGCAATAACATTGTCCTGGAGGAGGATTCTTTGGCCTTGAGCCAATATATGTGGGAGATGAATAACCAAACTTTAAGAGGCCTCTCAAGAAGGTGAGGAAATCCTAAACAAGAGTTTCCCGACAATTCTTGCTAAGCAGCAAAGAATGCTCAATGCCTGAATAGACATGAAATAATAAACATATGCATGAATGGAAATGGCTCTACTCCTCTCCATATATAGCAAGTGAAGGCTCTCCATGGGCCCTACTTCGAATTAGGGTTTCCCTTCCTCTAGAAGTTTCCCTCCTACGTTGTTCCATGTAGTGCTTTCCACCTCATATCCTACGCTGGTTGACTTGGTCAAAACTCTTTGCAAATATCTCCTTTCACACATGAGGGTGTGAAATCTAGTTCCATGTCTGATCCCTTTTCATACTAGAGGGATTTTATTTATGTTTTTATTTTCATTGGGCCTCCTCACCCAATTATTAATCTCCTAAATGAATTTAGACAAAAATTAATGTTTCAATTTATTGAAGAAAAATTCGGGACATTACATATAGTTTCCAGATAGTCTTTAATTTTCAAAAATGGACCACAAGAAGGCCTTCAAAAATCCATTCTCCCAGGATCACTCAAAAGCATAACAGAGGGTCCAAAAAGGAGGCAGAAACATTAAAAATAGGTGGTTTTTCAACCTTTTCTCCCAAATTGCAGCTTTTCATGCGAGGAGAGTTACTAATATATGATGTGATAATAAAAATACATCCATCCATGTAAATAAATCACCATTTGGTTGCCTATAAATAAAAATTCATGTGTCTATTACCCTTCTGCAATGATAAATTTCCAGAATTCTGCCAAAAATCATGAAAAATACCAAAATTACTCCAAAGACTTCAAAATTGGCCCTTTGACATCTAAAAGTGATAGGATATATAGCGAATGAGGCTTCAACCAGTAAATCCAAGTTTTTATTCTCCTTGAGATTCATTTGTGCCTCTTTATGCCTCTTTTTTGACTTGTTTCATTTTTACCTAAGAAATGGTATCCCTGGTTCGATAATGACTGTTCATGTGCCTTTGCCAATTGTTATCCCTTTCGGCCCTTTTCAATAATTTCTCTAGGTTTTCATTAAATCTTAATAGCCAAAGTTCTCTATCCTCATTAATCTCCATGGAAATGAGCTCATCAAATTTTAATACTCCAGGTTGATGAATTTGTTGTTTCTCTTGCTCCAATGCCTTTTCTAGGCCTCTTGTTCTTGGTATTTTTGCATGTACTTCAGCCTTCATCTATTGCATTGGGTCAACAATAAAAAATTTCTTACCTTTACCTCTTCTTGTTTCCATGTCTGATTTTTATGTAATTTGGAGGATTTGATCCATTTGCAATTGAAGATTTTCCTGTTCAAGGAAACTGATCCGAGATTTGGAAATGGAGAAGGCTTCTTTCCATTTTGCAATCTCTTTATCCTCCTCTTTGATGATGTCTTCAACTGATTTGACCTCCTCATGTTCTGATACCTCGGGATCCATTGCATTGAATCATCATGCTAATGCAAAAGAGGTTTCTCCTCTATCTAACATTGCTCATCATGGGTGTCAAATGTAAGTTACCTCCTGGTAGACTTAGGCACAAAAAATTTCCTTTTGCCTCTCTCATATGTATGAGAAAATCCCACAACATTAGGGAAATCTGAAAGTTGAATAGGCATATTGGAAGAGCCAGTCTCCATTGGTTGTGGTGATGATGTAATAGGTACGACAGAAAGCACCAGTGATAACCTTTCCAAGAAGTCTACCCATGTCATGTTTATGGAAGACAAGTGATGCAACACAATAAGATTGATAAGGCCATGATGAAAAATACTAGTATGATTATCTTCTCTTCTACTCTGGACCTTCTCATCCATATTAACCAAGCTCCTGTATAAATAATGAGGCAAATCAAGTGTTTTGACTCTGGTAAAGTGCATCAAAATAATGATGTGATACCAATATAGCCTAGAGAACCTTCCTTCACATGTAAAGTAATTCATTATGAATATCATCAACGGAGCATACTTGTTTCTAAGGTTTCTATAAGGAAAGAGGAATTCTGGATCATCTTTAACATGAGACTTTAAAAATTTCTTGTATTTTTCAATGTCAATATCCATACCCTTGGACCACTTCTCTCCCTCAGAAGGAATCCTTGTATCTGAAGAAATTAGGTCAGGTGATAAAGTGATCTCCATACTTGCAAGTGTGACCTTTCCCATGTTCTAGCTAGTTTCAAAAAGACTCGACAACTGAAGATGATACCCTCCTTCCATTAGCCTTTCATGAAATATTAAACATTTAGTTCTTTGAAAGCATATTTTGTCCAATGGTGAAGCATTGATGTCATGCATGGTGAATGGCTCAAGTATGTGATGGCACCCTCCTTTGAATATTTTCTTGTCACTTTCCATGGTGTTGGTCACTTATATAAATGTCACACCAAAACTGGGAGCATGAGCTTCGAAACATTTTGAGGATTTCCAAGCTTCAAAAAAACGAAATCTGTTACCTATAGGAGCGTAACAAGGTATCTACACTCTTCCAAGAGCATAAAAAAGGTATGTTTTCCTTCTCGGAAGCATAACACAAGACCAATCTCTCTCTCCAGGAGTGTAAGAAGTCTTCAAGCTCTGACAGGAGCGTAACCCACTATTTCTGCCTTTGCCACAGGAACGTAACATGAGATTTCTTCCACTCTACATAAGTGTAACATAGTCTTTATCCTTCTTCCAAGAGCATAACACAGTTTTTATCTTTCTTCTAGGAGTGTAACACTAGGTTTATTACTCTTCCCAGAAGCGTAACACGACTATATTTCATTGCCCAAAAGCGTAACAATGCACTGCTCTCAGTGAAAAAAAAATTCGATGGGTAACAAGTGGACTTTAATGCTTGGGGTTGGAGTTTTTTTAACATATTAGAAGGTAAATGAGACAGAGAGGCATTTCACACACATATCATAAGGTAATAATGAATGAATATGTTGTATGTTCTTGCCCTTTATAAGCTAGTGAAAAAAAACTTTACCTTTTTTTATGATATTACCATGACCTTTTAAATTTTTTTATAACTTGGACAGTGACTTGGTGGCTTTTCCAAACGAGGTCAGAAGACAGAGTAACATTTTTTTATCCCTTTGGAATGAAAGGTGACTTTATGGGCTTTTTTAAATTGACCTTGAAACTAAATTTCTCGTTTTCTGGAGACATTGAGAGTGTTTTTGAAGACCCTTTAATTTTCACATTGACCATGACTTTTTAACACAGATAAGATGTATTTTTTTTTTAAATATGAGAATGAATCTCTTTGCATTTTACTGGAAAAATAGGTTATATTGACCTCCTTTTAAGCTTCCACAGGCAATGATGAATTTTTGGATCCTTAAATGTGGTGGTGAGACAAAATTATTCTTTTCAATGAGGCAGTGAGACCGAAATGATATGATTTGAAATTTTTGGAACTTGAGAAATATGACACATGAGAGGTGGATTTTATTTCATATTAAAAAAAATCTAGCTCCTTCATTAGGGTTTTATGAATGGAATGGGGGGTTACTACCTTTAGAAGAAAATTTGAATATTTTTGAAAGCCATAAATGAGCCTAGACAGTGACCTATATGAATTGAAGCGACCTAACCCTAGAAAAATTCAGTGATGATGATGGAGATGACCTTGAAAACGACGGTGATGAATGAAATGAAGGAGAATCAAACATGATTAAGACCTCTTTAGTGAACAAAAATATTTCTGAGAACTGGTTCGAAAAAGTAAAAAAAATTGACCTATGACCTAATGGAAAACACCTGAAGGATTCATTTGATCACTGACATATGTGGGCCAACATTGACTCCAGCTGAGGATGGCAGCTCTTTCAGGAGGTATCAAGAACACCGTAGATCAGGTAGCCTAACCATTGGGTGATGGAGTCAAACTAGACTTTGAAAGACTTAAACAAGCTAGAAATTTTGACTAAAAATAATTGACTTGACTCTAACTTGACAATAGATTGAAACTTTTTGACTGTTTGAAAGAAAAAATGAGCTGTTTGCAAAAATATCATGGCCGTCTCCTTAGGCTTCAGAATTTTGCAACAACTTCCTTATTTATTGGGACATCAAATTTACAATGATATGTACAATGGAAGTGAACTTCCTCTTTCATGATCAAGTTATATAGTGTTTGAGGAACATACCATTGATTGGTCCTCCCAACACTTCTTTTCCTTCAAGATCCTCTAGTAAAATTTATTGTTTCCTCTTAATGCAATGATATTGTAAGGTCCTTTAGATTTTATAACTTCCCATGCTGACCCTTCTCTTCATTCTGGGCATCCCAATGAAGGCCAACATCCCCAAGCTTGAAATCATCCGCTTTCATTTTCTTATCAAAAATATTTTTAATTTTCACACGAGGCTTTGAAGTATGACTGAAAAATTAATCTCTTGACTATTGTATATGGATCATTTGGTTGATTCTTCGTTGAATTTCATTGGGCTCACTATCAATCTCTTGCATAATTTTCATCACTGGTAGAGCTAGAGAAGAAGGGAACACTCTTTCAACACCATAGGTGAGCTGGAAAGGTGACACACTCATTGATCTCTTGGTGCTAACTCTATCTGCCCATAGAGCATTGGTGAGTTTCTTGTGCCAATTCCTCTTGTTTTCTTCCAACATCCTTTTAATTTTGTTCACTAAAGATTTATTTGACGATTCAGAAAACTAGTTGCCCTGAGGATAGTATGTTGTTGAATGACCAAGTCTATTGTGATACTTTTCAAAAAATTCAAACATCTTCTTAGACTTGAAGGTCGCTGCATTTTCAATGATAATCTTTTGTGGACATCCAAAGTGAGACAAAATATTGTTCTCAGGAAACTGAACGATAACAGTGTCGGTAACTTGTCTCGTGGGGATGGCTTCAATCAATTTGGTGAAATAATATGTGGTAGTGAGAATCCATTTGTGTTGAGCTGACGATGGAGGATGAATCTTGCCAATGAAGTCAAGTCCCCACTATTGGAATGGTTCTTGCACTTCAATTGGTTTCAGAGGTAAAGGCAATATCTTTCTCTTTCCCTGAAATATTTGGCATTCATGACAGCTCATGACTATTTTATAAACATTAGAAAATAAGACTGAACAATAGATGCCTACCCTAAAGATCTTATTAGCTGTAGTCTTCCAATAAATATGACCATCATAGTCACCTTTATGAAAATCTGCCATGAATTTTTCAACTTCTCCTTCAACCAAACAATTCAACAAAACTCCACCTAGATCTTTCCAATATATGACATCATTAAGAATACAGTACTTAATATCTTTTAACTTTAAATAGCTATCTCTACTACTTGGCAAGCTAGGAGTAGGATTTAAATGTTGTAATACATGTACTATATCATCATACCATGGTGATAAATAGAAAAGTTCAGCTACCTCAGGTAATTTTTCAGCATCTTGTTCTTTAGATAATGCAGTGATGAAATTCATATCCAAGGCATGAAGATTTGAATCTGCCATGAGTTTCGCTAAGCCCCATCCATTGATCAGCTTTGTGGGCTTGATCTCCAAATCATACTCTAACATATCAACAATCCATTTACCTCACCACCCTTCAGGATCATTCTGTGTAAGCACAACTTTGACAACAGTGCTTGGAACATATGCAATGATATGAGAATGTAAAACGTGGACTCATAATTCTTTCAATTCTTTGACTAATTCCAAGGCATGTTTCTCAATAACGTTACACTTCAAGGCTGCGTCTCTTATGGTTCTACTAAAAAAGGTGATGGCATGTTTTGTATTCTAATTTTTCTTTTTCATGAGGACATCAACAAGCGTATGTTACGAGGCAAATGAAAAAATGAAAAAATCAAGTGTATAATCTGTACTAATAAGGATATGAGCATGAGAAAAAGAAAACTTGACTTTATTGAATAATTTTTTCGCCTCTTGAGACCACTTTACTTCACCATTTTTCTTTAGCATGTCAGTAATCTGCCTTAAGTGTTTAGCAAGATTGGAAACAAGCCTCCTCAAATAATTTATTTTTCCATTAAATGACTAAATTTCCTTTTTTATCCTAGGATAATCCAAAGTTTGAATTGCTTCAATTATTGAAGGATAAATCCTAATTCCATATTTTGATATGATATGGCCCAATAGTCTACCTTCCTCCATAGTGAAAGGACTCTTCTTTGGGTTCAACGATATGCCAAAATTTCTACATCTCTCAAAGATTTTTTAAGTGTTGTAAGTGTTTCTCGTCTCTTTTTCAAAACATAGTGATATCATCAAGATAAATATCCAAAAATATTTCCTTTTTCATTGGCGAAAGCAATTTCCATTGCTTGCTGAAACGTAGCCTCTACATTCTTCAATTCGAAGGGCATTTTGGCGTACATGAAATTACCCCAAAGTGTAGTGAAATTTGTCTTTGCTTGATCATCTGGGTAAATAAGGACTTGATTTTATCCTGAATATCCATCTAACAAAGAAAGTCTAGATGATCCAACTACCCTTTGCAAAATATGATCCATTTTTGGTATTGGATAGTTTTCCTTTAATTATAGTTTGTTCAGATTTCTAAAATCAATGCATAATCTAATTTCTCCTATCTTTTTTATCATAGGTACTAGATTGGATATCCAGTCTAAAGAATATATAGGAACTATTATTCCAACAGTGAATAATCTATTTACTTCCTTCTGAATTGAATGGAGCAATTTGGGATTCATCCTTCTAAGCTTCTGGCGAAATGGTTTTTGATCTAGATTCAAAGGAACATCGTGTTGAATAAAACTTTTATCATAGACATTTAAATATGAATATTCCCAAGAAAATACATCTGAATATTGAGGCATAAACACTTCATATTTAGCTTTCATTTTTGGTGTTAACCATCTATAAATTTTGTTGTGCCTCATGAGGGCTAAATTAGTCTTTCGGCTTTCAAGAATTTTTTTTTATGAAAATATGTGAGTTCGTGAAAGCCCGTTGTGTTTGTTATTTTTCAAAGAATCATTTTCACTGACAAATATTTATAAAATTCTTTCAATTAGCCCTGCCATGACACAAATTTTTTTTTTTCAATCCTTTCTCCATCAATTCATTTCATAAACTCCTTTTCACCCATATTTTCATTCATCCTCACAATCACTTTCCCCCCCATTTCACTCTTTTTTCCTTCATTTTTCTTCATTCTCCCCAAAAACCCCTTTAAACCTTATAAGCCCACTTTATATGGTTTTAAACCCCTCTTTTTACCCTATCGGAACCTCTAAAAATGTCTAAAATACCCTCTTTTTAGGCCTTTTCCACTCCATTTTAAAATTAGGCCTTAAGCTCCTTAGGGCTTAAAACCTTCCACCCCTCTGCTCATAAAATTTCACCCACAACCATTCGCTAAGTCTAAGGCACTTCGTCTATATTTTACCCCATGCCTTTGCTTTCTTCGATATAACGCTAACCATTTATCCTTCAGATCTAACGAACAATGTAATCTCGACTTTTTCCTACTTCTCCCGACCATTCCCCTCTACTCGCCTTTCTCTGATATAATCTAGACCATTGATCTACCTGATCCAATGGCTCGCGCTGTCTCGCAGATCCTAAACTCTTCCCAACAAACATTCTGCCCCCTGACAATGTTTGCCCCTGATATAAACCGAGCCATTCATTATTTTTGATCCAACGGTGATCAAGCCTTCCTCTGCTTCATTCTCATTTCCCGATCATAACTTATTCATTGCCCCGTGATGAGATCTTGACTGTTGATCCTCTCGATCGAATGGTCATCGCTTTTTCACGTTTATACCATTCTCTCGCCCCTTTGTTCTTTTTTGCGCGTCCATGATGAAATCCTGACCTTTGATCCTCCCTATCCAACGGTCATCACTCTTTTGCCTTTTCACCGATCCTCTCCTCCATCTATTATTTGCGCAAACCTACGAAGTGATCTCGACCATTGATCCTCCCGATCCAACGGCTCATAATCCATATCACGCTCATTTCACCAAAAGGTTTAAACACCCCATTTTTGTGTGAAATAAGCGGTTTTTCCCTGGACAGGTGTCACCTGATGTCTGGTATCACATTAGAAAGAACCAAAACCACTTATCTCTTAGCCCTCATGCGAATACCACCCCGATATTCCTCAAAACCACCCTTTTCCATTAGCACCATTATTCAAAATTGTTCCCGTTTCTTCACAATTCCACCATGGAACCTTTCCCCTCTATGCATTCTCCCTAATTTGCATTGATCCTCCGCCCTTACCAAGCCTCTGAAGCAGTTTATACACAAGCACAAGTTTTATTAACGTTTTTATGATTTAGTGCAGGTTTAATGGTGGCCAAGTACACAGGCCCTCCCATACCCAAATATCAGTGGCTTGAACTCCCAGATGATGATCCTTGGGTTCCAAATATGAAAAAGGGATCCACATGGTTTGATTATCATTGTTTCATCAGTGCCTTGTGAACACTAGTCGACTAGCGAAACCCTCCAACGTAGAAGGGAAGACACCTGTACAAAAAGGAGAAGAAAATGAAGACTAAAGTTAGGAGAAGATTATGGATAAAACACAGTTAAAGAAAAATTAAGTAAAAGATAAAACAATTAATAAAGTGATAAAGTGAATGATGATAAAGAAGGCCTAAAGCCAAATCAGAGGCCTAATCAGAATTCAAAAGAAGATAATCAGAACAGATCAGCAGAAGAAGGCTTCGAAGGACAAAACACAGAAGCCATTACTCTTCCAAAGGACCAAAATGCCACCTACAGACATAATTTTCCTCAAAAGACACAAAAAGTTACTCCATGTCAGATATATTTGTAAAATACAGCTTAGAAGTTATTACAAGCCTACCTAAAATGCCTAAAAGTCAACAAAAGCAACCAAGTAGTTCAGAAATTTAATATAAACACAGAGTTAGACTTAAATATATTTTTGCCTTGGGTCTTGCATGGTCTCAAAGGCCAAAAAAATTAAACTTTGTCATTCATGAACCATTAGAGACCCCTCTTTTACTCCACCTCCTCATTTATCTATAAATATTGTATGAGGAGTTCATTGCTTTTGTTTTTTGGATTATCATTGAGGTGTAAGATAGTTGTTGAAGCTGTTGAAGTGTTGTTGAGTAATTGAAGAAAACTAGGCTGAGAAGAGAAGTTTTGAGCTGTAAAGACCTATTGCACTTAAAGTATGTAACTGGTTTGAACATCAATGATACACGTTTATTCATGGGATCCTATTCTATGTTAATGGTGATGTTATTCCTCACTATTTTTGTTTTTCCTTATGTTTTACATGCTGTCCAGTTTCTCTGATAAAGAACAAAAAATTTAGAGTAGGATTTACTGAAAAGTACCCTATTTCTGTCTGAAAGCTTTATATTTATGTTTTCCTCTGCTAAGGTATGTTTAGATGATTCTTAATTTCCCTTTAGGTTTATCCAACTTGTTGATTTGAGAATGATTCAATAGAGTATAACCAGTGAAGAAATGTTGGTGAGCCCATGTCTTTCTGTGTACAACTTGAGATATTGTTTTTGAATGTTCTTTTCAAGGTTTGATAAGTAGAGTTAACCCAGGGAATTTTATGGCTTTCCCTACCCTCTAGCTAGCTTTTAATAGTTAACTTGAAATATCCCTTGAGAGTATGTCAAAAGCAGGCTAGAATTCAAATTTTCTGTCTTATCTTAGGCTATTTTCCTTGTTCTCTTATATGTTTTCTCCTTTCTGAAAGTAGTCTTAGGATTACTGGATTGTTGTATGAAAATTTTTCTTTAATAAATTTTTTTCCAAATAATTCTATGGTTTGCCTTGTCCTTTGGCTTGCTTCAAACAGTTACTTTGAAGGGTTTTTCTTGTTTTAGTGAAGTTAATATATGCTTAATTGGTTGTTAGCTTTGCTTCTTTCAAAACATTTTAATGTTTCATATCACAATTCAATATAAAATATCCTTTGATATATATGAATTTCCCTATGAAAACTCTTGAATAAATATTGAACAATTAAATCCTTTTGTGACTCCATAATCCAATGGGTTGATATTGTTTGTTGACCTATCCTTTCTGCTGAAAGATTCTTCAATCTTCCCTCACCTTCACCCTTCATTTAACTTCTTCTATCAGTTATGTCCATCCCAACCAAAGAAACAAACAAGTTCTATGAGCTTCATAACTAACCTAATATCATAAACAAAGCATAAATATATATCCTTTAACAATACTTAATAGAGAGATACCACTCTGAATCTAGGAAGGCTATGTCCTAGGATTCCAAAGTGGTTCTGATGTGGCCCCTTGTAGCATTTATTCTTGCCAATCTTGTAAATCACAGGGAGCCAACATAGTGGCGACCATATTGGGGATATACTGAGTAATATATAACTTCACAACTCAAAAAAATCTCATTCTTAAAATGAATCAAGTGTCTGCCAAGATTGGTTCCTGATTGTTGATGGTGGACAACAATCAGTCCTAGAAAACAAGTAAAATATTCCACCTAGTGATTCCACTGATTTTCATTAGGCCTGCTGATTCCCCTTGGTTTCCCATAGACTCCACTGGGAAACTCATTTCATCATAAAAACATCAAAACCCTAGTTAAGAAGACTTTGTGGATTAAGTTTTCTTTCACAATTAGTTTTCCTTCAAAGACTGTCATACTTGGCTAAACTTTTTCTTATCTTTGGGTCTATATCCTGGCTTCTAAAAGAATCCATACTAGATCCCATCCTGACCTGAATCCTCCTGAAACAGGTGATAATCCTGAAAGTATTCTAAGGAAGTCTCATACATGTAAAAATCCAATTGTTGTCAGATCAATCCACAAAGCAAACTCTATCCCTAAAAATCTTATAGCTCTAAAAAATACCCAAGTTGACTTAACTCATATAAGAAGCTTATATAGAACTAAGTCACAAAGAGGTATAGACCAGATAAACCTTGAGTTCCTAGACTCACAAAAAATAAGAAGTAGATAAGCCACCCCTTCCACACCTCTTGATCTTCATTTCATTCGTAATTTTGGCTTCTCGCATCCTAAATCTGCTCAACAGTACTTAGCTGGTCCAAATACTTCTGTTATGCCCACTCATACATCCAATGTTCAAACCACTCCACTTGTAAATCTTCTATTTCTCCCACAACTTCATATCATGGCAACATGGTATGCTCCTCTAGTCCTTCCTTTATTGTTACGTATTCTGCCACAGGACTATCAGTCCAATATTCCACTATATGATGCTAGTAGTTCTACTACAGCTCAAAAACATGTGGATAGAATAAATGATTAGTTTGGCATGCAAGAAATAGATGATGAAACCATTAAACTTAGAATGTTTGCTCAAAGTTTAGGGGGAGAAGCAAGAAAATGGTTCAAAAGCTTAACCCCTAAAAATATCAATGACCTCCCCTTTTTTCATCAATTATTCCTAAACAAATGGGAAGTCAAAAGAAACCCCCTTCAAATCCTGTCAGAATACAATGATCTTAAAATAAATGTTGGAGAGATTGTCCAAGATTATTGCACTAGATTCAATAGTGTTTATAATGCACTCCATCCACAAATGAAACCCCCACAAGGCTTAGCCTTAATAAATTTTCCTGAAGGATTTGACCCAAACATGTGTTATCAGTTAAGAGAGAGAGAACCCCTTACATTAGAAGACATTCAGAAAGGGGAAGTAAGTGTAGAAGCTAACCTTAATGCCAGAAGGGCTAGATTGAAAGCAGAAAAAAAGGTTACCTACAAAGATGAAGCTAGACCTTCCACATCAGAATCCAAAATTTATAATTTGGTCAAAACCATGGGAATGATGATGGAAAGAATGAACATGAATTAGAGAGTATATCCTAAAGAAAACCAAACAGCTCCTCAAAATAAAAATTAGAATCGGAACTTTAGAAGGAATCCCCCTCAAATTAGACAAAGAGGCCCTGATCAACAAGTCAAACCTCCTTTTCAACAGAATTATGTTGATGAAGAGGGGGAAACAATAGAAGAAACAACGGAAAATCACATGAACATGCTGGGAGTAAATGATTAGGATAATGTTTTCCTCAATGTAGAAGAACAAGTCATGTACTTACCTGATGAAGAAGAAGGCCTAGAATCAGAAGATTATAAACTAGGCTTTGAAAATTCCATAATGGAAGTGCACAAAGAATATGACTTGAGAAGTAGAAAATACCAAGACACTCCCAAGAAGAAAACCTCTGAAAATTCTACCAAAAACATCCCTGTGAATACTTCCAAAAAGACATCTGGAAGCAAAAACACAGTGGCTAAAAGTTCTGATCAAAACAAGGTAAAAAGCACCCAGATTCATGAAGAACACAGTGGTGACCCTAGCAGCATTAGCACTTCAGCTAATGCTCCTGAAAAAACGAGTCTAATTGATGTAAATAATAAAAACCAGCAAACTGATTTTGTTGAGAGAACAGTGACTAAAAAGGTTGAATTGAACATTTCCAAAACTCAAACTCATTTTAGCATAGAGAGTGAAATCGCCAAGATAAAAATCTCTATCCCTCTCATTGAATTAGTCACTCAAGATGTATATAGGGCCCAATTGTTAAAATATTTGAACATAGGAGATCACAGTGACTTTGTTAATTTAAATGATGACAAACCTGAGCTTCTGTTTGGACTAGAAGTAGAAGGAATATTTCAAGAAGGAGCAGTTCCTCCTTTTTATGTCAGTTTAAACATCCATGATAAAATTTTACACAATGCCATGCATGATTCAGGAGCATCACATAACCTAATGCCCAAAGTGATAATGGAAAAACTAGGCCTTGAGGTAACCATACCTTATAAAGATTTATGCTCCTTTGGTTCGAGAAGAGTTAAATGCCTAGGCCTAATAAAGGATCTTTGTGTCAATTTAGCACAAATCCCAGCTAAAAGCTTAGTGATGGACATTTTTGTGGCTGATATACCCCCCAAATATGGCATGCTTCTTTCAAGATCTTGGGGTGCTAAGTTGTAAGGCATGATGCAAATGGATATGACTTATGCCACCATCACTGTATTCAGTCAACCTATAAGACTTTATAGGGAAGCACACATGAAATACATGTTGAGTAGCTAGGAAAGACCAGAAAAATCCCCTCTTTATTCTATACATACTAACCTTGACTCATTCATTCTGTACAATAATGAGATTCCTAATAAGCAAGGATTAGAAAATGAAACATCAGCCAACATAGTGGCAGCCATAGAACAAGAGGAAGGGAAAGAAAAATCATCCAAACATTTTGCTAATTCAGAAAAACACAGCAAACAAAATAAAGGTCTTGAGCAACAAAATAGTCATCAACATCGTCCGTAAAAGAGAAAATCCTCAACACATTGAAAATCTTGAGGAACAAGACACAGAAAAACATAGTGCAGATCCTAAAAAAGAACACAGTGATGATCAAAATAAACAAAACAGAGAGGGAAAAGAGGAAAATGATGAGTCTAAAAACAGTCCCCTTTGGAGCATGAGTTTTAATGCGTCTTGTACTAAAACTGGTGCAGGAGCAGGAATATGGGTGCACAATACTGAGAACAATCATGCAGAAGGACATTCATACAGATTAAAATTTAATTGTACCAACAACATAGCAATATATGAAGCACTCCTATTAGGACTACAATTTCTTTAAAAACTAGGAGCCAAGAGGATAATAGTTCATGGAGATTCAAAATTGATAATTAGGAAAGTGAATGGAGAATATACTGTTAAACATCCCAGACTGAGATCCTATAGAGATGATGCTATGGACTTATTAAAATCATTTGTTGAATTTCAACTTAATTTTTTCCCTAGAAACCAAAACATCCTTGCTAATGGATTAGCCTTTGCTCCTAGTACATGTCTGAAACCTTATGAAAGCAAACAATACACAGTTCAAGTCAAATATAGACTAGAAGTCCCAGACAATGAAAAATGCTGGAAAGTTTTTGAAGGAGATAAACAAATAGAAGACTTCCTACAGTCCAGAAATGAATTTAAAATGCCAAACTCAAATTCAGAGTATGAAGAAGACTATCTTACTGAGGAAAAATCACTTTTTAAAGAAGAAGAAACTCCTAATATTGCTGATATAAATCTGTGAACCAAAGTACGCAAACATAAAACAGAAAAACACCCAGATTTTGAAAAAGAAGATCTAGAAGTGTTGCAATCCAAAAATGAAAACGTGCCAAAAGGATTGGTCCCTTTAGAAGAATTTTTTGACTTCAACGATGTTGCAAAAAATCCAAAAATAGAACCTACTAAAGATGAAGTAGAAGAGTGCAATATAGGTAGTGAAGAAAGGCCTAAAATGATCAAATTATCCAAAACACTTCTAGCTCACATTAAACTGAAATACCTTGAGCTGTTTAGAGAATTTTATGATGTGTTTGCATGGAGTTATGAAGATTTGAAATCATATGATACAGAAATAATTCAACACAAGATACCCCTAAAAAAAAACCAGAATCCTTATAGACAAAAAATGCACAGAATCAACCCTGTTCAATTACCTCTGGTTGAGAAAGAAATTATGAAAATGTATGATGCTGGAATTATAGTCCCTGTTATATACTCAGAATGGGTATCTAATCTTGTATTAGTTAGGAAGAAAACAGGAGAGATAAGACTTTGTATTTATTTTAGAAACCTAGATAAAGCCTCCTTAAAGGACAACTATCCCTTGCCCAAAATGGATCATATCTTATAAAGGGTAGTAGGTTCTAAAATAATTTCTTTGCTAGATGGATTCTCAGGTTACAATCAAGTATTGGTACATCCTTATGATCAACTTAAAACAACCTTCACCACACCTTGGGGCACTTTCATGTATGTGAAAATGCCTTTTGGTTTAATTAATATTGGTGCCACATTCTAGAGATCCATGGATATTTCATTCTCAGAAGAAATAGGATACTTCATAGTGATTTACTTAGATGATATCACTGTCTATTCCAAAACAGATGAAGAGCACCTAATGCACCTAAGAAAATTCTTTGAGAAGTGTAGAAAGTATGGTTTATCATTAAATCCCAAGAAAACATTGTTTGGTCTCCAAGAAGGCAAGCTTCTTGGACATATCATATTTGAAGAGGGAATAAAGATAGACCCAAAAAGGATTGAAGGTATATTGCAAATCAATCATCTTATAAACATCAAAAAACTTCAATCTTTCATTGGAAAGATTAATTTCTTGAGAAGGTTCATACCCAACCTAGTTGAACTCCTTAGAAACATGACAAACATGCTTAAAAGAGAAGCAGTTAAATGGACCTTAGAAGCAAAGAAATCATTTGAGTTGGTAAAACAAGCACTTACCAAAACACCAGTTCTCATTAGTCCTGACTTTGCAAAATATTTCTTCATATTTTCATTTGAATCAGAACACACAATGGTTGTTGTCCTCCTACAGAAAAACATGATGGGACAAGAACAACCTATTGCATTTTTCAGAAAGGCATTAAGAGATGCACCTTTGAAGTATAATATAATGGAAAAACAAGTCTTTTACTTGGACAAAGCCTTAAAAGACTTCAAATTTTACATTTTACACTCACACATTATACCATTTGTGCCTCATTTAGTGGTAAAAGACATCTTGACACAAGATCTTGATGGCAAAAGAGGAAAGTGGATCATTGTAATACTATAATACGACTTGGAAATGAAGCCCACTAAGCTCATCAAAGGCCAAGGATTAGAAAACCTTATGGCTAAATCCAACTTTCAAGCTCATGATATAAACATGTTTAATGCATTAGATGAACAGGAGTAGTTGGCAGGTCAACTTATCGAAGATCATTTTCTGAATTCATCTTGGTATGTTGATATTTTGTATGTGCTACTCAATCTTAATGTTCCTCCTAGTTTTTCTAAAAAAAGGAAAGGTTTTTAAAGTTAAAAGCTGTAAATTATTGCATTTTAGATAAATTTTTATATTGGAAAAATGCTAGTGGATTATTTCTTAAATTTTTTCTTGAGAATGATGTAGATAAGATCGAGCATGAGTTTCATGAAGGAGAATGTGGAGGCCACATCTACTGGAAGACTACTATGAATAAAATCCTTATAGATGGCTATTATTCGCCCACCCTCTTTCAAGATATCCACAAAATGGTCATTGCTTGTCATAAATGTCAAATCTTTGAAGGAAAAAGAAAATTGCTTCCCTTACCTCTGCAACCAATCACTATTGAAGCTCCTTTTCAACAGTGGGGTCTACACTTCATTGGGGAAATCCATTCTGCCTCATCAGCCAAACATAAATGGATCCTCATACCAACTGATTACTTTACCAAATGGATATAATCCATCCCTTCTAGGAATGCCACAGACTCAGTCATCATTCCATTCCTTGAAAATCATATCTTGTCTAGATTTGGTTGTCCTAGGAAAATTATCACAATCAATGCTGCTGCATTTAGATCCAAGAAGATGGTTTATTTCTGCCATAAATACCAGATTGAATTATATCATTCCACTACTTATTACCCTCAAGGTAACAGGCTAGAATAATCCTCAAACAAGAGTTTGGTAAACATAATAAAGAAGTTGTTACAAGCGAATAAGAAATCATGGCACAACAAGCTAGTACATGCACTATGGGCAGACATATTGACAGTCAAAAAGTCAATTGGAATGTCCCCTTACCAGCTAGTCTATGGAGTAGATGCAATATTTCCAACCAATCTAGGAGTGCCAGTCATGAGGTTGATCCAAGAAGTACAGTCTGAAGAAGATGAAAATACAAGAAGAATAAACCAGATTGTTCAGTTGCAGCAAACCAGAGAGGAGGTCTACAAAAAAGCACAACAAGTACAAGAAAACATCAAGAAGTTGTTTGATAAAAGAACAAAGGCAAGTGATTCTAAAATTAGTGACAAAGTTTTGAAATGGGATTCCAGGAAAGAAGATAAGGGAAAACATGGAAAGTTTGAAAATTTATGGAAAGACCCTTATCTCATCCAATTTGCTATAGGAAACAATGCATTTTTTCTTCAATAGATGGATGGAGCTGAACTTCCTGGAGGTCCTGTCAATGGTAGGATGCTCAAACATAATTTTTGTTAGGGTTTTTGTTTAAAGTTCTTTTTGAATTCATTGTAAATAACATAGCTTGAAATAAATATGAAAAATACAAAAAACACTAGATAAAGAGAAAAAGAGGGAAGATAAAAAGAAAAGGTACAACCGCATACCAAAAAAGAGAAAAATTTGAAAGTGTGCAAGTCAAAATGCCACTGCTTGAAAAGAAACTGTTATTTAGTAATACAGCCTAATCATGACTAAGTAAATTTCAATTTTTTGCTGATAGGTTAGTGAAAACAGATTTTCCAAACAGTGTAATCTTGGCTTATCAGTAGAAAAGATTAGGATAGAAAAGAAATGGTTCTAACAAACTCAAAATCTGAACCAAGAAAGGAAAGAGAAATGGCTCCAAAAGATCAAAACTTGAGCCAAAGAAAGAAAGAAGGATGCTTAAAAAATTTTAGATCTTAAGCTTTCAAAGTTTTGTTTTAAATTTTCTGCAAATAAATTCTATGTGCAACTTGTACATAATGCCATAGCCCCCATAGAAAATCAGACTATCTAATCCTAATTTGACTGTGTTTTAATTTTTTTGTCTTAGAAATTAGAGAATGTAAATCTATCAAACAGTCTAATATTGATAGATAGTTAGAATAGGTAGAGAAACAATGAGTTCAACTGTCTAATCTGAACTCATGGAAGTAATAAGGATAGAAATAGATCAGTTTATTGCTTTCAAATAAAAGAATAAAATGTTGATGTCGAAAGGGTTTGCAAGTCCAAGCGCACCCACTGAAGAATTTTTTTTAGGAAAAGTAGGATGTGTAGGTAGAAGTTTGGGAGAAAAAACATCCGATTATGTTATTACATATCATCTTTTTAAGCAACATGATCAAAGAAGGCAGAGGTTTTCAAAATGCAGCAAAACACAAGGCACTGGTCTACTTTCTAGAGATTTATCTCTAAGGTTCTTGACACCTCCAAGGAGCTGCCCTCCCCAAGTGGAGCCACTGTTAGCCATCTATAAATTTTGCTATACCTCATGATGGCTAAATTAGTCTTTCGGCTTTCAAGGAACAAATTTTATGAAAATATGTGAGTTCTTGAAAGCCCGCTGTGTTCGTTATTTTTCAGAGAATCATTTTCACTGACAAATCTTTATAAAATTATTTCAAGTATCTCTGCCAAGACACAAAGAAACCTGTTTTCAAGCCTTTCTCCATCAGTTCATTTCATAAATTCCTTTTCACCCATATTTTCATTCATCCTCACAATCAATTTTCCCCCCATTTCGCTCTTTTTTCCTTCATTTATCTTCATTCTCTTGAAAAACCCCTTTAAACCTTATAAGCCCCCTTTATATGGTTTTAAACCCCTATTTTTACCCTATTGGAACCTCTCAAAAAGTCTAAAAAACCCGCGTTTTAGGCCTTTTCCGCTCCATTTGAACATTAGGCCTTAAGCCCCTTAGGGCTTAAAACCTTCCGCCCCTCTGCTCATAAAACCACACCCGCGACCATTCGCTAAGCTTAAAACACTTCTTCTATATTTTACCCTGCGCCTTTTCTTTCTCCGACATAACCCTAACCATTGATCTTTCAGATCTAACAGCTAGCGCACTCTCAGCTTTTTCCTACTACTCTCGACCATTCCCCTCTACCCACCTTTCTCCGATATAATCCAGACCGTTGATCTACCTGATCCTACGGCTCGCGCTGTCTCGCAGATCCTAAACTCCGTCCGACAAACATTCTGCCCCTGATTATGTTTCCCCTTGATATAATCCTAGTGGTTAATTATTTTTGATCCAATAGTGATCAGGCCTTCCTCCACTCCATTCTCATTTCCCGATCATAACTTGTTCGTTCCCCCACGATGAGATCTCGAGCATTGATCCTCCCCATCCAAGGGTCATCGCTTTTTCACATTTCTACCATCCTCTCACCCCTTCATTATTTTTTGCGCATCTGTGATGAAATCTTGACCATTGATCCCCCCGATCCAATGTTCATCTCTCTTTTTCCTTTTCACCCATCCTCTTTCCCATCTGTTATTTGCGTAAACCTGCGAAGTGATCTCGACAGTTGATCCTCCCGATCCAACAACTCATAATCCATATTGTGCCCATTTCACCAAAAGGTTTAAACACCCCATTTCTATGCGAAATAAGCAGTTTCACCCTGGACATGTGTCGCCTGATGTATGGTATTGCGTTCGAAAGAACCAAAACCACTTACCGCTTAGCCCTTGCACGAATACAACCCCGGTATTCCTCAAAAATACCCTTTTACATTGGTGCCATTATTCAAAATAATTCTTGTTTCTTCACAATTCCGCCATGCAACCTTTCCCCTCTATGCATTCTCCCTCATCTACATCACTCCTCTACCCTCACCAAGACTTTGAAGCAGTTTATCCACAAGCACAAGTTTTATTAACATTTTTATGATTTAGTGCAAGTTTAATTGTGGTCGAGTACACAGGCCCTCCCACAGCCAAATATCATTGGCTTTAACTCTCGGATGACGATCCTTGGGTTCCAAATATGTAAAAGGGATCCACGGGGTTTGATTACCATTGTTTCTTCAGTGCCTCATGAACACTGGTCGACTAGCAAAACCCTCCAGCGCAAAAAGTAAGACACATGTACAAAAAGTAGAAGACAATGAAGACTAAAGTTAGGAGAAGATTATGGATAAAACAAAGTTAAAGACAAATTAAGTAAAAGATAAAACAGTCAATAAAGTGATACAGGGAAAGATGATAAAGAAGGCCTAAAGCCAAATCAGAGACCTAATCAGAGTTCAAAAGAAGATAATCAGAACAGATCAACAAAAGAAGGGTTCGAAGGACAAATCACTGAAGCCATTACTCTTCTAAAGGACCAAAATGCCACCTACAGGCATAATTTTCCTCAAAAGACACACAAAGTTACTCCAATTCAGAGATATTTGTAAAATAGAACTCAGAAGTTATTACAAGCCTACC
The DNA here is from genome assembly GCA_034641835.2 of Pinus albicaulis. Classification (NCBI taxonomy): domain Eukaryota; kingdom Viridiplantae; phylum Streptophyta; class Pinopsida; order Pinales; family Pinaceae; genus Pinus; species Pinus albicaulis. The sequence continues at coordinate 502,132,903 of CM076572.1, read as the reverse complement.
TAAAAAGCCTAAAAGTCAACAAAAGCAACCAAGTAGTTCATAAAGTTAATATAAACGCAAAGTTAGACTTAAATATATTTTTTCCTTGGGCCTTGCATGGTCTCAAATTTCAAAAACATTAAACTCTCCCATTTATGAACCATTAGAGACCCCTCTTTCACTCCACCTCCTCATTTATCTATAAATATTGTATGAGGATTTCATTTATTTTTGTTGGTTGGATCATCATTGAGGTGTAAGATAGTTGTTAAAGTTGTTGATGTGCTATTGAGTAATTGAAGAAAAATAGGTTGAGAAGAGAAGTTTTGAGCTGTAAAGACCTGTTGGACTTGATGTAACTATTTTGAACATCAATAATACAAGTTGATTCATGGGATCCTGTTCTATGTTAATGGTGATGTTATTCCTCACTGTTTTTGTTTTTCCTTATGTTTTACATGCTGTCCATTTTCTCTGATAAAGAACAAAAAATTTAGAGTAGGATTTACTGTAAAGTAACATATTTATGTCTGAAAGCTTTATCTTTATGTTTTCCTCTACTAAGATATGTTTAGAGGATTCTTAATTTCCCTCTAGGTTTATCCAGCTTGTTGATTTGAGAATGATTCAATAGAGTATAACCAGTGAAGAAATTTTGGTGAGCCTATGTTTTTCTGTCTACAACTTGAGATATTGTTTTTGAATGTTATTTTCAAGGTTTTCTAAGTATATTTAACCCATGGAAGTTTATGGTTTGCCCTGTCCTCTGGTTAGTCTTTAATAGTTGCCTTGAAATATCCCTTAAGAGTATGTCAAAAGCAAGCTAGAACTCAAAGTTTTTGTCTAATCTTAGGCTATTTTCCTTGTTTTCTTATATGTTTTATCCTTTCTGAAAGTAGTCTTAGGATTACTGGATTATTTTCTAAAAAGTTTGCTTCAATAAAAGTTTGTCCAAAGAAGTCTATGGTTTGCCCTGTCCTTTGGCTTGCCTCAAACAATTAATTTTAAAGGCTTTTCTTATTTTAGTGAAGTTAATAGATGCTTAATTGGTTGTTACCTTTGCTTCTTTCACAAAATTTTAATGTTTCATATCACAATTCAATCTAAAATATCCTTTGATATAGATGACTTTCCCTATGAAAACTCTTGAATAACTGTTGTACAATTAAATCCTTTTGTGACTCCATAACCCAATGGGTTGATACTATTTCTTGACCTATCCTTTCTGCTGAAACATTCTTCAATTTGACCTCACCTTCACCCTTCAGTTAAATTCTTCTATTAATGATGTCCATCCCAACCAAACAAACAAACAAGTTCTCTGCGCTTCATAACTAGCCTAATATAATAAACAAATCATAAAGATATATCCTTTGAAAACACTTAATAGAGAGATCCCTCTTTGAATCCAGGAAGGTGAGGTCCTAGGATTCCAAAATGGTTCTGATGTGGCCCCCTGTAGCATTTATTCTTGCCAATCTTGTAAATCACAGGGATCCAACATCAGGAATCAAAGATTTTGAAAACTTCACCATATTTGGCTTTTCTGAAGTGCCAATATTTAGATCTTCAACTCCCACTTCTGTTGGCGACATAGTAGGATTTTTTGCAACATCATCATGGTCAAAAGGTTCTTCCAAAGGGATTAAAACTCTTGGAATGGAGTTATCTTTCAACTGAAGCACATGCATCTCTACTGCATGGATTTCTTGATCATCTTCATAGCACTTTTTGTCCATTTGAGAATTTACAAACTCTTATTCTGTATGCAAGAATTTGTTGATCTGTTTGTTATATTGAAACACTTGCCAATACTGAACATTATCTGGGACAGTAGGGTGGTGTTTTACATTTATCTCATACTTCTTATTAGGATATAATGGAATTTTTAACATTCTGGACAAATTGGCTAGAGAATCAGCAATAAAATTTCTTTCTCTAGGAATCAAAGATAAATTGTACTCAAAAAATGTCTTCAGAATGTCTAGCACTACGTTTTGGTAAGCTCACATCCTTGGATGCCTGGCCCGATATTCCCCTTTGAATTTCTTTATCACTAACTCAGAGTCACCATATACATAAATCTTCTTTACACCCAGCTTCTTGAGAATTTTTAGACTGGTTATCAAAGCCTCATACTTAGCTTGATTGTTTGAACAGTAAAAGGCCAACTTATAGGAAGACATTCAAACATTAGGAGGGATTTTAATGACTGATTTACAGGGTTGTGAATCCACACTCCAATTCCATCCCCTTCTTTTCCCAAAGCTTTGTCGAAGTCCATATTCCACAAACTAATTTCTTCATACAAAAGGTGTAAATCAGATGGCTGCACTTTACTTGATGTATGAGAAACCTCTGATGTACCAAAAATTCTAATTTTTTCATTTTTTCATTACTTTTTTGAGGTCATGCACTCATCTCCAAACCATTTGGCACCTTTTTACAAATTTCTACATTTTCCAATTGTAAAACAAAATTTGAAATTTCAGAATTGTCCACAAATTCATCAATCAAATCTTCAAAATATGTTGAAAATTCATCATTGAACAAAATAAAATACTCTAAATCTATATGAAAAACATGCATAGGATGGTTATTTGGCTTTTCTCAGCAGTTGAAAATATACTTCATATTGCTTTCTTGGTATAAATTCATGTGCTGACCAAAGATATGAATAGTAGCATAAGAAAAGTCAAGCTATAAGGTGCCTCTAAGCTTCGATCCCCATGATGGATAAAGTAGCATTCCATATCTAAGTAGGATATCAGTGAAAACAACATCCATAATGATATTCTTAGCTAGGATTTGTTCTAATGACACTACTAGGTCCTGGATGAGGCGAATACATTTCACCCTCCCTTAATCAAATGAGTAAAGATAATGATATGGTCTTCTGATGTCCAGTCCTATTTTGTCAATAATGGCCTTGAGCATGAGGTTGTGAGAGGCTCAGGAATCAAGAATGGCATTATGAAGGATAAAGTGATGTATTTTTAGGCTTAGTTAAAATGGAGGTACTTCACTATCTTCTAAATCGCCATCAATAGACGAACCAAAAAGAAGCTCAGGATGATCATCAGTCACATTAACCATGTATGAAATTTGATCAAATCAAAGTAATTTAGCAACTTTAACTTTATATTGATCATTCTTAACTATTTCAGTTAGAGGAATGGAGATTTTCAAAATAGAAATTTCATTTTCAAGATAAAAAAGAGCAGAATGTTACTCTACCTCTTTCAATGATGCATATTTTTTCTTAGGATGATATTTGTGTGAAGAATATTTATTCTATCCTTCTTCTTGGACTTATTTATCTTTCATTTGACCACCGGTAGGAGCTTCATTGCCTTTAAAATGATTAGGAATAGTAGGTCCCTTGTCTTTACTTTGATTCGGAGCAGCAACGTCTTTGGAATGAGCATCTACTTGAGCATTCTGTTTTTTCTTATTAGAGGTTATTGGAACATTCCTATTCCTCAAACCATATTGTTTCTACAATTGAAAAAGAGAATTCCTATATCCTCTCTGATAATCTTCCGTGTGCACAAATAGTATGTCATCATTAGACAAGACAAATTGTTGATCATCCGCTGGACAAATTTCTGCAAAAAATTGATCTTCTTTATTGAGGAAAATAGGCTGCTGATTTTCCTCAAATAAATGATTCTCACCATAAATTTCTTCCTCATCATCTTCATCAAGGAATTCAGTATAATTCTTCTGAAATGGGATGCGAATTTTCCGTTGAATTTGTGGATCCTGACCCCTCTGTTCCCTTTGCTTGATTCTGTATTGGGGATGCTGATTTTGTCCCCTGAAATTGGGATTTCCAATGGAGGGTTCAGCTTGTCGACCATAAATGGACATCTGATCCATAATTTTCTCCATGTTCTTGATTAAGGTATCTAATTTTCCTTCTGATGAAGTGGATGTTTCTTCTTTGATAGTGACTCTTTTTTATATCTTTTTAGATTTCTTAATGATCAAATTTTGTTCCACGCTCACTGCATTTCTTCAAGAGTTGATGGGTTTATTTCCCTCAATTGATAGGCCATGTTGGGGCCAAAACCATCAGGATAATGAAGTAAAGCAAGGCCTATAAGAGGATTAATATTCTATGGAATTGAATCATATATTTTATTGAATCTAGATGTAAAGTCTTGGACATACTCATTAGGATTCTTTTTTAAGGAATTATACTTAGCTACAATCTACAATGGATTTTTATTTTCTTCCCATTTCACCTTAAACAAATCAATCACCTACTGTGAGGTACCAATTGAACTGGTTGTAAGTGAGAGAAACCATTTCTTTACCTCTCTGGAGAAACTCTATGAAATTATGTGCATCTTGGCATCATCATTCTCGATCTCTTAAATACATATGAAGTCAGTCACTTTGGCAACATGCTAATAGGCTGTAACCTTTGATGTTCCATCGAAAAGAGGAAGCCTCTGACCATATTTTTGAGGTGGCGGAGTAAGCTGAAGTGGTAGGATCCGCAGAAAAAATCTGGCCATGACTAATGGAGGAGGTGGTAGAGGTGATGATGAGTGAAAATTTGGAGTGATAATGACAGAATTAAAGGAGGGATTGATAATTTATCTGTATAATAAGGTGAAATGAAAGGTGGAGCAAAGGCCTACTGCCGATATTGAAAATAGCCCTTATCTGAAGTTTCTTGAAAATTTTCTAAAAACCCTTGAGTTTATTAAAATTAGACCAGACTTGACTATCGATTTTTGACTCAAAGATTTAGAAAATGGTGCAAGGGACTCAAAATCAAAAGGATCAATTTTTTAGAACTGGTTCTAAACAAATATTTTTCAGATTCTGGACTATATATCAAACCTTCTGGAAAAAGTATCGTATGTAGAAAATTTTATTTGACAAGTGGAGGAACAACTCTTCCAACCTTCTGACACTTGGTCTTATGTTTTCTAAAAATACTCTCGGGATCATATACAATTAGTGATGGATTTGGGTCTGGATTTGGCCTGGTATGTCTTTTAGGAGCCAACTTAAGATAAGAATTTTAGAGTTTATCTTAGGATTTAGAATTTTTCATATTTTTAAGACTAGAGCTTGTCACCTACAAGTCTAAATTTTAAATGATTAAAGAAATATTCCCAGGGAATGTTTAGAAATTTCTCGCCGATAATGGTGCCAAAAATGTTATCACTCTCCCCAACTTCCTAAGGCTAATAATAGGATTGGAGAAAGGTAACCAAAGACCAATTTTTTTCCTAGGTAGCTAGCCCTACTTGGACTAGAGAGGGCTCTCTATATGTCACTTTGCAGTCAAAGAGATGACTGGATATAATTTTTTAGGCTAGTTATGATGCTCAATAGATTAAGGTTATTGTTTTTTTTGGTTCTGTTGGATAGGAATAACAGTTAGGAGACTAGGTCTAGGGTATTGATCTGAATTCAAAGGCTTAGTTGTAGAGGTAAGGGTGAGTCTAGGTAGGTAAGCTAAGAAAAATGATTAATTTTCCATTTTGTGTAGAGTTAAATGAAAGGGAATCATAATTAGCATTTAACTGAATTCATTCATCAGAAGAAAAAGAAAATTTCATGAAAATGTTATGAAAAACATAGCATGGAAAGCACGTTTTATATCAATAAACCGATAATACTTAGCATAAAGAAGCATATATGTGGACTATGAGTAACATAAATTCAACATTATGAGTTTTATAGAGAAAAAAATATTCTCAAAGGCATACTGATGGAGTCTCAATACTATGCTTGCAACAGTGTCCTTGATTTCATTAACAAAATATTGTATAATAGCTCCACTGCAAATAACAACTACCCAACCTCTAAAATGACAAAAGAGAGCATAATTATATAAAACATATTTCATGAAACCTCACCAGGTCTAAATCCCATCCCAAATGGGTCATAAATGCAAGATATGAGTCATTTCCTAGTTTATAGGGAGGTTAGAAACCATTCCCTGAAATTTAGCTACAAACTAGGAGTGTTTGTCCCTTACATTAATTATAGATTCCATCATACAAGGAAACAAAAATCAACCTAATAACTTAAATGAAAACTCATCGCCTCAAATTTTTTACCATTTCTTAGCTTGACAGATGTACTGAAGGAATGCAATGCTAATCTCTAACAATTCTCACGGAGGAATTTAAAAAACAAACTGCATAAGCATAACGAAACTTTCGAGGAACTTTTGAGGCACTTTGAGAGGTCCAAATTTAGTTGTGAAAGAATTTTCAACTAGCCCTGTGTGTCTAGTTTCCAGAACTTATTTATTTTTCCAAAATGGATCACGATAAGGCTTTCAAAAATCCATTCTCCCAGGGTTGCTCAAAAGCGTAACAGAGGGTCCAAAAAGGAGGCAGAAACATGAAAAATATGTGGGTTTTCATATTTTTCTCCCAAATTGCAACTTTTCATGCCTGGAGAGTTACTGATCTATTATTTATTAATCAAAATACATCCATCCATGTAAATAAATCACCATTTTGCTACCTCTAGATCATAAATTCATAAGTGTCTGTTACCCTTTTGCAATGAGAGATTTCTATAGTTCTGCCAAAAATCATGAAAAATACAAAAATTTCTCCAAAGCCTTCAAAATTGGTCCTTTGACATATGAAAGAGATATGCTATATATTTAATGATGATTCAGCCAATAAATCCAAGTTTTTCTTCTCCTTGAGCTTCATTTATGCCTCTTTGAGCCTCTTTTTGACTTGTTTCAGCATTACCTAAGAAATGGTATCCCAGGTTCGATAATGACTGGTCATGTGCCTTTGTAGATTGTTATCTCTTTCAACCCTTTTTAATAATTTATCTAGGAGTTCATTAAATATTGATAGCCAAATTTCTCTATCCTCAGAATTCCACTGCCAAAACATGGGGGAAAACCACCTGGTCTAGACCCTAAAGCAGCTCCTTTTCCATTTGGTGTAGTGGCTCTGATTGGGGGTAATGGGACCAGTTTCCCAATAAGGATGATTTTGAGGGTGTGTGATTATATGGCATGCAAATGGAGAATGATTTTAATCTATCATATGCATCTATCTAAAATTTTTATTCTACTATATATCCAGGATATTTCTTCCTTTATACGATCTAAAAGGATATCCTTCAAATGTTAGTAATATAGATCATTTAATAGTTGAAAGAGATCAAAATTATGTAAGATGATTCTTCTAAAAAAATAGTTTGACTAGAAGAATTTCAAAAAATATATCGCATTCATATGTGTGATTATACATTCAATAAAAAATTACAGACAAATATTAGAACAGAAGTTCATGTAACATTCATCTATAGTAACGTTTCAAATATATAATGCAATAAAAAGATGAATCTCAATATATAAAGTAAGAATTAATACAAGTGAATAAAAGTGCCACATGTACAAAGTTATACCCATGTAAATTGACAGTAATTGATCTTATCCTTCTCACTTTCAAGCAATTTAAAGAGTACAGTAGTGCAATATCAGTTAAACAACTTTAATTGTCAAAAGATAACATATGTGTTCCATTAATTCATCAAAGCATTCACAAACATAAAATAGCGAATTCTTTGCAAATGTTTTTGAAAAATTTCTGGACTCTTCTATAAATGCATGAGAGCGGTTTAAATACTAAACTAACTATGTTCTAAAATAGATTATTAGAAAAATATAGAGGAGGTTTCAAACAACCATCCTCGTAAGACTAACTTAAACTACAATCTAGGAAAATAAAATAACAATTTTTATTTATGAATTCTTCCCTTTCTTCTGGATTTCGTCAAGAAGTTGAAAAATATCTATCATAGGCTTGAGCTGAGTTGGCTGCCAAATCCTCGATCTGACTTATACCTTGAATATTGCATTTGAAAGTACTGGTTGCAATCTTTTTGTTGAATCTGTTAAGGATTGAAGAATCTGATAATGATGATAAGATTTGATCATATAATTCCAATAATTTCATTGATCAAAATTATTTACCTTTTTAATTACTTCATCTTATGTGTTTGCCTTCTTCTTCCATTGTGTTTCCAGTAGTTTTACTTCTGAGAACACTTTAGATGTGTACTCTTTGAGAGGTTCTTCTTTCATCAGTTGTTCACATACAGATTCAATAATTGCATTTGAAAAATTTGATGTTTTTGCTACTGCTTTCTCTTCCTGCTTGATTTGTGCTTCCCAATCTTTGAATAGGGTCTCCTTATGAAATTTATCTACCTGAGGTAGATCAAATTCCTTGCTTGAGTCTGATGCTTGCCATTGAATGCATTTGTTGATTTTCTTTTTGAGTCTTTCACATTCAAGTTTCTGGATAGCTATTTTCTATATCAGTATTTTATTTGGATCACAATAAGAGTCAATAATAGAAGCTTGATGACAAAATAATTCATGTTCTTTCTTTAACTTAGCATTTACATCAAACGATTCTTTTATAAATTGCTATAGTTACAGTTGGCTCTGTAACCTAGTCATTGTTTCTTCCAGTTCTGCTTGTTTCTCATTGATTTTTTCTTGATGCTGCAATTTAAGACTCTCAAAATCATTTTGAAATTGGGTCATATTTGCTTTCATTTTCTCAATGGAGTTGGATTTTTCTTCATTTAACAACCTCTCTAGTTCTTTTACTATGGCTTCCTTTTGCCTCATCAACACTCTAACTTCAATAGCTTTATCAATAGTGGTAGTAGCATATACCCCTACATATTGTGATAATTTAGTTAGATGTTCCATAGGATCATCTAAGGAATCTTTCCATAAAACGTCAACAGATTCATTTGTGAGGTTTGAGACTGTTTCATTAGTTCTTCTCCTTTTGTTCCTCTTAATTGAAACCTTATTGCTAGGACTGTAGAAGATGTCTAGTGAATGAATTTCTTCAACTTGTAAAACTATTTGTTCTGTAGGGCAGTCTGGTATGATCTCTTGATCATGAATTTCTGGAAATTTTTGTGTTGGATTAATAGTTTCCACTATCTTCTGGGAATGTTCATGTGTTTGAAAACTAGTTACTTGATCAGTATTGGGATTAGCTTTAGGAGTTTTTATTTCTTCAGAAAACTCGTTCCATTCATTACTCAAATTCTTTGTTTATGACTTTTCATACTGATCAAGTGTGTCATGACTATGTTGAACTTCTTGAGAAGTTGACTCTATTCCATTACTTTCTTTTTGCTCCTACATCTCTATCTCTTGGATTACCTGATCAATTATCTTTTATGGGCTATCCTTTCTAGATTCAGATTCATTTTCAGAATGATCTGAATTGTGAGATTGATGCTTTGATTGACCTGATTCATCCTCAGACATGTCTTTTGTTTCATTATCCAAGCTGATACTTGGAGTAGGTCTGTTGACATCTTCAATAGTTAAAAATTTGATAGGAACTCTCTCTGGTCTCTTATTTCTATATATTTGGAATGATTCCAAATCATCTTGGTTGAGTTGGCTGGATGCAAACTTGATTATATCTGAAAACGTTGTTAGGATATTCCGACACATAGGAAATATTTAAGAATAACTTAGTCTAGTGTAGAGTTAGGTAAAGTGTGTTTCTTTACCATGTACATTTGCAACTTATAATCCAATGGTCACGATTTGTAGTGATCTGACGGTTATCTCTCACCGCGGTATTAACGGCACTTGATTCGTGGCTTAACACCCGATTGGTCCATGATCTATATTTAAAGAGCATGGAGGGTCATTTTTCCGGTAATAGTTTATCAGACAAACATATGTAAATTTTATTTTTATATTAATAAATTCCCTGAAGTGGCCGCATTGGCTCAGGGCATGGATTGTTTCCCTCTTTGAGGGTTTTAATCACCTGATTATACTGGTGTATTGATTTTTGATCTATTTGTGAGCAATGAAATTTGGTTCTTGATCTATGGAACTTACCCTATAAATTGCTACATGGTATCAGAGCTATTTTGAGGGCCGCATCTGTTGTTGATCAAAATCCGAAGCCGGTTTGACTGCATGCGAATGTCGTTTTGTAGATCTACTATTTATGAACATTTTTTGGGCTTGGAGAATTGCTCGGTTGTGTCCAAAGTGTCTATTACAGTGAGGAACACCTTTCGTTTCATGCAAAAATGTTTCCAGCTACCCAAACTATGTCAGTTTAGATTTGAAGGTACAAAACATCTATTTTGCAGTTATATTTGTTAATAGTTCTACGTATTTCGTTTTTTTTTTGTTTTTTTCGGTATAAAGGTTTTATTTGTTTGCCATATCTATACCCTCTTCTCTGTGTATGCTCTTTTTTTTGTGCTCCTTGCGATCTCGGCAAATCAGAAACAGGAAAAATGGATTTTTTTTGCTACGTATGCTCTTTACCCGCATCTTTGTGCGATCTCGGGAAATCAGAAATAGTGGAAAAGTGATAGTTGCAGGTAAAGCTAACCGATAATCTAACATTATGCCGTAATACTTTGCATTTCTTTTTTTTTTGCTTAGTTTTTGTGTTTTTTTGTCTAGGAAAAGGCACGCACACGGAAGAGTTAAAATTAATTAATTAATTAATCAATTAATTAAAAAAAAAAAACCCTTCCTCCTTTTATATAATAACGCGATCCTTTTACTATCTCACTTCGTGAGGAGTTAGTTTATGAGAATAGAGGTCTTGGGTTCAAGTCTCATTCTCAAGCTTCTTTGGTAAAAAAAAATTGTTCAAAGGGGTGGATTTTTTTTAAAAAACGCTGCACTTCATCCCGTTCCCGTAACTATTCGGCATCTCCAACTCAGATTTTTCAAAAGGCATAACTTCTTCATCCGGAAGCCGTTTTTCGAGCTATTTTTTTTTAAACATCCTAATTTTTCGAGATATTTCCATCGGATCAGTTAGTTTCATCTTTTCTCAGCTTCAGGTTTCTTTTTTTTTAAATGGAAAGTGTATGCCCAGTTATTCTTAACAACACCAATTATTTCCAATGGCTACCTCACATGGTAGATATACTTAGAAGTAAAGGCATTTATAGAATAGCCATAGGAGAAGAAAATAAACCTTCCGATGATGATAAAGCTACTAAATGGGAAAATAAACAAGATCAATCATGAGGGTTGATAGGAATGTACATTGCTCAAGATCTTCGATTTCATATCCTTGACATTGACACCCTTGATGAGGCACTCGAAAATCTAAAAACTATTTTTGGCATTCAAAATAAAATATGGGCCCACCAGCTTGAAAATGAGTTGCTTACTTTGGAATCCAATAATTTCTCCTCCATTGAGGTTTTTTTGTCCAAATTTAAGACCCTCAGAATTCTTTTAGAGCGTTGTAAGATCAAAAAGGATGATGGTAGCCTCATATATTGCATTCTTGGTAAGCTTGGTCCTACATAATATGTATTTGTTTCCGCCTTACATTCCACTAGAGAAGCCATCATTTCTTCAGGAACCACCTACAAGAATCACTCTTTTGATGCCTTTTGTGATTCTTTGATAAGAGAACAAGAAAAAATTTTACACCTTGGTCTTATCACTGCTGGAAACGCTTCTAAGAAAGCCTTAGCAGCCCAACAACAACCATATCAAAATAATCCCAAGAAGCAGTATCCTAAAAAATATGGTCCTAAAACAAACAAGGGCCCTAAGAAATTTCAACTGCAAACTGAAAAATCAAATCACCAAAATAATAAGGCAAATCAAAACAAAGGGAGAAAGACAGATAGACATTGCAACTTTTGCAATCGGGATGGCCATATAGAGTCCAAATGTTTTAAGAAGATGGAATCCTTAGAAGCAGCAATGAAGAAGCACAACATCAATTTAGATAACTTCACTCTTGATTCTGTATGGTACTGTAGTTGTATACGGGCATCAAGGATCAGTTACATTAAATGTATCTTCTTCTTTCCTTTTCATGAGGTCATTGATTATGGAGTTTACCATAATAAAATAACTCATTTTTTCTATTTAAATGATTTAAATAATCAAAGATATCTATGTTGTATATATATCTTTAGTTTTGTAGGGACTGAACCCAAGGCTCTGATAATAGTCACGGGCTAATGATACCAGTTCTACCATATGCAAACTTCTATCTCATGCATTTATAACTCATTCAAGTGAAGGGAAAATAGTAGAATTATCACCTCATGATGTTTTAATCAAGAACCTCAAAGATCCTAAACATATTTTAGCTACTAGCATTGCTGATGATTCCACAAGGTTGTATAATCTTGACAACTTTGGGTCATCTCTTCCCTCTGTTTTTGTTGCTCATAATGATGATGTGAGCAAACTTTGGCATGAGCGATTTGGTCACTTAAACTATCACTCTCTTCAAACTGCATGTAAAAGGTAGAGTGGCCTTCAGCATTTTACCGAGATGGTGTTTTCTCTAGATGTGTACTCGGAAAACATCATCGAGATAGTGTTGACAAATGTGCCTCTTGGCACGCTTCAACCCCTTTGCAGCTTTTGCATAGTGATTTATGTGGTCCAATTCCTCTTGTTTCTTTCTCTGGTTGCAAGTACTTCTTAACTTTCATTGATGATTTTTCCAGACGCACATGGGTATATTTCTTAAAACTCAAGAGTGAAGTTTTTAACATGTTCTTGGCCTTTAAGGCCTTTTTTGAGAAACAATATAGACATCAAATTCTTAAGTTAAGATCAGATAATGGAAAAGAATATGTTAACAACAAATTTATCAACTTTTGCACTGAGAATGGCATTCAATTGCAACATAATGTTCCATATACTCCACAAAAAAAAGATGTAGCTGAAAGGAAGAATCGCACCTTAAAAGAAATGGTTAATTGTATGCTTCAATCTAAAGGACTTGGTCCCAATTTTTGGGCAGAAGCCATTAACTGTGAAAATTACATAGTAAATCGCACTCCTAATAAGGTTTTAAAGAATATAACTCCATAATAATCTTGGAGCTCAATCAAACCAGATGTAACTCACTTTTGTGTTTTTGGAAGTGATGCTTGGGCCCATATTCCAGATGCGAAACATAAATCCTTAGAACCTAAGAGTGAAAAATGTATTTTTGTCGGATATTCTGAAGATGTCAAAGGATATAGACTTCTTCAACAAAAATAAAAAAATATAATCATTAGAAGAGATCTAAATTTCGTTGAAAATATATTGGCCTGCAAGCCTAGTTCAGCAAGTGTGCAACCTTTGGCTTGCGAGCCTGATTCGGCATATGTGCCACCTCTCTCTCTCTCTATTTTATTTTTAATAGCATTCCTTCTAGTTCAGATGATGACAGACAGGATGAAAATCCTCCTCCAGCTTGTGAAATTGTTCCTTATACTCCACCGCTTCCAAGAGGGGTCCGATCTACCTAGGATGCAATAGGTTCTCTTGCAGGTGACGCTGCCGATCGATGACATACATGTTCTCAGTTCAAAAGAGCCTCTTCCTTATTAGCTCAAGTTCCATAAAAAATTGATCCAGAAACCTTTGAAGAAGCCTCCAGTCATCCAGATTGGGATGAAGTTATGAATGAAGAGTATCGTTCCTTATTGGCAAACAATACTTGGAATCTTGTTCCTCTTCCAAAAGGAAGAAAACTTGTCAGATGCCGATGGGTTTACAAAAAAAAGTGTGGACCAGATGGAAAAGTGGATAGACATAAAGCTCATCTTGTCGCTAAAGGTTTTTCACAAGTTGAAGGCATTGACTATACTAAAAAATTCTCCCCTGTTGCCAAAATGAACTCTATCCACCTTGTTCTTTCCCTTGCTGCCTCCTTTAAATGAGAATTCCATCATATGGATTTTAAATCCGCCTTCTTACATGGAGATTTTCATTAATAAATCTACATGGAAAAACCCCCTGGATTTATCCAAAAAGACTCCAGCCTTGTTTGTCGCCTTAGGAAGTCTCTCTATGGTCTCAAAGAAGCTCCTTGGGCTTGGTATGCCAAAATGGATAGATTTCTCTTAGATAATGGCTTTTCTAGGTGTCATTCTGACAACACTGTCTACACTAAGAAAGTGGGTAGTTCCATCACCATCCTTGTTCTTTATGTTGATGATCTTATCCTTACTAGTAGTGATCCAAACCATACAAACCTTGTGAAGACTAGCCTCAAAAATAAATTTGAAATGATAGAATTAGGACACTTGCATTATTTCCTTGGTCTTCAAGTCTTGCAATCCAAGTAAGGGATTACCCTCTCTCAGTCCAAGTATGACTGTGATCTTCTACACCACTTTCACATGGAAGACTGTAAGCCTACCCCTTCTCCCTTTCATTCTGGATTCAAGCTTTCAGTCAACTGTACTATCCTTGAAATTGATGCTACCTTATACCATCAACTTGTTGGTAAACTTTTGTATCTAACCCATACCTATCCTAACCTTTCCTTTGTCGTTGGTCTTGTCGCTCAGTTTATGTACCAACCTCATGGAAGTCACTGGAAAGTAGCTAAAAGAATACGTTGATATATGTGAGGTACAATTCAGTTCGGGATTCATTACAGTGTAGGAGCATCTCCCTTGTTGATTGGTTTCACTGATTCTGATTGGGGTGGTGACCCTGATGATTGGAAGTCCACTACAGGATATGTATTCACTCTTGGTTCAGGACCTATTACTTGGTATTGTAAGAAAAATAGTGCCATATCCCTTTCTTCAGTAGAAGCAGAGTATCGTGGTGCAGTTGAAGCTAGCAAGGAAGCCATGTGGCTTCGTCAGATCCTGTCTGAATTTGGTCTTCATCAACAGCATCCAACTACAATTTGGTGTGATAATTAGAGTTCCATTCAACTATGTAAAGATATAGTTTAGCATCAACGTATGAAACACATTGAACTCCACATACACTTCATCAAAAATCTCATTCATGATCATGTTCTTGAAGTGCAATATTGTCCGACCAATGATCAAGTAGCCAATATCTTTACGAAGGCTCCCACAGAATCGAAGTTTACCAAAATTTGATCCACGCTTGGAGTTCAGGAAAGTTTTCATTAAGGGGGGATAGGCTCTAATGCCTCCTTCCTTCTCCTATTGTGTCACTTTTGTAAATACTTCAATCCTATCCCAATTTGTTCTTAAGGGGGGATGTTAGGATATTTCGACACATAGGAAATAGGCTCCTTTTGTGTCATCTTTGTAAATCCTTCAATCCTATCCCAAGTTGTTCTTAAGGGGGGGTGTTAAGATATTCTGACACATAGGAAATAATTAAGAATAACTTAGTCTAGTGTAGAGTTAGGTAAAGTGTGTTTCTTTACCATGCACATTTGTAACTTATAATCCGACGATCACAATTTGTAGTGATCCGACTGTTATCTCTCACCTCGGTATTAATGGCACTTGATCCGTGGCTTAACACCCGATTGGTCCATGATCTCTATTTAAAGAGCATGGAGGGTCATTTATTCGATAATCGTTTATGAGAGAAACATATGTAACTTTTCTTTTTATATTAATAAATTTCCTGAAGTGGCCGCGTTGGCTCAGGGCATGGACTGTTTCCCTCTTTTAGGGTTTTAACCACATGATTATACTAGTGTACTGATTTTTGATCTATTTGTGAGCAGTGACCTCTGGTTCTTGATCTATGGAACTTACCCTGTAAATTGCTACAAATGTTTCCATGCCTTGGAAAAGATCATCAAATCCATCTATTTCCTTTACAAAAGACTTCATTTTGAGCTCTGTAGCATAATTTTTAATTACATCATTTGGATCGTACAGTCTCTTTGGAATTACTTCCAATTTCAATAGATTAATATTTAAAAACTCCTTGTAGGTATGGCCAATATCAAAAAGTGCAAAGGTGTCACACTGTATAGGGAAATTATGCCAAACAGCTTTCTTAGCATCTTCCAATTGTTTATTGATGTCATTAACAAGTTGGTAGGCTATTTCCCGTGCAAGAAAATTATCAGGAACATAATATGGTAGGCCGTGGGGAGAAGCATAACTCTTGAATACTCTGGCATATTTGAAATTCTCCTCTACAAACCACCTAACCATAGAAGTAATATATGTGCTAGCCTCTTTAGAAACCCTAGGGGGATTATTAATGAACATTATTTGGTGCATATGCATCATGACTCCATGAAATTTTTTATAAAAATGTAGGTGGAATTATGAATCCCAAAGGTCTTTGTGGTAAATTTGGATTGTGGTAGGGTCTTGGGTAGTCCATTTCCATCCCATTGTAGGAAAACTAGAAGAAAAGTAGATTGCGTCCATGACATAGGCATAAATATAAAAGGGAGGTATTTCTCTAGATGAAACATTCCTTTTATTCTTATATTTGGTGATGTATTTGGCTAAACTATTAGATAGGATATTTTCCCAATTCAGAATTGAGGAATTGATGATTGCATCAATTAATTGAACCCGATCTACTCAAAACCTAGTGGTATCAGGTTTGGAAAACAATCTACACAACATACCGGAATCATAACAATAAGGGGAAGGAATTTTGGCAGTTGGGTACGTACCGATTTTATCTCGCTTCAACTTTCCCTGGTCTTCCTTCCATTCTTTGATGAATTTCCTGAGATCTAGGTGCTCCGATCTAAAGCTTTCCAGCAAAGCCTTGTCATATTTCTAATACGGGGAGGGTAGATGGTACATTTCTTGTATATCTTCTGCCCTGAAAGACCCTATGTTTTCTTTCTTTGAATCCTTTAATTTCCTATCATCTATGCTTAAGTGGTCAATTACCCACCTAGCCATGTCTATGTAATGGAGAAATTTTGATCTTGCAGATACCTTGTGGATGAATGAGCATGCAACATCGAAGTCAGTCGCGCCTGAAGCAGATGTCGTGCCTATTATAGAGACTTTGATTATTACCTTTGAATTTTCATCTTCGAACAATTTATACATTGATTCTGATGATGAACTTCTGCAATCCTTGTTGCAGGTGGTATTTGAAAATATGGGAGACATGTCTAAGTCTTCAGTAGGCAGCACTTGAGAAATATCTTTGCCCTTTTTTCTCATTTAAATCTTCCTTAATCTGTTAAACGGTTTCCAGATTTCAAGTAAACAGGGAAAGCATTAAACGTATAGAGAATAGAGATTCAAATCCATTGTTTATATCAAACATGCATGAATAGATATTAATCTTTCAAATATAATATCAATCATCGATAATCATTTCAAAATCAAATTTCTTACACCTTCACACGAAATATCTATCAATCAACTTTAATATATTAGATCTCGAATTTCGGTTTGATACGACATTAGTAATCTTGCATCCTTGAGTAATTAAATGTTGTTAATTCGTATATCGCCATATATAAATTTTACCATTTGTGATGTTTTCCCATAAGTTCAGCGAAATTCTATTTGCACAAATCGCACATTGCAACTCTTATGCGATAATGAATTTTTTTTCTGGTAAGACATGCAAAATACGAATTGCGCATTCAAAAAGTAAAGCGACCATGATTAATAGGACTTTACAGATTTATTTTTATGTCTTTGTTCGCTCATAAGGTCTGTGCAATCGCACTTATATCGAATTGCTTTATAAGTTGGTTGTTTTAAATAAGGTGTGATGCAATAAAGAAAGTATAATGATAATTGAAGTGTTTACAAGTTTTTAAAATATAACTTCGAAAAAAGGTTAGCGCATTTCGCAGCCCACGTAACTTAGAGGATTTTAAGTCTTTTTAAGTTGTAAGCTATGTGGTTTCTGATGCACTAAAGGAATAAAGCGGAAAACTCAAAAGAAAACTTTTATTTCCTACGTTTTTTGTTTTTAAAGCTAAAAATAAATTTCCTATTTATTTCTAAAGGGTCCCCATTTATTAAAATAAATGGGGGGTGTTGTATAGCACAAGAATTGGTGATTCACTTGGGAGAACCAGATATCTTTGACTAACTTTTTGAAATTTATAAAAACTTTTTGAAAATAAAAATAGTTGCAGGAATGAATTTCAAACAAATAATATCTTACTAAGCAATGAAAGTTCTCTTATTTATAATTCATAAGAATCCCTCTTTTAAAGATACAAGTATGAAAATATATATCAGCCTTTACTAAGTTCAAAGAGATAAAGCAGGTGGCTCTTATAGATCAGCTTTATAAAAATTTACTCTCTTACCACAGGTAGAGCCTCTGTTCCAATAAAAAATGTAAGCTTTTGGCAAGGTTACATTTTACCCAACAATGATTCATTGTCCCATCCAATGTTTCTTACAATTTCTAAAATGAAACCTAATTTTTTGAAACTTTTCTTTTTTGTATCAAAGTTTTTTATTTACTTAAAATCCATTATCTTGGCTTGGTAACCAAATGATGAAAATTCCATTCACTAGTTGTAATTAAACTGATCAAGCCGACACTTCATGAGACCCCTTGTCCTCTTGATATAATCTCAAGTCATTACCCTATTTTGGTAGGTAGTATTGGTAATGTCAATTTAACTATTTCCCTATGAACATGGTAAACAAGCTCTTCATGAGACTTATTATATTTTAAGTTTTTCTATTTATAATTTTTTTGAATTTCTTTCAAAAAATTATAATTTTTTCTAGATGGGGTGAATCATTGATCCTTTTGAGGATTCTGGATGATAATGTTGAGTTTTATATTTATTTTCTGTAAAAGAGTCTTTACTATGTTAAATATTCTTTTCTTGACTGATAACAGAATAATCATGCTATACAAGGATGAGAGTTCATCATAGAATAAATAATTTCAGTGAAAATAAAATCTATTTGTTTTTCAAATATTTCGATCGTTTCCTTCACACTTCTTATTTATATAAGTGATAAATAAAAAAGGATCATTTGAGATTTTATTTTGAAAAGCCAAAAATTTATACTAAGCAACTTTTTATTTTTTCTAAGGAAAAGAAAAAGACAATAGTATACAGGGAATAGAAGGGGTTACCTCCTATGAAAAGTATTTTTCCAAAATCTTCCCATTAACAAGAAAGGAATTTCTTTTTACCGATAGATCTTGCAATAAGAATGTTGATGGGCCTATTTCTTCAATTATTTGAAATGGACCTAGCCAGAGTTTTTGAAACTTCGTGTGTTTACCTTTTGCCTCTTGCAGTTTGTCCCATTTCAATACTAGATCACCAATTTGAAATTTTTTTGGAGTAACTTAAGTTGAATCAAATGAGGATTTTACTATCTGTTGATGATGTGCATGGGTCTGTTTAGTTTTTTCTCTTTTCTCCTCTAACTTAATAATTTGACATTGTCTAAGTTGTAAATAATAAGTAGGAGATTCATCAATAAATTGTACTAAGGAAAGAGGGGGAGTAACTACATTGGTAGGAAGTACAACTTATTTTCCATAGACAAGATTGAATGGAGAAGTGCCAATATAATATTTTTGAGTTATTCGATCTGCCCAAAGAGAAAATATTAATGACTTTTTCCAATTTCATTGGTTTTGATCAACAGTTCTTTTGATTATTCTAATCAAGTTATTGTTTTTATATTCTGCTAAAACATTTCTTTGCAAGTAATAATTTGCGGAATAATTAGTTTAAAACCTCTTTTAATTACAAATTCCATCATAACAGTTCCTGAGAAGTAAGATGAATTATCAAACATTAAAGAAGTCGGTAAGCCAAACCTAGTTATGATATTTTGGTCGATGAAATCAATGATATTATTAGAGTTGGATACTTTTAATGGAATTTATTCCACCCATTTAGTAAATTAATCTGTAGTTCTGAGAATATATTTGTGTTGTTTGTAAGAATTAGGAACAATCTCACCAATTATATATAATCCCCATTGTTTAAATTGTTATTCGATATTGACTGGTTGTAATGTGAATGCTGGATTCCTTTGTCTTCGACATGCACTTTCACACACTTTGCATTTTCTTGCATATTGATGGGCATATTTGGAACGTGTAGGCTAATAGTAACCTGCATGCAATATTTTTTGTGTTATCATATTTCCTCCAAAATTTCCTCTAGCTAGTCCATAATGGAGTTCCTGCAAGGCTTCCTCTGCTTCAGATTTTTGTAAGCATCTTAGTAGTACAGAATCAAAATTTCTCCAAAATAACACATCTTTGATTAATTCATATTTCTTGGCCTTTAATCTTAAAGCTCGTTCTGTTTTGTAACTTAGTTGATTCAGATCATATCCATTCTTTAAATAGAATATAAGATCAGTGTATTGAGATTGTGCATCATTGAGGCTTACCTCTAATATTTTCACATTGTTACCTGAATCTTCCTCTGATAATAAATGAGATGCTCCTGTAAGAATTGTGCAAAAAACTTGACCTCTAACAATTTTAGAGGGTCGAATTTCTACATCATATTCTTGTAAAGTGGTAACCCAGTTAGCCTTTTTCTCTCCAAAGTCTCTTTGCATCAAGATTTGTCTCACTGCAAAGAATGGAACTATGATTTTGTTGTGAGTTTTTAGGAGAAAAGGTCTAAAATTCTTTACAACCTTGAAGACAGAAAATGCCTGCTTTTCGATAGATGTGTAATTTAGTTCTCCAACTTGCAAATTTGAACTGAAAAATGATATTGGTGCTTTAATTTTTTGGTCATTCAGCTGTGTTAAAAAATCAACATATGATGTATCTGATGAAAAAGTGTATAGTGTAAAAGGATTAATAAAATCGGGGGTAGTGAGGAATGGAGCATTGAAAATTGATTATTTAATCAAATCAAATGCTTCTCTCTCATTATGTCCCCATGTAAAGACAAAATTTTACTTAATCATGTTCTGTAATGGTAAAACTGTTTTTGAAAAGTCAGAGACAAACCTTTTAACAAAAATAATTTTTCCAAGAAACGACTGCATAGCTTTCTTGTTACGAGGGAAAGGAATTTGTTTAATATCTTAAATTATTTCATGATCAATGTAGGTACCTCTTTTTGACACAATGAATCCTAAAAATTTTCCTTCATCTAATGAAAAAAATGATTTCTTTGGATTCAATGAGATGTCATACCTTTTGCATCACTCAAAGACTTGTTTGAGGGCGTTCACATGATTGGTTACTTGTTTAGAAAATACTATAATGTAATCTAAACAAATAACCACTATTTTATTTATGAGTCCCCTAAAATTTGTGTCTATAGCTCTCTGAAAATTTGCACCTGCATTAATTAATCCAAAAGGAATATTTTGATAGGCGTAAGTTCCCCACTTAGTTCTGAACGTATTTTTCAATATGTCATCTGGATGTATGAGAATTTGGTTATATCCCGAGAATCCATCTAGAAGGTACATAACTTCAGAATTAGCTACTGTCTGCAGTACTTTTTCCATGGTTGGTAATGGAAAGTTGTCCTTCTAACAAGATTTTTTTTAAATTCCTAAAATAAATGAAAATTCTAATATCACCATTCTTCTTCCTAACAGGTACCAAATTTGATACCCATTTAGAATGCTTGACTGGAAATGTGATTTTTTCCTTGAGGAGTTTGTTCATTTCGGTTTTGATTTTATTTTCCAGATTTGGATGAATATTCCTCAATTTCTGTTGTATAGGCTTTTCTTCTGAAATAATATGAATTGTATGTTGAATCATAGAAGTGTCATATGTTTTAAGATCAGTAGAATCCCAAGAATAGACACTTTTGTACATTCTAAACAACCTTATAAATGATAATCTTTCTTTGGAAGATAGACCAAGACCTAGAATGAAATTTTGAGGTTTTTCAACGATTCGTTTATTTACTAACTCAAATCTTAAGGTAGAGATTTTTGTTTCTCAGTTAGTCACTCTTTTAAACCTGTGTTTTAGATCATATAGGTCTTCTAACTTGAAAACAAATTTAGGATTAGGATTTTCATCTTGTTCTTTTTTAATCTGAATGTCATGTTCATTTTCATCCAAAATTTCACTATCATAAGATCCTTCAAATGTTAAGAAATCTATGATATCTGAATCATTATTGAATACTCTCTAATGCGTAATATTATCAAGAATAGATGGTCTAAAAATTAATTCAATAGAAAATCTATCGGGACTAAATTCTTGGGATGGGATTAACTTTTATGCTACATTAGTCAGTAGATTTTCACTAGCATTTTTCATTATAGGTACAGAAAAAATGTTGAAGGCTAAAAAATGAGTCGTTAATTCTTGGAATAATGATTGGCAATGCTTTAAGTGTCCATAATTACAATGAATGGTATCTCTTACATTTCTAACTATGATTTCTGAATCTCCTAGAACTTTCAGATATTTGATATTAAGATCAATGGCTTTATACAAGCCTTGAACTAATGCTTCATATTTAGCTACATTGTTTGTACAATCAAATTCTAATCTGGAGGCTCACATGGTATTTTCTCCTTCTGGTTTTATTAAAATACAACGCACACCTGCACCATCTTTGGATTTAGAACCGTTGAAATAAAGAGTCCAAAACAAAGAATTAACTACTTTTCTATCTACAAAATTTATACATTTGGAATTATCTGCATGGGAAAATTTCTCAATCTGAGAAATAACTGCATTATCAAAGAAAGATGATGGTTGAGCATTGAAATTTCCTGAAAATGACCATGCTGAGTAGTTTCCAATAATATTGTTATTGAATGTTACTAGCTCATTTACTCCTTCAATATCAGCGACTGTATGCTTCATGAACGTTTCACGGTCTACCCGAATTTGATTTGGCTTTCCATTATATGGTAACCACATATGTGACCAGTCTGTTGAAAAATAACCATGAAGTTTTTCAGACCAATCTCGGCTTAAAACTAAGCCATAAAATTCAGGAATATCAGCCACCAATATATCAATTATTTGAGTAACTTTGGGGTTTGATGACAATCTGATGGAAACATAACTTATTTATCCTACCACCTCTACTCTAGTTATATCAATTTGTACTACATGAACAGGGTAACTCTGTGGAGTTATGTTCAACTTAGCACAAATTTATTTTGGCATTATGTTTGAGGAAGCCCCTGAGTCTATTAAACAGTTATGGAAGTATTTATTGTAGATCTCATAGGTTAAGAGAAATGGAGGAGTATGGGAGACGGATCGATCACCTATCATAATCAAGTCTGTAGCATCTATTTTCATTAAAGGAGAAGGTGGATTACCCATTTCATTGGCAGTTCGTAATATTACTAGAGCAAGTATGTTTGAAGCAGGAACCACATTTAAGTCTCTAAGTAAGATTTTTTATTGTTGCTTTAACTTAGTAAGCTCATGGATTGAAATGTTGGCCCTGTTTTTCTTCATATCTTCTACTACAGTATACTCAATGTTGTCTAAGACTACCATTGTCTTATATGAAGGTGGAGTATCTGAAGTAACGGGGCTTGTTTTTATAGCCTTTGAATTAGACTTTTTTTTTACCGAATTATCTTTAGCAGGAGTTGAAATATTTTGTTGTTGATTTGGCTGCATTGCTTCAATATTATTTTTTCTCCTTGTTCTCATAGGTAAATGTTCATATTTTTCTTCATTTGGTAGGATAAAATCCCATATTCCATTTAATTCAACTTCTTCTTCTTCTTCATCTTATTCTTCCTCTGTATCTTGATTGGATTCAACATTAGATATGATATTTGGAGGTTGTGTTTTAGAGGATTTTCCTTTATTAAAGTTTCTGAAAGTATTTTTTGAGCTATCATTTTTAGCGACTTGTTTCTTGATATCTGCCATCTTGTTTGTCATAGTTTTGAAATTTTTTTGAAGACCTTCTACGTCGAAAGGATCTTTTGGCACCTTGTTTTTAGAATCATCTTTGAAAGACACCTTCTTTGATTTTTGATATTCTTGAGAATTATTTTTCTCAAGAGTGGTTATTCGTTTCTCTAGAGATAACGATTATTTCATAGTTTTTGCAAGTGTTGCTATTTTTTCTCTATCAACAAAAATAGCTATATGAGATGGAAGAGATGAAATATACCACTCAATTTGAACTTGTGCACTAGGAACTACTGTAGCAGGAATTTTTTTGAGTAATTTGTTAAATCTTAAAATTAAATCTTTTATCTTATCACATGTTTTAGCTTTTAGATTTGACAAATCATTGATGAGTGTAGCAATGGTCCTGTAATCCCCAAACTTAGCTAGAGATTTTTCTTTGAACATATTCCAGCTAGTTATAGAGCGGGAAGGCAGTGAAAAATACTAGGATCCTGTAGATCCTTTTACAGTATATGGAAATAATCTTACAACACAATCCTCTTCAACTACTCCATTTATATTGACATCTAGCATAAAATTGTGAATGTGTTCTTCTGTTGGAATACCATCATCAGGATTAAATTTAGGTAGTCGTATTTTAGGATTTTTTGGAAGGGCATGAAGAGGATCGAGCATGTTTACAGCCCCTGGATTTCTCCATGGGTTTACATTTGGTGGAGGTGGTTGACCTGCCATTGGATTTTGGATAGGTTGGTTGCGTGGAGTTTAAGTTGAAGAAGAGGTAGGCTTAGTGCTGGGACTAGTTGAAGGGATAGTATTTTGAGTACTCAAACTACTCAAAGTAACCCTAATTGTTGGAATGGAAGTTGTGGAAGTGAGCGGAGGTAATGGAGGTGAATGGGATAATATCTCGCTAGATATTAACTCTGATTGGGTCCTCTTTAGTCTCTTTCGAGTACTATCGATGGGAACTTCAAAAGGAAGAACTCCTTTCTTTTGATTTTATGATCGAGTTAATATTCTTTGAGGTTGTAAAGAAGACGAAATACTTATATCCGATATTTGAGAAGATTCAAGATTTTCAGTATAAATAGATACTCTCTCTAACTTTGGTATCAAAGACTGATCTACAGGGGAAGCTTGATGGGAATCATGAGATAATATGGGTTGAGTATCACTAGGAGACTTAGGAGAAGGATGATCAACTTTAGATTTTAAAGATGAGGATCTAGATAATTTTCTAGAAGTTGATGGGGATATAGAGGGAGAGAGACTCTTCGATTGACCTTTAGATTGATCAGATATTTTTTCCATTGATGGGGTTCAGGCCCTCCTTATAGCACCAGAATGTTTAGGCCTTAGAATTCCGCTGCCAAAACATGGGGAAAATCCACCCAGTCTGGACCTTAAAGCAGCTCCTTTTCCGTTTGGTGTAGTGGCTCCAACTGGGGGTAATGGGACCAGTTTCCAAATAAGGATGATTTTTAGGGTGTGTGATTATATGACATGAAAATGGAGAATGATTTTAATTTATCATATGCCTCTATATAAACTATCTATTCTACTATATACCCGGGATGTTTCTTCCCTTATGCGATCTAAAAATATATCCTTCACCTGTTAGTAATATATATCATTTAACGATTGAAAGTGATGAAAATTATGTAAGATGATTCTTCTAAAAAAATAGTTTGACTATAAGAATTGTGAAAAATATATCGCATTCATATGTGTAATTATACATTCAATAAGAAATTACAGACAAATAATAGTATGGAAGTGCATGTAAAATTCATCTATAATAATGTTTCAAATATATAATGCAATAAAAAGATGACTCTCAATCTACAAAGTAAGACTTAATACAAGTGAATAGAAGTACCATATGTACGAAGTTCTACTCATGTAAAATGACAATAATTGATCTGATCCTTCTCACTTTCAAAATTTTTAAAGAGTACAATAGTGCAACATCATTTAAATAGCTTTAATTGTCAAAATATAATAGATGTGTTCCATTAATTCATCAAAGCATTCAGAAACTTACAATAGTGCATTATTTGCAAATGTTTTTGACAAATTTATAGACCCTTCTCTAAATGCATGAGAGGGGTTTAAATACTAAACTAAATATGTTCTAAATAAATTATTACAAAAATATAGAGGAGGTTTCAAACAACCATCCTCGTAAGACTAACTTAAACTACAATCTAGGAAAATAAAATAACAATTTTGATTTATGAATTCCACCCTTTCTTCCAGATTTGGTCATGAAGTTGAAAAATATATATATCATGGGCTTGAGCTGAGCTGGCTACAAAATCCTCGATCTAAATTTTCCCTTGAATACTACGTTTGAAAGTACTAGTTGCGATCTTTTTGCTGAATCTGTTAAGGATTGCAGAATATGATACTGATCATAGGGTTTGATCAGAAAATTTCAATAATTTTAATGATCAAACTTATTTACCTTTTTAATTACTTCATCTTGTGTATATTCCTTCTGCTTCCACTATGTTTCCAATATTTTTACTTTTGAAAATACTTTAGACATGTACTCTCTGAGAATTTCCGCTTTCATTAGCTATTCACATAAAGATTCAATAATTTCATTTGATAATTTTGATGTTGTCGCTGCTGCTTTCTCTGCCTACTTGATTTTTCTTCTATTGACAGGAAAATTTGTCCAGCCAATAGTAGGGAATCTCCCTGGTAGAAAGTCTCAATTAGACTCTGAACCGTTTTTGATAGGGATCCCATCCAAGGGTGTGGGTCTGGCTACTGCTAAATACTCCTTCTTTTGTATGCAAATGAGCCCTGTAGAGTTAAAGGTGTACAATTATTGAATGATACAAGACAAATATCGATGATTTTCAATGAGCATAAACACTAAAACTAGCAAGATATAAAAGAAAACACACAACTAAAGGAGATGTTGTTAGCAACATATCATTAAGGTCGTGTTTGTAAGATTTTTCAAACCATAGGAGAAACATTTTTTCTTGGTGAGAACAACTTATGCATACCAGGCGTTCTCGTGAATGAGATAGATGTCAAAAATAAAGCTACTAACATCTCCTATGTAAATAAAATACCATCATACACACATATAGTAAGCTGGAATGCATAAAGAGTATAATCACAGATCAATTAATCATAAGATATTAGACATATATGAAGAAATACTCATAGTATTGACACATTGATTTCCATCTGATCCAATAGTGGATTTAAGACAAATTCTTGTATTCATTTATAATAGGCCGTTTAATTCTTTAAAACTCTTTTCTCTCCTTTGGAGTCCAAAAAAAGTCCCCCTTTTTACAAGTCCCTGAATGGGGTATATATAAGACAAGATTGACCCTTGGGGGCCCTGACTCTTCACCTTCCTGTCTATTGGGATGCCTTGCGACCTGAATGGAAGATGCGACCTGTGACCCCTTCTGTAGGCTATGCCTTGCAATTTGATCATGGGAGCGTGTGTGTGATTGCTAGGTCAGGAACATCAACTTGTTGCTCTTTGAGGAAATTCTGCCATGCACAATAATCTGCAGTGATTTGGGAGATCAGAGGAGTATCTTCCCTTAACCGGTGTAGGCATTCTAAGGCATTCTGAATCAAAGTCTCCCTCTTAATTGTGACCTGGTTAGATAAGGAAGCCAGTTTGGTGTAAATCCAAACTAATGTTACAACAAACTTAACCAAGTTCTCCTGTGATGCGGGAAGATCAGGTTTAGTGGCGGCTTGTCTGATAGGTTGTAGAAATGCCTAAATCTCCTGATCTACCTATCCCCATGTATTTTCCTCGCTCAATGCACCTAAATAAGGAATATGGTGCAATTCATGCATCGAGTCAATGCCACTGATCAATGCTCATATGCAGACATCACCTTCTCCAGATCTTTGAATAATTTCTCCTTGGATTGCACCTTCATGTGAATTTGGACCTTTTCATTCTGAGTGTGAATTCAATATTTATTGGAAAGTTTTCTAGAGCCTATGGATATCTGCTTGTCCATTCTATCATTCTATCTAAAGTAGCAGAGGACTCTTTCAGTTGCTCATTTCTCTTCTTCGTTTCCACTTGGGATCTTAGGAGGGGTGCGACTATTTGTTTTATGGTGAACATCTCCCTGTAAACCTGCTTCATGGTGGCTTCTAGTGTCACCAAATCTCTCTGGACGGTAAGCAGTACTTTGTTAGTAAGGGTGTTTTTGTCTTGGAGCTATTGGATTTCTTCCCTTAGTGCCCTCTTTTATTGCTCTGACCTAGCTTCTCTTTGTTCAGAGTCATGTAATCTGTTTTGTAGGGAAAGGATTTCCCCACTCATCTGGCTCACATTTTCTTCTGTGGCTACAAAAAAAGTAGTGCTAGCTGATGCTATCATCACTGGGTTGTTCCTAGTGTCTACAACTATATCCTTTTCCATTGTGGCTATGAATGGGGCGGCAGGGTTCCATGCTAGTCATCTCCTCTTTTCCTGCCAGATTTTGAAGGTGAACTGATCATAAGTGAGTCTTTTTAGGTTGAACACCTCCTCCTCTTGCCCTTCAGAGGAGCCTGGCTCTGAGAGTGCGAAACGCATGTTAGTTGCAGGTAATTCGATGGGCGGAAGCTCGGTCTATACTCCTGTTACTAGGGGATGTGTCTCGGTGTATTTTGATCTTTGATCCTCTTCCTCTTTTCTCTTTTGTTCTTCTTCTTCTTTCAGAAGCTGCTCTGCCTCTACCTTATCATGTTCTTCCTTTTGCTTGCACTCTGCTTCCACTTTTATTTCCTCTTCTTCCTTCCTTCTTCATTCAGCTTCTGCTCTTGATTCCTCTTCTTCCTTCCTTTTCTGTTCAGCTTCTGCTTTTGTTTCTTGATCTTCCTTCCTTCTGCATTCAGCCTCCACCTGATCCAATTATTTCTTGAGATACCGTTTAGCTTTTTCCTTCACTTCCTGCCCTTCCTTCCTTTTCTGAGCATCCTCCGCCTGTTTATTTCTTTGTTCTGCCTTTAGTTTTTTATTACGCTTATCTTCATATTCTTTTTCTTTCTCTTCAGCTTCTAGTTGAGCTTCTACTTTTTCTTTCTGTTGTGCAGCAGATTTGTGGCCTGTGCTAGTTCGAGGCTTCTTGGCCTGGGAAGAAGAGGTGCCTCCCAACTCACAGATTCTTTCCTCAAAAGTATTATCATCTTCATCCTCCTGATCGAACCATTCTCTTGGGGTGAGCTCACTATCCATGTTATAACAGTTTCTTTTTTCATCGTCAGATGGGCGTTCATTATGCTGGTAGCTCCATTCAAACTTGGCCCATTTGAAGTGGTCATGGACTATCCTCTCAGGATCGTATGTACGGTGATCCAAAGGCCCTAGGTAGAAAACTTTGATTTGTTCAGCTTCCGCCTCTACCTCCCTGAAATCCTTAACTATGTAAGCACCAATGGTGAGCGAAAATGTAGGCCGTGAATTTTTCTTACCTTTAGTAAGGACCTTTGAGAAGCCGAAAGTCATCTGATAACATACTTCTTGAAGAAGCATCTTGTCCGTGACGAATTGGGGCAGAGCATGGGGAGTCTTGAATGAACCTAAGACTCGAATAAAGGTGTATTCAGCAAAAGGAAACCAATGTGTTACCTTGACTAACGCTTCCATGGCTCGCCAGGACATGCATGGGGTATCCTGACCAAACAATTTCCTGTACAGTGTAGGGATGAAAATTTGTGAGATTGACTCTATATCCTGCTTGTATTTAGTGTCCCAAAATACTTGAAATTCTTTGTGAATTGGGCATGCCCTCTCTTGATCCCAATTGTGAGCCCATCCCTCAAAGTAGCGCCTGGAACATGTTAGTCATATATAAAATTTTGTCAAGAAAACAGGTGGCTAAATATGTTTCTGAGCCTTTAAGAGAGAAATTTCCTTTGAAAATCTATCATCCTTGAAGCCTCCATGTGTCTTTTGTCTTTTTAATCAATCTTCACTGTTTTTTCCATTTGATTAGCCTCACTGTTTGTGAAATAAAAATCTTCCCCACAAAATCCCCATTTTAATCACTGTCCCCCCTTTCAAAATTCCTCAAAAATCCCTTCATTAACCCTCCATCTCATTAAAATTCCCTTTTTGAACCTGATAGCTCCCTTTATTTGGTTTAAAAATTCCCTTTTCTGCCTACCGAAACCCCTTTATTGGCCTTAAAAACACTGATTTTGGCCTAAAAACACCCTTTTTTACATTTAGGACTTAAGCCCCTTCCGGCTTAGCCCTTAGCCCGTTTCTTCACATATAACCCGGTGCCTAGACCAGGCGCTAAGCCCCGTCGTGCAATCGCAATCAGATTTTTCTTTACCACATTTTCCTTTGTTTCTTCTATTTTTCCGATGCGATGAACCTTTGCTCTATCAGCCTTAGATTCATCCTACGCTATCAATCTTTACATATCTAACGACTAGTGCTAAAATCGCATCATGCCCATCATCCCTCTCCATCACCCCTCTGATTGAGTCTTGACCGTCAATCTTGTTCCAGATCGGATGGATGGTGCTTAATAGCGCATCGCAAATCCAAAATTTCTCCCTTTCTATTTCTTCAGACGCCGATGCTACAATTCGATCCTGACCATTGAATCCACAAGAACCAATGGCTAGGACCTAATCATGCCCCGCTATTTCCTTTCCCCTTTACACTATTTCGCAACCTGCCAATTAGATCTCAGTCGTCCATTCTCATAGATCTAACTATCCTGATTCAATCTCGCACTCCGTTTTGACCCTGCATCTTTCAACACATTGCGCTCTTTTTGCACCGTTGGATCTGAGGTCCTAGATCCAACGGTCGCTATTACATATTGCGTAACTTTGCACTCGAAGTTTAATGTTTTAAAATTACGCGATAAGAGTGATTTTTGGAGGACAGGTGTCAAGCGGCGAGGCATATCGCGTGTTTTTGGCAAAATTTCAAAACCACCTCTAAGCTGCACGAAACTAGCAGTTTTCTGCTAAAACCACCCCTCCCCGATATAAACCTTCATTTAATCTTGAATTTTCATTTGATCTAGATCAACGGCTCATATTATATCGTGTTCCCATCCATATTACTTTCATCAAACCTTCCAAAGGACTTCATCAGAAGATCTCCACCATTGATCTCTTTCGTGATCCAATGGTGCACGTTTAATTTTCCTCCGCCCTCTCAGTCCCACCACCAAATGCACCCGATCTCCTTCATTTCAAGCCTTTTTCCTTTGTATTCGCCCAAACACTAAAATTTTATGTTTAACACTAAAAGTTATTTGTTTCTATCTAATTCATTCTAACCTACTAAACAACTACACTGGTGAATCCTGACCATAAATCGCCATTGTTCAGTATAATCGGACGGTCCATAATCCTCCTCACACTAGACCTTCATCAAACTCATTTTTTCATGTTCTGCTATGTGTTTCAGTGATTATCCTCGCTACATCCACCATTTTCATCACCATGCCACCATTTCCACAAGCCTCCGAAGCATCCATCCTTCCTCTCGCATGATTTCCTTAACATGTTTATTGGGTTTTTTGAAGGATTACAGACGATGAATTCACTCTGTCTCACAATCAAAGACAAGGAAATCTAGGGCGCAGAATGCCTTTTTTTTTCAGAGCCAAAGACCACAGGAGAGGTTTTAAGGCATTTTTTCATTAAAATATCAGTGTTAAACTCTGTTTCAAACCTTCTAGTGCCATTAAAACCTATTCAGCCACCAAAACAATGAAGAGAAGTGGAAAAGTGTATCAATTAGAGATTTAAGGGATTAAAGCCTACTATTGAATATTAAATTCTATAATCCAGTGTGTAAAGGACGAAGATACAGATTGAAGACCCTTAAATGATCTAGAAGGCTAATAAGGCCTAAAGCGCATGAAACAAAGCCATATCAGCATTTTCACATCAACAGAATGTTCTTTCTCAAGAAAGGACAAGTTCCCATAATGTTTTTATTCTCCATCAAGTTACTGAGAAGATTATCACCCTGACAGAAGTCCTAATATTGCCAGAGCATTAGTTACAAAGTATGGAAGGCCTGAAATTCATTTATCTTCCTTACTTTTCCCAAAGTAAAAAAAGAGTAAAAACAGCCAGAAAGTACCTCAGAAACATACCTCTAAAGTAATTATCATCATGTCGAAGACCCCTAGTTCATCCAAAGAGTACTAAAAGTCAATACAGGGATATTAAGATAGAATGGGCTACAAGAACACTTCTCCCTCTATTTTAATGATGCATTTAAGTTATATCTAGCTCTACAGCCACTCTTTCAGCTATAAGAACTCTTCATAAATACATTTTAAATGTTGGTCAACTGTGGATTGTAAGTTGTTTCATTGAGATAGAGTTCTGTGTGTATAAGTTGTAAAATAGGGTGGGGGATGATTTCTAGTTGATATCAAGCTGTTGTAAAATGATGTATGTGACTGGTGTTGCTCTTTAATATGAAAAGCATGTTCATTGGATCTTGATCTAAATCAGTGGTGAAGTGCTCTATCTTTTATTGTTTTTCCCCTCTGTTATGCATCACATTTCTCTGATAAGAATCAGTAATCTAGCTTAGGATATACTGCTGTAAAGTACCCTAATGCTACCTGCTCTTTTTATCTCTGATTTTTTCTGCTAAGTGTGTAATATAAGAACAAATTCAATATAATTTAACCAGTATAGTAGTTGGTTTTATCCATGCTTGTTGATGTATGAATTTAGAGTCTGTTCCTAGACGTTCTTGTCTAGTTTTAACTGAAAGAATTGGGAAACTGGGAGATTTAGAGTTACTTCTGTCTCACTAGGTTCATTTTCCAACAGTTTTCCTTTCTAAGATCCCTTAAGCTAAATTTAAAAATAAGATAAGGTTAAAATCCTTTCTCTGATCTTAGGCTTCACCTTGTGTCCACCTTGAATGTTTTCTATTATCCGAAGAGTTAGCCTCATTAAGAGTTTGATCATAGATGGTTAAGGCATGTCTTGTCCCTATATTTGCTCATAAGTGGTCACCTTGGAAGGTTTCCTTGTTATTCACCTTCATTTCCTTATCATTTCATCCCATTACTATCATCTTAAAAGATCCTCTGATTTAGGTGACTAACCCATTTGAAAGCCTTGGATATTGAGTTGCAAGTAAACCCTTTTATGATCTCATTGCCCAATGGACTTGTATTTTCTTTGAATTATCTCCTCATTGATAAAATCCTTCTTTACCAACTTCTTTTCCTTATATTGAACCCTTCTTTCATGTTTCCCAACCAAACAACAAACAAAACAAAACAACAACCCTTATGACCTATAACTAGCCTAATACCTTAAATTGAACTTCAAAGATATATATTTCTTTGCCTTTATAGAGAGATCCCTCTCTAGATATAGGAGGGATAGATCCTGAGATCCCAAAGTGGTTTGATGTTGTATTATCATTTGGTATTGCCAAATCTGCCATTGGGGACACTTTGAGTACAACATTCCTTAAAACATTTCCAAGAACTCAGAGAAGACCAATAGCCTTGATTTGGTAGTTAATCACTGTGGTGGAAAATAAACCTTCTTGAAACACTTTAAAACCTCCACCTGGCGACTCCACAGTTCCTAAATGACCAAACGACTCCACTGGTGATCAGTAGGCCTGCTGATTATCTTTGTTTTTACAAGACTCCACTGGGAACCTTTTTTATTACAACATCATCCATACCAAATAAACACATAGGATTAAGCTTGTTTGTTTGAAGATAGGTTTTCCACTCAAAGACTCTCATATCTGGCTTTCTTTCTTTGTTGAGTCTTGAGGGCCTAACATACTGGCTTCAAGAATAATCGACACTAGAGCTTATCCTAATCCAAACCCATCTGAAATAATTGATAATCCAGAGATTATTCTTAGGAATTATCTCACATCTAAAGAATAAAATATTTCCATACACATTAATAGAGCTAATTCAGCACTTGAAAACTTCGCAGCTCTATTAGACACTCAAATCGACTTAGATTTACCAAGTGATCTACCAAGAACACAGTCATTCAATGCTATAGATCAGACTGACTTAGAGCCTCCAATTTCACCTCCACATAGTGGTCAACACATTAAGGATAGAGAAACCCCTCCATCAACACCTCCTGATATTAATTTCATTCAAAACTTGGGCCTCTTTTACCATAAATCAACTCAACCATCTATTATTGGTCCTAGCATTTCTGTCATCCATATACCTGCTACACAAACCAATTCTTTACCTCCACAAAACACTATCATGGCAGCATGGTATGCTCCCTTGGTGTTACCATAGCCTTTGGCTCCACTACCCAATGATTATCAGTCAAAAATCCCTCATTTCACTGGAAAGGAATCCTCCACAGCTCAACATCATGTAGATAGGATGGAAGATGACTCTGCCTATATGGAAATTGAATTTGAAACTATCAAAATGATAATATTTTCTCAGAGTTTAGGAGGAGAGCTAAAGAAGTGGTTTAAAGGCTTACTTCCAAATAGCATCCATGACCTTCCCTCTTTACATTGAACTTTTATAAACAAATGGGAAGTCAAAAGCAACCCTCTCCAAATCTTAGCAGAATACAAGAATCTCAAAAGAAATGAAGAAGAGAGTGTCCATGACTAATCTACTAGATTTAATAGTGTCTAAAACGCTCTTCCACCACACATGAAACCTCCCTAAGGAATGGCCCTAGTGAAATACCATAAAGGCTTTGATTATGATATGGCCTATCAGCTTAGGGAGAGAGATTATGACACATTCGAAGACATGCAGAAAGGAGCAGTGAGTGTGGAAGCAAACCTGATTGAAAAAAGGGTAACCTATAGGGATGACAACATAGCTTCTTCATCTGATCCCAAATATGATAGTCTCACCAAAAAAATGGGAAGGATGGAAATAATGATGGATAAAATGGTGATCCAAGTCAAAAATCAGAACATAAACCAAAATAAAAAACAGAACCAGAATCTTAGGTGAAACAACCCCCCAAATAGACAAAGGGACTCTGATCAACAAGGCATACCTCCATTCCAAGAGAATTTCCTTGATGAGGATGAGGGAATAATAGAAGAATCAGAGGGAACTACCATAAACATGGTGGAAGTAGATAATCAGGATCACACCTTTTCTACAGAGGATAATCAGACCTCATACTCACATTGGGATGAGGAAGGGTTAGAATCTGAAGATTATAGGTTGGGATTTTAGAATGCCATCATGCCGGTCTAAGAACAATATGATCTCAGAAGAAAAAATAACATAGATACTCCCAAACCAAAAGCCTCTGAAATCACCATCAAGAAAATACCTGAGAAGACTTTTAAAGTGACTGCTGAAGGTAAAAAATCAACAGTTGAAAGTTCTAGAAAAAAAAAGAAAAATACATCCAAACTACTGATAAACCAAGCCAAGAAACTAGCAACACTAGCATTGCGACTAATGCTTCTGATAAAACAGCTTCGAACATTGTACATAGTGAGAATCAGCAAGGTAATTATGCCAATAAAATAATGGCCAGTAAAATAGAACTGAACCTTTCAAAAAGTCAGTCTCCTTTCAATTTTTAGAGTGAGATAGCCAAAATCAAAATTTATGTTCCACTCAGTGAGTTGGCTACTCAAGATGTATATAAAGGTCAAATTTTGAAAGATTTAAACTTAGGATAAAACATTGACACTGTCAATTTAAATGATGATCAACTAGCTCTTTTGTTTGGCCCAAAAATTGAAGGGAAATTTCAGGAAGGGGTGATACCTCCTTTCTATGTCAACCTTAATATCCATTGAAAAACCCTACATAATGCTATGCATGATTCTGGGGCTTCACACAACCTTATGCCAAAAGTGATTATGGAGAAGCTAGGCCTAGAGATAACCACACCTTATAAGGATTTATATTATTTTGACACTAGAAGAGTGAAGTGCCTTGGCCTAATCAAAGATATTTGTGTGAATTTGACTCAAATCCCAGCCAAGTGCATGGTTATGGATGTTGTAGTGGCAGATGTACATCCTAAGTATGGCATGTTGTTGTCAAGATCATGGGGTGCCAAGCTGCGAGGTACAATGCAGATGGACGGGATATATGCCACTATCCCTGTCTTTAGCAACCTTAGAAGACTATATAGAGAGGCACACATGAAATTCATGGTTAGTAGCCCTGAAAAACCAAAGAATAACCCTCTCTACTCTATCCACACAGACGTAGACTCTTTTATCCTTTATAATGATGAGCTTACTGATGAACAAGAGCTAGGATACACATATTTCAATAACCGAGTAGAAGCCACAAATTCGAACATAATGGCAGCTCTAGAAGTAGAGGAAAACAAGAGAGAAACCCTTGAACAGTGTGTTGAATAAAAAATTCAGAGTGAAAAAAACCAAGATTGCAAACAACAAATTACTCATCACTTTGAACTCCATGAAAGTCCCAAAGAACAGAACATAACACTACACAATGGTGAACATAGCATTAGGGGTGAAACTGATAACAATTCTGCAAACAATCCCTTGTGGAAAATGAACTTTGATGGATCTTGCACCAGAAAGAATTGGGAAACTGGGAGATTTAGAGTTAGTTTTGTCTCACTAGGGTCCTTTTCCAAATTTTTCCTTTCTATGATCCCTTAAGTTGAATGTCAAAAGGAGAGAAGGTTAAAAGTCTTTCTCTGATCTTAGGCTTCACTTTGTGAACATCTTGAATGTTTTCTATTATCTGAAGAGTTAGCCTCATTTGGAGTTTGATAATAGATGGTTAAGTCATTCCCTGTCCCTAGATTTTCTCCTAAGTGGTCACCTTGGAAGGTTTCCTTTTTATTCACCTTAATTTCCATATCATTTCATCCCATACTATCATCTTTAAATATCCTATGATTTAGATGACTAGCCCATTTGAAAGCCTTAGATATAGAATTGCAAGTAAACCCTTTTATGAACCCATTGCCCAATGGACTTGTATTTTCTTTGAATTATCTCCCCATTGCTAAAATCCTTCTTTACTCACTTCTTTACCTTGCATTGAACCCTTCTTTCATGTTTCCCACCCAAACAACAAAACAAAACAAAACAACAACCCTTGTGCCCTATAACTAGCCTAATACCTTAGATTGAACTTCAAAGATATATTATTCTTTACATTTATAAAGAGATCCCTCTCTGGATCCAAGAGGGCTAGATATTGAGATCCCAAAGTGGTTTGATGTTTCCTTATCATTTGTTATTGCCAAATCTTCCAAATCATAGGAACCACAACAGAACAAACTGCATTCAACAGATAAGAGGCCATGTAAAATTCGGACAAGTATCCCTCCTCTAGTGCCAATGTTGCAGATATGTTTGTTTTGAGAGCCACCATTAGTAATATGGCCCAATTGAAATAGGTGCCATATACAGTGAAAAAGTTCATCAGGGATACCCAAGAACCACTAAATGTGGTGGCATCGGGACAACCATATATCCTACAGAGCATAGCTTCCACCAGCTTGTATACCTTTCTGAGGTTGACCACTGGATACTCTTGATCCTTCTTGATCTTGAACTTATCAGGTTCTTCCAACCATCCTCTCAGGGTGTCCGCTACAAGGAACGTATGGGTGGTGGCCCATTCCTCTGTGAAAGTCTGTTACTATTCTAGAAGCGCATAATAGAAATTTGCATCCAAGCCCTTTATATTTTCAAAAGCCTTTCTCTCGTAGTCTCGGATTACCCACTTCATGTGGTCGATCTTTTGTATGATCCATTCAATAACTTCCGCACATGGGAATATAGCTGGGTGGGTACCTGCATAGTGAAGCTTCAAACTCTTAACTTGTACATATACTTGTCGGTCAGGGAGGTCCTCTGAAAATTATGGTTGTCCAAATTCTTGGTATACTTGATACTAGCGCATGCTTTCTCCTTTGCTAAATGTGCATGCGATGTCCCCATAGATTGGGGGAGGAGACATTGATATTTCTCTTTTTGTGATCTCTATCTCTGGGCTCTTGTTTTTCTTGTGAACTACCGGAGGTCCCATGTCGCTTGAGGCTGAAGAGATGGAGATGCACTCTAACTCTACTTCAAGGTTCCTTGGCATGTTCATAAAGCATTCACAGGATAAGATAGATGACATAATAATAAATGCCTAGGTGCTTCTTTTAACTCTGTCCAACTAAGATCCAGGAAAGAGTGAATTTGCGACTTGGTGACCTATTTCTTGGGTCGCTGGGTCGCAAAGGTTTATAATTCATGAGGGGTGTGACCTTGAGACTTAGCGACTTGCGATTGGGTCAATGGGACATTGAGTCATAAGGCTGAAAATGTCCATTTTTGAGCGAGATGTGACTCAGCGGCTCAGCGACCAGGGGTCGCAAGGTCACGGGGTCGGATGTCATGCTAGGGCTGGGCAGAAGATCCCGACGGCGGTGTGGCCATTTGTTTCACTTTTTAACATAAAAAAATACAAGTATTAAGTGAGGAAAACCATAAATGGAGATGAAGTGGTCATTAGGGGAATAGAAAAACACATGGGAGGTTGGTTGGCTCCATTTACAAGTCTGTGTTAGGAATGGCTAGGTTTGGATCATTGGGAAATATTCAGGTTCAAAAGGATCTCAAATGTGAGATGCTAGGTGGCTTTAAAGGGCCAAGGTTAATGGAATGGGGCAAAAAATGGAAAAAAAGGAAGCATTAGGAGGATTAGGCAACTTACTCGAGAAAATCGTGCTCCAGTTGGCCTGTCAGAAGTGTTTTTTGCTCTCTGTCGCGTGGGTGAAATGAAACCTAGCGACCCTTCTATTTATAAAAGGGTCGTGCATGCAGGAAATAAATGAGGTCGTTGGGTCGCAAATATCCCACACTTATGATATGTGAGACCTTGCAACCTTGCGACCTTGTGACCTGGGGGGTCACGGGGTCGTAAGGTTGCTAGGTCGCGATTTTTAAAGTTGAGTGTAATTTGCGACTTGGAAACTTGGCGACCTGATAGGTTGTAGGGTCGCTAGGTCGCAAATTGGGAAAAATACCTACTCTGCAACTTAGCAACTTAAGGCCTTTTCTAAAACAGACTTGAATTTCAAATTTTGACTTAGCTTTTCTTTGCTCAGGGGGGGCTCAAAAAATTTTAGATGGTGAATTTTTGGAGGGTGTTGTAGCGGTACAACAAATGGCGATTCACTGGTAGGGTCCAGAATATCTGCTAGTGTTTCATCTAGAGGGGGGGTTGGAGGGCATAAAACACTTGTTCCTTTCACCCTGTGGGTCCCACTTCTTCTGTCTTCGAGTCTTTTGCATTTTCTCCCCCTATCTACCTACCCTTGGGTGCCATTTTACCGTGTTTTAATTATTGGAGACCGGATGAAAAAGTTTGGAGTAACCTCAAGGGTTTACAGATCCAGTACAGTTTATTTTTCCGTCATTTTTTTGCTCCACTTCCAGTGAACTAGATGGTCCCAGTGGAGTCACTGCCTAGGAATCACGAGTGTTGCTCCACTACCAGCGAGCCTGGTCAGTACCCTGGTGGAGTCATCGTATCGCCTCTCTGCGTAAAAATCCTTTCTCAATCCTTTAACCTTTATTCATGTTCTTAATGCACTTATTGAAATGTGCTCAAGGCACTTATTTTTGTGCTTAGGGCACTTATTTTTGTTTTGGAAATTATTGCCTCAACAAACGAGGGATCTCGACTTATTTTACTTGCAAGAGAGGTTGCTCCTAGTCTATATGAGGACTCTTAGTTTTCCTGGATTTCCATTCTTCACCTGAGGCTAACCCCTCCCTTTTCCTTCCAGTAAACTATTCAACCGAACATTTCCTACAGCAGTTCCTTGGGCCAGCATACTAGGTAAGTTGTCATGTCTTTGTTCGAAGGCCTTAGTCATGTTCTTTCAATTTAGTGAAAATCACAAGTATGCTTGCCCCCTTTTACAGTCTGGGGAGAGATAACACACCAGCATAGATCCTGACTCAGTATGCCGCTCGAGTAGCTTCTATATCCCCTTTCAAAAAAATGAATGCCAAGGGAAGAAAAAGGTTAAAGGGAGCCTATGTGGAACAAGTGATTTATTGAAAACAAGAAAGGTAAAGAAAGACAAAATAAAAACAAGAAAAACTATGGTACAGAATGCAGTGACGGCCCCAAGGGGCTATCAAGTGAAATAGTTTTTAAGGTCATGTCCATTTACAGGGAGGACCTCAATCCTCCCTTCGAGAGTTTGTAACTTGTAAATGTGGGGACCGATCTTCTCTCTGACCTGGAAAGGGCCTATCCATAATGCTTGGAACTTGGAGTGTTTCCCTTTATCTTCATGAGATTTATACCATTTTAGGACAAGGTCACCTACTTCAAAAATATTGTTCCCAGCTGATTTTTTGTCAAACCATCATTTTATCCATCCTTGGTGGATGGCGATTTTTTCTCGAGTTTTTTTCCTTTCCTCCTCAAGTTTCAGTAGTGTGTCTATTCGGGCTTGTAGAGAAGGGCAA
This sequence comes from Pinus albicaulis, assembly GCA_034641835.2. Taxonomy (NCBI): domain Eukaryota; kingdom Viridiplantae; phylum Streptophyta; class Pinopsida; order Pinales; family Pinaceae; genus Pinus; species Pinus albicaulis. The sequence continues at coordinate 502,092,905 of CM076572.1, read as the reverse complement.
GGAGTGCCATGAGTATCCTGAGATAACTGTAGTGCCAGGAGAGACATGTTGGGAGGAAGGATATCTTCTTTTCCATACGCGAGGAAAAAGGGGGAGGTGCCTGGGGAAGGTTTTGGTGTGACTCGATCTGCCCAGAGGGCATTGTAGAGCTCCCTATGCCAATTTCATTGTTGGGACAACAAAGTCTTTTTGATGATGCGGATTAGGTTCTTGTTTGTTGACTCGACTAACCCATTTCCTTGAGGGTAATAATTGGCAGAATATTTAAGTACGATACCATTTTCTAAAGCAAAATCATATAATTTTAATGATGATAAATATGTTGCATTGTCAAAAATAAGGGAGTTTGCAATGCCAAACCTGATCATGATGCATTGGGTGATGAAGCCTATTACCTCTTGATCATTGACTTGACGTAATGGTACTGCTTAAACCCACCTTGTGAAATAGTATGTGGTGGTAAGGATGTACCTATGTTGCTCAGAAGAGTGTGGCAGGATCTCTCCGACCACGTCCAACCCCCATTTTTAAAATGACTCTTCGAGTGCGACAAACCGTAATGGGGCCGAAGGTATAATATCTCTATTTGCGAACTTTTGGCATTGCTAGAATTTTCGAACATATGCGTGTGCATCATTAAATAAAGTAGGCCAATAAAAACCGACACACATGATCTTGTGAGCAGTGGTGTCTCCTGCATAGTTCCCCCTGGTGGGGCCATCGTGAAGTTATGCTAATATTTTTTGTGCCTCATCCCATTCCAAACAACGTAACAAGACACTGTTGTGATGTTTGCGGAACAACTTACCCTGCACTAGCTGGTAGGATACAACTTTTAGTCTCAATGCATGCTTCTGCTTGGTAGTTAAAGTGGGGCCCATGGTACCATTTTTTAGATATTGCAGGAGATCTACGTACCAAGAGGATGTATCCTGTGGGGCCGTGGTATCAATTTGATACATATCGATCTCGTGTTCCAAATTTTCTTCCTCGTTGCCTCATGAGTCAACTGCCTCTGCGGCCATGTGGCACAATCCTTGGCCCTTCATAGTGTGTGCTAGCTCAAATTCCAGGTCATACTCCTGAAGGCATGTAATCCAGTTACCTCGTCGCTCACCTAGCTCCTGTTGTACAAATAGTGAGCGAACAATTGGGTGAGGCATGAATACTGTGACATGATTCTTCAAAATATATGGCCTGCAATGTTTGACCTCCTTGTATAATGCATACACTTGTTTTTCAATATCTAGGTAATTCAGCTCGGTGCCTTCCAATCCAGTGCTCATAAATGATATAGGCCGTTCATTGTGGCAGTCATCTTTCTGAGTGAGGATGGCGACCAAAGATGAATCTGAGGCAAATGTATACAAAATAAAGCCTTTGTTGAAGTCTGTACTGTAAAGAGCAGGTGCTTCTGCAATGGCTTGTTTAATGTTATCAAACACTTCTTTCTCAGGGGGGATTCCATTTAAAATTAGTGTTCTTCTTAATCATGCCTTTTAATGGTTTCACGATCTGGGCGAAATCTAATATAAATTTTCGGAAAAAGTTGATTTCCAAGGAAGGACTGCATGGCTTTCTTCCCGCTTGGGGGTAGTGTTTGAGCTATGACTTTCGCACATTCTGGATTGACCAATATGTCATCTCAAGTCATTTTGTGTCCTAACAAGTTTCCTTCGGCGATGGCAAACACACTTTTTTTAGGTTTAGTGAGATCCCGTATTTATGACACCTTTCAAAAATTTGCTTGAGGTGATGTATGTGGTCATATATGTGCTTTGAAAACATGGTGACATCGTCAAGGTATACTACCACGCTTTTCACAATAATTCCTCTGAAGGCAATGTCCATATCTCTTTGGAAAGTGGCACTGACATTAATCAGCCCAAAGGGAATGCATCTGAAAGCAAATTTTCCCCACATAGTTCTGAATGTGGTTTTGAGCCGATCGGGCTCAGCCACTAGTACTTGACTATACCCTGAAAACCCATACAATGGAGAGAACATTTCTGACTCGATATAGCTTGAAGGATTTGCTCCATAGGATGAACCGAATAGTTGTCTTTGTGAGAAGCTTTGTTCAAATTTATGAAGTCTACACACAAACGGATTTCCCTAGACTTATTGCGAATAGGAACCAAGTTGGACACCTAGGTCGAATGTCTAACTTTGAAAATTGTGTGTGCATCCAAGAGCTTCTTTAGCTCCTTCTGGATCATCGGTTGTAGAGTTGGGTGTACTTTTCTCAGTTTTTTTTGGAACGACTTCACTCCTTCCTTGATGGGTATGACATGTTGGATGATCCTCGTATCATAGGTCCGCAGATCGTCATATGTCCATGAAAACACATCTTGGTATTTCTTAAATAATCCAGTGAATGCTTGTTTCTCCTGTGGGGTGCACTCACTACCTAAATTTACAAGTCCGGGATCCTTGTATGTCTTGAGGTTAATTTTCCAGTGTGCCAATGTGGAACTTTGCACCTTCATATTTGGGGGCCCTCGGAAATAGTTCTGTAAGTTGCACAACTTTTCCAGTGACACGACCCCTTTGGGTATGGGGTTTTTTTCCAATTTTTTAGTTCCTCTTGCAAAGCTTGATCATGATCCTCTTCTTCCATAACTGCGTCTTTGAATATATCTATGTTGAGCATGAAATCTAGTACCTGTTGTTCATCATTAAAAATGCTTAAATTAGTAACATTGTCTGGTATGGATGACTTGTATATAACTTTAATAGAAAATCCATATCTAAGTGGGGTGAACCTAGCGGCAGCATTGGCAAGTGTATCGGCTGCTACGTTATGAATTCTAAGTACAGATTTAACACCAAAAGAATTGAAAGCTGAAATTAAGAACCATACCTCTTGCTGATAACCTTTGAGATGGGAATACAAGCACTAGATGGTGTTGCATACCTGACGAGTGATAATCTCAGAATCACCAATTACCTTCAAACAACGAACTTTTAAATCTATGGCCTTCTCGAGCCCTAGTATCAGTGCCTCATATTCGGCTATATTATTTGTGCACTGAAACTCTAACTGGTAAGAAATTAAAAATTTGTTCTTCTGTGGGTCTAGCAAGATGTAGCCCGCACCAGCCCCATCTTGGGTTTTGGAGCCATCATAGTATAGGGTCAAAGTTTCATCTTCTAATTGGAAAAGGCGATCCACGTCTATTAGGGATGTGCTAGGGGCACTAGTTTTTGAAGATTCTTGGTTGGATGGGGGGGGGGGGGGTTTAGCAACCAGAAGTAGTTCAAACTGTATGTCTTGGGTGATCGTGGATTGGAAAGTCTGATAACAACCAAATATGGACTCTAAGAAACACATGCCAAGTTCTTCTTGTGCGAAAATGATTGGTTCATAAGTTGCATCAAGGTCAGTCATAGTATGTTTCATGTATGGTTCACTCTCGATCTGTATTTGGTTTTTCCTGCCTTTGTAAGGGAGCCAAAGGTGGGACCAATCAATGGCAAAGTACCCCTGGAGCTTGCTGGATCAATCTATACTCAACAGAAGACCATAGGATTTGGGGATATCGACGATTACTATGTCGATGCATTGATGCACTCTAGAGTCAGAGGATAAGAAGACAATAACGTTGTTTAGTTCGCCAACTGCAGGGACTTGAGATCTATCGAACTGGATAATTCTAGCGTCAGTTTTCTCTGGGAGGATGTTTAACTTCTTGCACATGCATAAGGGCATAACATTCGTTGATGCACCTAAATCAACGAGACAGTTGTGGAAGTTGAATTTAAAAATCTTGAAGGAAAGGAGGAATGGAGGCATGGTTCCCCTGGAGTTGGAGTTCACGACATTGGCGATGGATTGGGGACTGGCAGAATTTTGGGCAGATGTGATGCTTACGGGTTTAGTCACCGGTAGGTTGGAAAAGGCCTTAAGAATGAGATCTTGTTGGTTAGCAATGCAAGTGAGATCGTAGAGAGATATGTTGGATCTGGTCTTCTTCATGTCCTCAATAATGTTATACCCTAAATCTGTGGGTGAGGTGGGTGAGGTGGTGTTTTTAGGGGAAACTATTGAAGTTTTAGTCTTGTGGCTTTCTCGAGGAGTAGTTGGACTAATTTTTTCAGGAGTTTTGTCTTTGTTTTTGTTGTTCGGGGGCAAGATTTTTCTCAAGAAGGCTTTTCTTTTCTCTTCAAAATACTGCTCATGCACCAAGCCTTTGCTCCTCAAGCCATAGTTTCGATGGGGTTTAGACTTAGGGTCATCAGCTAGGTTTATTCCAGAGGTGGGAAGGGGGGACTCTCCATGTATGACCTCAAAAGTAAGGACAACTGAGCCCATATCTTCATCAGGGGGAATTTTCTTCATCGTCTAAGATAGCCTATTCCTCCATATCCCTGGGGGCTTGATCTTCTAGGAGTTGGTTCACCACACTGGTCATGCTATTAATCCACTAGGGACAAGTCTTCTCTGAGTGAGAAGCTTGATGAAAAGAGCAGAAATTGTCTTTGCAGATATCTTCAACATTAAGCCCTACAATTGAGCTGGATGGGGGTTGGTTTATGACAGGGTTATTCTTTCTGAAGAAAGGTTTTTGTGGTTTAGCAGCTGGGGAAGAACCATTGTTTTTCCTTTTCAGGTCGGAGACTTCATTGGTCAGCAACTTGAGGGATTTTGCAATACCTTCAAAATCTAAGGGGTCCTTATCTTTGTCTCCAGTTTTGTGGCTGCAAGATTGGGTTATGTTCGTGGTTGTTTTTTGATCATCCCGCCCATCATGTTCAATGGCACCTATGGACAACATTTCCTTTCGATGGAAAGGGCGGTAGTGTAGTTAGCTGCCAATGTAGCTCTCGCCTCGCATTTCAAGAATACAGAAATATCCTGTGGGAGGGCTCTGGTGTAGTGGTCAATAGTAATGGAGTCATCTAAGGCCATGTTTGGAGGGAACTTATTCAATATGGTGGTGAAACATTGATTGAAATCCTTGACCTTATCCTTCTTCTGACATTTTACCATGCTGAGCTCTGTGAGGAGCATCGAAGGAGTTTTATCTTCTGAGAATTTTTGCAAGAAGGTACGACGGAGGTGCTCCCATGAAGGGATAGAAGAAACAGGGAGAGACCTATACCATGTCGCAGCCTTATTTTCAAGAGTATGAGGAAAAAGGTGGCATGCTACATCGTCATACTAAATTCTTATCATCTGTAAAGACAGGTAAAAGTTGTTGATGTGGTCTTCGGCCAGAGTACGTTTCTCGAGGTCGAAATTAGGGAGGTGGTTTTTAGGAAGCCAGGGCATGTCATGTAGGGGACCTTGGATGCCTAAGGGGGACCGAGCCATCAAAGCTAATGGTTGTACACGTCTAGCCTATTGATGGTGCGGTATGTATACACGTCCCCTCTCATTTTCGGATTCACTGCCTGTGCCAGACCTGGAGGCCTTGCCCTCATGGCGGGAATGCATGCCTTGGTTTTCTCCATGGTTTTCTGTATTTCTGATGTTCCTCTAATTGTAAATAAAAGGAAACCTATTCTGGTTTTGGTGGGGGTGGTCAGCATTTTGGCCTTTCCCATGGCCTCGGCCTCTTCTGGCTCCTTCCCCATGTGGGTTATTGGCTTGCGTGTTATCATGCACAGTATGGTTAGGTTGGGGGCTGGTGTTAGGTTGAGGTTCAGTGATTCGGGGGCCATCTTCTCCTTCTTATTCAGGGCTATCTGGGGGGGCTTCAGAATTTCGCTTAACTGTGTCTACATAATCTTCGATCATAAGACCCACCAGCTGAGGAAGGGAATTAAAGAGGGTTCCTTGGCGCGTATCATTTTCTGCAGGAATTCTAGGATTAGCCAAGGCATTAGTGACTGGGACTTGTTGTAAGCCCCGGACAAGCTCGCAGGTGATAGGGCATAGGGCCTGCAACTAGGCTAAAGTAATCTCATAGAAAGGGGGAATTTCCTCCTCCTCCTGGGATTTCTCCAACGGGGGAGGGATGGTATTGTCACGTATGGTTTTCCCTTGGGGATTTTGTAACCAGATGTTACTTGTGTGTTGGGAGGCTGCCATGAGGCCCTCCTTCTAGTGCCAAATCTGTTGACGGGAAAAATTTTCCGGCCAACAGTAGGGGTTCTCCACAGTAGAAAGTCCCAATTAGACTCTGAACCATTTGTGATAGGGATCCCATCCGGGGGTGTGGGTCCATCTACCGCTAAATACTCCTTATTATGGATGCAAATGAGCCCCGTAGAGTTAAAGTTGTACAGTTATCGAATGATACAAGATAAATATCGATGATTGTTAATGAACATAAACACTACAAATATCAAGATATAAAAGAAAACACACAACTGAAGGAGATTCTGTGAGAAGCATATCATTAAGGTCATGTTTGTAAGATTTTTCAAACCATAGGAGAAATAGTTCTACCTAGTGAGAACAACTTATGCATACTAGGCATTTTTCGTGAATGAGATAGATGTCAACAATAAAGTTACTAACATCTCCTATGTAAATAACATACCATCATACACACATATAGTAAGCTAAAATGCATAAAGAGTATAATCACGAAATGTAGGTCAATTAATCATAAGATATCAAACATATAGGAAGAAATACTCATAGTACTGACACAATGATTTCCATTGGATCCAATAGTGGATTTAAGACAAATGTTTGTATTCATTCATAATAGGCCCTTTAATGCTTTAAAACTCTTTTCTCTCCTTTGGAGTCCAATAAAAAGTCCCCCTTTTTTACAATTCCCCAAATGGGGTATATATAAGACAATATTAACCCTTGGGGGCCCTGAGTCTTCACCTTCCTGTCTGTTGTGCTGCCTTGCGACCTAAATGGATAGTGCGACCTGCGACCTGGTGCTGGAAGGTGCAACCTGTGACCCCTTCTATAGGTTGTGCCTTGCAATATGATCATGGGAGTGTGTGTGTGATTTCTAGGTCGGGAACATCAACTTGTTGCTCTTTGAGGGAATTCTGCCATGCACGATAATCTACAGCGATTGGGGAGATCAGAGGAGTATCTTCCCTTAACTAGTGTAGGCATTCTAAGGCATTTGGAATCAAATTCTCCCTCTTGATTGTGACTTGGTTAGATAAGGAAGCCAGTTTGGTGTAAATCCAAATTGACGTTACAAGAAACTTAACCAAGTTCTCCTGTGATGCGGGAAGTTTAGGTTTAGTGGCAGCTTGTTTGATAGGTTGTCAAAATTCTTGAGTCTCTTGATCTACCTGTCCCCATCTATTTTCCTCGCTCAATGCACCTAAAGAAGGAATATGGTGCAATTCATGCATCTAGTCAATGCCACTGATAAAATGCTCATATGCGGACATCACCTTCTCCAGATCTTTAAATAATTTCTCCTTGGATTGCACCCTCATGCGAATTTGGACATTGTCATTCTGAGTGTGAATCCAATCTTTCTTGGGCAAGGTTTCCGGAGCTTGTGGATATCTTCTTTTCCATTCTATAATTATATATAAAGTAGCGGAGGCCTCTTTTAGTTGCTCATTTCTCTTCTTCATTTGCACTTGGGCTCTTAGGAGGGGTGCGACTATTTTCTTTATGGTGAACATCTCCCCGTAAACCTGCTTCATGGTGGCTTCCATTTTCACCAAATCTCTCTGGAAGATAAGCAGTACTTCATTAATAAGGGTGATTTTCTCTTGGAGTTGTTGGATTTCTTTCCTTAGTGCCCTATTTTCTTTCTCTGACCTAGCTTCTCTTTGTTTAGGTAATCTATTTTGCAGGGAAAGGATTTCCCTACTCATCCGACTCACATTTTCTTCTGTGGCTGCGGAAAAATTAGTGTCGGCTGATGCTATCAGCACTGGGTTGGTCCTAGTGTCTAGGAATATATCCTTTTCCATCGTGGCTGTGAATGGGGCAGTAGGGTTCCGTGCTAGGCATATCCTCTTTTCCTACCAGATCTTGAAGGTGAACTGATCATAAGTGAGACTTGTTAGGTTGAACACCTCTTCCTCTTGTCCTTTAGAGGAGCCAGGCTCTGAGAGTGCAAAACACATGTTAATTGCAGGTAATTTGATGGGAGGAAGCTCGGTTTGTACTCCTGTTACTGGGGGAGGTGTCTCGGTGTCTTTTGATCTTTGATCCTCTTCCTCTTTTCTCTTTTGTTCTTCTTCTTCTTCGTAATATTCCTTTTTTAGGAATTTCTGCAATATGGTCCAAAAGGGTGCTATATAGGGAAGCCAATGTAAAAATAAGATAGAAGGGGACTTGGATCCCTTTTTTTACCCTTCATACATTACATTTCCAGAATATTAGCTCAAAGAAATAACCCTAAGTGGGTTATTTAGATCCTCCACTCATAGGTATCTCAAACAATGCTCAAAGGGAGAGCTACAATAATACATGCACTCCAACAAGTAGCAGCAGTGAAAAATCAATACATATGGTGCAAGAAGAAATCATAGCCATTTTATTATGTGCAGCTACAAATATATATACAAGAACTTGAGGAAATACCTCTCAAGATTGGCCAGATCAACCCCAAGATAGATGTACATGCAAAAGTAAAAGTGAACAACTACACAACCCAGCAACAAGCTATGAATGTGCAACCCACATTGAGAAATTCTTGAAAACTGATATGTATAAAATGATATGGCAATAGAAGGCTCAAATAAATTTAGGGAGCATGATCTCAACCTCGGAAAACAATAGTGCAAAAATCCTCCAAGGAATTGACTGAAATGTAAAAAATGGCAAAATGTTGGAGTTGATGGGTAGCATCAACAACTCAATAAAAAAAAAATGGAGAAGGATAGAAATTCTATAAATTATGAAGAAAAATCCTCCAATGATATTCCAAGTGAAAGGTTGTTCCCTTCACTGAAGATTACACCCTCCAATCCACAGTGTAAACACCTCCTGCAAGTGCCCTCTGAAAATAACGTAATATGGGGGAGAGACTGCGCTAGGAATGAGATCAAACATATGGCCCAATGCCAAAATATGAAATGAAGCTCTGGGATCTTCCTCACTAATCTCCCAAAGAATGAATGAGCTCCTCATCTACAAAAATAGCTTCAGAAGTGGGTGATAATGAATCCTCACTACAACCCCCAGCAACTCAACGTTTCTGCCCAACTGGAAAACGCTATAGCTGAAGATGGTTACCTTGGCCCCAAGCCTGGATGTGAGGATAATGAATAAAAGGTCCTAAAAAGATTCCAAATGAAGGAGAGGAAACTCCTTAACAGGAATCTCCCTTGTGCTAAGCAGCACAACTATCTCAGTTGAACAACTGGAGAGATCAAACCAAAAACGAAATCTCAAAACATAATGAGTAATGGCTCTCCTTCCATATTTTATGCCAAGAGGAGGCTTCCTTGCCATGGACCCCACCCCTTAGGGTTTCTCTCATTCAATGATATCCCTCCTTTCAAAACTACGTTGTCGTCTCATGCAAGGTTCACCTCTTTAGGTAGCGTTGTTGACTTGGTCAAACTTGACCCAGTCTTCTTGTATTTTCGCCTTTCCACACTAGGAGATGAAAAATAAGCCACTTAGGTGACCCCTTTGTATATTAGGAGTTCTTATTATGCTTCTTCATGGGACCTCTTACCCATTTTATTCTTTTTATTAAAAGGAAAGCAAAATTAATGTTCCAATTAAGTTAATGAAAATTTTGGAACATTACAGTCCTCCCCTCCTAAAGATTACTTGTCCTCAAGAAAGTGCAAGGGTAGAATGATTCCTCTTCTCCTCTCCTATAGAATCCATGTATGATGATCTCCTCCATGGAATAGGATGCTATCTCATCAATAAATCCCCCACATTACTTCTCCTTGGCATTTAAATTAGCTACCAAGCTATCATCATGAAAAAGTGAGGTGCTCAAGAGAGTGGAAAAGTGATTTATAGAGGTCCTCCAAAGGCATGGAGTCTAAAATGTGTTGGGAGACATTCTCCCCATGTGTACCCTCCATACCCTTGCAATCAACCATGCAAAATGAGCTACCTCCCAACTAAGCAGCTCCTAGAAACGGTCCTCCACCTTTGGCTCCGACAAAGTAGATGGGATGAAAATCTACTCATGGTAGAAAATTTAGCCTACCCCACATTGTCAATCTCTCCACTCATGATAAGTGTAGAGAGAGTGTTTATCCTGGGCTGCAATAGTGTTTCCCTCAAGTGGCAATATGAAGTCTAGATCTGTAAGGATCTCTCCTCCAACGCTGTGAATCAAGCTAGCCCAAATCATCTCACATGTGATGAGTTTCAAATCATCATCATATAGTATCCAATCAATCATATGGTTCACCTCATGGAGAAAAAAATATCTTGTCATGGTGACCATATCCTCTTCCATACTCCCCTTAGAGCATGTTCTGCAAAAAGTGTGGAGGTCTTCTTCCCCAAAGGGGACATCCTCCCAATATGTCTCTCCCTCCTTATGATACATATGTGGCTATTGTTGATACCTAGATGAAACATGATGGTCCTCAAGAGAGACCCAAGCCATCCCATCAAATCCAACACCCATGGGGTGTCTCCCAAAAGAGCTCAAGCTCTCCAAATGGCTCCTCCCATTTGAAAACAAGAGGTGTAATATGGAAATCAAGGTTGGCCCACTTGCATTTATGAAATATGTAGCATGATAAGTATGGAGAACCATCCTACCTATGGGCATCCTCAAATCTTGTGCCACTCCTCCAATGGTGCTTCCCATGTCCAACGTTCTACTAGCAGAATATGGAAGCATAAATCTGTGAGAGCAAGGAGGTGAAACATACCTCCACACATGGAACCAATGCAGGGTGTCACTAGCCTGCCTCAATATATAGTGCAACAAGTGTCCTTTTAGCCACTTGTTTGCTACCACATTCATCCTACAAGATGAGATCATGAAAACATAACTTGGTGCCAATGGTGCACACTGAAAATCATGTGGCTTTCCCCCACAATCCACCAATAATATGGCCATCATAATTGCTACAATTGACCATGAGTACAACAAAACGTAATATGAAAGAAGGAAAGGTCCTCCTTGATATGACATTCTACTCATAAAGATAAGAGAGTGCAAAACATAAAACAAATATTTACCTCCCTCATCATGTACTCCGATCTTTGAGCTGAATTGGCTCAAGTGAAAATTCTCCCTTACTGCAACAGAGTAGGGAAGTGGTTGTGCCAACCATATCATCATCTCTCAAGATATGCATCTTTCCATATGCTAATATACATCCATTAGTATTCCCTCCCAAGTGGACTCCTCCATCAATAAATGGTATGCATAAGAATGCATGAAAGGAGAGTCCATAAATGCTGCATGTAGGTATCTCCCCTTGTGCTTGGGAACCCAAGACAAGAAGGTCAAAAGATAGTAAGGGATGCATCCCTCCATTACTCCCTCATCCTTTTCTCCTGCATGCCTCCAAGGTACATCACTTATGAAGTGGTCTCGGGAACACTTCAACAAATAATCCCAGCTCTTAAGTGACAGCGCTGCTAGCCTGTGGAGGAGGGCCACTATCATCTCAAAGCTCAAATATCTAAAATGGATCTTTTCAAACACTCTACTCATCATGTTTCTGCACATATAGATTCCCTCCCATTAAGAAGGTACTAATTGGGCATCTAAGGCCAAGGAGCAACCCCTTTGTACTATGCTAGTGCCTCCTCCTACTCCTGTAACATCCAAATACAATCTGAGGAACAAGAATGTTTGTTGCTCCTCCATACTCCCACCATACCAAATATATGATGGTGACATAATGAGTGGTAAGAATAATGCCATCTCATCATAATTCACCAATTATCTTCTCTACTGCATGGTGTAAGTATCCTACCAGTCCTCCTCCTTCTTCACATCCCGTGAAAAAAGATAGGTCCTATGCTGGCCAAACTCCCTCAAGAGCAGCCAATGCAATATTGTCTCTTACTGCCCTGTGTCATAGATTTGCAAGAGGATCACCATCCTCTTGCCTTCCATCCACATCCACTCAAATCCTTGTGGATGTCTCCCTTCATCCTACATCTTGGTATCCCTCCAACAAGGGCTACCATCTTCCCAAAACATATTTTCATCTTGGTATCCCTCCAAAAGGGCTACCATCTCCCCAACCTCAATGGTGGTTCACAACACATCAATAGTGTGTGAATATGATGGCATAGTGCAATGAAATTTTCTTGCTCTAAACAATTAGCATACAAAGATGTACAATTATCCATGAGAGATAAAAACTTAGGCATGTCTTGGAGAGATTTGGAAGAAACTTGTGTTGTTGCAAGATTTTATTCCTCAATAGTGTTGGTTGCCTCTACTACTAGAAATGAAGGTTTCTTCTCCATCACTATGACAACACTAGTATGTGCCTCTTCAGCTGCTGGTGAGGGCTCCTACGTCTTTTGACCAAATCCTTTGATCAATCTTTGAGAAAAATCATCAGGAGTAGAAACCCTTGAATGACTCTCATGGCTGAACCACCAAGTCTTTGCTTCACCCTCAAGGTGCAGTGCTGCAACTTCTACAGTCTCTCTATCTACTATAGGATGTAGCAAGAAGAAAGCCTCTAGCTTCTTCACCCAAACCTCTGCTGCACATGTGAGTGATCCATCAAATTTTGACAATATAAATCTATTGCCTCTCATCATTCCATAGCTATGGGGTATTATCTCTTATTTATGCTGAATAAATTGTGGAAAAGATAGAATCTCTTGGAAGGCTCTAGGGTTTTCTGGGTATTCAGTAATATACTCACTTAGACTCTCAAATTCCAAGTGTTTTCCATGCCCCATTTTTCCTCCTATGTGAGAGTAGGAAGTGCATGGTCCTTCCTCTTCTCCCTTTTTAGTATTCTAAACCTCCCTGGAGAGGTCTTTGCTGGATCTAAAAAATTGATGAGAGAAATCTCATCCTCTGCATTATCTTGACCTCTTCTTATTCAGACTTCACAGGCTAAGCCAAGTTCAAAGCTCTGATACCACTGTAATATTCCTTTTTCAGAAATTTCTGCAATATGATCGAAAAGGACATTGTATAAGAAATCCAATGTAAAAATAAGCTGGAAGGAGACTTGGATCCATTTCTTTACCCTTCATACATTACACTTCTAGAATATTAGCTCAAATAAATAACCCTAAGTGGGTTATTCAGATCCTCCACTCCTAGGGATCTCAAACAATGCTCAAAGGGAGAGCTACAACAATACATGCACTACAACAAGTAGCAATAGTGAAACATCAATACATATGGTGCAAGAAGAAATAATAGCCATTTTATTATGTGCAGCTACAAATAGATATACAAGAACTTGAGGAAAGACCTCTCAAGATAGGCCAGATCAGCTCCAAGATAGATGTACATGCAAAAGTGAAAGTGCACAGCTACACAACCGAGAAACAAGCTATGACTATGAGATCCATAGTGAGAAATGGTTGAAAACTGATATTTATACAATGATATGGAAATATAAGGATCAAATAAAGTGGGGGAGCATGATCTCAACCCCGGAAAACAATAGTGCAACAATCCTCCAAGGAATTAACTGAAATGTACAAAATGGAAAAATGTCGGAGTTGCTGGGTAGCAACAGCAACTCAATAAAAATACATGGAGAAGGATGGAAATGCTGCAAATGATGAAGAAACATCCACCAACGATATTATAAGTGAAAGGATGCTCCCTTCACTAAATATTACACCCTCCAATCTATAATGTAAACCCCTCTTGCAAGTGCCCTCTGAAAATAACACAATATGGGGAAGAGACTACGCTGGGAATGAGATGAAACATATGGCCCAATGCCAAAATATGAAATTAATCTCCGAGATCTTCCTCACTGATCTCCCATAGAAAGAATGGGCTCCTCCTCTGCAAAAATAGCTCCGAAAGTGGGTGGTAATGAATCCTCACTGCAACCCCCAGCAACTCAACATTTATGCCCAACTGGAAAACGATGTAGCTGAAGATGGTTACCTTGGCCCAAAGCCTAGATGTGAGGAGAATGAAGAAAAAATCCTCCAAATTTTCCCAATGAAGGAGAGGAAACTCCTAAATAGGAATCTCCCTTGTGCTAAGCAACACAACTATCTTAGTTGAACAACTGGAGAGAGCAGACCAAAAATGAAATCTCAAAACATAATGAGAAATGGCTCTCCTTCCATCTTTTATGCCAAGAGGAGGCTTCCTTACCATGGAACCCACCCTTTATGGTTTCTCTCATCCAATGATATCCCTCCTTTCGAAATTGCGCTATCTTCTCATGCAAGCTTCACCTCTTTAGGCAGCACTGTTGACTTAGTCAAACTTGACCTAGTCTTCTTGTATTTTCCCCTTTTCACACTAGGAGATGAAAAATAAGCCGCTTAGGTGACCCATTTGCATATTAGGAGTGCTTATTGTGCTTCTTCATGGGCACTCTAACCCATATTATTCTTTTTATTAAAAGGAAAGAAAAATTAATCATCCAATTAACTTAATGAAAATTTTGGAACATTACATTCTTTCAGAAGCCGCTCGACCTCTGCCTTATCCTGTTCTTCCTTTTGCCTATGCTCTGCTTCCAATTTTATTTCCTCTTCTTACTTCCTTCTTCATTTAGATTCTTCTCTTGATTCCTCTTCTTCCTTCATTTTCTGTTTAGCTTCTGCTTTTTTTTCTTGCACTTCCTTCCTTCTGTGTTCGGCCTCCACCTGATCCAATTCTTCCTTGAGCTCTCGTTCAGCTTCTTCCTTTGCTTCCTACTCTTCCTTATTTTTCTGGGCATCCTCTGCCTGTTTCTTTCTCTGTTATGCCTTCAGGTTTTTCTTATGCTTATCTTCATCTTATTTCGCTTTCTTTTCAGCTTCTAGCTGAGCTTCTACTTCTTTTTCTTTCTGTTGGACAGTAGAGTTGTGGCCTGTGCTGGTTCGAGGCTTCTTGGCTTGGGAAGAAGAGGCACCTCCCAACTCATAGATTATTTCCTCCAGAGTATGATCATATTTATCCTCCAGATCATACCATGCTCCCAGGGTAAGTTCCCTATCCATGTTATACCAGTTTCTTTTTGCATCCTCAGATGGGCATTGAGTATGCTGGTATCTCCATTTGAACTTGGCCCGTTTGCAGTGGTCCAAGACTATCCTCTCACAATCATATGACCGGTGATCCAAAGGCCCCAGATAGAAACCTTTGATTTGTTCAGCTTCTGCCTCTACCTCCCTGAAATCCTTGACTATGTAAGCACCAATGGTGAGCGGCAATGTAGGCCACGATTTTTTCTTACCTTTAGTAAGGACCTTTGAGAAGCTGGAAGTCATCTAGTAGCATAGTTCCTGAAGAAGCATCTTGTTCATGAAGAATTGGGGTAGAGCACGAGGAGTCTTGAATGAACCGAAGACTAGAATAAATGTGTATTCAATAAATGGAAACCAATGTGCTACCTTGACTAACATTTCCATGGCTCTTCAGGACGTGGCCAAGACATGCATGGGCTATCCTGACCGAACAATTTCCTGTAGAGTGAAGGGATGAAACTTTGTGAGATTGACTCTATATCTTGCTTGTATTTAGAGTCCCAGAATACCTGAAATTCTTTGTGAATTGGGCGTTCCCACTCCTCATCCTAGTTGTGAGCCCATCCCTCAAAGTAGCACCTAGAACAAACTACATCCAACAAATAAAAGGCCATGTAAAATTCAGACGAGTATCCCTCCTCTGGTGCCAGTGTTGCAGATATGTTTGTTTTGAGAGCTGCCATTAGTAAGCCGGCCCAATTGAAACGGGTGCCATATACCGTGAAAAAATTCATCTGGGATACCCAAGAACCACTAAATGTGGTGGCATCGGGATGACCATATATCGTATAGAGCGTAGCTGCCATCAGCTTGTATACCTTTCTGAGGCTGACCACTGGATACTCTTGATAATTCTTGATCTTGAACTTATTGTGTTATTCCCACTATCCTTTGAGGGTGTCCACTATAGGGACCACATGGGTGGTGTCCCATTCGTTTGTGAAAGACTGTTCCCATTCTGTAAGCGTGTAATAAAACTCTGCATCCAAGCCTTTTATATTTTCAAAATCCTTTCCCTCGTAGTCTCAGATTACCCACTTCCTGGGGTCAATATTCTGTATGATCCATTTCATAAATTTTGCACATGGGAATATAGCTGGGTGGGGACCTGCATAGTGAAGCTTCGACCTCTTAACTTGTACATATAATTGTCGATTGGGGAGTTCCTTTGAAAATTATGGTTGTGCGAATTCTTGGTATACTTGATACCAACTCATGTTTTCTCCTTTTCCAAATGTGCATGTAGTTTCCCCATAGATCGGGGGAGGAGACATTGGTATTTCAATTTATGTGAACTCTATCTCTGGGCTCTTGTTTTTCTTGTGAAATGCCAGAGGTCCCATGTCACTTGAGGCTGAAGAGATGGAGATGCACTCTAACTCTCCTTCGAGGTTCCCTAGCATGTTCCTAAAACTGTCCCAGGATAAGATAGATGCCATAATAATAAATTCCTAGGTACTAATTTTAACTCTGCCCAAATAATATCCAGGAAAGGGTGAATCTGTGACTTGGCGACCTATTTCTTGGGTCGCTAGGTCACAGAGGTTTACAATTCACGAGGGGTGTGACCTTGCGACTTAGCGACTTGCGACCGGGTCCATAGGTCGTTGAGTTGTAAGGTTTCAAACGTCCATTTTTTAGTGAGATGCGACTCAGTGACTCAGCGACCAGGGATCACTCGGTCGCGGAGGTCACAAGGTCACGAGGTTCGAAGTCGCACTAGGGCTGGGTGTAAGATCTCGATGGTGGCGTGGTATTTTGTTTCACTTCTTAATATAAAAAAATAAAAGGATTAAGTGAGGGAAACCCATAGAGGATGAAGTGGTCATTAGGGGAATAAACAAACACAGGGGAGGCTGTTTGGCTCCATTTACAAGTCTGTGTTAGGAATGGTAGGGTTTGGATCATTGGGAAAGATTCAGGTTCAAAAGGATCTCAAATGGGAGATGTTAGGTGGCTTTAAAGGGCTAAGGTCAGTGGAAAGGGGAAAAAAATAGAAAAAAATAGAAATATCAAGTGGATTAGGCAACTTACCTGAGAAAATCACGCTCCAATTGGCCTATCAAAAGCGTTTTTTTCTCTCGATCGTGTGGGTGAAATGCGACCTAGCGACCCTTCTATTTATAAAAGGTTCACACGTGTGGGAAATAAATGAGGACGTTGGGTCACAAATATTTCGCGCTTATGAGATGTGCGACCTTGTGACCTTCCGACCTTGCTACCTGGGGGGTCGCAAGGTCACTAGGTCGCGATTTTGAAATTTGAGTGTAATTTGAAACTCGGCGACCTGGTGACCTGATAGGTCACAGGGTCTCTAGGTCGAAAATTGGGAAAAATACCTACTCTGCGACTCGACGACTTAAGGCGTTTTCTGAAACAGACTTGAATTTCAGATTTTTACTTAGCTTTTCGATGCTCAGGGGGACTCAAAAAAATTTAGATGGTGAATTTTTGGAGGGTGTTATAGTGGCTACAACAACTTCCCAATATTTGAATAGGATATCCTTATGAAACTTATCCACATGAGGTAGATCAACTTCCTTTTCTAAGTCTGATGCTTGCCATTAAATGTTTTTGTTGATTTTCTTTTCGAGTCTTTCACATTCAATTTTCTGGATAGATATTTGTTGGATCAGTATTTTATTTGAATCACAATAAGAGTCAATAATATAAGATTTATGAAAAAATACTTCTTGTTCTTTCTTTAACTTAGCATTTACATCCAATTCTTATTTTATAAATTTCTCTAATTGCAGTTGGTTCTGTAACCTGGTCATTGCTACTTCCAGTTGTGCTTGTTTCTCATTGATTTCTACTTGATGCTGCGATTTAAGACACTCAAAATCCTTTTTAAATTGGGCCATATTTGCTTTCATTTTCTGAATGGAGTTGGCTTTTTCTTCATTTAAAAACCTCTCTAGTTCTTGTACTTTAGCTTCCTCTTGCCTCAGCAACACTCTAACTTTAGTAGCTTCATCAACAACGGTAGTAGCATATGCCCCTGCATAGTGTGATAATATAATTAGATGTTCTATAGGATCATCTAAGGAATCTTTCCATAAAACGTCAATAGATTCATCTGTGAGGTTTGAGACTATTTCATCAGTTCTTCTCATTTTGCACCTCTTAAATACAACCTTATAGATAGGATTGTAGAAGATGTCCAGTGAAGGAATTTCATCAGGGGAGGTCTAAAATGGGCCTCCTAAGAAAAATGTACAACCAAAATAAACTTTATAAGAACCAGTAGGATTCAAGATGATGATGTCAACCATGGGGGATGATTCACCATTTTTTAAGTAAAAGGCTAAAAAGATTAAAAAATAATAAAATAATAAACTTTTTTTTCAACTCATATTTTCAACTTATCTCCCAATTTTTTTATTCAAATTTTAATTGGAAGTACTCATTGGATGAAAAATTTAATTCCTCATCCAACGAGTACCCATGTTGCATACTTTCAATGGACCCTGCTATGTGAAAAATGAGAAATACATGAAAAAGCGTGATTGCAATCATGTTTTTTCATGTATTTCTCACTTTTCGCATAGCAGGGTCCATCGAAAGTATGCAACATGGGTACTCCTTGGATGAGGAATTAAATTTTTCATCCAACGAGTACTATCGCTCAAATTTTGAGTAAAAAATTTGGGAGATAAGTTGAAAATATGAGTTGAAAAAGTAGTTTTTCCTTTTTTCCCTCTAAAATTTGATGATGTCATAAAATCTTACTTTATTATTTCCACTATTATTTTATAATTTCCTCAGGAGGCCCATCTTAGACCTCAAAATTCCCCTAATGCTTCAACTTGTAAAGCTATTTCTTTTGTAGGGTAGACCGGTATGATCTCTTGATCATGAATTTCTGGAACTTGTTGTAGTGGATTAACAGTTTCCACTATCTTCTGGGAATGTTCATGTGTTTGAAAACTAGTTACTTGATCAGTATTGTGATTAGATTTAGGATTTTTATTGCTTCAGAAAAATCATCCCATTTTTTACTCAAATTCTTTGTTTGTGACTTTTCAGACTGATCAAGTGTGTCATGACTGTGTTGAACTTCTTGAGAAGTTGACTCTATTCCATTACTTTCTTTTCACTCCTGCATCTCTATCTCTTGTATTACATGGTCAATTATCTTTTATGGGATATCCTTTATAGATTTCGATTCATTTTCAAAATGATCCAAATTGTGAGATTGATGCTTTGATTGACCTGATTCATCCTCAGACATGTCTTTTGTTTCATTATCCAAGTTGATACTTGGAGTAGGTATGTTGACATCTTCAATAGTTAAAAAATTGAGAGGAACTCTCTCCAGTATCTTATTTATATATATTTGGAATGCTTCTAGATCATCTTGGTTCAGTTGGATGGATGTAAAATTGATTATATCTAAAAAAAATTTCATGTCGTGCAAGAGATCATCAAATCCATCTATTTCCTTTACAAAAGGCCTCATTTTGAGCTCTGTAGTATAAATTTTAATTACATAATTTGGATCGTACAGTTTCTTTGGCATTACTGCCAATTTCAATAAATTAATATTTGAAACTTCCTTGTAGGTATGCCTAATATCAAAAAGTGCAAAGGTGCCGCATTGTACATGTAAATTAGGCCAAACAGCCTTCTTAACATCTTTCAGTTGTTTAGTGATGCCATTAACAAGATGGTAGGCAATTTCTCGTGCAAGAAACTTATCAAGAACATAATATGGTAGGATGTGGGGAGAAGAATAACTCCCAAATAATCTGACATATGTAAAATTATCCTCTGCAAAATAGCTAGCCACAGAAAGAATATCTGCGCTAGCCTCTTCAGAAACCCTAGGGGCCTTCTTATTGAATATAATTTGGTGCATAGGCAACATGAATCCATGATAAATTTTATAAAATTTCAGGTGTAATTCTGAATCCCAAAGGCCTCTATGGTAAATGTGGATTGGGGTAGTGTCTTGGGTATTCCATTTCCATCCCATGGTAGGAAAACTGGAAGAAAAGAAGATTGCATCCATGACATAAGCAGAAATATAAAATGGAGGTATTTCTCTAGATGAAAAATTCCTTTTATTAATATATTCGGTTATGTGTTTGGCTAAAATGTCAAATAGGATATTTTCCCAATTCATAATTTATGAATTGACGATTGCGTCAATCGATGGAACCCAATCTACTAAAAACCTAGTGGTATCAGGTTTAGAAAACAATATACACAACATACTGGCAGCATAACAATAAGGGGAAGGAATTTGGGCAATTGGGTACGTATCGAGTTTATCTTGCTTCGACTTTCCACGTTCTTCCTTCCATTCCTTGATGGCTTTCATGAGATATGGATGCTCTGACCTAAAACTTTGCAGAAAAGCCTTGTCATGTTTCTGCTGCAGGGAGGGTAGATGGTACATTTCTTGTAAATATTCTTCCCTAAAATACCCTATGTTTTCTCCCTTTGAATCCTTGAATTTTCTGTCATCTATGCTTAAGTGTCAATTACCCACCTAACCATGTCTATGTAAGGGAGAGCTTTTGGTATTTTAGCTACCTTGTTGACAAATGAGCATGCAACATCAAAGTAAGTCACGTCTGAAGTAGATGTCATGCCTGTTGTAGAGAATTTAGTTATTACCTTTGGAATTTCATCTTTGAGCAGTTTATACATTGCTTCCCATGATGAACTTCCACAATCCTTGTTGCAGGTCGTATCTGAAAATAAGGTTGACATGTTGAAGTCCTCAGTAGGCAGCACTTGAGAAATCTCTTTGCCTTATTTGCTCATTTCAATCTTCCTTAATCTGTTAAATGGTTTCCTGATTTCAAGTAAACAGGGAGAGCATTAAAAGTATAAATAATAGAGATTAAAATCTATTTTTTATATCAAACATGCATGAATAGATATGAATATTTAAAATATAGTATCAATCATTGATAATCATTTCAAAATCAAATTTCTTACACCTTCACACAAAATATCTATCAGTCAACTTTAAGCCGTTAGATCTCGAATTTTAGTTTGATACGACATAAGTCATTTTACATTCTTGAGTAATTAAATGTCATTAATTCACATATCGCCATATATAACTTTTACCATTTGTGATGTTTTCCCATAAGTTCAGCGAAATGCGATCTGCGCAAATCGCACATTGCAACTCTTATGCCATAATGAATTTTTTTTTGTTTAAGTCATGGGAAATGCGAATTATGCATTCAAAAATTCAAGAGGCCATGCTTAATAGGACTTTAGATATTTATTTTTATTACTTTGTTGGTTCATCGGCTCTACACAATCGCACTTATATCGAATTGCTTTATAAGTTAGTTGTTTTAAATGAGGTGCGATGCAATAAAGAAAGTATAAATACAATTGAAGTGTTTTCAAGTTTTTGAAACATAACTTTAAAAAAAGGTCAGAGCATTTCATATCCTGCCTAAATTAGAGGATTGTAAGTCTTTCTAAGTTGTAAGCTATGTGGTTTGTGATGTGCTAAAGGAATAAAGCATAAAACTCAAAAAAAAAACTTTTGTTTCCTAAGTTTTTTGTTATTAAAGCTAAAAATAGTTTTCCTATTTATTTATAAAGGGTCCACATTTATTAAAATAAATTGGGGGTGTCGTATATAAAAACACCTCATTATTCTCCATGGTAATGAGCTCATCAAATGTTAATACTTCAGGTTAAGGAATTTGTTGTTTCTCTTGCTCCAATTTATTTTCTAGGCCTCTTGTTCTTGGTCTTTTTGCATGTACTTTAGCCTTTGTCTCCTGCATTGGGTCAAGAATAACAATTTTCTTGCCTTTACCTTTTTTTTATTACATGTCTTTATTTGTATGTACTTTGGAGGAGCTGATTCATTTGCAATTGAAGATTTTCCCATTCAAGGAAAGTAATCCAGGATTTGGCAATGGAGAAGGCTTGTTTCAACTGTGAAATCTCTTTATTCTTCTCTTTGATGATGTCTTCAACTGATTTGAACTCCTCATGTTCTGATACCTCAAGCTCCATTGGCATTGACTCATCATGTTGATGCAAAAAAGGTTGCTCCTCTATCTGAAATTGCTCATCATGGGTGTCAAATCTAAGAAACCTCCTGGTAGACTTAGGCACAGAAAATTGGCTTCTATCTCTCTCATATGTGTGAGAAAATGCCAAAACCTTAGGGACATCTAAAATCTAAATAGGCATATTGTAAGAGCCAATCTCCATTGGCTATGGTGATGATGTAATAGGTAAGACAGAAAGCGTTGTTGATAACCTTTCCAACAAGTCTTCCCATGTCATGTTTATGGGAGACAAGTGATGCAGCACAATAATCTTGATAAGGCCATGATGAGAACGACTAGTATGATGATCTTCTCTTCTAATTTTGACCTTCTCAACCATCTTAACCAAGATCTTGTATAAATAATGAGGCAACTAAAGTGTTTTGACTCTGTAAAGTGAATCAAAATATTGATGTGATACCTGTATAGCTAATATAACCTTCCTTCGCATGTAAAGTACTTCATTATGAACATCATCAGTGGAGCATACTTTTTTCTGAGGTTTCTAAAAGGGAAAAGGAATTATAGATCATCTTTAACATGAGGCTTTAGAAGCTACTTATAGTTTTCAATGTCAGGATCCATACCCTTGAACCATTTCTCTCCCTAAGAAGGAATACCTGTGGTTGAAGCAATTAGGACATGTGATAAAGTGATCTCTATACCTGCAACTATGACCTTTCCCGACAGGGACATCACTCAATAAACCTATAACATATCACTAGCGATCATATCATATTAAAGAATACCCTTAATTTGAGTACATATGGAAAATACCCCTAAAAATCACATTATTTAACCCCCTACCAATATAAACCTAAGACACCATCCCAATTTAAAAAGCTCCTACTTTCACTATATATTGTAGGTATCCATTTTTTTATTAAAATTTATTGATACCCCTTTATATTTTTTCATTAACTTTGAGCTCCATATTTTATACCTGCCAATATAAAAACCCTTTATCCCCTATATATCTCCCAATATATTATGTCATTTTTTTCTCATTATATATCGCCCAATATGAACCCACGTGATATGATACTTCTCCCGCAGTGAAGCCCCCATGCCTTTCCCATGTTGTATCTAGCTGCAAAAAGACTAGACAACTGAAGATGATACCCTCCTTCCATTAGCCTTTCACAAAATGTTAAACACTGGGTTCTTTCAAAGCATCTTCTGTCCAATTGCGAAGCATTGATATCCCACATGGTGAATGGCTCAAGTCTGAGATGGCGCCCTCCTTTAAAGCTTTTCTTGTCACTTTCCATGGTGTTGGTCACTTATATAAAGGTGACACCAAAACTAGGAACATGAGGTTCGAAAGGTTTTGAGGATTGCGAAGCTTAAAAATAGTGAAATCTGTTACCAAAATGAGCATAACAAGGTATATACAATCTGACAGGAGCATAAAAAAGGTACGTTTTCACTCCCAGAAGTGTAACACAAGGCCAATGTCTCACTTGAGGAGTGTAAAAAATTCTTCAAGCTCTGACATGAGCATAATGCACTATTACTACCTTTGCAAGGGAACATAACACGAGATTTCTAGCACTCTACAGAAGTGTAACACAATCTTTATCCTTTTGCTAGGAGCATAACACAGTCTTTATCTTTCTACCAGGAGCGTAACACTAGATTTCTTACTCTGCCCAAAATCGTAGCATGACTATCTTGAATTACCCAGAAGCATAACAATGGACTGCTCTTAGTGAAAAACGAAATTTGATGGGTAACAAGTGGACTCTAATGCTTGGGGTTGGATTTTGTTTAACATATTAGAGGGTAAATGAGACAGAGAGGAATTTCACACACATATCAGAAGGTAGTAATGAATGAATATGTTGTATGTTCTTGCCCTTTATAAGCTAGTGAAAAAAAAATCACCCTTTTTTATGATATTAACATGACCATTTAAACTTTTTTATAACTTGGATAGTGACTTGCTAGCTTTTCCAACAGAGGTAAGAAGAAATAGTAACATTTTTTTAACCCTTTGGCATGAAAAGTGACTTGATGGGATTTTTGGAATTGACCTTGAAACTAAATTTCTCCTTTTGCAGAGACATTGAGACTGCTTTTGAAGACCCTTGAATTTTCACAATGATCATGACTTTTTAACACAGATAAGATTTTTTTTTTTTTTTGTAACTAAGAATGACTCTCTTTGAATTTGAATGGAGAAATAGGTCATATTGACTTCCTTTGAAGCTTTGATAGTTAATTATGAATTTTTGGATCCTTAAATGAGGCCCTGGGACAAAATTGTTCTTTTCAATGAGACAATGAGACAGAAATCAGATGATTTGAACTTTTTGGAACTTGAGCCATATGAAGCATGAGAGGTGGGTTTATTTCATCTTCAAAAAAATATAGTTCCTTCATTAGGGTTTTATGAATGGAATGGATGGTCACTGCCTTATTTTAGATGAAAATTTTAAGATTTTTCAAAGCCAGAAATGAGCCTAGGCATTGACCTATATGAAATGAGGTGACCTAACCCTAGAAATATTCAGTGATGATGATGGAGATGACCTTGAAAATGATGGTGATGAATGAAATGAAGGAGAAAAAAACATGATTTAGAGCGCTTGAGTGACCAAAATTATTTCTGAGAACTTGTTCGAAAAAGTAAATTTTTTTGGCCTATGACCTAATGGAAAACAACTAAAAGATTCATTTGATCACTTGAATACCTAGGCTAACATAAGGGTTGTTGGGTTGGGTTGAAAGGCTCTTGCTAGCTATGTGCGTGAAAACCTAGTCCTGTATGTGTGTGGACTTCACTGGCTGTGTGCGCGAAAGGGTTTGTAAGGATTTTGGAAATAAAAATTGATGCATTGAAAGATCTGAAATATAATAGAAAGGACGGTTTTGGTGAAGTTCACAGTGTTGTGCATATGTATTTGTTATTGTTTATGATCTCTTAAGATCACATTGTCTAGTTACTTATTAATTTTTATGCTAGAATATTTGGTCTGATTATAGATGATTATTGATCGATTTGTTTAAGTATTAGTTAAGATCTAGATTTGGTTTTGTTCTGTTATCTCCGCTAAATCGAAAAAAATTCTTGTGTTATCTTGTTAATGATTGCACATTATCTTTAAGTATGTTATATGTTGTTGCGCGCATCTGTATAAGTTCACATTTGTTGTTTTTTAGGACCAATTCATTAATTTCTCTCAAAGGGTGTGGAAACCTGGTTCCAACAACCCCCCCCCCCCCCCCCCATACTGCTCCAGGTGAGACTTTGGTCGCTGAAAGAAGATCAGTGCTAAAAAGACCAGTAGTTGGAGGGTTTTTTGGTTTATCCATAAACTCCAAACTGTAGAGCTATAAAAAGGATCTCTTTCACCTCTAATTACCTCACATTAATATGTCAATCTGGAAGCGTTTTGTTATTACAAAGAGTGACTCAATCTGAGGCTATCACCTGTCAGAGTAATGCTAGTAGTATAGTGTTTAAGAAATACAAGAGTAAATGGATGCTTTTCTGTAACTAAATTACTTCAAAGAATAAATCACACACTCAGAAAACTCAACATCTTATCAGTCAAGGGTTCGGCAGTGATAACCCATCCCTTCAGAAACTGATGGAAAGGAAACTAGAGCATAGACCACGGGCCTGGGAGCTAGACAGTGAAGGCCAAAGCTCACTACAGCCTTAGATCCTCTCTCACACCAAAGCAACGAATGCAAGTAAATGGAACAACAAATAAAGGATTGAACAGCAATTCGGGAATAGAACAACAAATCTAAAATGGAACAGCAATTGAATAACTAAGTCCCGCGAGTTGTAACCAAGCTTAATCTATTAACTCAAATGCACTCTTCGCAATCAAATAACATTCTTTCACTCTTAAGGAAAATCACGCAAAACACACTAATGGAACAGCGTTAACTATTGATAAATTATAGAACAGCATTAATAAATCAGAAACGCACACAACAGGCTGGAATAATAATCTGATCAACCTTAATCAACAGGAATATGACTGTGCCTCAAAATAGAACATTATTATTTCTGAATCCAACGATTATGAGGAAGACTACCTCAAACGAATGTATGACACGAATGCTCAATATACAAGCTCTGTAACAGAACAGTAAGAATATTCGATTAAGGCTAATAACATGCAATGAGCTATGAAAGAATCAATAACATAATGCAGAGTCAATCCACGATTCTATCTGTAAAAACTTCAATGATTTAATCTTAACAGAGCATGTAATATCAACTTATAAAGCATATCAGATTACCAAATAACAATGATAAACAAACCACGCAGAAATCAAGTCGTAATGGTACAGAAGCAAGTGTCCTCCGGGGTCGGGCCCTTAGCCTCCAAGGATACACCGCTTGAAGTTAATCCAGACGCAGAGATGAAATAATCACCAAGCTTTTATTAATGCATCGGTCAAAAATACAATGAACCAGTTCTCAACGAGACTTAATAATCAGAGCTGATGTTTAACAGAAAATTACATAAAAGCGTATCCTTCTTATTATCAAGCTAATAGTGCTGTCCCTTTATATAAAGGTGACGGCGGAGATGTCCAAATAACAAGATAAATAAAGCAGCGATCCCTCAGGATCGAAGATCCTGAGGGATTCGCCAAACTGTTAATTGTTCATCTTTTCTTTTCTTTTGCGCTGAGCTGGTGTCTTCTCCTCTTTTTCCGGGCCGATTTGCTTTAATCTGTTTAGCCTTGTTTGCATTCAGTTCTCCTTCAGAGGGACAGCAGTTATCTCGACTTTGTCTCTTCCTTTGGAGCGGCAATTCCTCATTTTCTCCTTTTCGTGCACAGAAAATAACCATTATCAGCGCTTAAGTCTTGCATATCAATTCTCACATGTTTTTTTATAGTTCCTTATTACTTTCCAAATTCATGATGCAAAAAGGTTTACAAATTCTACTAAAAAGCCACTGAAATAATCATCAAAAGCATACCTTTTTAGTACTCCACACACCCCCTGCTTACCTTGTTTCATGTCCTCATGAAAACATTGTAGTTGACATGCAAGGCAGTGAGAGAATATGCTGGAGAAGGAGTCTCATGCGGAGGCCTACAACCATGATGAGTGATTAGATAGTCAAAGAACTGACCTGTTTTCCCCTCAGGCATCTCATACAGGGCCTGGTATCCGGGTGCAGGGTGCCAAATAATTGGAGTGCGAAATCTATATCCTAACCAGGATGACCCTGCTTTCAAAATGCTCTCACCATAGAGGTTCAAACGGTTGGAAGCTAATTCAAAATTCTCATACTTAAATGGTTCCCTGAGCTGGATGTTTGGATCAGAGATTCGGTACCGAAATTTGGCTGCATTAATGGCCAGATTTTTGATGGAAAGAAAATATTCTAAACTCTCTCGAATGAGTGCCTCATGCATGGGTCCTAACATTTCATTGACACCCGGAGTCTTTATGAGGTTTCTATGAGCTTTCCACAACTGCACTGGGTTCCTAGGCTCAGCCCTTACCCGTAAATCTAGACCATTTTCCTGACTTTGGAAAGTATCATAGGCTTTGAGCCACTTAATCTGATTAACCCTGAATGAAATGAATGCTTGTAATTGGATGTCTCCAATGAAAGGGCCAGGGTTCAACTCAGTCTCCTGATCTAGCACAAGGTCATGAAAATAAAGTTCACACAACAATCTCTGGACTTTCACTCCATAATGTTTACAGCAGTCTATGAAGTCATTGATAGTGTTGATTTGTATAGGGGCGCCTGTGCAACTTCCTCTTGTTCCTTTTTCCACCCTTCAAAGGCCTGGCTTTTGGATTGATTGACGTCCCTTAGTTGCTGCTGTAACTCTTCATATTTTTCTTGGGGGACCGTTTGCTCTCTAAGTTGTTCGGCTTCTTGCTGAGATTGCTTCACCATCTTATGCAAGGTTTTTGTCTTCGGATATTTTTTCCATAGATCAGTAGAGGCCGGGAGTTTTACCTGAACTTTCTTATTATGCTATTTGGAGTTCACAACCCTTATTACCCCTGAGGGTGGTGCCTCTGTCTGGATTTTCTTGTCGTTGGTTCTCATATCATCCCTTTCTATTTTAACGCGAATATCAGTCTGTTGCTGTTCCTCAGCATCGTTTGGAACGACGGCTGGATTTTCAGTAGGGTTTTGAGCAGCAGGGCGATTGTTGGCCCTCTTTTTCTTCCCCCCGGTCTTCCTTAACCTCTGGTTTGCTTTCAGAACTCTAATTTGCTGTCTGAGCTGGGTTATTGTATTCAATAATTTCTGCTGTTCCATTCGCAATTTCTTAATTTCCACCGTTTCATTAGAAGGAACAGCAGGCTGTCTGCTGCGGTTTGGACCATGACTGGTTTCTAGCTCTTTCTCTTGGGGTACTTCCTTGCTGTTCTGCGCTGGCTGTTCTGGGGTAGGAATCTTGACTGGTTTTGTCTCTTCCTGGGCAACTCCCTCTGGAATTTCCTCTGGTGTCTTGGGAACAGAGTGTTCCCATTCAATCTCTCTTATCTCCTCTTCATCATGAATAGGCAGATTTCCTTTTTCTGCCTCTACTGCATGTGATTTTTCAGATGCGTTTTCTTCTTGGGGTTTGTCGTGGAGGTCTACTGAATTAGAAGGTTGGCCATACTTACCCATATTGGCCAGGACTGTGGCCAATTCGTCTTCTCCTATTGGGTCTTGTAATGGGCTACCTCCCTGCTGTCCCATTTCCTCCTCCTGTTCAGTTTCTACTTCTATTTCTATTTCCCAATGCTTGGCTGCTTCTTCTTCGAATTGCTCGTCCTCAATTACCACTGGTTGGCTGGTGCTTTCCTGGAGCTTTTCCAGCCTTCCTCGCATCCGAGCTAACCGGGATGATTTTCTAGGCTTCTCTATCCTTCCTCGCATCCTAGGTAACTAGGCTGATTTTCTGGGCTCCTCTGGCTGCTCGGGTGGATTACTGTCATGCTTGTGCTTTGCCGATTCCTGGTGTGTCTCTGGTCGTTTTGATGCACTAGCAACATGTTTTTGTTTTACTAATTCTCTGCGTTTTGCCGGACGTTCTGGTGTGCTTGTAGAATTCTTACGTTTTGGGGACGGTGCTGTCAATCCCCCCTCAATCATTACAATCAGCTCTTCCCAGCTGCTCTGCTGCTGGGTGAGACTATGACTAACTATTAATCGTATTAACCCATGGTGACTGACAACTGACTGTACATGCTGTGCCTTTTTTATGCTTCGTGCAGCATCATGCAGTAATGAATTCAGAAGTGCAGGTAGGTTTACAGAGCATTTCTGCTTTAAAACAGCTAAGAGTTTAAGATGTCGTGGTCTTACCACGTCTTTCCTCCCTTCGCAGGTGATGTAGCTCTGCACTTTTCTTGCTAATTCCGTCCAGGGTTCTCCTAGTGTTGCTGGCAGAATGCCCTTCCCCTTAATTGTCAAGCTCTGACCTTCGTCCTGGAAAATTTCCATGATCTTCTGTAATATTTCCTTATTTAATGTCCATACTGGTCCGGTGGCTGGTAGTCCCGAAACTTCCGCTATTATATCGTCGGTGACTGCTATCCGCTTCCCCCTGACTGTGGAGTGATCATCCTGCAGGTTCTGCAAAAATTCCATCGCTACTGTTTCATTAGACTCCTGCAGGCGACTGAGATAATTCAACCAGCCTGCTCTTTCTAGGATCTCTTGGGCAGGAGCGGAGATTGTCAACTTCTGAGGTTCGCTTCGAATTTCCCTTCCTCCCATGGTTTCACTGTGGATTCTCAATGGAACAGCAACTACTTGTGCTGTTTGAAACACGGAGAGGGTGATAATCGCAAGAAAAAACAGAGAGTATGCAACAATGCAACGGAAATGGATTATGAACAGCAACTTGTGTAAAAATAGAAATGCCATGCCGTTAAACCATGCCAAACCGTCGTACACTATCTTTCCCGAATGGTGAGCTGACACGTAATTCAGGGAATAATGAGGTTAACCTCCCCCCCCCGCAATGTGATAGGCTGTCCCAGCCGGCAAATAAAGGAGCAGCACCCGATCTGCAACCGAGTCAGAAAGGAACAGCATATGGAATTATGCCATGATTAGACGGACAAATAATTACCGAAATCGAGGCGGAGAGTTAATCGCGTATTATGTAAGAGGCTACTGTGTTATGATATGAGGCTGGTGGGTAGGACATCTATCATACTTGTCAAATCTTAAGTGGTCATGGTCACTTCCTTTGCCATGATTGGTGATGATAATTGTTCATGCGATGTATAAATCGGGAAATAATATATATGATTAGTTCTTTAGGATATAAGAAACAAAGGAGTATTAGTATCTTACCCATTGGTGTAACCAAGGTGACTTCAATACCATTAACAGTGCTCTGCTGCCGACAGGTGTTCATAACCTTAGCAGAGTTGTTTTTTTACCCTTGGAACCATGATCCTTTGTGTATGCTTATGAATGTTGTTATGTCAAAACGTAGACCATTATGCTGGCTTGGTGACCAGTTAACCATAATGCCATTCACGAGGAAGGAGTGAAACGTGGGCAGGCCGGCTCGTGGTGAGACCTCCTGTTCCAAGGTTCGTTTATTTGATATACCTTTTGGACCATATCCCTGGTGTGGTGGCCATAATGGGAATGCCACTTCACTTCTATCCTCATGATCATGGTAGGCTGGCTCTTAATGAGACCCCCTATCCTGCATTTGACATCTCACATATCATGTTCAGATATATATATATATATATATTTTTTTTATAGTGTATTTTTCCTTATTTATACACAAAGGGTGGTTCAACACTCCTTAAGAGTAGGAATGGTGGAATAAGTCTTATTATCTCAATAGGAAGATATAAGCCCTTTGCTCTTATTTCTAAATAATAATCAAAGAGGGTTAAAGGAATCAGCATGATAAAGATAACCAATCAGGGAAAAATTAGTAAAACAATGACAACAAAAGATAAGAAATAAATATGTCCTTCCTTTCGTCCTCTTACTAATGCAGAGCCTTATAAATATAGCGATTTATGATTTGCGGATTTCGGTATGTTGTGATTTTATATTCATTGCACAAGTACATAGTTGTATCTTAAAGACTTGAAAGAATACGGGCAAGAAGCATCCTCAATTTAGATCAGCAAAAGGAATAAGCTGTTTCACAAGGAGAGCAAAAGTATGCTAGTGGTGTTCCTTTGGAAAAGAAACAACGACGGATGATAGAAAAAGGGATAGTAAAAATGCAAATGCCGTTCCTTTGGAAAAAGGAACAGCAAAAATAAAAAAATAAAAATACTATAAAAACACTCAAAATGCCATTCCTTTGAAAAAGGAACAACAGCAATAAAAGAACGATGTTCCTTTGAAAAAAAGGAACAGTGGTAACCAAAAGGAACAACAGAAAACGTAACAATGCCGTTCCTTTGGAAAAGGAACAGCAGAGATCCAGAATGCTGTTCCTTTAGAAAAGGAACAACAAAACAAGCAAAGCCAATAGCATAAAAAAACACGTAGATGCTATTTTTAGAACGGCAAAAATCGAACTTTGTGAAAGAAAAGGAATAGCAAAAAAAATGATAAAAAAACATTTAATTCAAACATATGTACAAGAACGAAAAAAAAAACAAGAACTTATGTACAAATTGTAAAAAGAAATGAATTCCTTAATGAATTACAGGTGAGGAAGATTTCTCTTCCTCTCCTAAAATCTCCATATCAGTGTCTCGGCGTAGCTGCTGGCAGAAGGATTCTCGAGTGAGTGGTTTGCGATAGAGACGGACTCGGTGGCCGTTTACTTTGAATGCATATCCAGAACCATAAATGGTAATTAGAGTAAGGGTTCCGTTTTCATGCACCTTATGGATTTCGTATGGTCCCAACCATCGAGTCTGAAGTTTTCCAGGGAAGTCCTGAAACCGAGAGTCATATAACAGAGCCCAGTCTCCCTCGTGAAAGACTTTGTTTTTGATGCGCACATCATGCCATTTAGCTCGCTGCTGTTGAACCAATGCTGTATTTTGTAGTGCAGAGAGCCTAATTTTGTCTAATTCATTGATCTGCTGTAGTTGATTGATTTGTGCCTCGGTTAGATCTAAGCCAACTTCCTGTGCTATCCGTAATGTTTGGATTTCGAATTCTATGGGAAAAATGGGTTGTTTTCCAAACACTAATTGATAAGGTGAGTAACCGGTGGTGCTCCTCCATGTGGTTCTATAGGCCCAGAGTGCTTCAGGTAGTCGGGTAGCCCAATCATGCCTATGTGACGCAATGGTTTTTGTTAGGATTGATTCTATTATCTTATTGCTACTTTCTACCTGCCCATTCGCCTGTGGGTGATATGGAGTAGTGATTTTATGCTGGACGTGATAATTGTTGAGTGTTGCAGCTAATTTATGCCCAGCAAATTGTGGTCCTCCATCCGTAATTATTTCCCTGGGAAGGCCATAACGTACAAATAGATGGAACAGGAACTGTATGACAGAGTCCTCTGTGGCTCTTGGCAATGCTTCTGCCTAAACCCATTTGGTGACATATTCTGTTGCCACCAAGATATATGTTTTCTGATTTGACGAGGGGTTGATGGTTCCAACGAAATCAAGAGCCCATCGCTCGAATGGTTCGATGACTAATTGTGGTTTCAGAGGCATCTCATCAGCTTGACCAGGTCGTCCTGCTCGCTGGCAGCTGTCACAGGCTTGGACAAACTTCTTCGCATCTTTGAAGATCGTAGGCCAGTAATATCCCGTCTGCAATACTTTATGTCCAGTCCGACGCTCAGTGAAGTGCCCCCCACATGGTCCATCATGATAGGCTTTTAGGATGTCAAATATTTCATCCTCTCTAACACATCGCCTGATATGCATGTCTGCTCCTGTGTGAAACAAATAGCCCCCAATCCACGAGAATCGAGAACTTTTCTGAACAATCTGCTTGCACTCATTAGGATTTAAGTGTTTTGGTAGTTTACCTACTGCGAGGTAGTTGGAAACATCAGCATACCAGGGTGTTTGAATGGCGACAGCAAACAGGTGCTCATCCGGAAATTGATCTTCAACTGCTGCTGCATCGCTTGGTTTTGGTATTCTTGAAAGAAAGTCGGCTACAGGGTTTTCTTTGCCCTTGATTGTGATGTCGAATTCCTGCAATAAAATCAACCATCGAGTTACTCTAGCATTTGTGACAGGCTTATTTGCTAAATATTTTATAGCAGAATGGTCTGTATATAAGATAACATGATAGCCTGTAATATAATGTCTAAATTTATTGACAGCATGTATTACAGCTAGGAATTATTTTTCAGTAACAGTGTAATTTAATTCAGCAGGGGATAAATTCTTGCTGATGTAATAGATAGCATATGGTTTTTTATCCTCTTCCTGCCCAAGGACTGCGCCAAGAGCTGTATCTGAGGCATCAGATGATATCTGGAACGGTAGGTCCCAGTTTGGTCCTCGAAGGACTAGGGCTGTGGATACGAGCTTCTTTAAATCCTCGAAAGCACGGTCACATTTTTCTGTCCAAAGAAAATCAACGTTACCAGTTAGTGCATATAAAGGAGCAGCAATGTGTGAATAATGTTCTATAAATCGTCTATAATAACCAGAAAATCCAAGAAAGTTGCGTACCTCTATTTGAGTAGTAGGAGTGGGAATGAGCAAAAGTATTTGGATTTTGGCCGGGTCTACCTGAATGCCGGCTGCTGAAACATAATGTCCTAGGATAAGTCCTTCAGTCATCATCATGAAACATTTTTCGTGGCTTAAGCAAAGCCTGGTAACAATGCAACGTTGTAGGACTTTTTCTAGGGTGTCTAGAGCTGGATCAAAATCATCTCCATATGGTGTAAAGTCATCCATGTAAACTTCAAGTCCATCATTTATTAAATCTGCAAAAATACTAAGGATAGCCCTCTGAAATGTGGCGGGAGCATTACATAGGCCAAAAGGTAAAACTCGATAGGCAAATGTTCCCCAGGGACAAGTAAAGGTAGTTTTATCCTGGTCTTCAGGGGCAATCTGAATCTGATTGTATCCACTGAAGCCATCCAGGAAAGAAAAGAACTTCTTCCCTGCTAAAGTATCCAATACTTGATCTATGAAAGGGAGAGGAAAGTGGTCTTTCTGTGTTGCCTTATTTAGTTCCCTATAATCCACACAAATTCTCCATTTTCCATTCTTTTTTGGTACCACCACAAGCGGAGAGACCCATTTACTATCAGAAATAGGATAGATAAAGTTGACATCTAAAATTTTTTGAAGTTCAGCTTTTACCACATCCTTTAGATGAGGATTAAGTCTCCTTTGCGGCTGACGAACAGGTCTGGCGTCTTTTTCTGTATAAATGTGGTGTGTACATAACTGGGGATCAATTCCTTTCATGTCAGGGTAATACCATGCAAATGCTTCTTGATATTTCGTTAACAAATGGATGAGCTTAGTTTCTTGTTCGGGTGTGAGATTAGCATTGATGTTTAAAGTTTTTCCCGGTGCAATTTCCACAGTTTTACTATTTGCAACAGAAGTAACAGGTATCGTTTGGTCATGTGTATCTTTCAGAGGATCTTCCTCTAATTCATTATCAAATGCTGCTTCTATCATGTGACACTGTGTGCGAGGTTCAATTTGACTAATGAAATTATTAATGGCATCATCTTCTGTTTGATATTTAAAATCAAGTGCCTCTTGTATAGTTAATGGAGATCTGATGTTATCAGTAAGGTATGATAAAGGGTGCTTATTAGTTTTGATCATTGTGACACTTGGCTGCGCTGGAGGATATAGAACTAAATTTTTGCTATTCGGTCCTCTAGTTATGGTCATATTTCCCTGCCGGCAGCCAATGTAGGCATCGGCAGTGGCAAGCCAAGGTCTACCTAAAATTACTGGATGTCCATCAAGTCGGGTTTTTGGATTAATTATCAGGAAATCGGTTGGATACTCCCAGGATTCTACAGAGACCATGACATCATGTAGAGTACCCTCTGGTCTAACCACAGATCGGTCAGCCAATTCCAATAGAGTAGAGGTGGGTTCTACAGATTTAATGCCGAGATTTTGGCAAGTAGTGGTTGTTAAAATATTAATTGCAGCCCCTAGATCAACTAAGGCATTAGACAGGGTCTGACCATAAATTTGAACAGTTATAATTGGATTCCCTGGGTCTTCATATTTAATGGGTGTTTCTCTCCCAGACAATAGGTCAGATAAAGTACCGACTACTTGGACTCTTGGATTATTTGTTATATTCCTCCTTGGTTTCTTTATGCATAATTCTTTGATAGTTTTCGCGTATATGGGAATGTCTTGAATGGCTTGGAGGAATGGAATTTTTATGTACAGATTTTGTAATTCTCCCAGAATGTCAAAGTCAGGATATTGTATGGGTCGAGGTATGGCTAATCGTTCTGGGAACGGAGGAGAGGATGTGGTTACTTGATTATGAGTTTGTTGCTTATTTACATCCTCTTGTTGTAACTGATGTTCTCTTGGTAACTGATCTTCAATATGAACTGTTTTATCTCCCTCAGTTTCAATTATACGTCCAGATCTTAACTGAAGGTCATTGCACTCCCTCAGGTCAGGTCCTATTTCTGGTGTTTCTATGATTTGAATAGATTGGACCTGTCTGTTATTTGGATTGGGATCGGGTTGGGCTGGGAGTTGCGCTCTCAGGTTAGACTGGGGATTCTGTTGTAAGGCTGGCAGAGTAGGTTGAGGGAGCGGAATAGTTCCAGCTGGGTGGTACATCGGTCTTTGCCAGCTTGTCTTCCAGGGTGAACTTTGTGAAGTAGAGGGAGTCCACTGTGAAGGGTATGGACCATTTTGCCAATATGGTGGAGTATAAGGGAAATTCGGCCAACCAGTTTGGCTTGTTTGATTCAACCATGGATTTGAAGAAGGAAACGATTGTGGTGACCAGTTTGTAAATGGGGGTTGAGATTGATTTTGCCACATACCATATTGTTGAGCATTATACTGTGGGGTTTGAAAGAAAGAGGTTGAGTCCGGAAACATACCAGGTTGTCTCGGCTGCCACTGGCGGCGTTGGTTGATCGAATTCACCGATTCTGGTTCTTCTTCTGCTTCCTTATATACCGCTTTCAATCCAGGAAGTGAGGGGCAGCTCTCCGTAAGGTGATATTTTGTACAGATGGCGCATGTTTGGACTTTATCTAATGGACACTCCTTGTGGCTGTGTTTTTTTCTGCATCGGGGGCAGAAGATTGCCAAATTCTGTTCTGCCTCCAGCTGCTTATGTTTAGCCTGCACAATATCAAGTTGTGTAGTTAGTGTCCCCATAATATCAGTTTTAAAATTTTCTAATAAATTTCCAATTTCTGCACGTGTTACTCCTTCTATTGATACTTTGTTATCTCTTGCAAACCGATCATATTCTGTCGGTTTTATCCTTGTGCTGCCTCTCGAACTCCTGAAACATAAATCAATAATGTCAGCAAAATTCTCTTGATAAATATCTCCTTTTTCCTTGATGTTTAATGTTTCAATCCATTGTTCCTTCATGCCCCTTATTAATGCAGTTTTTAACACATTATCAGGTAAAGGTAGCGATGCATAAGGAGATCTTTGTAGATTGTACTGAAAACGTTCCACATACTCTTCCAATGTTTCATTCGGTCTAGCTGTCATTTGAAATATTTCGTCTTTTAATTCTCTAGACCTACAATAATCCTGATATTTTTTTAAGAAGAATTCTTTCATTTGATCCCAATTGTTGATAACCCCGCCACCTAGCCCCATAAACCATCTTAAAGAAGCTCCTTTTAATGTAGAGGGAAATAATTTCAATTTTTGGGGATCAGTGGTATAATCATACCCCCTGCATAACACATCGAATTCGAATAAAAATGCATCCGGATCTTCTGATGTGAGACCATGAAATGTAGGGATATGCTGAAGAGGGATAGCTTTCATGGGTGCATTTGCTGCAGAATCCACTATAGGATATTGTAATGTAGAGGTTTGAGCATTTGGCTGGTTTTGAGCCATGGTATCGAATATATGCCAATAACCTTCTGGGATATCTAGGAGGGTATTCCTAGGTTGAGAGGGAATGGTTTTGACAGGGATACTTTTAATAGCGCTTCCCTTATCTGGAATAATGAGAATTCCTGAAGATTGGATTCCTTCAACAATGATTTTCGCAGCACTCCCCTTATCTGGGCTATCTAATGGCTGATTTGTTTCAATAGGGGATTTTGGTTCCTTGGTTTCCCCTGTTTCTCCTTCTCCTTCACAAAAGTTGTTGGAATTCCCTTCCTGCAATAGTTCTGGAGTAGAATTTTCAATTTCTTGAAATTCCTGCTCCTCAGTTTGACTATGCACCTCATCACAGGCTACAGATGGTGACCCTGTGGCCTGAAGGGAACTAGTAGGCGGTTTAGAAATGTTTTTCTTGAGGCCTACTGATGGCTGAGATTCTGTTTTCTTATAGATTTCGTCTATGAAGGTTGTTCGGCCAAGGGTCACCGGCCCCTTAGATTTTTCAGGCTTGGATGGGGGTTTGATGTTCTTTTCTGGTCTTTTCTGCTCAGTCATGCACTCAAATGAACTACCAACTTCTATTCAAACAAAGCAAAAAAACAACTCTGTTAGGAAAGCGGACAGTGGAGCAGGGTTTTTACATGCTCCGCACGTAGGTTCTTACCTTCCATTTTTAGGATCCAACTCCTCCCTAGTAGGCTCGTACACTACTCTGAAAAAAGACAAATGGCTACACTCTTTCCCCGGCAACGACACCAAAATGTAGAGCTATAAAAAGGGTCTCTTTCACCTCTAATTACCTCACATTAATATGTCAATCCGGGAGCGTTTTGTTATTACAAAGAGTGACTCAATCTGAAGCTATCACTTGTCAGAGTAATGCTAGTAGTACAGTGTTTAAGAAATACAAGAGTAAATGGATGCTTGTCTGTAACTAAATTACTTCAAAGAATAAATCACACACTCAGAAAACTCAACAGCTTATCAGTCAAGGGTTCGGCAGTGATAACCCATCCCTTCGGAAACTGATGGAAAGGAAACTAGAGCATAGACCACGGGCCTGGGAGCTAGACAGTGAAGGCCAAAGCTCACTACAGCCTTAGATCCTCTCTCACACCAAAGCAACGAATGCAAGTAAATGGAACAACAAATAAAGGATTGAACAGCAATTCGGGAATAGAACAGCAAATCTAAAATGGAACAGCAATTGAATAACTAAGTCCCGCGAGTTGTAACCAAGCTTAATCTATTAACTCAAATGCACTCTTCGCAATCAAATAACATTCTTTCACTCTTAAGGCGAATCACGCAAAACACACTAATGGAACAGCATTAACTATTGATAAATTATAGAACAGCATTAATAAATCAGAAACGCACACAACACGCTGGAATAATAATCTGATCAACCTTAATCAACAGGAATATGACTGTGCCTCAAAATAGAACATTATTATTTCTGAATCCAACGATTATGAGGAACACTACCTCAAACGAATGTATGACACGAATGCTCAATATACAAGCTCTGTAACAGAACAGTAAGAATATTCGATTAAGGCTAATAACATGCAATGAGCTCTGAAAGAATCAATAACATAACGGAGAGTCAATCCATGATTCTATCTGTAAAAACTTCAATGATTTAATCTTAACAGAGCATGTAATATAAACTTATAAATCATATCAAATTACCAAATAACAATGATAAACAAACCACACAGAAATCAAGTCGTAATGGTACAGAAGCAAGTGTCCTCCGGGGCCGGGCCCTTAGCCTCCAAGGATACACCGCTTTAAGTTAATCCAGATGCAGAGATGAAATAATCACCAAGATTTTATTAATGCATCGGTCAAAAATACAATGAACCAGTTCTCAACGAGACTTAATAATCAGAGTTGATGTTTAACAGAAAATTACATAAAAGTGTATCCTTCTTATCCCTAAGCTAACAGTGTTGTCCCTTTATATAAAGGTGACGGCGGAGATGTCCAAGTAACAAGATAAATAAAGCAGCGATCCCTCAGGATCGAAGATCCTGAGGGATTCGCCAAACTGTTAATTCTTCATCCTTTCCTTTCTTTTGCGCCGAGCTGGTGTCCTCTCCTTCTTTTCCGGGCCGAATTGCTTTAATCTGTTTAGCCTTGTTTGCATTCGGTTCACCTTCAGAGGGATAGCAGTTATCTCGACTTTGTCTCTTCCTTTGGAGCGGCAATTCCTCGTTTTCTCCTTTTCCTGTACAGAAAATAACCATTATCAGTGGTTAAGTTTTGCATATCAATTCTCACATGTTTTGTTATAGTTCCTTATTACTTTCCAAATTCATGATACAAAAAGGTTTACAAATTCTACTAAAAAGCCACTGAAATAATCATCAAAAGCATGCCTTTTTAGTACTCCACACAAACCTGGGTCTGGACCCCTCAAGCCAACAAATGGTGCCTTCTACCTAGTGAAAGTGTGGGAGATAAGAAGATCTAAGTGATGGTGTGAGTTTTAGTGCAATCTTGACTAAGTATGAATGAATCAATGTGTGTCAAGTGCAGAAACTGGATAATTGGGAGGAAAATAAAATATTTGAGGAGAGTCGTCACAAAAATGACCATAAGTGAAAAAAAAAGAAAACCGATGCAACAATTGTGAATGGAAAATGAACACTTGGAACAACACTTCTACTAGCTAAAATAATTTAAAACACCCGCAACCATGAAGAGACAAGAGAAACAACAATAATAGAAGCAAGATGACAAAAAGTGACAAAAAAATGGCAAAATTCGAAAAAAGAGAAACTCACAGAGAAAAGAAACGATGATTGCATCGAAGGTTCCTTGATCTCCTTGGGAATGTTAGGGCTTCAATATTAAATGTGAAAATGAACTCGAGGGGTGTCAAGTAAATTTACTTGAGTGAATTAGGTTTTATGACGTGCATGCCTAAAATCAAGGAAAAATTTACACTTGGAGAAAGTTTCTAAAAATAGTGAATTTTCCTCCTTCATGAAAATGTAATGGATCCTTATTTTCTAGGTTTAGTTTTTCTATTGTCTAGCTTATTTTTTTGTTTGTAAAGTTTCCATGCACACTACCAGGAAATATTGCACAATTATGGCAAACTGGGAAAATTTCTAGCTTAGTGCATCACACAACTTTTGAACTCAAGGTAAGTATTTGTGCAATTTTTGGGCTTAGTGTTGGGTTTCCATCCATGAATGTGTATTTTCTGAACTCAAGGCAGATTTTTCAGCCTATATTACACCTTTCAAATCATCAAGGTTGGATTTCCCTCATGGATTGTGTAGTTTCTGTAGGCAAGCCTAGAAGTGGTGTAATACCAAGTCAAGAGGTTAGCTTGTGACTTAGAAATATCAGTTAAGTGTGAAAAAAAATAAAACAAAATCACACATCAAAAGTATAAGTCTCAATCAAATCATGAATACTTGACAAAATTGTAAGGTAAGCTCTATGAGATATGAAGGAAGGCTCCAAAATAAAAGCATAGGAAAAATTTTGGAGGGTGGTTGTAGTCGCTACAACACATCGAGACACGCTGGTAGAACTCCATATTTTTGTATGGATCTTGTCACATGCAAAATAGGTCTAAATATTCTAGAAGTATTGTTCATTTCATTTATTACCATAGATTCTTCACATAGCTTGAGTTAAATATGTAGTTCCTACCATTCTCTTCATCGGTGACACATTAACCAAGCCAATTCAAACTGGATTTTTTTGATTGGGGATGAGGAGTATATAAATTCACAAGTAAAATTAATTGTCATATTCATAGTTTTCATCTTTGGTGTTTCTCTACTGCCTACAAGCCTAGACAATACCTTGACATAGTCACTTCAGGAACACAAATATTTCTCCAAGCACAGTGAGCCTAGAAAGTAGCTCGATGGATTTGCTTGCTTCACCTATCTACTTAGGAAGCCTTTCTCTTCTTTCGCCCTCTATTTTATTTTTTTCATTTTTTTTTACTCATAGAACTGTGCATATGAAATTTTTTATTTAATGGGGCGGAAGAGGGATCCCAACTTATTGAGGGCATAAGAGATTTTTCCTTTAAAGAAGGATGTTTATGTACACCTGTGACATACTTTTGAAGGTTTTCATTCCCTACTTACTCTACTCGACTTAGCTGACAAGGATTAACCAAAAATATCAAATACCGATTAGAGTAGGTAGTAGACTTAGCTGACAAGGATTAACCAAAAGTATAAAATACCAATTAGAGTAGGTAGTACTAGTTGAAATTCAAACTTCATGATTTCACTGCGATTTTCTCCGAAAAGGAACATATTTTCCATCAAAGTATCATCGATTAAAATAATGAAAGATTAATGCAAATATAGGGAATAGAAAAATAACCAGGTGTTGATAGTAGTACAACTTCCTCTTGGACTTCACTATGTTTTCTTCAGAAGCCAAACACCGTCTCATGCCGAAACTGCCCTGTAACTTAAAAGAACACAAATAAAAATAAATAAGAGTGGAAATAAATCAAAGAAAATCAATTCAAAGAAACCAACTAAGAAAAGAAAACAACTACTACTCCTAACCTAATCAGAGCATAGGTCATATTCACATGAAATGATACTTCCAATGCAACCATCACTGCATTGGATGGCTTATCTAAGAGAGGTAATGCATGTCAATGAAGATATTCAAACATAAAAGTAAACATAAAATATAATACAATTCAAACCAAAACATTCGATTTTTGAAAGTGTGCGCAGAAAAATAAGAATGAAGCCCACATGGAAGACAAAGTTTGTGGATGCATTGTGGTGTTTAGACCCATTGCGACATGAAGACATAAATGAAGAAATTTTCAAACTGCAAACGGGTGAAAATAAAGAAAGAATAATTTTTTTGATTTTCAACCGTGCTCGCCAGATATGACTCCAATTATTGAGTGACAGGATTGTGTGATACAGATGGAGGGTGCGAAAATTATAAAACAGATTGATTTTCAATGTGTGTGATAGGGTGATGAGGAGCCTCGAAAGATTCATCACATTTCTAATTGGAAGTGGAACTAACCTCAAGGCTACGATAACCTGACATACAAATTTGCTTGGGATGAATTTTCTCAATACTTTTGGGAAGTTACAACTCATCCAAAGATAGATCATCAAATATTGGTGTCTTATAAGGATCAACAATGGACAAATCAAAATCATGACCAGATGAATCAATGAAAGGTTATGACAACCATAATAAAAAAGTTCAAGATAAAAAAAAAAGGCATCCTCATGATCTAGTGATTCATAAATAGGGGAATATTTAAAACAAGATATTACACCCTCTATATTTTTAGAAAGATGAGATGAGAGACTATGAAAATCAAGAAGAGAAAATTTGTCCTCTCTACATTTTGGATGAAAAACTGACATTCCACATGTTTTGAGAATTACCGAAAGTGGTAATATCATCAAAAGCTAAATTTACATAAGATTCAATTGGAGTGATAGAATCCTGGAAAATGTCAGGATAATGTGGAAGAGATGGGGAAGGAGAAGAATCATCCTTCATCGCAAATTCTTGTTCAGATGTGGACTCCCACACATAATCATTGTAAATGATATCATATGTTGGATTCTCAACACCAAATCCATCCAAGACTTGATCCTCATGCACATCAAGAGAAATATTCAAAACCAGTGAACACAATAACTCACAATATAAATGACCAAAGGAACCAAATGATGGAGGAAGAGGAGATAACACTTCATCGTAGCTGTTAGATTCACATTCCAAAGCTACACTTAAATTTTGAGCATGTGGGGTGGGAGGGGATGGTGGTAGATCAACGAATGAATTCTCAAGCTCTCCCACCTCATCTTGAAGAACTAGAGTTGTTTTATGAGAAGAGGACAGAGGGTCACTTGGACCAGAAAACTTGTCCGTCGTAGATTTAGAAGCTCTAATACAGATGTGTGTTCAGAGAGGTTCAAAATATTCAAGCTCGTGAGGATTATTTGAAATGTGAATGAGATATTGAAATCTCCCTAACGATAAAGTCCAATCAACTTCTTCTTTAGTAAATTCAATAAAAAAATGAATGAAACGATTGTGAAATACTGAAGTGATTCGTTAGGTGCTTTTCGCAATTGTGGAATTTTCTTGCACAAAAATTTGTGATCATACATATAAAAATCATGAAACAGTTCTATGAAAAGATGTTCTAAAGAGTGTATTGATCTATCAGGCAATGTGTTACACCATTCCCTTACATGCCATTAGAATGTGAGAATGAACAACTTACAACCAACATCCTCAGAGTGGATGTTGTGTTTTGTACATAATTCATGAAAATGAGTGGTGTGCTCAAATAAGGTTTTTTCACCCTCTCCATTAAATTTCATATTTGACAAGTCATGAATAATTCTCACCAACTATTTCAGATTTGCAAGTTTAGAAAAACATGTCGGGGTTATGATTTGGGGTAAATCCATAAATGGGTGCGGAAATTCAAAGACACTTCATTAGCTTAGCTTAAAAATCTAGCCCTCATTCTAGAACCAGAAATGTTGACAATATTGGACCCACCAACATTTAGGGGATCTCCCTGATATGAAGTCCCAAGTAGACCTCCCACCATTTGGAGTAGGAGTCCCAACAGTGGGGTGTTAATGATCTACCTTGGTTGCAAATACACATAGAGTGGTGCATAGTTTCATTGGTGAGAACAAGTGTGTGACCCTGCATAAATTCAAGTTTGATTCATGAAGGTTCCAACACAAGAAGGGAAAAGGAAGTGAGCCCCTTAGAATCATGTAATATTATGCAATTTGAAAGGAAAACACGAGCCAAATGAAATCAAAAGATAGTATATAGAATATCCCAAAAGATAATTGTGATACAATAACACACATTCAACAAGATTTATAGAAATGCAAACGAAGTAGTCATAATAATTCACATAAGTTAAATAACATACATTAAAAATACATCAAGAATAGTCCAACTATATTCAAAACATATGCATGAAAGCATGCTAGCTTTGAGCTTTATTAAAATTGAAAGTTCCAATCATATATACATCATTGACAAACCACTAGCCCCAATAGTTGAACATGAAGTCAACAACACCTGCTCCTCCAAAGAAGTATACTCCCTCTACGCTATGGAGAAGTCAAGGCGAGTCACAAAACTCCCAAGCTCTTCCTAACCCTAAGCCTAGCCAAAATATTTCCTCCCAAAATCTATTTACATGAGCTACGCAGATATATTTATAACAAAGGGGGTGGCTCTTCACATTATCCTTTGTGACTCATAGAATCCCCTCATGAATCTCTAACTCGTTTATAAAATGAATCATTACATTACATCATGACTCTTCACATTCCATAATGGAGAATTGGAATTTTCACTGTACACATAATTACAAATAATATTTAATTTTACAGTCAAACTCATATAAGGAAAAATAGGTTAGAGACAAATTTAAAACATAATAAGGCAAAACACTATAATGCTTGAGTTTGGGGAAAATCAAGATCAACAACTTTCAGTTGATGCTTCTTGGTCACATATTTGTGCCAAGAGTAGTACTGTGCGATGACATCCCCAAATTGCATGATGGTTTCTGGATGGAAGCAGACTCTAGCCTCCATAACTTCAGGGTACAATTATTTGGAGCCAGTTTTAACTTCCCTCTCAAGCAAGAGCAACATTGTTTTAATCTACACAGGACCACCGATGTAGTTGTGCATGTTCTAGCTATTCATCTCCAAATCCTCCCTGGTGGAAATCTATCT
The DNA here is from genome assembly GCA_034641835.2 of Pinus albicaulis. NCBI lineage: Eukaryota > Viridiplantae > Streptophyta > Pinopsida > Pinales > Pinaceae > Pinus > Pinus albicaulis. Next base: position 502,048,121 of record CM076572.1, on the reverse strand, counting down.
CAGCTGCTCCAAGTACTCTTATATCTCCTACCTGACCTGGTGTCTGAGTTTATCTTAGGTGAGTGAGCCAACTGATGGGATCAAGTGTGCTTTCACCAAGAAATAAAAACTGTTATATAACCATACATTTGACTCTTGAATACTTCCAATGAATGAGGTGAGCTACTTGTTGTTTTGAATTAACATTCAGACTCTTTCTTTCTCCAACTTTTCTCGTGGCTTAATTTTATTTTTCAAGTTAAGTGGTGTCGCTTTGTATCACGTTATCCATTCATGCACAACGATAATTTCATTTTGTACATTCTTGAGAGTTTTGATAAATTATTTTCTCTGCTGCTATAGGTCATGTAGATCAAAAATTTCCTTATGTATGGTTTTGATCTCCTCATAGAGGTCTTGCATTGTCTCTCCAAATATTGATACTTCACCAAGTATTGTTGCTCTCCTTTCCTCTAATTGGACCTATGTGGAAGCTGCATTTTGTGTTGTTGCGTGGATTTGTTCTATTTCTTACCAGGAAACCTGTAAGTTTCATCAAATTTATTATTCTCGGTTGTCAAATACTGATTCTTAGATCTCGTTTCACCTGCAAAGGCCAAGTTGGCTTCATCTATGGCATTTGGATTCTTGTTGGTGTCTGCCACTATCCCCCTCTTTGTAATAAATGCAGGCGATGTGAGGTCATCCAGAAATTTATTTCTACACACTTGTACAATATTCTTTTAGAGTTCATCATATGAAAGATTATACGTTTCCATGACCATCTTATCATCAAGAGGAACAAATTCCTCTTCCTCGCTCTGGAATAACTCAACCACTGTAGGTGGTGGAGACTAGGTGGTGACATGTTGTGAAATCAACATCAGGTTGACATCCTGGTTTTGTGGCTTTAGTTCCTCCTCCATGTCGAAAAACTTTATCAATTCTTCAATCTGCTAATAAATCTCCTGATCTTACATCTATCTACTCTCCCTTTATGATTTTCATTGATTTTTTTCTTTCTCTTCAACCTACTTCTTCGTTGTTAATTCTGTTATTGCATCTTGCCTTTATTCTTCTTGATTCTTCTACTTCTCTTCTTCTATTCTCCTCTATTGTTCTTATCTACTCCTTTGTTCTACTCTATTCATCCTATGTCTCCTCTTTACCTCAATGGATAAATCCATTTCGATAACAAGAGGATCTACTTTCATCTTACGTCTTCTTTCTCTGCCTGGCCTGTCAGCAACCTTTCTGTTTCCTTTATCCTACACAAGGTTTGTCCCTTCTACTGGTAATGCTTCTAGAGTTTTTTCCCTCTATGGAGTGACATGTGAATTACCTATTATACTAACTAGCTTGTGGATTTTGTAGGCATTGTAGTAATTATTCTGTGGTTCCTCCTCTGTCTAATGAAATTCTCCATTGATATTCTCGTATAATGTTCCTTGCAAATAAAACAAGAATCGTATGGATTAAAGAATCACGTGCTGAATTAAAACTTCTCTATTTCTTTTCCTTCGGTGTTGAAGACCTTAAGGTTCTTGATCTCACACAGTCCAACTTGCAAAGGAAGAGTGGGTCATGGTGATTTATTATCGTTGTACAAGACTGATAATAACCCTATGGCGATATGATATGACACTTCTTGCACGAAAATATTTTCAGTGGAATGACTTGGCAAGACATGCAATCATTAGGGGAATTTTGAGGTCTAAAATGGGCCTCCTAAGGAAAATGTACAATCAAAATTCACTTTATGAGAACCAATCACATTTTAGGGGATGCGATCATCCCTAATGGTTGAGGTGGCATTGCTCTAAGTACTTTTAAAGTCAAAGTAAAGTACTCATAATAAATTTCATTTCACACTTTTTGAATAAAAATATATTATTTTCATTTCATATTTCTTGAAAGAAACAATGCATATCCTTACACATTTAGTATATTAAATTAAATTATATTATTTTTATATAGTATATTAATTACATGTTATTATACAATTTAAATAATATAAATTTTAATTAATAGCATATAATATAATTAATAATTTATAAATTTATATTTATATTTGATTTTAATTTATTTAATTACAAAGGACAAATGCATTAGTTGTTCAATGATAATGACTTTTTCTTAAAAATCACATTCTTATTTATAGTCACATCAATACAATTTTTTTATTAACTTTATTTTGGTATAACTTTTGAATTGAATTTAACTATGGTTACATGGATTGTGGTGCAAAAAGTGAATTGCAAATTCATAAATATTATTTTATTGGTTTAGATATTATTTTATTATTTCCTTAGGAGGCCCATTTTAGATCTCAAAATTCCCCTAATGGACTTTACAGCATTGAACATTTAATGAAGGTGCCATCCAATGAGTCAAACCAGTCTTAGATCTTTGATATTGTCTCCAATTATCTACATGACATGCAAGGTGGATCATCATGAAAGATAAGCTTGTATAGCAGAATGATGAAGTGGCCAATTAGTTTCTTCATAACTCCTCAATGACTACAATCTAAAAGTAGTTTGCAGTAGATGTGCACGGTAGTGTGTCATGGTGTACATGTCAAGTTCATGCGAGGGAATTCATTATGTGCAAAGATCACATCTAGTAAATATGTATACATATAGAACCTTTCTTGCTTGCCCTTGGGAGGATTCTAGGACTTTCCTACGTGGATTCTCAACTTTTGAGCCAAAAAATATGACCAGTTGAAAAAATTCCCTCGTTCACCATGTATTTCAATAAGATTTACCACCCTTTATGAAAGCTCTTCATACTATGCTCACCATAGATTCTACAAGCTAAGATAACGAAGAGCTGGTAAGCCCTCCTGAGAAACTTTGGTTTGTATGTGTTGGGAGCGTTATATCGAAACTTCGATGGATCTTTCACCCAAACATTAACAATATGCTTCATGCTCACATAGTTCTTGGAGGAATAAAAGTATGAATCCATGAGCACTTACGGCTGTGGAAAATGATACATTTCATTGTAATCTTCCATCAGAAAAGTAGCAAGATTTTTTCTACTAGCATTGCTTAATGTCATGGTCTTCACATAAATGTGTGAAACAATATATTTGATGGCATACACACATGGGAAGGTTGGATACCTACATTAAACCCTATATAATCATGACAGTGGAACATTGAGATATACCTACCATTCCTCTAGATAGGCGTCAAAGTCCTTTGCTAAAAAATGATTTTTAACCATATTTCATGTTAGATCTAATCCCTTTTCTACAAAAAAATGGGTGCCCGTTGTTGGAGAGGTAAATCCCCTCTGCAGACAGAGGCGATCCCACTAGCCCTAGAGTGGGTCTAGCAACAAACAAAACATGCTATGATATTGATTCCTAGTTACAAAAGACAACACTACGATTGTTAGGTCCCTATATCACTAGTATAGTCCCTTATTATTGTTAATGTAAACCCCTTATTGTTATTATTGTACCCTTGTAACCTCCATTTTGTTATTATTGTGCCTTTAAATTATTATTGTTAGGTCGGCTAGGATTACATTGTGGCCCACTAGGATTACATTATGGCCCCATGGACTCCTATATACAGAAAGGAGGTTTTGTAAATTGTATCGTCAAAGAATTGTTCATTCATGTAATGTAATGGAGGTTTCCCCCTAGAAGTGGCTTATTTCTAAGGCGTTTATATCTCTTTTCTTCTCTTTTTGGAGCTGGTTTCAAAACATTTGGTATCAGATCTTTGGATTCTAGGGTTTCGCTGCTCCAAACAGGTCATCGTGGAATTTTCACTATAAATTTTGTTCTACGAAGGTTTAGAAGCTACAATGAGTGTGAAGCTGAAATCGTGAGGAAAATCTTTGCAAAATTTTAGATCTTGGTTCGCAATATTTTTGGAGATATGCTCTGTGGAAGTTAGATCTTTTGTTGAGGCTCTAAACGAGGGTCATCGTCGTATTTTAACTTATTTATAATGTTTTTTCTTGAGGTTCGAATACTGGAGTTATGGTGCGGAAAATTTGAACTTAACAGAAAACTCGTCGCAAAATTTCAGAGCTTGGTTCGTAATATTTTTGGAGATATGATCTGTGGAAGGTAGTGCTTTTTCAGGCTCCTGAATTTCATCACAAATAGGTGATCATGGGAAAATTTCAATAACTCTCTCTCTGAGCATCGGATTGGAGTGCCGTAAAAATTGGTCATAAGTAAACAGACTTTAGTTTCTTGGCTATCAATTTCAAAGGTGAAGGACGAAACAGTGACACGTGGAAATTCATACAATTTCGCTCCACTGAACCAGTCCATAATTAGGTCATTGTGGGAGATTGGACATAACTTTGTCTTGGAGAATCCAAATCAGGTCAGACCTGTGGCATTAAAAAGAGAATTTAGAGGGTGACTTCAGTGCTGAATTTCAGATATTGTAGAGCCGCAATCATAGAGATAATCCAATTTCAATATCTAGCTCCTCAAAAGCAAGTAAAAGGTGTGTAATGTTTTTCGGAATTGCATAAGTCTTGTTTGAAGAATCAAGTTGAATTGATTGCAAGGGCATATTGTAGAATAGATATCAGTATTGGATTATAAAATGGCCCTAAAAAATAATTCAACACCCATTAAGCCTTTGGAAAGCTCTACTATGACTCATGAAGACGAAGAATTGCAACATGATCTATCAAAATTACAAGAGCAAGTGCAACAAATTTCACTCTCGCAAAGAGCAACAAAAAATGAAATGGAAGTTTTGAAGAAATGCGTGGAAGCTAAGATGGATGGCGTGCAAGCTAAGATGGATGGCGTGGAAGCTAAGATGGATGGCATGGAGGCTAGCATGGAATCTAAGATGGATGACATGGAAGCTAAGATCGATGAGAAAATGGAAAACATGAAGAATTTTCTAAAAGCAGACATGGAAGGTTTGACAAAGTTTATACAAGAAACGTTTCCTAATGGTGAAAAGATAGTAGAAGAACCTCATGATGAGAACAAAATAAATGTTAATTGTGATTTCATAAACTCTAATGTTGGCAGGAAGAACCATCATATTCCAAAGATGGATATGAGGAAGTTTGATGGAAAGGATCCTGTAACATGGATACTACAGATGGAGCAATATTTTGATCTCCATAACATGAAAAACACACAAAAGGTACGCATTGCAACTTTACATTTAGAAAAAAATACATTTGTATGGTATCGATGGCTTTGCTCCCGTAAAAAAATTGTCACTTGGTGAATTTTTACGGAGGAAATGATAGCACATTATGAGGATACAAAGAGCAACACCTTCTTTAGCCAATTGATAAATCTCAAACAAAAGGGTTTAGTGGGGCGGCACATTGAGGACTTCCAAAAATTGAATATAAGGGTAACTGATATTCCAGAGGAACACAGGATTGATCTCTTCATAGGTACTCTAAAGGATAACATCCAACATGAAGTTCGTGTTTTGGAACCTGATTCATTGGAGAAGGCATTCAGGTTGGCAAGAAAAGTTGAATGTAAAATTATGTCGACAAGGAAGCCTACCACTCAATTCTATAAAGAAGGAAGTGTTGCTACGCCTAGATTTCCACAACCTACAAGGTTGACACCACAAAAATTGGAAGAAAAAAGAGAAAAATGGCTTTGCTAAAGTTGTGATAGAAAATACACTAAAGGTCATAAGTGTGTTGAAAAGAAATTATTTTACATAGATTGTGAAAAAGAAGAAGAAAATGAACAAGAAGAGGATATGCACCAGGAACCAACACTAGAACAGGAAGAAATGAATTCGACCATATCGTGTAATGCATTGGCAGGAATTACCACTCCTCAAACTCTCAATATAGAAGGATAGATCAAGAAGAAAAAGGTAATAGTGTTGATTGATTCAGGTAGCACCCATAATTTTATTCATTGTAAGGTAGCCAAGGAATTAAATTTTTTCCTATACCGAGCACCAGAATGTCAAGCGATGGATGCAAATGGAGGAACTATAAATTTCTCTGGGAAATACCATAATATCAAGCTAACCATGGGGGGATATGTATTGACTAGTCCAATGCTTTCCATTCCTATGGGAGGTGCTGATGTTGTACTAGGAGTACAATGGTTACAATCTTTGGGGATGATAGCTTTTAATTTTCAAGAACTTTTCTTGAAAAAATTTTCAGAAGGAAAGGAAGTTGAATTACGAGGTATAGCAAGGAAGCCATGAAGGATAATAAGCTCTAATGTCATGACAAAGCTTCTAAAGAAAGAAAAGCGAGGCGTAATTTCACAATTATGCTCACTAGAAGTTCCAACATCAAAATCATCTATTCCTGCAGATCTCCAACAAGTCTTGGACAATCATTCCAAGGTGTTTGAAACTCCCAAAGGACTCCCACCTATTCGTGATCATTATCATGCTATTCATTTGATTCCAGGAAGTGTTCCTCCAAACATCAGGCCTTATAGATATCCTTACTTCCAAAAGAGCGAAATTGAACGTATGGTTGCAGAAATGTTAGAGGCGGGTATAATTCAACCTAGTCAAAGTTCTTTCTCTGCTCCTGTAGTATTGGTACACAAGAAGGATGGATCATGGTGAATGTGTATGGATTATAGGGAGCTCAATAAGCTCACCATTAAAGATAAATTTCCCATTCCTGTGATTGATGAATTATTGGATGAATTACATGGAGCAATATATTTTACCAAGTTGGATCTTCGTTCAGGATATCATCAAATTAGAATGAAGACTGAAGATATTCCAAAAACAGCATTTCGAACTCATGAGGGTCATTATGAATTTTTGGTCATGCCTTTTGGCATTACCAATGCACCTTCTACATTTCAAGGGTTGATGAATTCCATTTTCAAACCCTTCCTTAGAAAATTTGTGCTAGTATTTTTTGATGATATACTAATCTACAACGGGTCTTGGAAGGATCATGTTCAACATGTTGACAGGGTGCTCAAACTATTGCAGGAGAAAAAATTATATGCAAAAACATCCAAATGTTTCTTTGGAGTACAAGAGGTGGAATATCTGGGTCATATTGTATCTCACAGGGGTGTTAAAGTAGACCCTAACAAAATTAAAGCCATTAAGTAATGGAAAGTCCCCACAACCATAAAGCAGTTGCGAGGATTTCTCGGGTTAACAGGGTATTATCGCAAGTTTGTTAAGAATTATGGGAGAATAGCAGCACCTCTAACAACATTATTGAAGAAAGATGCATTTTCATGGACTCCTGAAGCAACTAAGGCCTTTGAACGTCTTAAGAGGCAATGTGCCTAGCACCGGTCTTAGCTACACCAGACTTCACAAAAACCTTTATTGTGGAATGTGATGCCTCAGGAAATGGAATTGGTGCTGTTTTAATGCGAGAAGGAAGACCCATTGCTTTTGAAAGTCGTCCAATCAAAGGAAAGTATTTACAGAAACCTATTTATGAGAAGGAAATGTTAGCAATACTGCATGCACTAAAGAAATGGTGAACTTACATAATGGGAAGACACTTCAAGGTAAAAACTGATCATGATAGTCTTAAACACTTTTTGGAACAAAGACTATCTTCAAAAGAGCAGCAAAAATGGGTCACAAAGATGTTTGGTTATGACTTTGAAATAATCTACAAAAAAGGAAAGCTTAATGTTGTTGCAGATGCACTCTCAAGAAAGAATGAAGAGGTGGAAGCATTGCTTTGTGCCATTTCTATTATCCAACCAGATTGGATAACTGAAGCAAGAGATGAATGGAAGAAGGAAAAAGAAGTATGGACACTCATTCAAAAGTTGCGGCAAGATCCTAGTACATCTGATACATTTAGTTGGAAAAATGATTCCTTATGGTACAAAGATCGCTTATATCTTTGTAAGAATTCCCAACTAAAACAAAAGATTCTTCTGGAATTGCACACTTCTCCTTTAGAAGGACACTCAGGATTTTTAAAAACTTACCACAGGGTGAAGAAAGAATTTTTTTGGGATGGCCTTAAATCTGATATTCGAAAGTTTGTGGCGGAATGTTTGGTTTGCCAGCAGAATAAAGTGGAAACAATTAAGACCCCAGGACTTCTACAACCTTTATCCATTTCAAGTCAACGTTGGAAGAGATTTCAATGGATTTTATCACAGGTTTACCTAAGTCCGAAGGAAAGAGTGTCATCATGGTGGTAGTTGATAGACCTACCAAGTATGCACACTTTTGTGCATTATCTCATCCATTTAAAGCAAGTACAGTTGCTACTACATTTATGGACAGAATTCAAAAGCTACATGGAAGCCCAAGGGTTATTGTGAGCGACAGAGATCCCATTTTTACTGGAAATTTTTGGACGAAGTTATTTTCTTGTTTGGGTACTCGATTAGCTCATAGCTCATCTTATCATCCTCAATCTGATGGTCAAACTGAGATAGTAAATAAATGTTTGGAAGGATATCTTCGTTGTTTTGTATCTGATAAACAAACACAGTGGTTCAAGTGGTTACCTCTCGTTGAATGGTGGTATAACACTTCCTTCCATAATGCAGCAAAAATGACCCCATTTATGGCACTTTATAGATATCATCCACCATCCATCACATCATCTTTAAGAGAAAATTTAAAGGTTCAAGCAGTGGAAGATCACATCGAGCATCAGCAAGAAGTTCTCCAACTCTTAAAGGATAACCTGAATTTGGCACAAAATCGACTGAAACAACAGGCGGATCAACGTCGCAGCGAGAGAAGTTTTGATGTAGGAGATTGGGTATTTTTACAGCTAAAACCATACAAAAAAATGTCCCTCAAGAAAGCTAATAAGGATAATAAATTATCACCAAAGTATTATGGTCCTTACAAGGTGTTTCAAAAGATTGGTACTATGGCATACAAATTGGAGCTTCCTGCTTCTTCGTGAGTACATCTAGTTTTCTATGTTTCATGGTTAAAGAAGGTTATAGGTGAAAATCTTCTAGTTCAAACAATATTGCCAGAACTTGATGAGGAAGGAAAAATCATATTGGAACCTGAAGCGGTCATGGAAACAAGAACTCAACAGCTATGGAATCGATCACTTTCAGAGTGTCTCATCAAGTGGAAGAACTTACCCACTGAAGATTCTACATGGGAGGATGAGAATTTTATACAGAAGCACCCGGAGCTACTCAAGCGTTGAGGAAAACACTTTTTGGAAGGAGAGGCACATGTTAGGTCCCTATATCACTAGTATAGTCCCTTATTATTGTTAGTGTAAACCCCTTATTGTTATTATTGTACCCTTGTAACCCCCATTTTGTTATTATTGTGCCTTTAAATTATTATTGTTAGGTCGGATAGGATTACATTGTGGCCCACTAGGATTACATTATGGCCCCATGGACTCCTATATATAGAAAGGAGGTTTTGTAAATTGTACCATCCAAGAATTGTTCATTCATGTAATGTATTGGAGGTTTCCCCCTCGAAGTGGCTTATTTCTAAGGCATTGATATCTCTTTTCTTCTCTTTTTGGAGCTGGTTTCACAACAACGATAGATAGCATACCTCAATTCCTACGCTGCTATTGTCGAAAAAGAAGCACTGCTTCCCGTTCCTAGCTTGAAATATCACAATCCTTTCACTCACTGCGTCCGAACACCTATACACATGCAAAGAAGAAATGATGGCATAAAATGTAATAATTCAAACATGTAACTATAAATCAGTTGGAAAATATTGAACTAAATTGCATTACACAGATAAAAAATACAACAGTGGAACCAATAACATAATCGAGCATATATCAAAATGTGAAAGAAAAATTACAACCGAGTTCTGACGTCACGTTCTTCCTTTGGCAGGGCTTCTAGCAGAGCGTGTCTCACAAAGCTTGTCAGGAATTTATACAAGGCTCTCTTTCTTACAGGGTTCTCCTTGGCTCTGCTCTCAATAGTCGCTCAGCTATAGTTTCCTTCCCAAATGTTCAGCTAGGTTGAAAATAGAGAGGTTAAGCTCCCTATAATCATGGGAGAGAGTCCTATATCTTAGGAAGGTTCCATAAGAGGTGGAAAACCTCTTCCTAAGCAAGAGATCTGGAGCCAAATAGCCCAACCTCTTTTTGATGATTCATTCTGAAGTTGTTAGAATCAAACTTCTGCCTCCAATTTGTTAAAAAACACTCCAAAACATGTTGGCGTGGGTGCAACACAGGGACAGAGCGCCATCTGGCATGCCCACTTGTATATGTTTTCCCCATTGGCGCGAGGGATGAACTACATACTCATGCCAATGCCAAAACATATGTTTTTGGGGCTTTCCTGAGGAAATGTTCTCAAGGAGAATTCTTTCCCTTATGCAGAAGGATGCCATCAAGGTATTTTCAGGACATTTTACTGTTCACAGGTCACGGGAATATTCCTTCAATGTACGGGATGAGGGATTGCATGGAAAGTGAAAAAATGATGTGTGAAATATGCCCCCTAAAGCATGAGGTCTGAGAGAGAGGGAGGGGTGAAATGTTTTATGAGAACGCGTCCAACTGAAAACACTGTCGTCAGAAGAGTTGCGAGTAAAAAAACAACTAATATCTCTGATACATGATATGTGGTATGGACGCAACCATCCAAAAAAAAGAGGATCAACAAGTAGACTCAAGCATGGTCATAGCCATCTAATCAAAAGAGTCATGTAATAAGTCATAATAATCCTCAAAGAACCCATAGCCTGGATTTCATCAGAAAAAACCTAGGGTTTTGTGCTCCATCCTGACCTGAACATAGTACAAATTCGAGCATGAAAATATGTGACATAAAATTGAACATGCAAGAACATCATCTGATTACCACCCAATGATGAGAATTGTTAACAGACACGAGAGAAACCACCAATAATGAAAATGGTTCTCAAGGTACAAGAGGTACAATCCATGGAATGTGAATAGTGATCTAGTGTCGAACACCCTTAGAATCATCTGATCGAAGGCCAATAATGAAAATCTTGCGTAAAATGTGAAGAACCTGCCATTGAGGCATGTAGGCTCCAAGGTACCTGAAGGGAGTCTCTAGATCAATTTCCTAGATAAAGAGCCAAAGTCGACAGGAAATGACCTTGATCGAAGGTGGGCTATAATTTTTCCCACATCATGGACACAAGATAGAGGAACATGATGTTTGTGAATCAAGACCAATATAGAATCAGAGGGAGGTTGAAAACTGTAGAGGCCAACTTCTCTTGAACATATCAGTGGCATGACACTGGATTTGGAAATATTTTACATCAAGGGATCTGAGGTCATGGTGATGTGGAAAAGAGTAGATGAGCGGTCAAAAGAGATTACCCAAACCCATGGAGGCAAGCAGATAACGAGATGAGATGTTCCTAACCCGACATGAATGCAGACAAGTTCCATGTTGAAGAGCGACATACTACTAGTATGACTACGATTTTGGTTCCATTTTCCCCCACCATTTCTGGCAAGTACCCCAATTATTTTTGGAAACGAGCTTGAAGGGGATAGCATGTTATTGCAATGTAATTTTTTCCTTCGGAGAAATCCAACCTAGTACATTTTACGAGCCCTAGCAAGGAGAAAATCGTGTAACGTCGTTGCGACAAAGTGCAATGTCATTAGTTTTTAATGAGTCTGACAAAGGAAGAACTCGACATATTTTCATATTTAGAGAGTTTGAAAAGAAGGCGGAAAAGAAAACTCCAATAGTCCCTTTTTGTAGATAGTTCCTCAGATCTGAAAAGGTAGAAATCTGTGTCTAAGAAAACCTCCTAGTCATGATAGGCTAGGGTATTCCTTTTTTGTAAATAATCTATCCCAGCCCGAAAAAGAGGTAAAAATATACCGGGTAGATATCACTTCACAGCCAATTTAACGAGCTCAAAACGACAAGCAGCTCTGTAATATTTTAAATTTTAGAGAGTCAGAAAAGAGCTGAAAGGTGACTCCAGCAGTGAATTTTTCGTGTTTTTACCGAGTCCGAAAAAGTGTAAAATACAACTCATCTCTTCGTCAAAACTATGTGAAAAATCTGTTGCTACACAAAAAGACACGTGTAAAACACATTCGATGAAAATAATGCAAAAATATATCAAAAAACATGTTTAAAAACCCATTTAGGACTTTGAAAAGTTATGAAATACCAATAGTGGTAAAAAATATTTACTTTTCACTTTTATCTCTTTGCAGAGCAAGAGTGACCCATTTCTTCTCCGATCTTTGTTGGGAAAAATACTGAGAGTGGGGGTGAATCAGTATTTCGTGCTGACTGAAATTTTTTTAACTTTTTCTTTCATTTAAACCCATATGCTACTTTAATGAACACAACTCGCGTATACATGTGGATATCCTTAAGTAAACTCGCGTATGCTCAGAGATCTAAATATGCATTTAATTCTTAACTTATATCATTGCATCATTCATTCATCAGATGTTTAGTAAGTAGTAAACAGGTGCAGTAAGGACATAATAAATCGCCACACATAAGCAACACACATGAACACCAGGATTTAAGGTGGAAACCCAATTCGGGAGAAAACCACCGCTGTCATCGTCTCAATCTTCAATATTTATTATATACAGAAAAATTATTACAATCATGTACTAGCGCAGACTCATACCAGCATGCAAGCACCCACCTATAGAAGGCTACAACCTTCTCTCGTTTACCAGTCTCTCCTGGAAGGGAGCTACAACCCCCTGCTCTCGTTTACTAGCCTCTCCTGGAAGGGAGCTACTACCCCCTGCTCTCGTTTACCAGCTACCACTGGAATGGAGCTACTACTCCCTTACTGAAGGCTTCAACCCTCAGCACTACTGCTGACCACGTTTCATTAATTTTCAAACTGGATCAAATAGCTTCAACACAACCCTTTATGTATCAACACATATACTTCACCCAATGCTTCAAACAGAACAATGAAACCATTGTAACCAGAATATCAGAGATAACCCAGACTTCAGAATAGATATGAAGAAACCCATTCAACCTTGAGCAATCATTAGTTCAGATACCATACACGCTTTTATTTAATCAGACCCGCGTATACGCGCGCTTTTCATGAATCGAAACCGTGTATACATCTGTGCATTTTTCATAAAACCCTAACTCCTCATACACGCTTTTATTGAATCAGATCCGCATATACACTCTCTTTCCATGAAACGAACCTATGTATAGATCTATAAAATATAAACTTTGCAGAACAGATCAGATCTATGAACCAACCCAGATTTCTTCAATTTCTTCATCAGATTTGTGCTAGGTGTTCATCACTTCTTTTCAGATCATCCTAGAGATTCATCATTTCTAGATCTAGAGATCTTGAACTTTCATCATATTCATAGGTGCATCATAGATTCAGATCTATCAATTAAGAACGGAGTTCAACCATGCAAATATACTTCAGAGTGAAGTATTCATTAATGCCTAGACACTTGCACACCTTATTTCACTATGATTTTCTTCTCCTTAAATAGATTTGGCCTTTATCAATACCATGAGTCAAAACCACTCAACCACTGATGGTATTCCTGGACGGGATCAAATATATAATCAAGCGCTCAATACTTGGGGCCAATACCATGGTAATTCCCCCGAGTTCTATAAAAATAAAGCATAGATTGGCATATGCAACTTGGCACGTTCATTTCCGCGTACATACGCGACTTCTCCTTAATAGAACCGCGTATGCCTTGCGACATACCTTGTTCAACATTATTCTGGCACTTTCTGAATTTCTTTCTTCTGCTGCTTCTAAATGGATCTATAGATACATCAGATTTACATCATTTCCATCAAGGACAACTTCATCAAGCAGGTTCCATTAAAGTCAATACATTGTATCACATTGCCAACAATCTCCCCCTTAACTCATCAAGTAGGTTTCCATCAAGAAAAGCTTCATCAAATAGGTTTCCATCAACTTTATCAAGTAGGTTTCCATCAAGGACAACACACTCTGCATCATATTGCCAACAATCTCCCCCTTTGGACTTGATGGAAACCATGATGGTGTTTGATCATCGCAACAGATAGATACATTGATTATAATCATTATGCAAGCACCATGATATTCTCCCCCTATTCAAACACCATGATAAACAATATGATACTACTCTCCCCCTTTGACATCAATGGAAAAGGGCAGATCAAAACCAAAACAAGGTTTTTCTTCTTATGTAGAAAGAAGAGCTCTGTAGATCAGATGTGCATTGAAGTTACCATGCTCCCCCTGAGTTCATGCTGAATATTCAAACATATTTTTCAATGAAGTACATGACTCTATAACCAAGGACTCATACTTACATCAACGATCCAACCAAGTGGATTTAAAAATTTGACCGAGCCCTTTACATGACTGAATATTACAATTTACATCATAGGTCATATCCTTTTCATCAAATTACACATATGAATTTTTATAACCAATATCAAAAATACCTCAAGAGAGATCATAATTCAGAATCATCATAATTCCAACAATGCATTACATTTAGCAAGGCTAATTCTCCCCCTGAAACGATGCATCCAATGCATCCTTTTCATATGACCAAAACTCCTCCTTAGCTTGTGCAACCTGAACACTTTCAACAGCCAATCATCAAGGCATATTTACCAAATATCAGAGAATGAAACAGAAATATAAGAGCTGAAACATCATCAGAGATACCATACAGCATCAGAGATACCAAACAGCACTGCAGTTGTGCTGAAGAATGCTGACCCCAAGTAAAATTTGTCAGCAACTAACCATACACGGTTTTCTTTGTATAAACTAGCGTATATACGCGAATGTCTTTCAGGAAACCCGCGTATCCAATTTAATCTTCTAAATTTAAGCAGTTCTGATTTTTTGCAGGCAGAGACTACTCCCAGCTTCTGTCTGAGATATTCGAACGCTTCCCTGGGCATAGGTTTGGTCAGTATATCAGCAACTTGTTCTTTGGAGGGAACATACTCCAACTTCACCTTTTGTTCAAGAACTTGTTCACGTAAGAAGTGATACTTGATGGGAATGTGCTTGGTCTTGGAGTGCATAACAGGATTCTTTGAGATAATGATGGCACTTATATTATCAAAAATAATGGAGATAGGAGGTGAACATTTGATTTGAAGGTCTTGTAAGGTTTGCATCATCCAAAGAAGTTGAGTGCAACATGATGTGGCAGCCACATATTCTTCTTCTGCTATAGATAAGGCAATAAATTTTTGCTTCTTGCTGAACCAAGATACTAACTGGGGCCCCATATAGAATGCACCACCACTAGTGCTTTTTCGATCATCAACAATTCCAGCCCAATCTACATCAGTGTAAGCATGAAGAGTGAGATCATCATTCTTTGGATACCATAGTCCAAAGTTTTGAGTTCCTTGTAGATATTTGAATATTCTTTTGACAGCCTGTAGGTGAGACTCTTTTGGATTAGCTTGGAATCGTCCAACAATCCCAACTACATGCATAATGTCTGGTCTAGTACCAGTGAGATAAAGTAGACTTCCTATCATAGATATGTAATCTGGTTGATTCACCATGGGAGAATCATCATAAGAACTAAGATTACATCCAGTTATCATTGGTGTACTTACATGTTTGCACTCTTCCATGCCATACTTCTTCAAAATTTGCTTAAGGTATTTTACTTGTGATAATAATATGCCATCTGTAGTTTGATGCACTTGTAAGCCAAGAAAGAATGTCAGTTCCCCAAGTAAAGACATTTAAAATTCTTGCTGCATAACAAAAGCAAATTTATGACTCATAGATTCTTCATTACTTCCAAAAATGATATCATCAACACATACAATCAATAGTTTATCATTTTCAATTTTTGTGTATAAGTTGCTATCAGCAGATCCCTTTGAAAATCCTTGTTGATGAAGATATTTGTCAAGACGATAATACCATGCCCTTGGAGCTTGTTTCAGACCATATAGAGCCTTTTTAAGTCTACAAACAAGATTTTCATCATTTCCCAAAATTAAGCCTTCTGGTTGTTCTATATAAACTTCTTCTTCTAGATCACCATTGAGAAATGCAGATTTAACATCCATTTGATAAACTTTGATTTGTTCAAAACTTGAAAAAGAAAGAAACATTCTTATGGCTTCAAGTCTAGCTACAGGAGAAAAAGTTTCTTCAAAGTCTATACCTTCTTGTTGAGTATACCCCTTGCAAACAAGTCTAGCTTTGTTTCTTACAACATCCCCTTTCTCATTTAACTTGTTTTTGAAAATCCATTTAGTTCCAATGATATTTTTGTTATGAGGTCTTCGTACTAATTCCCAAGTGTGATTCTTTTCAATTTGATCAAGCTCTTCATTCATGGCTTGAACCCAACATACATCTTTGCTAGCTTGATTGACATTGTGTGGTTCAATAGTGGATAGAAATGCTAGATAGCTAGAAGATCCCACAAGAGTCCTTCTTGTTTGTACACCTGATCCCTTATCTCCCAAAATTTGAGGTTCTTGATGATTCTTTTGAACATATCTGGATGGAGCTTTTTTAGATAAATCATCTTCAGGTTCTTCATTGGGTTCACTGTCTATATCATTTCTATTTGATGTAAAAGGACATAAGTGACCATCGTCTTCATTTGTTGTTTGTTTTTCTTCTTTTGGGGCTACAGGAGACTCATCAATAACAACATCAATACATTCAACAATCTTCCGAAGTCTTTTATTGTAACATTTATATGCTCTTCTTGTAGAGGAGTTACCAGGAACTATTCCTTCATCTGCTCTAGGTTCAAACTTGCCAAGTTTTTCATCATTATTTTTGATAAAGAATTTACATCCAAAAACTCTAAAATGCTTCACAGAGGGAGAATTACCATACCAGAGTTCATATGGAGTTTTGTCACTATTTACATGAACATGTGCCTTGTTGAGAATGTTTACTGCTGTATGTGCTGCTTCTCCCCAAAATATGTTAGGTGTTCCAGAATCATCATGCATAGCTCTAGCCATTTGTTGAACTGTTCTATTCATTCTTTCTGCTACGCCATTTTTTTGTGGAGTGCCAGCTACAGAGAACTGTCTTTTTATGCCATGTTGTTCACAAAATTCAAGGAATTAATCTGAAGTATATTCTCCTCCTCGATCAGATCTAAGACATTTGATTTTTAGATATAATTCATTTTCAACCAGAGCCTTGAAGATCTGAAATTTCTCAAATGCTTCATCTTTGTGTTTAAGCAACCCAATCCAACACATTCTAGAGAAATCATCAATAAATAAGATATAGTATTGTTCACCACGAGGTGAATTTTTCCTCATAGGTCCACATATGTTAGTATGAATGAGTTCAAGAGGCCTACTTGATGATCCTCCCTTGGAATTAAATTTCACTCTGGTCTTCTTGCTGAATTGGCAAGATTTTCATATGATACTTTCAGGTAGAGTAATATAGGGAAGACCACAAACAACATTAAGTCTGCTTGATTTGTTGATTTGAGAGAAGCTTAGACGCCCGAACCTTCTATTCCATAGCCATTTTTCTGAAGATTTACTCAAGTAACATTTTTCTTTGCAGTTCTTCAATACATACAGGTTGCTTGGAGTTCTTTTTCCTTTTATAATTGTTTTACCTGTATCAAGATCACGAACCAGACATTCTTTTGAACTAAAGACAACTTCAGTTCCTTGATCACACATTTGAATTAAACTTAACAGGTTATGCCTTAATCCATCTACATACATGACATCATTAGCCTTCACCTTTTCTTTTAGAAACACAGACCCTTTTCCTTTAATTACAGCAGGAGTATCATTTCCAAATGTAACTTTATTTTCCTTTTCTAGAGCACTATATGCAAGAAGTTTGTTTTTGTCACCTATCATGTGTCTTGAGCATCCACTATCAATGTACCATTGATTTTCTTCACCTTTTTCAAATAACGCTATGCCACAATTTTCAACCTATAATTCCTTCTTTTTCCATACTTTGGAACTTGAAGGAAAATGCTCTTTTGGCTGAAATTTTCTCCTGCATTCAGATTCTTCATGCCCAAAGTTATTGAAATAAGCACATTCAACTTTATTTAGAAGAGGAGAAAAGTTTTTATAGGTGTTCTTCTCAAATTCAATCCTTTTCTTTCTTTCTTCTCTAGTCATGATGGTTTTGTATGCAATACATTGAATAGCTTTATGACCAAAATTGTGACATGAGAAACATTGTCCATTGAAGAAGAAATTTCTGTGATCATGAAATCTTCTACTTGAATTTACCTGTTGATTGGTGTTTCTTTGAGAGATATTCTTGTTAGTGTTATTTGAATTGAGATGATCATGCTTTACCTATAATGATTCTTTATTCCCTTGCTGAGTGGCAGAATTTTGTAAAACAGCTATAGTTGCTTTTAGATAATTTGGTGTTGAAGCGTGAGAAGATTCTCCGGTATATCCAAGACCTGTCTTTATAAGAGGATAATGTTGTACCTTGATAATCTCATCTAAGGTTTCAAATCCTTTAGAAAATCTAAGATTCAGAGTCTTTACTTTCTCAAAATCTTTTCTTAGACTTACCACTTCACATTCTAATTTCTCAATGTGTTTCTTTGCTTCTTCAAACTGCTTTTCCAGAGTCTCTATGGTTATTTTACTTTCTTATAAGAGTATTTTACTTTCTTCTAAGTGTATTTTGAGTTGATTGTTTTCTTCAAGAAAATCATTGTCCTCTAGAGAATCCACAAAAGTATCATTTTCTTCTCTAGATTCAAATTCCATGAAAAGTCTAAGATCTTGTTCACATTCTTCCTCACTATCAGATAACCCATCACTGTCTTCATGAGTATAGTAACTTTTTCTAGTGTTAAACCGATTCTTATTCCTTCTTGCTACTTCCTTCCATTTTTCAGGTGTTTCTTTTTTAGGACACTTAGTAGCATAATGACCAACTCTTCCACACTCAAAAGATTTGAAAGGAAGCTTACCCCTGAACCGTCTTGTGCCAAGTTGGAGTTTCTTTACAAAATTTGCCTCGTCTTCTTCTGAGATATATCCTGATCCTTCTACTTCTTTTACTTCTTTCCTTTTTGTAGAAGCTCTGAAGACAACCTCTTTGACTTCAAATGGTCCTCCTCTTCTCATTTCATATGCATTTAGTATGCCATGAAGTTGTACCACAGTAAGATTTTGAAGATCCTGTTTTTCTTCAAGAGCAGAAACTTTTGACTCAAATTTTGCTGTTAGAGATCTTAAAATTTTCTCAACCAAAGTAGATTCGGTTATTGTTTCTCCCAAATTTCTCATACGATTTACAACATCATCAACACGTAGAAAGAAACTGGCAATATTCTCATCATTATGCATTCTTAAATTTTCATATTCAATTCTGAGAGTTTGAAGTTTTGCACTTTTTACCTTTGCATCACCTTCATAACTTAGAATGATTTTGTCCCATATCTCCTTTGCTGTATTCAGATGCATAAATTTGACAAATTTAGAATCAGTTAGACTTCCTGTTAGAGCATTGACTGCCTTTGCATTTGTTTCATAATTATTCTTTTCAGTTGGATCTGTTGGTACTGCAGCTGGATATTGATATCCTCATTCAAAAATGGCCCATACATTTGCTTCCATAGACTCAAGATAGGATCTCATCCTTATTTTCCAGAAGATTAAATTGCTTCCATTAAAGAGCAGAGGCTTGATAGATGTTGTTCCTTCTTGATTGCTCATCTTGCTTGATCTTCCTTCTAGCGGCTAAGATTTTTCAAAAGGACTTGCTCTGAAACCAATTGTTGGGAAAAATACTGAGAGGGGGGGTGAATCAGTATTTAGTGCTGACTGAAAACTTTTTAACTTTTTCTTGCATTTAAACCCATACGCTATTTTGATGAACACAACTCGCGTATACACGCGGATATCCTTAAGTAAACTCGCGTATGCTCAGAGATCTAAATATGAATTTAATTCTTAACTTATATCATTGCATCATTCATTCATCAGATGTTTAGTAAGCAGTAAATAGGTCCAGTAAGAACATAATAAATCACCACACATGCACACCAGGATTTAAGGTGGAAACCCAATTCGGGAGAAAACCACCGCTGTCGTCGTCTCAGTCTTCAATATTTATTATATAAATAAAACTTCTTACAATCATGTACTAGCATAGACTCATACCAGCACGTAGGCACCCACCTGCAGAAGGCTACAACCTTCTCTCGTTTACCAGCCTCTCCTGGAAGGGAGCTACAACCCCTGCTCTTGTTTACCAGCCTCTCCTGGAAGGGAGCTACTACCCCCTGCTCTCGTTTACCAGCTACCACTGGAAGGGAGCTACTATCCCCGTACTGAAGGCTTCAACCCTCAGCACTACTGCCAACCACGTTTCGTCAATTTTCAAACTGGATCAAACAGCTTCAACACAACCCTTCACTTATCAACACATATACTTCACCCAATGCTTCAAACAGAATAGTGAACCCATTGTAACCAGAATATCAGAGATAACCCAGACTTCAGAATAGATATGTAGAAACACATTCAACCTTGAGCAATCATTAGTTCAAATACCATACGTGCTTTTATTTAATTAGACCCATGTATACACACGCTTTTCATGAACCGAACCTGCGTATACATCTATGCATTTTTCAGAAAACCCTAACTGCCCATACGCGCTTTTATTGAATCAGATCTACGTATACACGCGATTTTCATGAAATGAACCTGCATATAGATCTATAAAAGGTAAAATTTGCAGAACAGATCAGATCTATGAACTTACCCAAATTTCTTCAATTTCTTCATCAGATTTTTGCCAGGTCTTCATCACTTATTTTCAGATCATCCTAGAGATTCATCATTTCTAGATCTTGAACATTCATCATATTCATAGGTGCATCATAGATTCAAATCTATCAATTAAGAACAGAGTTCAACCATGCAGATATACTTCAGAGTGAAGTATTCATTAATGCCCAGACACTTGCACACCTTATTGCACTATAATTTTCTTCTCCTTAAATAGATTTGGCCTTTATCAATACCATGAGTCAAAACCACTCAACCACTGATGGTATTCCTAGATGGGATCAAATAGATAATCAAGCACTCAATACTTTGGGCCAATACCATGGTAATGCCCCCTAGTTTTATAAAAATAGAGCACAGATTGGCATACGCAACTTGGCACGTTCATTTCCGCGTACATACGCGACTTCTCCTTAATAAAACCGCGTATGCCTTGTGACATACCTTGTTCAACATTACTCTGGTACTTTCTGAATTTCTTTCTTCTGCTACTTCTTAACGGGTCTGTAGATACATCAGATTTACATCATTTCCATCAAGGACAACTTCAACAAGCAGGTTCCATCAAATTCAATACGTTGTATCACATTGCCAACAATCTCCCCCTTAACTCATCAAGTAGGTTTCCATCAAGTTCAATAGGTTTCCATCAAGAAAAACTTCATCAAACAGGTTGCCATCAACTTTATCAAGTAGGTTTCCATCAAGGAAAACACACTCTGCATCATATTGCCAACAATCTTCAGGCGACGAGTGTGATCAATCCAGTGACAGAATCAAATTTCATCCAGTTCAAGTAAGAGCCGACCTCTTTGCCCACATTTTAAGTTACATCTTGTTGTATTTAACTGTTATTTGAGGTCCTTTAGATGAGGATTATCAAATTTTAGGGCTCTGCAGTTGGCATGGGTTTCGAGCACAATCCCGCACCAATCTTCCTTGCTTTACATAGGGGTCGCTCCAGTTGGCGCGACTGTTAGAAAAATAGTCTCGCTAATGGTGCAACTCAAATTCCAGCTAAAATTTCTCAAATGTGAACCAATTAAATGTAATTTTGAATAGCCAAGGAGGCTTATAATATTCCTATGATTGATTGATGCAAGTATTCAACGAAAACGATGATTATCGAATGGAAAGAGAGAGAACATAATGAAGAAGATGAACTGGAAATGGAAAACGAGCAATGTATGAATGCTCTTAGAAATTGAGGGCTAAAAAAGTTCTTTCTGATGCCATGTCTCCGGGCTCAGCCCGAATTGCTGCAGTATCTCATTAGTATTTGGGATGAGGATGCGGAGAAATTCAAACTTCGAGACCAGGAGCTCAAGATCGAAGTATCATATGTATACTTCATCACCAGACTATCACGCACGGATCCAGTCCCTATTCTAACCAGTACCAGGCCTTTAAGAGAAAGCATGAAAATGGTCATGAATAGGATGTGCCCCGGGGCAAGAAAAGGAACAGGGAGCAGGAAAGTGTACATTCAGACCATCCCTGATTTAGCACTAAGAGTAGTGATACACACCATTACACGAGATGCGGGATCATAGGCACCACACAAGGCCACAAAGATGTAGTTACTTCTTGCTTCGGAGTGTATGAAACCGACTATCTTTGACTGGGCCGAGGGCATGACCATGAACATCAAACGGAAGCTCACAAAATGCAAGAACACCAAACTAAAATAGTTTCGGTATGGGTCGATTCTAGTGTCGTTCTTCCTGGAACGACTACCTATTTTTCAGTGCCAAGAGGCCATAGTCACGAATCCACCACTGAGAGAGCCATGGATGGCTCGATGGGTGACACTAATGCCAAGGGCAGGGGGTGGCCAGCAGATGTCCTGGAGGCTTGAGTTCTTTAACTGGCTCCAACGACAGTTAATCATTGTGGAGGATTGGCCCTACGCCGGCATGGATTTTACTGGAGACCCAGACCTTCCGCTCCTGGAGGGAGAGGACTTGGACGAAGAACTTGGTAAGAATCATTTTTCATTTTTATGAGTTTTATGATTTTTTAGTATATATGCATGTTTTGACAGTTAATTTCATATGAATTCTGATGTTGGTCGTGAACATCGCGCAGGCATGTCTCCCATAGTGAGGTAGACCCCTCGTGACTTTAACCCTCCAGGGGAGGGCATCGATGAGGCGTTAGTACAAAAATTGGAGGGAATCACTTGTGGGGTCACTGATTATGCATGTTTTGATGACATACCCTGAGCCTATTAGATGCACACTATGGGAGTGCCCAGCCATATCCACCGCTCACTGAGGCAGTTGGTATGAGCAGTGACGTGCTATCATGAGCACCACACTGACTAGACATTAGGCTTTACTACTGCATATGTTTGAGAGACATGTTGTCTCATGATGTAACTGAAACATATATATATTATTTTTTGCGGGTTTAATGATGCACACAACTTGTAAAGAAACGATATATATATATACATCTATTTTTTACATGGGTCTATGTACATTCAATGATGTTTTTTATAAATTACACAAATTTTTATCCAGCACCATGTTAGCTATTGCATCTGTTAATGCATTCATTCATCTTAGTATATGTTGATATGTAATGAAATTAGAATTTCGTTCAAGTAAATGAATACGCAAATACAATCTCAAAATGCATGGGTTTCGAATCGAATAATGACCATACAGTTGAAGAACAACAAGCTGTGAATCCAACTTAACAAGAAACGCGCGTATGCCAAGGTTTACTGCCTCGGTTAGGAGTTCCAAAACTGCACTATATTCAATGACATTGTTTGTAGCTGGTCCCAGAAAAATACCTTGTAAGTTAATCAACTCACCATCAAGATCATAAATTACCAGGCTACCGAAGACAATGTTAGGTCCCTATATTACTAGTATAGTCCCTTATTTTTGTTAGTGTAACCCCCTTATTGTTATTATTGTACCCCTGTAACCTCCATATTGCTATTATTGTGCCCTTAAATTATTATTTTTAGGTCGGCTAGGATTACATTGTGGCCCCACTGGGATTAAATTATGGCCCCATGGACTCCTATCTATAGAAAGGAGGTTTTGTAATTTGTATCATCCAAGAATTGTTCATTCATGTAATGTATTGGAGGTTTCCCCCTCGAAGTGGCTTATTTATGAGGCGTTGATATCTCTTTTCTTCTATTTTTGGAGCTGGTTTCACAACATTTGGTATCAGAGCTTTGGATTTTAGGGTTTCGCTGCTCCAAACAGGTCATCGTGGAATTTTCGCTATAATTTTTTTTCTACAAAGTTTCAGAAGCTGAAATTTTTAGGGTGCAAAGATGAAATCCTAAGAAACATTGTAAAAAAATTTCATATCTTGGTTCGAAATATTTTGGGAGATATGATTTGTGGAAGTTAGGTCTTTTTGTAGTCTCCTCAATTTAATATAAACAGGTCCTCGTGGAATTTGTGCTATAACTTTCTTTCTACGAGGGTTAAGAATCTGAAATGTTTAGGGTACGAAGCTGAAATCCTGAGGAAATGCGTCAAAAAAATTTAGAGCTTGTTTCACAATATTTTTAGAGATATGACCTATGGAAGATAGTGCTTTTTTAGGCTCCTAAATTTCATCTCAAAGAGGTGATCTTGGGAAAATCTTCATAACTCTCTCTCTGAGCATCGGATTGGAGTGCCGTAAAAAGTGGTCACAAGTACATAGACTATAGTTTCTTTTATATCTATTTCAGAGCTAAAAGACGAAACAATGACACTTGGCAAGTCATACAAGTTATCTCTACTGAACCAGTCCATAATTAGGTCATTGTGGGTGATTGGACATAACGTTTCCTTGGAGAATCAAAATCAAGTCAGAATTGTGACATTTGAAAGAAAATTCAAAGGTCTGTCTCAGTGCCCAATTTCAGATATTGAAGAGCCGCAATCAAAAAGATAATCCAATTTCAATATCGAGCTTCTCAAAAGCAAGAAAAAGGTGTTTATTTTTTTTTCTTACGAATTGTATAAGTCTTTTTTGAAGAAGCAATTTGAATTGATTCCAAGGGCATCTTGTAGAATATATATCAGTATTAGGTTAAAAAAAAAATGCCCTGTAAAAATAATTCAACACCAATTAAGCCTTCAGAAGGCTCTACTATAACTCATGAAGATGAAGAATTGCAACATGATCTATCAAAATTACAAGAGCAAGTGCACCAAATTTCGCTCTCGCAAAGAGAAACAAAAAATGAAATGGATTTTTTGAAGAAAGGCGTGGAAGTGAAGATGGATGGTTTTAAGAAAGGCATGGAATCTAAGATAGATGGCATGGAATCTAAGATGGATGACATGGAAGCTAAGATCGATGAAAAAATGAAAGAAAACATGGAAAACATGAAGAATGATCTAAAAGAAGACATGGAAGGTTTGACAAAGTTGATACAATAAATGTTTCCTAATGGTGAAAAGATAGTAGAGGAAACTCATGATGAGAACAGAATTAATTTTTATCATGACTTCATAAACTCTAATGTTGGCGGGAAGAACCACCATATTCCAAAAATGGATATGAGTAATTTTGATGGAAAGGATCTTGTAACATGGATACTATAGATGGAGCAATATTTTGATCTCCATAATGTGCAAAACACACAAAAGGTACGCATTGCAACTTTACGTTTAGAACAAAATACATTTGTATGGTATCGATGGCATTTCTCCCATAAAAAAATTATCACTTGGTCAATTTTTACGGAGGAAATGATAGCACATTATGAGGATACAAAAATCGTAGCCAATTAATAAATCTCAAACAAAATGGCTTAGTGGGGGAGCACATTGAGGACTTCCAAAAATTGAATATAAGGGTAACTGATATTCCAGAGGAACACAGGATTGATCTCTTCATAGGTACTTTAAAGGATAACATCCAACATGAATTTTGTGTTTTGGAACCTGATTCATTGGAGAAGGCATTCAGGTTGGCAAGAAAAATTGAATGTAAAATTATGGCGACAAGGAAGCCTACCACTCACTTCTATAAAGAAGGAAGTGTTGCTACGCCTAGATTTCCACGACCTACAAGGTTGACACCACAACAATTGGAAGAAAAAAGAGCAAAAGGGCTTTGCTACAGTTGTGATAGAAAATACACTAAAGGTCATAAGTGTGCTGAGAAGAAATTATTTTACATAGATTGTGAAGAGGAAGAAGAAAATGAACAAGAAGAGGGTATACACCAGGAACCAACCCAAGAAGAGGAAGAAATGAGTCCGACCATATCATGTAATGCATTGGCAGGAATTACCACTCCTCAAACTCTCAAGATAGAAGGACATATCAAGAAGAAAAGGTAATAGTGTTGATTGATTCAGGTAGTACCCATAATTTTATTCATTGTAAGGTAGCCAAGGAATTGAATTGTTTCCTATACCCAGCACCAGAATGTCAAGTGATGGTTGCAAATGGAGGAACTATAATTTTCTCTGGAAAATGCCATAATATCAAGATAACCATGGGGAATATGTATTGAATAGTCCAATGCTTTCCATTCCTATGGGAGGTGCTATTGTTGTACTAGGAGTACAATGGTTACAATCTTTGGGGACGGTAGCTTTTAATTTTCAAGAAATTTTCTTGAAATTTTTTTCAGAAGGAAAGGAACTTGAATTACGGGGTATTGCAGCGAATCCAGGAAATATACTAAGCTCTAATGTCATGACAAATCTTCTAAAGAAAGAACAACGAGGCGTAATTTCACAATTATTCTCACTACAAGTTCCAATGTGAAAATCATCTATTTCTGCAGATCTCCAACAAGTCTTGGACAATCATTCCAAGGTGTTTGAAACTCCCAAAGGACTCCCACCTATTTGTGATCATGATCATGCTATTCATTTGATTCCAGAAAGTGTTCCTCCAAACATCAGGCCTTATAGATATCCTTACTTCCAAAAGAGCGAAATTGAACGTATGATTGCAGAAATGTTAGAGGCGGGTATAATTCAACCTAGTCAAAGTTCTTTCTCTGCTCTCATAGTATTGGTACACAAGAAGGATGGATCATGGCGAATGTGTCCGGATTATAGGGAGCTCAATAAGCTCACCATTAAAGATAAATTTCCCATTCCTGTGACTGATGAATTATTGGATGAATTACATGGAGCAATTTATTTTACCAAGTTGGATCTTCGTTCGGGATATCATCAAATTATAATGAAGACTAAATATATTCCAAAAACAACATTTTGAACTCATGAGGTTCATTATGAATTTTTGGTCATGCCTTTTGGCCTTACCAATGCACCTTCTACATTTCAAGGGTTGATGAATTCCATTTTCAAACCCTTACGTAGAAAATTTGTGCTAGTATTTTTTGATGATATACTAATCTACAGTAGGTCTTGGAAGGATCATGTTGAACATGTTAACAGGGTGCTCAGACTATTGCAGGAGAAACAATTATATCTATAACATCCAAATGTTTCTTTGGATTAATAGAGGTGGAATATCTGGGTCATATTGTATCTCACGAGGGTGTTAAGGTAGACCCTAACAAAATTAAAGCCATTAAGGAATGGAAAGTCCCCACAACCATAAAGTAGTTGCAAGGATTTCTCGGGTTAACATGGTATTATCGCAAGTTTGTTAAGAATTATGGGATAATAGTAGCACCTCTAACAACATTATTTAATAAAAACTCATTTTCATGGACTCCTGAAGAAACTAAGGCCTTTGAATATCTTAAAGAGGCAATGTGCCTAGCACTGGTCTTAGCTATGACAGACTTCACAAAAACCTTTATTGTGGAATGTGATGCCTCAGGAAATGTAATTGGTGTTGTTTTAATGCATGAAGGAAGACCCATTGCTTTTGAAAATCTTCTAATCAAAGGAAAGTATTTATAGAAACCTATTTATGAGAAGGAAATGTTAGCAATACTGCATGCACTAAAGAAATGGTGAACTTACCTAATGGGAAGACACTTCAAGGTAAAAAATGATCATGATAGTCTTAAGCACTTTTTGGAACAAAGACTATCTTCAGAAGAGCAGCAAAAATGGGTCACAAAGATGTTGGGTTATGACTTTGAAATAATCTACAAAAAAGGGAAGCTTAATGTTGTTGCAGATGCACTCTCAAGAAAGAATGAAGAGGTCGAAGCATTGCTTTGTGCCATTTCTATTATCCAACCAGATTGGATAACCGAAGCAAGATATGAATGGAAGAAGGACAAAGATGTATGGACACTCATTCAAAAGTTGCAGCAAGATCCTAGTACATCTGATACATTTAGTTGGAAAAATGATTCCTTATGGTACAAAGATCGCTTATATCTTTGTAAGAATTCCCAACTAAAACAAAAGATTCTTCTGGAATTGCACACTTCTCCTTTAGGAGGACACCCAGGATTTTTAAAAACTTACCACAGGGTGAAGAAAGAATTTTTTTGGGATGGCCTTAAATCTGATATTCAAAAGTTTGTGGCGGAATGTTTGGTTTGCCAGCAGAATGAAGTGGAAACAATTAAGACCTCGGGACTTCTACAACCTTTATCCATTCCAAGTCAACGTTGGGAGGAGATTTCAATGGATTTTATCACAGGTTTACCTAAGTCCGAAGAAAAGAGTGTCATCATGGTGGTAGTTGATAGACTTACCAAGTATGCACACTTTTGTGCATATCTCATCCATTTAAAGCAAGTACAGTTGCTACTACATTTATGGATAGAATTCAAAAGCTACATGGAAGCCCAAGGGTTATTGTGAGCGACAGAGATCCCATTTTTAATGGAAATTTTTGGACGGAGTTATTTTCTTGTTTGGGTACTCAATTAGCTCATAGCTCATCTTATCATCCTCAATCTGATGGTCAAACTGAGATACTAAATAAATGTTTGGAAGGATATCTTCGTTGTTTTGTATCTGATAAAAAAACACAATGGGTCAAGTGGTTACCTTTCGCTGAATGGTGGTATAACACTTCCTTCCATATTGCAACAAAAATGATCCCATTTATGGCACTTTATGGATATCATCCGCCATCCATCACATCATCTTTAAGAGAAAATTTGAAGGTTCAAGCAGTGGAAGATCACATCGAGCATCAACAAGAAGTTCTCCAACTCTTAAAGGATAACCTAAATTTGGCACAAAATTGAATGAAACAACAGGTAGATCAACATTGCAATGAGAGAATTTTTGACGTAGGAGACTGGGTATTTTTATGGCCACACCCATAGAAACAAATGTCCCTCAAGCAAGCTGAGAAGGATAATAAATTATCGGCAAAGTACTATGGTCCTTACAAGGTGTTGCAAAAGATTGGTAATATGGCATACAAATTGGAGCTTCCTGCTTCTTCACGAGTGCATCCAGTTTTCCATGTTTCAGGCTTGAAGAAGGTTATAGGTGAAAATCTTCCAGTTCAAACAATATTGCCAAAACTTTATGAGGAACGAAAAAACATATTGGATCCTGAAGCGGTCATGGAAAAAAGAACTCGATAGCTATGGAATCGATCAATTTCAGAGTATCTCATCAAGTGGAAGAACTTACCCATTGAATATTCTATATGGGAGGATGAGAATTTTATACAGAAGCACCCAGAGCTACTCAAGCATTGAGGAAAACACTTTTTTGAAGGAGAGGGGCATGTTAGGTCCCTATATTACTAGTATAGTCCCTTATTGTTGTTAGTGTAACCCCCTTATTGTTATTATTGTACCCTTGTAACCCCCATATTGTTATTAGTGTGTCGCTAAATTGTTATTGTTAGGTCGGCTAGGATTACATTGTCACCCATGGCCACATGGACTCCTATATATAGAAAGGAGGTTTTTTAATTTGTATCGTCCAAGAATTGTTCATTCATGTAATGTATTGGATGTTGGCCCCTCGAAGTGGCTTATTTCTAAGGTGTTGATATCTATTTTATTCTATTTTTGGAGCTGGTTTCACAACAGACTGGTTCCTAGTACTGTGGGAGGCACCATCCACGAAACCGGCATAAGGGGAAATAGAAGTTTGCATAGAAAACAAGACCAAAATAAGCAGAAAAATCTTGCAAAGAACATCACACCAAAGCATGCACACAAAATGAGAACAATCACCTATGTACACATATCACGCATGAATAATTCAGGCATAATATTTTTCAAATACAACCCATTTTTGGGCTGCAATAAAGGACACCTTTCATATTCAATGAGCTCATAAGCCCCATTCTGTAACACACGCTTAACAATGTAGGGCCCATGCCACATGGGTTGGAATTTTCCTGCCCCCAGCTTGGTCGTATATAAGAATGAGTCACCTTCAATGAAAGAATGAGGAGAAACCGATTGGTCAAAATGTTCTTTGACTCGCTTCTTCTTGTTGGAGATACGGCAGCGGAAATATAAAACGAATGACACACAGAACACATAGCATTCAAAACACAGATAAAGACAGCAGCTTTTTAATGTGGTTCACCCAACCAATCTGGGCTACGTCCACACAACATAGGCATCGGCAATCTTTATTATCAAACAGGAGATTACAAACTCTCACACTCAAACCATCCGTATGGATACCTGTTATATAGCAAAGAGAATCTAACTGCCTCATAAATCCTCTCACATCAAATTTAGGATGCATTAACTCCCTCCCAACAAACTGGAGCTAATCTAGGAACTAATCCCTATTGTTGTCATCTACTGAGATTTTGCCTATTTTATTGAAAACAGAAAATCTCAACAATCTCCACCTTGACAACAATTAGCCTGATGCCCTGTTATTATTATTTTATCTCTTCTGCAAGCCAAGAGAAGCCAAACACCAGCGTAGCTTCTCTAACAAAACTGGTTTCGTGAACATGTTTGCACAATTCTCCTTTGTATGCACCTTTTCAAGAGAGACTCCCCTTTCAGTGATAACCTGTCTTACAAAATGGTACTTGATCGGTATATTCTTTGATTTACTATGATAGGCCGGATTCTTAGCCAAATGTATTGCACTTTGACTGTCACAAAATAACTTGATGTTGTCCTGCAACCTACCAAATTCACCAAACAAACCTTTCAACCAAATCGCTTCTTTGCAAGCATGAGAAGCAGCAATGTATTCTGCTTCAGTAGTGGATACAGCAACAATGTTCTGTAGCTTTGACATCCAGCTGATAGCTCCACCTGCAAGAGTAAAGACGTACCCTGAAGTTGACCTTCTCTTATCCAAATCACCTGCAAAATCGGAATCAACATATCTGCAAACAAATTCACTACTCTTATTGTAAGTAATACAATAACTACTTGTGCCTCTCAAGTACCGAAGCACCCATTTCACTGCTGACCAGTGTTCTTTACCCGGATTTTCCATGTACCTGCTGACAACCCCAACTGCATGTGAAATATCTGGTTGAGTACAAACCATCGCATACATCAAACATCCTACTACATTATCATATGGAATTCGAGACATATAATCCTTTTCTTCATCTGTATTAGGACATAAACTGGAAGAAAGCTTAAAATGGGAAGCTAAAGGGACTGACACAGGCTTCACATTGTTCATTCCAAACCTCAAAATTATTTTCTCAATATACTTCTATTGTGATAGCCACAGCTTACCATTGTTCCTGTCTCTGAAAATCTCCATGCCCAAAATCTGTCTTGCTGCTCCTAGATCTTTCATATCAAATGTCCTTGCCATCGAGTCTTCAACCTGTTGATTTCTTCAATGCTTTTGCTTGCTAAAAGCATATCGTCAACATACAACACTAAGATAATGAACATGCCATTACTTAACTGCTTAAAGTAAACACAAGGATCATATTCACTTCTTATATATTTTTGACTCAACATGAAAGAATCAAATTTCTTGTACCACTGTCGAGGCGACTGCTTCAGACCATACAATGACTTCTTGAGCCTGCAGACAAATTTCTTATTGCGATGCTAAACAAACCCTTCCAGTTGTTCCATATAAATTTCCTCATCTAAATCACCATGTAAAAAACGTTGTCTTAACATCTAGTTGTTGTAATTCTAAATCAATCAAAGCAACTAACGCTAACACAATTCTGATTGAAACTATTTTAACAACTGGTGAAAAAATCTCATGAAAATCTATGCCTGCTTTCTGAGAAAACCCTTTTGCAACCAGCCTTGCTTTGTATCTATCCTCCGAATCATTCACACCCCGTTTTACCTTGAAAACCCATTTACATCCCACAATTTTCATGCCTTTGGGAAGTTCAACCAGATCCCATGTGCCATTCTTACCTAAGGCCATCATTTCTTCCTTCATGGCTACTTTCCATTTGTCACTTTTCGAACCTTCTATAGCTTCCTGATAGCACAGAGGTTCATCATCGTTAGCTGTCAAAGCAACTGAAGTAACATAATAATCATACCTTCTTGGAGGGCATTTGATTCTTGTAGACCTCCTTAAGGATGTTTCTGGTGCTTCCGCAATTGTCTGACTACCATCTGTAGGAACTTCTTGCCGATCAGTATCTGAAACCTGTTCATGATCTAAACCTGAACCCTGTTCATGTTCTGATTCTAAAACCTGTTCATGACTAGTATCTAAACTATGGTCATCATGACTATCATTAGAAATGCTATCAAACTGAATGTGCTGAAAATCAAATACATCATCCTGTTTCAATTTACTATCTACATCTAACTGTACAAGAGAGGATTCATTAAAATTTACATCTCTGTTGATGATGATTTTGCGGGTAGTAGGATCCCACAATCTATATCCCTTTGTTCCAACACCATACACAACAAAGATATACCTTTTATACTTTGGATCTAATTTAGTTCGCTGATGTTTAGGCACTAGGGCATATGCATCACAACCAAACACTCTGAGTTTAGAATAGTCACAATGATGTCCTTTCCATACCTCTTGCGGAATCTTGTAGTCTATCGCCGTCGATGGATATCGGTTTATCACATAACAAGCTGTTGCCACTGCTTCCATCCACAACTCCTTCTGCAAACCAGCGTTACTCAGCATACTCCTTGCTCTCTCCAAAAGAGTCATGCTCATGCGTTCAGCAACTCCATTTTGCTGAGGAGTATAAACAGTAGTCTTATGTCTCTCGATCCCTGCATCCTTGCAATAGTTTTCAAACTCTTTGGAAGTAAACTCACCACCATTGTCAGTTCTTAAACATTTTATAGTTCTACCAGTGATGTTTTCTATCAATGCTCTAAACTGCTTGAAAACTGTAAAAACATCAGACTTCCTTTTCAACATGTAGACCCACACTTTCCTAGAAAAGTCATCAATAAATGATACAAAATAAGACGAACCACCATATGAGGTTGTAGGGGCTGGTCCCCAAACATCTGAATGGATATAATCAAGTATGCCTTTACTAGTATGCTTGCCTGTTTTAAAATTTTGTTTACTTTGTTTTCCAAACAGACAATGCTTACAGAAATCTAACTTTCCAGACCTTAGATTAGGAAGTAACTTGCGATCAGCCAAAATATTTAACCCTCTTTCACTCATATGCCCCAATCTTTGATGCCATAAGTGAATGGAACTACTGTCATGTTCAGACACAGTAGACACAAAATATGACCCTGTACCTCCTTCTAACTGAAATAGATTTCCTACTTTCTTAGCTTTCATAACTAGTAAAATGCCTTTGTAAATTTTCATTACTCCACCTTGAATTACAGTTTTATATCCATTCGAATCAAGTGCTCCTAATGAAATCAAATTTTTCCTTAAATCTGGTACATGCTTCACATCAGTTAATATTCTAGTTGTCCCATCAAACATTTGTAGTTGTATGCTCCCAATCCCACAATATTACATGTTACATCATTACCCATGTACACAACTCCATCATTAATTGATTTATATTCCTTAAACCATTCTTTATGGATACACATGTGGTTTGATGCACCGGAATCTAACAACCAATGTTGACCATGATTTGACACATTAACTGATAATACTTCATCACTCATACCTGAACATGCCGAACCTGTATCTGTCGCATTTGCTTCCTTATTCTCGGTCGAAGAGTCTCCTTTCTTCTCTGTTTGCTGTCTCTTCTGTTGGGAAAAATGTTTGAGAGGGGGGGGTGAATACGTATTTACTGCATACTCAAAAATTTTCACTTTTTCATTCCTTAAAACCCATACGCTACTTTTCTGAAGCCAAGTAGCGTATACACGCGGATATCCTTCATAAAACTCGCGTATACACAGAGATCTAATTATGCCATTAGTTCTTCACTTATATCATTCCATCATTCATTCATTAGATGTTCTATAGACAGTAAACATGTGCAGTAAGAACAGAATAAACCATCACACAAAGCATCACACATGAACACCGGGATTTTTAGGTGGAAACCCAAGTCGGGAGAAAACCACCGTTGCAGTTGCTCAGCCTTCAATATTTTATTATAGAGAAAACATCTTACAACATATGTGCTGGCGCAGACTTGACCAGCACGCAGGCACCCACCTGCGCTCGTTTACCAGCCTCTCCTGGAAGGGAGCTACGACCCCCTGACTCGTTTACCAGCCTCTCCCGGAAGGGAGCTACGACCCCCCGATCTCATTTACCAGCCTCACCTGGAAGGGAGCTACAACCCCCTGACTGAAGGCTACAACCTTCAGCACCACCTTGGACCACGTTTCATCAATTTTCACACTGGATCCAACAACTTCAATAGAACACCACTTGCAGGCCATATTTCATCATATTTCCAGACTGGACCCTTTCCAAACTTTTAAGCACAAACATTCATCACCAACAGATACTTAACAACACAGATCAGATAGCAGAAACATAGCAGAACAGATCAGATATTTCATACCCTTTGTTTCAACAAACCCTAGTTTGCATACACGCTTTCACTTCACTGATGTCGCATATATACGCGCTTCCGTCCACACAAACCAGCGTATACCTCAGTGTATATTTTATTGCGCATACACGCTTTCTCTTCGCTGAAGCCACGTATATACGCGCTTCCTCCGCGGCGAAGTAGCGTATAGATCTTCAATCATTACAGAGCAGCATACTTCATCAGATCAGATATTCAGTTCAGATCTACCCTTTTGCTTCAGACATATGTTCGCCTAGATGCTCGCCTCATCACAGATCTAAGCCTTCCATAATCAGATCTAGCAAATACAAGAGCAATTCAGATCTAGATCCCCTTCTTCATCATTGGTGCATCATACATTCAAATCTATCATTCAAGTGTAACCCTTTCCATTCAGATATACTTCAGAGAGAAGTATTCATTCAAGCTCAGACATCTTGCCCCCACCCTCATGTTATGCACAATGAATTTGTTCTCTTTATATAGGTTTATCCTTTTTCAATACCATGAGCCCCTTTTTCAATACCATGGGCCAAAAAAATACCATGAGCCCAAAACTACCTGGACGGGGTCAATTAGGCGGATCATTACCCAATACCATGGGTCAATACCATGGTGGTTACCCTTGGTTTTGCACTTTTTGAGCACTTTTGCCCATACGCGACTTGGTACGTTATTTTCCGCGTGCATACGTGACTTCCCCTAGGCCAATCCGCGTATACAAAGAGACATACTCTTTTCATCATATTTTGAGCACATTCTAAATTCCTTTCTTCATTGCCTTCTGTACACACTGTAGAAACATCATATTTTCTTCATCAGGAACATTCTCTCAAGCACAACTTCATCAAGTAAGTTGTCATCATCTTCATCAAGTGGGTTGCTTTTCAAGGACAACACTCAGCATCATATTGTCAATAAACATCAGATTACCAAGTCCATCAAGTCAAGAATAACTTCATCAGGTGGATTGCCATCAAGGACAACACATGTCAACAGTCGCATGTCTTCATCTTTATTCAGTGGGTTGCCATCAAGGACAACACTCTGCATCATATTTCCAACAATCTCCCCCTTTGGACTTGATGGCAACCACGATGGTGTTTGGTTACGACAACAGATAAGTACATTGACACCATGTCACTCTCCCAATTCTTTGACACCATTATCTGCATTCAAACACCATGTCATTCTCCCCCTTTGACATCAAGGGCAAAGGGCGGATCAAAAACCAACATACTCTCCCCCTTTGACATCAAGGGCAACGGGAGGATCAAAACCAACATACTCACCCCCTTTTCTCTTCATGTAGAAGAAACGTTCTGCAGATCTGATGTATACTGAAGTGACCAAGTTCCCCCTGAGTTCATGATGAATCTTCAAACACATTTTCAATGAAGTACATGACTCTATGACTTTCCTATCACCAATGACTCATACTTATATCAAAGATCCATCCAAGTGGATTTACATATGAGACTCAAGTACCCAACCAAGTGGGTTTACCCATTTCAATTCAACTACCCAACCAAGTGGGTTTACAAAATTTGACTCAGCTACCCAACCAAGTGGGTTTACAAATTTGACAAGTCCTTACATGACTAAATATTACAATTTTTTTTTTTTTTTTTTACATCATGGTTCTCAACATGACCTTTTCATCAAACTACAAATATAAATTTAAGACCAACACCAGAAAGTCCTCAAGAAAGAGAACATATTTCAGAACCATCATAATGCCAACACTGCATTGTACTCAGCAAAGCTAATGCTCCCCCTGAATCTGTGCAACCAAGCAATCTTTCCAAATGACTAAGGCTCCCCCTTAGTTTGTGCATCCTGAAAACTTCCACCAACAAATCATCGAGGCATCTTCATCAAAACATTAGAAACAGAATTATGAGAACTGGAACACCACCAGAGATACCAAACAGTATCAGAGATACCAAACAGCACTGCAGCTGTGCTGAAGAGAGCTGAACCAACCAAAAATTGCCAGCAACCAAACATACGCGGTTTTCTGTGCAGGAACTCACGTATATACGCGACTGTGTTTCATGAAACCCGCGTATCCAATGCCATCTTCTAAATTTCAACCAGATCTGATTCTCTGTGAGGCAAAGACAGTGTTCAGCTTCTTTCTGAGATATTTGAATGCTTCCCTGGACTACAGATGGATAGAACAATGTAGTTGTGTCTTCAAGCATCATCCAATGGTGGTAGCATAAGCACATTAGTATCCAAGTCTTCAGATTCTTTGCAGCATCAATACATTCTTTCCATACCAGAACAACGTCTTCACATAAGTGTCAAGCAATCATCCATGTGGTCCAACATCACCATGATATTTAATATTTAACATGAAGTACCATATGTAGGCAAAAGATCTTAACCATAGTAACAATCTCTGCATGAGCTAGACTTGCAATTTCATCCAACAGATAAACTCCAGCAAGCAGTAAACACAGCTCATTCAACGTCTCATCATCATAAACCATGTACCAAGTCATCATCATTTGAGCATGAGTATCACAATAACCAAAAAATAAGCTGTCATATTGCCAACAATGCAATCATTAGTATTCAACCTGCTACTCCCCCTAAACCAGTGCTCTTCCTTAACTTGTGCAATCTGAAACACCTTCAATAGCAAGTCATCAGCAACCATCTCTGCATGATCTGTCCTTATCTCTGAATACTAAGACTTTCATCTCAGCAACGAATACTCTTCAACAAATAGAACTCATCCATAATCTTCAACATAAGACATCAAGTATCATATCATCATCATTTAGAACTGAGAAATTAAGCTGATACAGATTCATAATACAGTTATTAACAATCAGACTGATGGTCCCCCTGAACCTCTGCTCCAGATCTTCAGCTAGCATATAAATTTTCTTATCATCAATGCATACGCGACTGTGTCTGCTGGAACTCGCGTGTATACGCGACTTTTGTTAGTATAACTTGCGTATGGAAAGTGAAGCATAGAAAATTTTCATCTTCCTTTATTTCCTCCTGAGTTTGTACCTCCTGTACCTGTCCTTTCCACATCAGATGCGCTGTCAGAAGTAAACATAACCAGAATAATCAAATCAACCATGAGAGTCATCATGCATTGCTTCCCTTGTGACGATACATTACTAAATCTCATAATGTATCCCACATCATTCCTGCAGTCAATCAGAGAAGTAAGCTTCAGAAGCGGATGACTGCAGTAGGGTCAAAATTCCCTACGTTTCTGATCGGTCCTCCATCTTTTTCCAAATTTGTTTGAACTTTCTATTTGTGTGCTGGAAGTTATCCAATTTCTCATATCTGTTCAACCTGCATTCCTTTTCTACATGTCCATACTTGTTACAAGAATAACATCTCATGTGTCCAGAAAAATAAGCATAAGAATCATAATGAGTATTTCTAATCTTCCTCCTTTTACAATCAACTGCTTTATGACCATACATGTTACATGAGAAACAATATCCCTTGAAGCTACTAGAGTACCTTTCTGAGTAGAACTTGTTTGTTTGTGGCTGAATTGTTCTGCTTCTGCAATTTGCTGCAACATGCCCATGATTATGACATTTAAAACATTCAACGTTCTTGAATGAATTCCTTCGAGAATTCATGAATGTTGGTTGATCTTTTGTTTCTTTCAACACATCAGGTTTTGCATTGACATCTTCTGAATTTTTGGCACTTCCTTGTGAGCTAGATTCTCCTTTAACAGTTTCATGGAAACCAAGACCAAGTTTGATAGCAGGAGACCTTTGATTACTCAGAATATTGTCCAAAATATTAGTACTATCGTGAAACCTCAAAAGTTTAACCTTTTCTTCTAATTTACCTTTGAGAATGTTTACCTCAACCTCCAAGTCTTGACATTGCTTTGTCATGCTTTCTTCTTTTCTTCTTCCATCTTCAACTTGATCCTTCAGATTTAGAATCTCTTCTTTCAACCAATCTTCGTTTCCTTCACATGTTTGTTACAGCTCTTCATTCTTCTTATTTGATTTTTCCAGATCTTCTTTGAGAGAGATGATTTATGCTTCGAGGCCTTCCTTTTCAAATGACAGAGGTTCTTCATTCTTCTTATTTGATGCTTCAAGATCTGTTTGTAGAAAGATGATTGCAGCTTCAAGTCCTTCATTCTTCTTGCTTGATTTTTCGAGATCTGCATTTAGATTTTTGATATCTGCTTCTAGTTCTTTAATATGATTTTGATACTTGCCCACCTGACCATTCAGCATTTCTATTTGTTCTTTCATTTGAGAGATCATCTCTTTGTTGATAGAATCTTTCTTATCAATTGCTCTTTGTTGTTCTTCACCTTTGATCTTGAGAGATTTCTCTATTTCCAAAACACTACTTTCACAAACTTCATTATTTTTTTTACCACCAAGATCATGCAAAGGATGACCCCAATCACTATCTGATTCATCTTCTTCTATTTTCTGAGATATCTCCTTGCTTCGAGTAGCCTTCTTCTTTTTCTTCTTTGCCATGAGCACTTGTAGAGCTTCGTCAGAATCTATTTCATCTTCTTCAATTTTTGCTATACATGATTTCTGAGGTATCTCCTTTCCTTGAGTAACCTTCTTCTTTTGCTTCTTTGCCATGAGCACTTTCAGATCATGGTCAGAATCTTCTTCATCTTCATTGGACACTTCATCATCATCTTCTTTTGCATAATAACTCTTTCTCTTTTCAAATTGTTTCCCTTTACCATGCTTTTCTCTATAAGGACATTTAGCAGCATAATGACCAACTTTTCCACACTCAAAACACTTGAAGGGAAGCTTACCTTTGAATCTTCCAGTACCTAGTTGGAGTTTTTTCACGAAATTCGCTTCTTCTTCATCGGATATATAGCTGGATTCTTTGACAACTTCCTTTTCCTTTCCTTTTGTAGATGCCTTAAAAGCAGCTTCTCTTACTTGAGAAGGATCTCCTTGTCTCATTTCAAAAGCAGTCAGAGTACCATGTAATTGAACAATAGTAAGCAATTGCAGATCTTGCCTTTCTTCAATAGCTAAAACTTTAGAGTCAAATTTTGAAGTCAAGGATCTTAAGACCTTTTCCACCAGAGTAGTATCAGTTATGGTTTCACCCAAATTTCTCATTCGATTTACAATATCATCCAGACGAAGAAAGAAACCGGCAACACTCTCATCACTATGCATCTTCAAATTTTCATATTCAATTCTAAGAGTTTGGAGTTTTGCACTTTTTACCTTTGTGTCTCCTTCATAGCTTAGAATGATTTTGTCCCATATATCTTTTTCTGAATGTAGCTGCATTACTTTAGCAAATTCTGATTCAGACATGCTTCCCAATAAGACATTCACTGCTTTGGCATTGATTTCATACTTCTTTCTTTTAGCTGCATCAGTAGGAATACTTGCCGGGTATTGATAACCTTCTTCCACGATTGCCCATACATCTGCACCAAGACTTTGCAGATATGCTTTTGTTCGTACCTTCCAGAATATCAGATTGCTTCCATTGAATAGAGGTGGATTTATAGACATTACTCCTTCTTGACTTCCCATTGCGACGGATCTCCTTTAAGCGATCAAGCTTCTGCACAAGGACCCACTCTGATACCAATTGTTGGGAAAAATACTAAGAGGGGGGGGTGAATCAGTATTTACTGCATACTCAAAACTTTTCACTTTTTCATTCCTTAAAACCCATACGCTACTTTGCTGAATCCAAGTAGCGTATACACGCGAATATCCTTCATAAAACTCGCGTATACACAGAGATCTAATTATGCCATTAGTTCTTCACTTATATCATTCCATCATTCATTCATTAGATGTTCTATAAACAGTAAACATGTGCAGTAAGAAAAGAATAAACCATCACACAAAGCATCACACATGAACACCAGGATTTTTAGGTGGAAACCCAAATCGGGAGAAAACCACCGCTGCAGTTGCTCAGCCTTCAATATTTTATTATAGAGAAAACATCTTACAACATATGTGCTGGCACAGACTTGACCAGCACGCAGGCACCCACCTGCGCTCGTTTACCAGCCTCTCCTGGAAGGGAGCTCCAACCCCCTGACTCGTTTACCAGCCTCTCCTGGAAGGGAGCTACGACCCCCTGCTCTCGTTTACCAGCCTCACCTGGAAGGGAGCTACGACCCCCTGACTGAAGGCTACAACCCTCAGCACCACCTTGGACCACGTTTCATCAATTTTCACACTGGATCCAATCAACTTCAATAGAACACCACTTGCAGGCCATATTTCATCATATTTCCAGACTGGACCCTTTCCAAACTTTTAAGCATAAACATTCATCACCAACAGATACTTAACAACACAGATCAGATAGCAGAAACATAGCAGAACAGATCAGATATTTCATACCCTTTGTTTCAGCAAACCCTAGTTTGCATACACGCTTTCACTTCACTGATGTCGCGTATATACGCGCTTCCGTCCACACAAACCAGCGTATACCTCAGTGTATATTTTATTGCGCATACGCGCTTTATCTTCAGCGAAGCTGCGTATATACGCGCTTCCTCTGCAGCGAAGTAGCGTATAGATCTTCAATCATTACAGAGCAGCATACTTCATTAGATCAGATATTCAGTTCAGATCTACCCTTTTGCTTTAGACAGATGTTCGCCTAGATGCTCGCCTCATCACAGATCTAAGCCTTCCATAAACAGATCTAGCAAATACAAGAGCAATTCAGATCTAGATCCCCTTCTTCATCATTGGTGCATCATACATTCAGATCTATCATTCAAGTGTAACCCTTTCCATTCAGATATACTTCAGAGAGAAGTATTCATTCAAGCTCAGACATCTTGCCCCCACCCTCATGTTATGCACAATGAATTTTTTCTCCTTATATAGGTTTATCCTTTTTCAATACCATGAGCCCCTTTTTCAATACCATGGGCCAAAACAATACCATGAGCCCAAAACTACCTGGACGGGGTCAATTAGGTGGATCATTACCCAATACCATGGGTCAATACCATGGTGGTTACCCTTGGTTTTGCACTTTTTGAGCGCTTTTTCCCATACGCAACTTGGTACGTTATTTTCCGCGTGCATACACGACTTCCCCTAGGCCAATCCGTGTATACAAAGAGACATACTCTTTTCATCATATTTTGAGCACATTCTAAATTCCTTTCTTCATTGCCTTCTGTACACACTGTAGAAACATCATATTTTCTTCATCAGGAACATTCTCTCAAGCACAACTTCATCAAGTAGGTTGTCATCATCTTCATCAAGTGGGTTGCTTTTCAAGGACAACACTCAGCATCATATTGTCAATAAACATCAGATTACCAAGTCCATCAAGTCAAGAATAACTTCATCAGGTGGATTGCCATCAAGGACAACACATGTCAACAGTCGCATGTCTTCATCTCCATTCAGTGGGTTGCCATCAAGGACAACACTCTGCATAATATTTCCAACACTTCCAATAGTCCTTCTTCAAATGCCCCGATTTGCCACAAAACCAGCACTTTACTTTTCTCTTCTTCACTTTCGATTTTGAACGCGAGTCGCTATGCTTACCATAGCGTCTTTCTCTAGAATGACCTCTAGCCATCATTGCCTCTGATGTAGAGGTGTCAGCATTCAAACTCTTCCTTGTCTCCTTGGACAACAAAGCTCCAACGACATCATCAAATTCAAGGATGTCTGCAGTACTAAAGCTTATGGAAGTAACAAAGTGATCCCACGATTCGGGCAATGAACACAATAGAGTTATTGCCTTATCCTCTGAATCAAATTTTACATCTAGACTTTGTAATTTTACCAATAGAGTATTGAAAAAATTCAGATGGTCAGTAATCGAGGTACCTTCCTTCATCCGCAAACCATAAAGCTGTCGCTTTAGGAGAATCCGATTTGTCAAGGATTTCGTCATGTAGAGCTTCTCAAGCTTCGACCACAAGCCTGCGGCGGTCTTCTCTGACACAATGTTGAACAGAACGTCATCCGCCAGACATAACCGAATTGCACTCAGAGCTCTGTCATCCAACTCATCCCATTCATCCTCCGTCAAGGAAGAAGGCCTTTTGCTTTTCCCCAACAGCGCTTTCGCCACGCCTTGTTGAATCAGCAGATCGTGCATCTTAACCTTCCAGATCTCGAAATTATTCTTGCCATTAAACTTCTCAATTTCAAAACGGGCACTTTGAGTTTTTTCCATATTGTGTCACAAAAAAACAACCTCCAATTGCAAATTTTTAATAAATAATGCTCTTTTTAATAAAAAATGCCCTTAAAAAAAAAAAATACCCTTCACCTTTAAAATGCCTTTCACTTCATACCATATGCAAATGCTAATTACATTATCAAATATCAAATCGATTTATTTTTTTGTTTTTAAAAAACATGCCACCATTATAATCGATTTAAAATATATATGCCAAATACAAAGGCATGTGAATAGAGGTAAAATGCAAATCGATTTTAATTACAAACTTGCATTATTTCAATAAAATCGATTTTATATAAAGGCATTCAATATATTAACGGCATTATACTCACTTTACTCTATTTGATCTTTCACGTTTTGCAGTTGCTGCCTCCACTACGACATTTTTTTAAAAAAATATCGATTTAAAACAAAAAACCAGTGATGCACTAACCCTGCAGAAACGCCTCTGCTTCAAAGTTTCTCCAAAATCGATTTTCACATGCCCAGAAAATCGATTTGAATGGCAAGCCCTTCCACTTGAACCGGCTCACGGCTTTGCTATGGCTCCTCTCACAGTCAGCGATGGTACAACTCCGATTCACAGTTAACATAATAGTCTCACGCAGCGGATCGGCTCCACGGCTCTTTGTGCTCTTTTATGCACATACAAAATGAATCTGTGTTCTTCAAATCCGCACGGCTCACGGCCTCTCTCTTGGATGTAGGTCCACGGCTTTCTGCAATCAGCATCTACGGCCACGAACCACAAGCTTTAAAAGACATCAAAAAACGAGTTTTAACCTTGCAGCCAAGAACCACGAGCGCACTGTAACAAGTTTGACCGCTCAACTTTGCTGCTCCGATACCAATTGTTGGAGATACGGCAGCGGAAATATAAAACGAATGAAACACAGAACACACAGCATTCAAAACACAGATAAAGACAACAGCTTTTTAACGTGGTTCACCCAACCAATCTGGGCTATGTCCACACATCATAGGCATCGGCAATCTTTATTATCAAACAGGAGATTAAAAACTCTCACACTCAAACCATTCGTATGGATACCTGTTATATAGCAAAGAGAATCTAAATACCTCATAAATCCTCTCACATCAAATTTAGGATGCATTAACTCCCTCCCAACAGACTGGAGCTAATCTAGGAACTAATTCCTATTGTTGTCATCTACTGAGATTTTTCCTATTTTATTGAAAACATAAAATCTCAACACTTCTGTGCTTCGATGACCAAGGCAGCTAAGCGACAAGTTTCATACAATCTCTCTAAATACAGGAGGTGTTCTTCTTCAGGTGAAGTATCGGGCAGTAATTCCAAAGCTAACTTATGTGAAGGGATTTCACATTCAATTGGAAGCATGGCTCCCAGACCGTATAACAATTGAAAAGGGGTAAACCCGGTTTCATTTTTTATCAATGTTCGGTAAGCCCAGAGAGCCGAGAAAAACACGAGATGCCAGTTCGATTTGTGGATCCCGATTGTTCGTTGAAGCATGGTGACAAGGACCTTTTTTACAGCTTCAACTTAGCCATTAGCTTGGGGATAGTAAGGCATTGAGATATCATGGCACAGACCCAAATTAGATGTCATCTCAACCATCATATAATCCCAAAAATGGGAACCATGATTAGTGAACATGGCTTGAGGGACACTGAACCAAGCAATAATGTGATTGAATATGAACTATGCCACTGTCTTACCGTCCGCAGCCAGTGTAGGCATTTCTTTAGCCCATTTCTTAAAGTAATCGACGGCAACGATGATATAGGCATGCCCCCCGGTTGAATGAGGGTTACATGTCATAAAATATATGCCCCATTTGGCAAAAGGGCCAACATTAACGACAGGGTGTAGTAGAGCAGGCGGCGCACGCATCTTGTGTTGATAAATCTGGCACTCATGGAATTTCGGTACTGCAACAATGCAATCTTTGAAAATAGACAGCTAGAAGTAGCTAGCATGAAGGATCTTCTATGTAGTGGAATAACTAGACACGTTACCACTACAGGTGCCACTGTGGTAGTCATTTAAAACCTTCTCCGCTTCCTCGAGGGTTAGGCATCGTCAGAGTCCAGAATCGTCTCCGACACGATAGCGGGTATCTCCAACGATATGATAAGGTTGCGATTGATGTCGAATGTGGCATCAGGAATATTTCATTAGCTCAGACCTGAAATTAGATGTTTGGAGGTACACGATGATATCACCATACCACAAGTCGAGGGTGTTGATCAAGAAGAGAGTTTCGTCTGGTATATGATGTTCAGAAGAAGAAGG
Organism: Pinus albicaulis; assembly: GCA_034641835.2. Lineage (NCBI taxonomy): Eukaryota > Viridiplantae > Streptophyta > Pinopsida > Pinales > Pinaceae > Pinus > Pinus albicaulis. The sequence continues at coordinate 502,003,147 of CM076572.1, read as the reverse complement.
AGCAGAGTCAGTAGGGAGAGAACAAATAAAATCAACAAATACAAGTGATTTCTTCGATTTGTCCGTAGTGAACTCCAAATCAAACTCTTGGAGGATGAAAATCCACTTCGAGTATTTTCCCCCCAAAAACTGCCATGACAGAAGATATGTCATTGGGTTATAGTCAGAAATCACGGTCACCGTGCATAAAAGAATGTAATGACGAAAATGTTGGACGGCCTAGACCACAGCCAACGCTAACTTATCGACAAGTGCATAATGTGTTTCAGGGTCGAGAAGGTTTTGATACGAGTAGTAAAAAACATGTTCATTACTGTCATCATCATCTTGAATCAATACCATGGCGATCGTGCTGAAGGTGGTAGCTAGGTAGAGGGTGAAATCATGATGGTAATTTGGAGAATGAAATAGCTGAGTGTTGACAAGCAACGTCCTAAGTCTATCAAAATATTATTGAGAAATCTCATCCCAACAGAAAGGGATGTCCTACATTAGAAGTCGTGTAAATCCTTTGGCTACTTCGGCGTAGTTGGGGATGAAACAACAGAGAGAATTGGCTTTCCCTTGGAGACTCTACAGTTGATGTAATGAGGAAAGGGGGGGGAGATTGACAATAGCCTCAACCTTAAGAGGGTCAAGGAAAATTCCATCTTTAGACATTATAAACCCTAAGAGTCTACTGGAGTCGACATAGAAGACGCATTTACGCTGGTTGAGCCTAATATTTTAGCGTCTACAATGAAGAAATATTTGACGAAGATGTTCCGGGTGGTCCTTTTTCACAGTTGAATGAGCTGGAAGGTCATCTAGGTATGGTTGGACATCATTCAAAATATCATGAAAATCATAGGACATGGTGCGCTGGAACATAGCCCCAGCATTCTTCAAGCCGAACGGGAGTTTCCTATATGTGAACGTTCCCCATGGGAAAATAAAAGAGGTCTTGTGTTGATTCAAAGGGAGAATGCTAATCTGTTTATAGCCAGAGAAACCATCCATAAGGGAGAAAATTTCACTTCTCGCAAAATCGTCAATGATCTGATCGATAAACGCGGTGGGATAATTATCCTTAGGACAGGCCCAATTGATGTCACTGTAATCAACACAAACAAGAATGGTGCCCTGTTTCGTATCCATAGGAACTATATTAGAAACCCATTCAGTCAGGGGAATCAGATAAATGAAACCCGCTTTAAGAAGTTTCTCAACTTCAGCCTTGATAGTGGCGAATTTTTGAGGATGCATGGGACGAAAACACTGATGGACAGGCTTCACACCTGGGTAGGTGGGAATCTCGTGCACCATGATACTAGGTTCGATTCCAGGAATTTATTCGTAAGACCATGCAAAAACATCGCAGAATTCAAGAAAGAGACTAGTGTACACTTGGAATTCCTTAGAGGAACAAGTGACTCCCACATCGATTTTCTCAACGATCCCCGGTTTAACGGAGATGTCGATAGGCATTGTTTGAGTAATGTTCCCTAAGTTACCTTTTGAAAAGACTTCATGAGTCAAAATGGGTGTCTGAAGTAGTGGAGAAGGAACTTGGGACGTGAAGCACTCAATAAAGTTAGACATGGCCCGGAGGCAAGGCATAAATGAGGAACGATGATGGCCATCTCCCGACTGTAGATCCTTGAGAGACATTGTTTCCATAATAGCTTCGTCAAATGGAAACACTTATTTCAAAGGATCCGGTGAATCCGCATCGCCAAGCCAGAGGGATTGAGAATACACGTTGAGATACATGCTCAAAGGAGCAGCTTTAGGAGTGGGAGAATCAGATGTAGCGGTTAGTTCGAAATAATTTATCTCGATGAGACTAAGCAACATCAAATCTCCAAACGAATCAACCTATTCAGGTGAAGGGATGATCCAAGGGTCATCTGACCAAGAGATCATATTGACTTGAACGGTATTGGGTGGTGGAAAGGGAAAAATACCCATGAGAGCGGGATCTTTGAAAAGACCCAACCCTATGCTGTCAAGAGGATTGGGAATTTGGTCCACGTATGGCACATTGTTCTCAAAACATGAGGAAAATAATGAAAACTGATCAACGATAATAATTTTTCCCTCATGCAAAAATTTCAGAAGTTGAAAGAGGGTGGACGAAATTCACAACATAACATGATTCCAACTGCGGCCGAGTAGAAGATTATATTTGAGTTTTGCATCAACGACTTCCACTTTAACGTTGACAGTCTTTCCTTGCAATGTAATTAGTAAGCTAGCGAGAACACCCTTGGGTTTTGATTCCCTTCCATCAAATGCCTCAAGAGCATTGGGTGATGAATTAAGGGCTCGAGAGCCAATACCCTTCCAGCAAGCAGATGACATGATGCAAGTAGATGCCCCTTCGTATTGAGACCGTTAATACCAACTTGTATAACAAGCACAATCTGGTGTGAAAGTTGAGGGACAAAATTCTCTAAGTCGAAAGTGAGAAGACTATAATTATTAGGGTCAATACCACTGATTGCAGATAACAATGTTTTCCGTTGAAATGGAAAACTCTGGAGGAACTCCAATCCAGACATCACAGATTGAGCCTGTGCTAAATCCTTGACAATATTGTAATGTTGAGCAGCATGGGCATTAGGATTATAGGAAGACTTCCAAAGGACACCTTTAGAAGGTGGCCGTATAATGGGTTCAACACTAGGCTTCTCAATTTCTAGGGGACCAGAGGTAGGTGGGGGAGGAGGACCATCAAAGAACTCCTTCCCAGCTATCTCACATGATCTGGAATAATATTTTGACCGAGTAGCAATGGAAACGGGTACAGAACCGTTCATCATGAAAAATTGAGAGCCGAACGACGCAGATGGTGCCGATTGATTGACCATCTGGGTATGATGAGATGGGAAAGGTTCTTTAAGGACTGTTGGAGTTCCCTTAGCACCTCTGAGTAGTTGAATAACCTCAGATCGTCGAGGAAAATCCTTAGTGTAGTGATCCTCTTCACAAATCAGGCAGGGATACTTCGATTTTCGTTGTGAACCATCATCAGCATAGGGTTTAGATGATTCTAGTTTCGGGGCATTAGATTTGGCTTTGCCTTTACCCTTGTTTTTCCCTTTGGAGGTCTTGTCCGCAAGATTGGCCTGAATGGTGTTGACCTCTCTGGTTTTACCAGAATCTGGGGAAGCCTGAGGAGCACAATTATTCGAAGAATTCGATTTCTGCTCCCATTGGAAGACTTGCATGAATTTTGAGATACAGAATGAATAACGTCGTCCACTGATGGGGTAGCCGGTGCCTTAGAGGTCCCAGGCTGTGGAGCTTCAGTCAAGATATAATACAATGTGCCCAATTAATAGTACACTAAATCAAGGTACTGGGCATGAGCAATGGCTTGTTCCTCGCTTACACATGCCCCCATGGCAATATCTTTCATAATCTGGTTGACAAAAGAGGTAGTGAACCAATGAGTAAGAATATGATCAAGAATTTTGAACTTGATCAGGCGACGGCATCGTCTCTATCCATGAATGTGGTTCGAGATATGGGTAGCCCAATCCTGTTTCAAGGATGTTAGGAGATGAGTCTCGGCTTCATAACGAAGCGACAACTGGAAATGAGTCAGGAATGCCATAGCAAGAGTGTTGAAATATTAAAAGATGCCACAAGGCAGTTTGATGTACCACTTATCAGCAAGTCTAGTGAGCGTGCGCTGGAAAAGACGAAGTCCGATAGAGTCATCGACCCAATAATTAGAATAACACCATAAATGGTATCTCATGATGTGTGCCTGGGAGTCTTCTCCAGACCTTCCCTCAAACTTGGGACAATCACTAGGAACCTTCGTTGGGACCAGAGGCCAATAAGGATTATGAAGAATCAGATCATTTGTCAGTTTGGACACAAATGACAACTCCAACATGGCAAGGAACGGTAAATGAGGGTTAAAAGGCATAACAGGTCCTATATAAGGACCCATACCCATAGTCCACCCTGGTTGAGTATAATTCTTCCCCCATGGGTTCTGTCCTTGAGGATTCTGACCATAAGTGGTATAAGCCTGATAATTCAGTTGATATGGTGGCTGAGAACTAGGATACGAGGGTTTATAAATAGGATACTGATTTTGAGTATATGTGGGCCTCGATTGAGCAACGTGGGGATTTTGTTATGGAGCATAAGTATTGTTGAGCCCCAAAGATGTTCTTCTCACTCACCACATTCCACTTCATTTTCTTTGTCCCTCATCAATTATAGGCTTAAATGATCAGTAGGATTAATTAAAATTGCTTTAAGAATTTATATAATGGCTAACTTGCTATGTTTTCATGATTTTGTTGGTGTAGTAATTTTGACTAAGACTCGACTACATAATACAGGCATTCCATAGCCAGTCGTCTGTTCTGAAGCCATCCTCATGTTTATGTAGGTTCCAGGTGTCACTGCAAAGAAAAAGTCATATGGGTGAAATCCACAACACCTCCCCATCATCTCTTGCTCCCCACGAAGTCTGAGTTAAAGTATCAAAGCGATTATGCACGTAGAAGAGAAGCAGTTTCCTATCAAAACACAGACTCTACAGATGTCCATAGTTAAGCAAAAGACCGTTAATAAGAGTTATAATTTGATTAGAAGTGGGAGAGACACTTATCCCCGTTTTTATCAAAGAGTAGTTATGTAACTTCATTATAAGTATGACTCGGGAGACCGAGAAACTATTGGTTAGATTTTGTTTTGTTGCTAGATTTTGGAAGGCCGTAAATACTCTGTTTTGAAGAATTACTCCTTTAATGAAAGAGACATTATTTTATTGCACGAGCTGATTCAATCTTGAGTAGATTCGCATGCTGATCCAGTGGTAGAGGGCCCCTACTGCCCGTGAAGAATTATGCATTTGGTTTAGATAAGTAGCCATAGCTTTGTTTCATTCTCAATTTAAATAGTTTTCTGAACTTTGCTTACATTGGATACTACAGCTTAGATTTTTTCTCATGAAGTGTTCCAAAATATTACTAATCCAGAATGAGGCATAATTGTAGCAATTTAGAACTTTACGTTTTTTTGTTCAATTATAATTAGTTGTTACAGCTAGTCCTATTCTCATTAATCTCTTCCAAAATATCACTAACTCTGGATAAGACTTAGCTATCGTGTTTTAGTTTACCTGCGTATTGTTATGTTTTTTTATGCCCATTTGCACTGAATGATATAGCCAGACTTGTTTGTAAAAACTATTCCAAAATATCACTCATCTTGAACAAGACAGGGTTGTAGTATTTCATAGAATTAGTTGCATTTTGGTTCAGTTGAAATACTCCGGAGGTAGATGTCATTCTAGTTTAATTCTGTCACTATATTTCAAGCTTGATAATGGTACTCTAGTTTAACTTTGTTCACTGTATTAGTATCATTCTAGTTCAGTTCCAATTCATTTCAACTTAGATAATAGCACTCTAGTTTAGTCTTAGTTCACTGTATTAGCATTCTAGTTTAGTTGTTATCCATTGCATTTTAAATTGTATTAGTTGTTAAATTTAGATACCACGATCTTCATTATCTACAAAACTTCTTCTGTTCTAACTTCAAATTAATACTTCATCATCTAGACAGAAGCTAGTAATATTAGTTTAAGGCCTTGAGTATTTTGCAACCTTTTTACAATTTCACAAACAAGCCTTTTCTCAAAGACTATTCTAAAAAGAAATCTATAACTTTTGAATGAGGCCTAGTGGTACTAAATTGAGTTGCAGAATATAATTAGAAGTTAGTTTAGAGTAGAAATCTTATTGTGTTACAAATGTTCTTTTCCAATTATGTTCCAATAAACCTTTAACCATGTACGAGATGTTTTAACATTGTAAGTTGATTGTTGACTTAGGAAAACCTCAATTGCACTAAAAACTTATCCTTTTCTCAAGCTATTCCAACATATCTCTAAATTAATGAATTGGATGAGTTCATGATATGGGTTACTGAGTTCATGTTGTGATTTGTTTCCTTACTAGGATTCATTATCAAGCTTTGCATTTTTTGTTCTTTAGTACCATGCACAATTTAGAATAGGTTTTGTTCTATTTTTAGTGTGTCCAACCACTGTCCTTCATCAACATTTAGTGCTTTCCTTCTTGACATAAAACCATAAAACCAAAAACATCATAAAAACACTAAACACAACGTAGTAAGGAACAGATACCTAGGCACATATAGTGCACCACACTTCAACAATTTACTAGCCCTGGTTGACAATTAATGACCTCAATTTAGGAACACTAAGTTGAGCACAACAAGTATAGTCTTATTGAGGGTAATAGCCATAACCTTGAGGTGGGCTGTAAAATGGTCGATACTAAAGTTGACGGTGATAACTGCCTTGGGGTCGAACGGGCTCCTGGTAAGTAGGGCCCTGCTAAGCCGAATAAGTCGTGTGCACACGTGGATTCAGTTGTGGCATAGAATAGAGAGATGGTTGAGTAGGGTTGACAAGTTGTGCAGGTTGTCTTGGTTGAAGAGGTTGACTGGACTGATGAGAGCCACTAGGTTGCCCCTGCTGAGCAGGTTGGCTTGATGGTTTAGGTGGGCTAGGTTGTGCCTGATAACCAGTTTCATCTATGACAGGACCATAAGATGGCCCCGGCCGTGCAACATTTTGACCAATAGGAAGATATGGTTGTTGAGGTTGCACCAATGGTTGAGATGGATGGATTTTCCCCCCAGTACCGTATGAAGGTCCGGGTTGATATAACAGTTGCCCTGGTTGTACCACAGGGTGAGGCTGTAAAGGTTGACCTTGAGGATTGTAAGGCTGCCCTTGTGGGTTGTAGAACAATCCACGCTGGACCGTAGGTTTTCCCTATAAGGGTTGGCCTTGTGGGTTGTACGCATACCCTTGCTGGGCCGAAGGTTTTCCCTGAAAGGGTTGTCCTTGTGGGCCAAAAGCATACCTTTACTGAACTGAAGGTTGTCCCTGCAAGGGTTTTCCTTATTGGTTAGAGGGTTGCACAGGCAAGGTAGGTATAAAACCAAGGAGGAACTAATAAGCCTCAGAATAATGAAAGTAGATGGGGTTGCCATGCTCATCATGTTGGAAGGAAAGTGAATAAATCGGGGTACCATTTGCCCAATAATGAGAAAAATAGGAGTAATAAGGATCTTGAGGGGATTGATAAATATGGGAGTTCTGTTGCTAAAAAAACAACTGATACTCCTTTGATGAAAGGCCATCAGGGATTTCCATGGAAATCGAAGTTTCTACCAAAGTTGAAACTCCTGACAGTTGAACAGTGGCAATCGGTGCCGACGCAGCCACATAGACATTAGGCCTAGTGGGGATAGATGTAACCAAGGGTGACGACAAGACAAGTGTCATTGGTGACATCCCTAATGATAGAAGAACTGGCCCCCTTGATAGAGTTGACGTTGCCATTGAGGCATTACCAACTATGATCTAACCTAAGGACCTATATCCAGCTGGAAGTGAGCCCGATGGTGAATATTGAGCAGGATCTGGTTGGACGTCTTCTGGGAAAATTTGGTATCCTTCATCAGAAACTAGGACAACCTCACTACCATTAGGACTAGATGAATCCATGTATGAATCCACCGTAATATCTTCCAAAAGAGTATGAGGGATAGGAGGTATGACCGCAGCCAAAAACAGTGATCCTGATGTAAGAGGGGGAAAATGTTGCCCGACCCCAAACCCAAACCAAGCGTTGGAAAGAGCCCAGTGAAACTCAACTAGTTCCCTGAAGGGGTACTCAGACAAGATGGAAGGCTGCTCAAGCTCGGCAGAGCTAGAGACCTGAGAAGTTTCAAACGAATCGTCCACTTAAGGAATACTAGTAGACGAAACTAACAGTTCCACCACTATCACTATAGCACACTAGAAAAATAAAAGAGATCGAAAATGAAGACACTTGGATTAAAACCAAGGCAAACAAAAATAGGCCAAATAATAAATCTTTAATGGGTGTGTAATTGCAAGTAGTTTATTTTACCACATTGAAATTTTTTTTTGTTGTTTCATGTTTTAAGAGTCAAGAAACAGTCAAAGATGACTCTAGTCTCTTTTAGTTTTAAGTGAGAGATAAAGTACAAGTGCTCGATGATATTTTCAAGTTTATGGAGTCAGTAAAGATCAAAAAATTACTACTTAAGTAGTCTAGGTAAAAGGGTGTACCAAGTTCCTGTGAACTGCCATATACACCTTGGTTATAAAATGAAAGAGAAATCAACCAAGGACTTGACGTACGTGCAAGTAGTCTCCCCGAATGATGTGTTCGGTGTATCATGGTTACAAGGTTGCAGACTTGACTTCCTACGGATAACAAGATTTCAACCTAGAGGGCTCTCCCTTTAAATACTCGACGGTACAGGGAGCACAAGTCCATACTAGCGTTGTCGGAAGCCAGACGGCGAGCGATAGCTATTAGGCTTAAAGACGCCAAAACACATCTCTAACTTAGACCACTAAATATTGAATTAAGTTTCAATGTTGCCTTAGGTTAATTGAAATAAATTTTAAATTTAATCTTTGATTTACGTTTCAATTCCAAGGTCCTACGGAATGTTGAATCTCACGAATCTCTAAATGCAAGCTACATGCCATAAAACACAATTTTGTTCAATGAAAGGCTATCTATGAGAGAGTTAAGATCTTTTGAGTGATAGCAACAATATGAACATCCAAAAACATCCAAACTAAATCTAATGCAAGCTAATGAAAGTGAAAAGCTCTTCCCTAGAATTATATAATGCTAGAAATGCGAAAGACTTTCCAATTTTCACTATGCTAATCAAGCATGAAAAAGATTATTTTTTTGTGTTTTTCAATATATCAGAGCAAGCACACTAAATGATATGCAAAATAAATCAAAACACTAATTTTGAGAATGGTTAAGCGAGAGCTAAAACAAAACAATTTCCCTCAACTCAAAACAAGCAAATCAAGACTCAAACCAATGACGAAATCCTTCAAATCAAAGGAAGATCTCAAAAGAGACCCAAACAAGTTGTGTAATATAGGCTTGGAGTGACAAGAGTAAAACTGAATGAAAGAGAGGACAATCACTCAATTAATGTAATCACTCGAATGGATCCTGTTAGACTCCTATACCAATAGGTGTCATTTTTCATGATTGTCTTGATTGAACTATGGAATATGTTCAAACCTTTTTCTTGAGCAAAGGTGTTCCATATTCTTGAAAAACCAAAAAATCAAATAATTTAAAAAATGTAAAGAGTGTATACCCTAAAAGAAAAATCAAAGGGTAAAAAGAATAAAAATGGCCAAAAAGTAAAAGAAATGAACCCCATCAAAAAGAAAGGCCAAGGAAAGTGTGCAAGTCTAAATGCCACTACTTTTTACTCTGATGTAATAAACAAATTGTGTGCAGCTTGTCAAACTTTTGCTACAATTTATGAAGAGTCAAACTGTTTAAACTTGACTCATTCATTTTCAATTTCATGTTGTAGAATAGAGAATAAATATCTGACCAAACAGTTTAATCTTGGCAGATAAGTAGATAGGTAGAGTTAATAAAAGGTGCTCAACAGTTTAATCTAAGCCCATGGATGTAATAAGGGTAGAAATAGATAGATTTACCATGTAAAATAAAAGAAGATTGATAAGGGTTTGCAAGTCTAAATGCACCCTAATAAAGAAGAGAAAATGGTAGTAGTAGATAGGGTAGGTAGATGGTGTTACAAAGTTTTATCTGATGAATGATGCTGCTAAATGTTTTTAATCCTTTACTTTCATCACAAATACTGAAGCAGGAAATACACTGGAAAATCACAGCAAGCAAAGTCAAACTCATTAACTTCCCTCATCACTTTCCCCTCAAAAGTTTTACTAATTCCCCCCAAAGGACTAAGGTATTTGGAGATCAAAGGGGCTCAAGGCATTTCCTTGACTTCTGGAGGGACCGGACCCTCGACCTAATGATCAAAAAGACCTAAGTACTTGAGATAATCCATCATTATGATCTTCTATCTTTAACTTTGTCCTAAGTAAAATCCTATTTTACTTAGGAAACTCATACAAAATTCCATAAAAATCCCTCAAGATAACTTGCTATTCTAAGTTGAAGTGTTGAAGATAAAATGTTGCAATTTACTTCATAAGTTATCACTTTCTTAGATGTACAAAGATGTTTTGATTTTCCTTGTCCTTTGCCATATTAACATTTAACTCTATTATATTAAATCCCTAGTGAAATACCCTTTCCTAAGTATATAACTCCCTTTTTTATAAATATCCCAAAAACCCATTTATTATAATGTTTACCAAAGTATTATATCCCCGCACATTGAAAATAAAACCCCGCTTTATAAACCCTTTGGTGAAATATATCTTTATAATATAAATCCCGCCCCTATGGTGAATTAATTGTATTAATTAATTCATCATATAATAAAATATATATGGAAAAATCAGACTTTAGACATACAATACGTATGTTTAATTCCAAAAAATATCAATAAAACTTTGCGAAAGTCTTGTGCCACCGTGGTCCGTCCACGTGGCATTCCACCTAAGCAAACCCCCGCCACAACCCTTTTCATTATGCACACGGGATTAATTAAGTCATCTGGACTAATTAATAAAGCTTCATTCGCCTATTTAATATGCCTATGAGCGATTAAACAACGTTAAAAATGTTTAAAAGTCCGACGGGCCCACATGAAACCCCCGCCATTCCCGTCACCCCAGCCTGATCGCCTTCTCGCGATCAACGTCCAGCGTTGGATCCTATCGCCCATCCCGTAAGCTTTTTAACCCGCGGGGGATGGGTGGTTTGAATAGTCAAACCATCCACGTGGCAAGAAACCCGTGGAATGCACGGCTCCGAGCAAAACCATCCTCACCAAAAGCCTGTGTGGAAAACCACTTACCGCTACCGCTTATCGCTCGTTTATACACCAGACACGACGTCATCACTCGAAAAATAAAAATAATACTTTTAACTTGCGACAAAGCCATTTTTCGTTTCTTTCCGTTCTTTCTTGCTATTACGAAAGCTTGGCGTAGCTCCCGTCGCGATTTTCAAATTTTCAATCAGAATTGATCATTTCGCTCAAAATTTCGTCGCGCCCATGTCAAGAACTCTCGCCATCACTTGTTACCCGTTAAAGAACCGTCTGTTTAAAAGGTGTATTTATCCTTTACGCCCGATCGCAAGTTTTATCTCGCTTTCTTGTTTCAAATCAAAGTGGTTAAAAATCATCACTGAATCCTCCCTGGAGATTTTAAAACCTGTGAAATTGCTCCCCGAACCTGTAAATTGTTCCAATTTCCTTCATTTCAAGAATTCCACCCGGCCCGTGAAGAAAACCAAAAACCTCTATTTTGAATCCACAAGAACCAAAATGGAGGCCCCGGCAGCTCTTAATATCACTCCATTAAATGCTCCTCACCGTGAATTAGACTATTTACCTCTGATAGATGAAGATTTCCAAATCAAAGACCTGCATTTCGATGAAAGTCCGCTATTGAGCTATTGTCGCTGCAGAGACGAATACTCAAAGGGGCAAGATCTTATAGGGTTGTGGGAATCCAATCTCCCAAGGTATCTTATTCCTTCAGTCCTTATTTTCCCAGAAATCATTCATTACTGTCATTCAAACTATGATCCCACACAGAGGGCAGTATTAGCTCCCGATCAAAGTGTTCTGTTTCCCATCACTCCACAGGCTATCAATGCCATGTTGCACTTTGAACCAGACCAAGAGTTAGCACCATTTTCCATGGAAGGATTGATTGAGAAAACCAGGCAATTAACCCCAGAGAAGCTAAAATCCATGTGTCAGCATTTCATGTTACCTGAGCATCAGCCAAAAGGGTCTCCCCCCTATGGTTTTTACTATTTCAATACATTGGGAAGGCTCATTGTAAATATAATATCTTTTGTCCTAGGATTTAACACCAGCGAATATGTAGATGAGATAACCTTGGCTCTGCTATCCATTTTTACTCCTGGGCAACCTCCTGAGATCAAATATGACTATGCTTCTTTCATAGCCAGCAAGATCCATGATCAATTCTTAAGGCTAGATAATGAAAAATTTTTAAGTACTCCTCAGTTATCTATCATCTCATGATCTTCTATCAGTCAGAAAGATTCCCTTTCCCTGTACAGAAACTTGATGCCAAGAAGAATCCCAGGTCAGTCATTTTTTGGTCCCCCATCATTCATTTTTCCTCTGATTCTCCCTACTCCTACTCAGAATTCATTGATCAGTTTGTATATCCAACAACAACTTTATTAACAGGAATTTCTCCCCCAAGACTAAGCAATGAAATTAGAAAAACCTTGCAACTGTCAAAGAGTTATAAAGTTGGGGATTGGTACTTATACCAAAACCATACAGTCATCAGGATTTATGGGTGTGAATTACATCCATTCAAGTTACCCAGATATGTACCAATGAGAATTTTTGCCTTGTAATACTTTAGGCAGATGAACAATTCAGATGTGATCCATTTCTGCAATGTAAAGAAAAAAGCTCAGTTAAGGATCAAAATCCAATTAGGTCCTTTCATCTGCAATTCTAGGGAGGCTGAGGGAGAAGCAGAACTTCTATTAGAGAAAAAGTTCCAGACATCTTTCCGTTGGGTTCCTTATGACCCCTTTGGTTTTATTTGTGAAAAGAGATTAAAAAACAAATCATCTCCCTATATACACCACAAAATGCCTGATCTAGAACGGTATGCAAATCAAGATGAATGGGTTGAAGGAACTCTTGTTGAAGAAGGAAGTGAAGCAGACAGAATGAATAAGATTATGAAAGATGTTGAGAAGAACTTTGACCTAGAAACGTGTGGTCAAATGCAGGTACCCTACATTGGCACATCTTCAGCAGCCACCCTACAGCAAGCATTACAGGAAGACAGTCCATCAATAGCAGCAGAACCCAAGGGTAAAGGAAAGGAACCTGTAATCCAGGTTATTGAAACTTTGGTCATGGCTGAAAAACCACAGAGTTCCAAAGCACCGGAACAATCTCAGGCTTCTCCCACACCAGCAAAACACATCCAAGTTCCAGAGATGCAAACTCCACTGAATGTGGAAATAGGGAAAAAGAGGCTAGCTCCAGATACTACACCTTCAAAAGGAGCCTCACATGTTTATCAAACTAAAAAACACAAATAAGATCCACCTCCAGAGGTAGAAATTATAGATGAAGTATTTGATGATGGAAGAGAAGATAGTCAACAAACTGGCACAGCAAGTGAAACAACCATAAGCCAGAAAGGGAAAGCTTTGCAAAAGAAATTAAGCACTGAAGTATCTTCTTTCAGACCGCCAAAGATAGATACTGGAGACATTAAAAGAACCTTCATTAATATTAAAACAAAGAATGATCCACTGAAAATGAAGGTATATGATCAGTATATGAAGATGGCTCCTCATAATCAAGAAAGGCTAATGTCAGCGTTTGACCTTTCATAAGGTAAGATGCTAATGAGCCATTTCAAAGCAAAGGTGCCAAAGCCAACTTCAGCAGCAGATTACCTCAGAAAAATTTTTGAAGTTTTAGCAAAGGATATCCATCCCCTGGACCAGATAGAGCTACACAGACAAACAGGGGAAATGGTTTATTCTACTCTCACCAACAAAGCCATGGCAGCTTTAACGCTGCAAGATTCTTTGAATAACACTACTGCACAATTGAAAATTGAGAAGGCCTCCTCACAGGCCAAGGATAATAGAATAAAGTCTCTAGAATAGATAATCATTGGTTTGGGTCACAATCCCAAAGATATTAAAGGTATTGAGGCATTGGTAAAGAAGAAAGAGGATGATATAGCTGCACTTAGAAAACATCTAAAACTACCAGCCTCGAGGCACCCTCAGACCCAGGAAGTTATAAAAGGAAATTCACAGGAAGAAATGATGGAGTTGCTCCTGAATATGACTGAGCGACTTAATGAAACAGAGAAGGAGTTGGAAAAAGCATTGCAGGAACAGGAAATTATCAAGGAGACTTCAACAACAGGTACTACAACCACAGGGCAACAGGGACAACCATCTCAGGTGAACACTTCTAATTTGAATTCTGAGGACTTAATAAAACAGATGGAGAGTTTGCAGTTAAGGGTCACAGAACTCCAAGAAACAAAATTGCAATTAGTCAAATTGGAGGAAAAATATGACACATCCAAAAAGACAGCTGCTGATAACACCAGGGAGATAAAAATATTGGAAAAATTGGTTGAGGCTTTGGAAAAAGATCTTTCATTGGAAAAGCCTCTGAACGAAATAAATGATATTCTTTGGGGTAACATCATTGAATTAATAAAGGGTATTTGGCCCTCTATTCAAGCTATTTTTGAGCAAAATGAGTTAGTTAAGGTAGCCCAAGAAGAAATAAATAGAACCAGGAATGAATTGAGAGGCAGGCCAGAACAAGCCAGTCAACTCATTCAATTTTTGAATTCCAGAACAAAACAACAGCTTGCATTGTTAGGAATTGATGACAGGACAGGTGCAGTTTTGGAAGCAAAGAGAGTTTTCACCAAGAGGACTTTCATGCAAAATTTAGAAAGAAAATGTACAGACATTTTGGTTGACATCAACAATTTCAGAGAAAAATTCCAAGCTCTACTAGATAGTGGGTTACCAAGTCCCATGCTCACAGAAGATCAAATAGTAGACTTGGAAACCTATGAGAAGAGAATAAAGGCTCATGCTAAAAATACAACTGTTTGTTCTACTAGTTCGTCAGAATCTGCATTACCAACTGGGAAAAGTATCTATGATAAAGTGAGGAATTTATTTCATCTGGAGCATGAAATAAAGTATCTATTTCCGAATGAGCCCACTTTTTATAAACTTACTGAAGCAGATGAAACTTTAAGAAAGCTCAGAAGAACTATGATACCAGATGATCAATGGTGGCAGGAAATGTTGGAGTTTCTATAAAAGTTGCTTTCAGGATGAGAACTTATCTTTACTATCAAGTAAATGGTAAAAACAGGAAGACAGATGAAAGAGTATCAGGTGAAAAGGTTAAAGAGTATCCGTGAGAATAAAGAGTGTCCAAAAAGCCAAAGAAATACGTAAAGGACAGCACAGAGCCCTATTTTAAGCACTTACCTCCAGCACGTCCACGAAGAAAGGAACAGCACATCGGCAGTTGCACATTATTCTATCCACGAGACCGTTTGTCTCTTGTTTGTTTGTAAAATATGCTTTAAGTCAGCCTAGATTATTGGCTAAGATAGTGTAAGATTGTTTAGATTATTTTGTGTATAAATAAACCCTCAAAGAGAGCGTTGAGGGTGGATTCAATTACTTTTCTGTAACATTGAGATTTTCGGAATAAAATCATTTTGGAGAAGTTTATTCGTGGCTTACTGGATGACGATTTGAAGCTTCAGGACATTTTGCAGGATTCATGTGTTGGACGGCAGTTCAATAAGTCTTTCTACTTCTTTGTCTTAAATTTTATATCAGTTTATAATATCATTATGTCCATTTCTGAATAATTTACATAAAGGATTGAATCAGAATTTACTTAATTGTACTCTGATTTCAGATGTGATTATTCTTAATGTTTTCCTCAAAATTGGTTATAAGCATGAATTCTTAAAATGCTCTTGCTTTGCTAATTTAAACATTCTCGATTACTATAATAAAGAATTCTTCATTGCTCTTTGTTTGTAGTCATCTCATTTCTTTCTTTTTGAACATGGTGAAAGATTCTTAGCTGCCTTTCATCCCTTCAAAATCATCCCATCCACTTTAAATTTTAAGGATTGTTCTCTGTCTAGCTATCTTACCCTGTAAAGCCATCTTGTGCATAGAATAGAAATCCAGTAAAGCCATCCTTTGACTCCATAGCCCAATGGACTGAAAGCCCTCAACCTTGCCCTTAGTTTGTGGATTCCACCATTTTCCCAAAACAAACTCTTGAATCTATAACTAGCCTAAAACCTTCTAAGAACAAAGATAAATTATAAAGAGAGAGTCCTCTCTGGATGCAGATTGGCTAGATTCTGCATCTAAAAGGTTGGTTTGTGGTTACCTCGGGTATACTTTCCTCTTACACAACTTCTAGGAAAACCCGAGTGATAACATAGTGGCGACCATACTGGGGATCTGAATCATTTCACTGTTATTATTGTTTGATTTATAAGCTATAGACAGAGTCTGAAGATCAGCCAGGTAGCCTTTGAAATTGCTTTTGCTCTGCAATTGCAAAAGTAAATAAATGCTGCTTCAGTCTATCTCTGATTTAGCTTATACATTGAACCTTAGTTTCAAATGTTTAATCAGACTCTCTAGTTTAATAAATCTTTGAGAAAATTTTAATTAAAAATCTTAAATTTCTTGAAGAGTTTGTAGAAGTTGTTTTGAAAATTCACAAAAATTTAGTTTCCCGAAGAACTAACTTTCTCTTCAGAATTGTTTTACAGGTTTAGATCTGATCTATGATGGTGGACAGGGATCAGACACACAAAGGTTAAAATCATCCACCTGGCGACTCCAAATCCATTTCACAATCAAGACTCCACTGGAGGAATGAACCTGGAAGTACAATATGGAAAGATCAGGCTTTCAACTTGGATCTTAATCCAAGACATTATGTTCTTTCTCGTTAAGATTCAATATGTATTGTATTTTATATAAAGATCTAACTTGGTTGTACAGATAAAGTGGCTTTTTCATTATGGCTGATTTTCAAGATGATCCAAGAATAAAATGAAGATATGCTCCCATGAGCAGAGATCACATACCTGGATTTCCACACAAACTACCGAAGGTAAATTGGGGTGAAAATCTGCCCATGTTTCAAGATGAGAATATTGATGATCCTTTACTACATCTCATTAAATTTCATATACACTCATCAAGATTGAAGGGTGATTGGCATGATGATTGCCTCATGAAGATATTCATGGGAACCTTAGAAGGAAAAGCAAGGGAATGGTATGAAGCTCTCAAACCTGCAAGTTTGTTTTCTCTAAAAGATTTTCATAAGGTATTTTATGAGCATTACAAAGAAGATTTTCCATCTTTATCATTAGCTGAAAATTGTTGTGATCAAGCTGAAGATATTATAAATTACCTTAAAAATATTGATGAAGATTTTGCAAATTGGTCTCCTGAAGATTTATTAGAAGAAGTCCAAAACTTTCATTCTCAAGTTAAATATCATAATAATCAAGAGGAGTTAAACAAAGATGAAATAAGTCAGGAGATAAATCAAGATCCACAAAACCCCTCTGTATTAACAAATGATGTTTCATTTAATGTTTTGAATGAAGTTAAAGAAATTATTCAACCTCATGATCAATTTTTAGATAAGAGAAAAAACAACTGTCATTCCAATCTAAGAATTCAGAGATTCCCACCCCCCCTCACCGAAGAAGAAATCAATTTGCTTCTAAACATGCAACCATCCTTAGAATATTTACATAATGAAGAAATTATTTCTACTTCTTCTAATGTTGATGAATGTACAAAGGTTTTTATCCATGAAGGGATAGAAGAACAAGTTGATGCTCATGTTATTCTACCTTCGCAAAAAGGCCCATTACTTGATAGTACTCCTATTGAGAAAAATAATGACTTTCAAATAGAATGCAACCAATCTAATCAAGATATATTGGGATTGTTGGAAGAGAAATATGCTGATCCAATGTTTATAATTAATGACATTCCTTATTCTGAAGATTTTCCTAAATACGATCAGTATGATGATAATTATGATAATTTCACAAAACAATCACTAGCTATTTTGAGGGATGAGATATTAGAACTTCAGCTTGATGAGGATTTTCTAAGAGCTTTCTTTCTTATTTTGAAATCAAGAAAATATTCTCCTAAACTGAAAATATGTGTTCTCAAGATCATCTCTGAAAATTATGAAAATGAAATCAAACTTTTGCATTCTCAAATTCAGTCGTACAATTTCCGAAATCCTAAAGAATTCTTTGAAAATCTTCCTTCTCCAAAGCAAGAGGAAATTGTACTATCTTTTGACTTGCATATTGAAGATGATTATTCTTTCAAACACAAGACTGAAGAAATAAGTTCATGGACTAATATTCATAATACAATTGAACAATTAGTCATTGAAGGCCTAGAAGTAAATAACATACATCATGCTTTTATTGATCCTATATCAGATTATATGGAGAATCTTTTGAGCCCAAATTTGCAAACATGTTTTCTCTATAAGGATCAAATACATCAAAAGTGGCCTTTACATATCATATCATTTATTATAAAGGCACATGATCATAACATACTTCCAATTTTGATCACAAGCAATCAAGTTATCCATTTATTTTTACAGCTACTTGATTGGCTTCATTGGCATTTTTGTATTACCTGATTCAATAAGACTTTTAGTAGATTAGAATAGGTAAATGAGTGCTAATAAGCTCAGAATTTTGAGCATTTTTTTTAGTTGTCAATTTTCAACTAGTTTTTCATTAAGTTGGTTTGAAAATTTTTGTGTGTTGTTTTAGTTTCAGATCATATTTCAGGTTGCAGAAAAAGGACAATATTCAATTCAAGATTTCCAACTAGGAAACGCAGTTTTGATTGGATGGTGACTTACTGAAGTTGAAGCCCAAAGTGAAGGCCCTAAGCTTCAGAAGTTTTACTATCATATATACAATAAAGCTACCAGAAGAAGGAGATTACATGGTTTAGTTTGAAGACATTTTGAGGCAACTGACCTGCTATTCTTGACTTTTCACAAGGAAAAGCCATCCCCAAGTGGAGCCAGTGTTAGACTCCTATACCAATAGGTGTCATTTTTCATGATTGTCTTGATTGAACTATGGAATATGTTCAAACCTTTTTCTTGAGCAAAGGTGTTCCATATTCTTGAAAAACCAAAAATCAAATAATTTAAAAAATGTAAAGAGGGTATACCCTAAAAGAAAAATCAAAGGGTAAAAAGAATAAAAATGGCCAAAAAGTAAAAGAAATGAACCCCATCAAAAAGAAAGGCCAAGGAAAGTGTGCAAGTCTAAATGCCATTACTTTTTACTCTGATGTAATAAACAAATTGTGTGCAACTTGTATTTTATGCCACAATTCATGAATAGTCAAACTGTTTAAGCTTGACTAGTTCATTTTTCAATTTCATGTTGTAGAATAGAGAATAAATATCTGACCAAACAGTTTAATCTTGGCAGATAAGTAGATAGGTAGAGTTAATAAAAGGTGCTCAACAGTTTAATCTAAGCCCTTGGATGTAATAAGGGTAGAAATAGATAGATTTACCATGTAAAAGAAAAGAAGATTGATAAGGGTTTGCAAGTCTAAATGCACCCTAATAAAGAAGAGAAAATGGTAGTGTTAAGTAGATAGGGTAGGTAGATGGTGCTGCAAAGTGTTATCTGATGAATGATGCTGCTACATGTTTCTGATCCTTTACTTTCATCACAAGTACTAAAGCAGGAAATACACTGGAAAATCACAGCAAGAAAAATCAAACTCATTAACCTCCCTCATCACTTTCCCCTCAAAATTTTTACTAATTTCCCCCAAAGGACTAAGGTATTCGGAGATCAAAGGGGCTCAAGGCATTTCCTTGACTTCTGGAGGGACCGGACCCTCGGCCTAATGATCAAAAAGACCTAAGCACTTGAGATAATTCATCATTGTTATCTTCCATCTTTAACTTTTTCCTAAGTAAAATCACATTTTACTTAGGAAACTGATGCAAAATTTCATAAAAATTCCTCAAAATAACTTGTTATTCTAAGTTGAAGTGTTGAAGATAAAATGTTGCAATTTACTTCATAAGTTATCACTTTCTTAGATGTACAAAGATGTTTTGATTTTCCTTGTCCTTTGCCGTATTAACATTTAACTCTATTATATTAAATCCCAAGTGAAATACCCTTTCCTAAGTATATAACTCCATTTTTTATAAATATCCCAAAAACCCATTTATTATAATGTTTACCAAAGTATTATATCCCCACACATTGAAAATAAAATCCCGCTTTATAAACCCTTTGGTGAAATATATCTTTATAATATAAATCCCGCCCCTATGGTGAATTAATTCTATTAATTAATTCATCATATAATAAAATGTATACGGAAAAATCAGACTTTAGACATACAATACGTATGTTTAATACCAAAAAATATCAATAAAACTTTGTGAAAGTCTTGTGCCACCGTGGTCCGTCCACGTGGCATTCCACCTAGTCAACCCCTCCGCAATCCCTTCCTTACACATTCGGGATTAATTAGTCAGCAGGACTAATTAATAACCTTTGTCCGCCTATTTAATATTCCCCCGAGCGATTAAACAGCGTTAAAAAGTGTTTAAAAGTCCGACGGGCCCGCATGAAACCCCCGCCTATCTTCCCGTCACCTCAGCCGTTGGATCAGCCTCTCGCAGATCAACGGCCAGCGTTGATCCCGCTGCCCATCCCGTGTAAGTTTTTTAACCTGCGGGGGATGGGTGGTTTTGAATAGTCAAACCATCCACGTGGCAAGAAACCTGTGGAATCGCTGCCCCTCCAATAAAAACCGTCCTCGACCAAAAGCGGTGCGGGAAAACCACTTACCGCTTACCGCTTACTGCCGGCTTACGTCACCCCGTACGTCGATGACGTCATCACCTCGAAAAAATAAAAAATACTTTTAACTTGCGAATAAAGCCATTTTTCGTGTTTTTTCAGTTATTTTCATTATTCTGAAAACGACAGAGCTCCCACTGCGATTTTCAAATTTCACTGTAATTGATCATTTCGCCCCAAAATTCTGTTGCGCCCGTGTTGAAGAACAGTCCCGCCATTGCCTGTTACCTATTAAAGAACCAGTTTCCGTCTAAAAGCAGGTATTTATCCTTTACGCCCCGACTGCAAGTAAAACTTAGTTTCCTTTGTTTTTTCGCTTAGAAAGTGGTTAAAAATCATTGCTGAGTCCTCCCTGAAGATTTTAAACCTGTGAAATTGCCCCCAAAACCTGCAAATTGTTCCAATTTCCTCCTTTGTCAGATATCCCGTCCGGTCTGTAAGAAAAAACGAAAACCTCCATTTTGAATCCACAAGAACCAAAATGGAGGCCCCAGCAGCTCTTAATATCACTCCATTGAATGCTCCTCACCGTGAATTAGACTATTTACCTCTGATAGATGAAGATTTCCAAATCAAAGACCTGCATTTCGATGAAAGTCCCCTATTGAGCTATTGTCGCTGCAGAGACGAATACTAAAAGGGGCAAGATCTTATAGGGTTGTGGGAGTCCAATCTCCCAAGGTATCTTATTCCTTCAGTCCTTATTTTCCCAGAAATCATTCATTACTGTCATTCAAACTATGATCCCACACAGAGGGCAGTATTAGCTCCTGATCAAAGTGTTCTGTTTCCCATCACTCCACAGGCTATCAATGCCATGTTGCACTTTGAACCAGACCAAGAGTTAGCACCATTGTCCATGGAAGGGTTGATTGAGAAAACTAGGAAATTAACCCCAGAGAAACTAAAATCCATGTGTCAGCATTTCATGCTACCTGAGCATCAGCCAAAAGGGTCTCCCCCCTATGGTTTTTACTATTTCAATACATTGGGAAGGCTCGTTGTAAATATAATATCTTTTGTCCTAGGATTTAACACCAGTGAATATGTAGATGAGATAACCTTGGCTCTGCTATCCATTTTCACTCCTGGGCAGCCTCCTGAGATTAAATATGATTATGCTTCCTTCATTTCCAACAAGATCCATGATCAATTTTTAAGGCTAGATAATGAAAAAGTTTTTAAGTACTCCTCAGTTATCTATCATCTCATGATCTATTATCAGTCAGACAGGTTCCCTTTCCCTGTTCAGAAACTTGATGCTAAGGGTAATCCCAGGTCTGTCATTTTTTGGTCCCCCATCATTCATTTTTCCTCTGATTCTCCCTACTCCTATTCAGAATTCATTGATCAGTTTGTACATCCTGCAACAACTTTGTTAACAGGAATTTCTCCCCCAAGACTAAGCAATGAAATTAGAAAGACCTTGCAACTATCAAAGAGTTATAAGGTTGGGGATTGGTACTTATACCAAAACCATACAGTCATCAGGATTTATGGATGTGAATTACATCCATTCAAGTTACCCAGATATGTACCAATGAGAATTTTTGCCTTGGAATACTTTACGCAGATGAACAATTCAGATGTGATCCATTTCTGCAATGTAAAGAAAAAAGCTCAGTTAAGGATCAAAAGCCAATTGGGTCATTTCATCTGCAATTCTAGGGAGGCTGAGAGAGAAGCAGAACTTCTATTAGAGAAAAAGTTCCAGACATCTTTCCGTTGGGTTCCTTATGACCCCTTTGGTTTTATTTGTGAAAAGAGATTAAAAAACAAATCATCTCTCTATATACACCACAAAATGCCTGATCTAGAACAGTATGCAAATCAAGATGAATGTGTTGAAGGAACTCTTGTTGAAGAAGAAAGTGAAGCAGACAGAATGAATAAGATTATGAAAGATGTTGAGAAGAACTTTGACCTAGAAACGTGTGGTCAAATGCAGGTACCCTACATTGGCACATCTTCAGCAGCCACCCTACAGCAAGCATTACAGGAAGACAGTCCATCAGTAGCAGCAGAACCCAAGGGTAAAGGAAAGGAACCTATAATCTAGGTTATTGAAACTTTGGTCATGGCTGAAAAACCACAGAGTTCCAAAGCACCGGAACAATCTCAGGCTTCTCCCACACCAGCAAAACACATCCAAGTTCCAGAGATGCAAACTCCACTGAATGTGGAAATAGGGAAAAAGAGGCTAGCTCCAGATACTACACCTTCAAAAGGAGCCTCACAGGTTTATCAAACTAAAAAACACAAATCAGATCCACCTCCAGAGGTAGAAATTATAGATGAAGTATTTGATGATGGAAGAGAAGATAGTCAGCAAACTGGCACAGCAGGTGAAACAACCATAAGCCAGAAAGGGAAAGCTTTGCAAAAGCAATTAAGCACTGAAGTATCTTCTTTCAGACCGCCAAAGATAGATACTGGAGACATTAAAAGAACCTTCATTAATATTAAAACAAAGAATGATCCACTGAAAATGAAGGTATATGATCAGTATATGAAGATGGCTCCTCATAATCAAGAAAGGCTCATGTCAGCATTTGACCTTTCCCAAGGTAAAATGCTAATGAGCCACTTCAAAGCAAAGGTGCCAAAGCCAACTTCAGCAGCAGATTACATCAGATCAAATTTTGAAGTTTTAGCAAAGGATATCCATCCCCTGGACCAGATAGAGCTACACAGAAAAACAGGGGAAATGGTTTATTCTACTCTCACCAACAAAGCCATGGCAGCTTTAATGCTGCAAGATTCTTTGAATAACACTACTGCACAATTGAAAATTGAGAAGGCCTCCTCACAGGCCAAGGATAATAGAATAAAG
Organism: Pinus albicaulis; assembly: GCA_034641835.2. NCBI lineage: Eukaryota > Viridiplantae > Streptophyta > Pinopsida > Pinales > Pinaceae > Pinus > Pinus albicaulis. The sequence continues at coordinate 501,979,781 of CM076572.1, read as the reverse complement.
TCTCTAGAAGAGATAATCATTGGTTTGGGTCACAATCCCAAAGATATTAAAGGTATTGAGGCATTGGTAAAGAAGAAAGAGGATGATATAGCTGCACTCAGAAAACAGCTAAAACTACCAGCCTCGAGGCACCCTCAGACCCAGGAAGTTATAAAAGGAAATTCACAGGAAGAAATGATGGAGTTGCTCCTAAATATGACTGAGCGACTAAATGAAACAGAGAAGGAATTGGAAAAAGCATTGCAGGAACAGGAAACGATCAAGCAGACTTCAACAACAGGTACTACAAACTACACTTGTTAGGGACAATTTTCTCGTGTGAACACTTCTAAGCAGAATTTCGAGGACTTACAAAATGTAAGGAGAGTTTGCAGTTAAGGGTCAGCTTTAACTCCAAGAAACAAAATTGAAATTAGTAAAATTGGAGGAAAAATATGACACATCCAAAAAGACAGATGTTGATAACACCAGGGAGATAAAAGATTGGAAATTGGTCGAGGATTTGGATAAGATCTTTCATTGAAAGCTCAATCTAAATAAATGATATTCTTTGGGGTAACATCATTGAATTAATAAAGGGTATTGGCCCTCTATTCAAGTCATTTTTGTTAAAATGAGTTAGTTATTAAATTTCTAAGAAGAAGCAATAGAACCAGGAATGAATTGAGAGGCAGCTAATGTCAACAACATTAATTCTTGAATTCCAGAATGTCAAATTTGCATTGTTAGGAATTGATGACAGGACAGGTGCAGTTTTGGAAGCAAAGAGAGTTTTCACCAAGAGGACTTTCATGCAAAATTTAGAAAGAAAGTGTACAGACATTTTGGTTGACATCAACGTTTTCAGAGAGAAATTTCAAGCTTTACTAGATAGTGGGTTACCAAGTCCCATGCTCACAGAAGATCAAATAGTAGACTTGGAAACCTATGAGAAGAGAATAAAGGCTCATGCTAAAAATACAGTTGTTTGTTCTACTAGTTCGTCAGAATCTGCATTACCAACTGGGAAAAGTATCTATGATAAAGTGAGGAATTTATTTCATCTGGAGCATGAAATAAAGTATCTATTTCCGGATGAGCCCACTTTTTATAAACTTACTGAAGCAGATGAAACTTTAAGAAAGCTCAGAAGAACTATGATACCAGATGATCAATGGTGGCAGGAAATGTTGGAGGTTCTATAAAAGTTGCTTTCAGGATGAGAACTTATCTTTACTATCAAGTAAATGGTAAAAACAGGAAGACAGATGAAAGAGTATCAGGTGAAAAGGTTAAAGAGTATCCGTGAGAATAAAGAGTGTCCAACAAGCCAAAGAAATACGCAAAGGACAGCACAGAGCCCTATTTTAAGCACTTACCTCCAGCACGTCCACGAAGAAAGGAACAACACATCGGCAGTTGCACATTATTTTATCCACGAGACCGTTTGTCTCTTGTTTGTTTGTAAAATATGCTTTAAGTCAACCTAGATTATTGGCTAAGATAGTGTAAGATTGTTTAGATTATTTTGTGTATAAATAAACCCTCAAAGAGAGTGTTGAGGGTGGATTCTATTACTTTGTTGTAACATTGAGATTTTCGGAATAAAAGCATTTTGGAGAAGTTTATTCGTGGCTTACTGGATGACGATTTGAAGCTTCAGGACTTTTTGCAGGATTCATGTGTTGGACGGCAGGTCAATAAGTCTTTCTACTTCTTTGTCTTAAATTTTATATCAGTTTATAATATCATTATGTCCATTTCTGAATAATTTACATAAATGATTGAATCAGAATTTACTTAATTGTACTCTGATTTCAGATGTGATTGTTCTTAATGTTTTCCTCTAAATTGGTTATAAGCATGAATTCTTAAATGCTCTTGCTTTACTAATTTAAACATTATTGATTACTATAATAAAGAATTCTTCATTTCTCTTTGTTTGTAATCATCTCATTTCTTTCTTTTGAACATGGTGAAATATTCTTAGCTGCCTTTCATCCCTTCAAAATCATCCCATCCACTTTAAATTTTAAGGATTGTTCTCTGTCTAGCTATCTTGCCCTGTAAAGCCATCTTGTGCGTAGAATAGAAATCCAGTAAAGCCATCCTTTGACTCCATAGCCCAATGGACTGAAAGCCCTCAACCTTGCCCTTAGTTTGTGGATTCCACCATTTTCCCAAACAAACTCTTGAATCTATAACTAGCCTAAAACCTTCTAAGAACAAAGATAAATTATAAAGAGAGAGCCCTCTCTGGATGCAGATTGGCTAGATTCTGCATCTAAAAGGTTGGTTTGTGGTTACCTCGGGTATACTTTCCTCTTACACAACTTTAAGGAAAACCTGAGTGATAACAGATCCAAGAAGCTAAATGCAAAGAAGGATAAATGAAGTTGACTGGGAAACCAAGTACCCGAAACTCCCACGGGAGGCTCAGCAGGCTAAAGAACCTAGAAAACCTAGGGATGAAAAGAAAAAATAATAGAAAAGGGAAAAAAATTGAAGGAAAAGGTCTGATCTCAGTAAAAAATGACTCTAGAGCACTCAACAAGTCAGAAAAAACAACCCAGGATCAAAGCTCATGCTCAAAAACTCCAAAACCAAGCAAACCACAAACCCTACCAGGTTTGGCGCCTGTCTGGATGTAATCTACGCCAAATAGGGAATGGCGTGGGTAATGAATTGGCAACTTGTGCCCATTGGTGCAACTATCAGGTAGGAAAACGTGCCAAGAAGGTTTACTCAGATAAAAAGGAAACGTGAACAAACAGAGAGAGGTTTGATCTCCAGAGGGCTGAACAGGGGTTTCAAACCAAGCAAGATGAACCAGGAAGGCAAATTAAACAAACAAAAAGCCAAAACACAACCCAATGTAAGAGGGAATAACTCACACTGATCCCCAGTGGAGTCACAAATTTGTTGGAGAGGTAAATCCCCTCTACGGACAAAGGCGATCCCACTAGCCCTAGAGTGGGTATAGTAACAAACAAAACATGCTACGATATCGATTCCTAGTTACAAAAGACGAAGCTACGATAGATAGCCTACCTGAAGTCCTAAGATGTTGTTTTCAAAGAAGAAGCAATACTTCCCATTCCTAGCTTGATAGATGAAAATCATTTTGCTCACCGCGTCTGGACACCTGTACACATGAAGAGAAGAAATGATGGCATACAATGTAATAATTCAAACATGTAACTATCAATCAATCGGAAAATATTGAACTAAATTTCATTACACAGATAAGCAATACAACAGTGGAACCAATAACATAGTCAAGCATATATTAAAATGTGAAAGAATATTACAACTGAGTTCCGACATCGCATTCTTCCTTTGGCAGGGCTTCCAGCGGAGCGTGTCTCACAAAGCTTGTCGAGAATTTAGACAAGGCTCTCTCTCTTATGGGGTTCTCCTTGGCTCTTCTCTCACTAGTTTCTTAGCTATAGTTTTCTTCCCAATTGTTCAGCTAGGTTGCAAATAGAGAGGGTAGGCTTTTATAGAGGGAGAAGGAGAGGTTAGGCTCCCTATAATGATGGGGGAGAGTCCTATCTCTTAGTAAGGCTCCATAAGAGGTGGAAAACATCTTCCTAAACAAGGAGATTTGAAGTCAAACAACCCAACCTCTTTTTGATGATTCATTCTGAAGTTGTTAGAATTGAAATTTTGCCTCCAATTTGTTAAAAAACACTCCAAAACAGGTTAGCACGGGTGAAACACAGGGACAGAGCACCAACTGGCGGCCCACTAGTGTATATTTTCTCCATTGGCACGAGGGATGAACTGGATACTCGCGCCAATGCCAAAACATGGGTTTTTGGGGCTTTCCCTAGGAAATGTTCTCAACGAGAATTCTTGCCCTTATGCAGAAGGATGCCATCAAGGTGTTTTCAGGACATTTTACTATTCACAGGTCATGGGAATAGTCCTCCAATGTACAGGATGACGGATTTCAGGGATGGTGACAAAATGTTGTGTAACACCGCATGCATTGTCAAGTTAACTGGTGCTTTCTCAACTACTTCCCCAACACTTGTTTCATTGGTATATTTTAAGGCAGCTCTCTTGGGTTCCATGGTAACAGTGACTTTTGGACAGAAGTGATCAACAACTATGGTACCCATGGGACAAAAAGGGAACTCATGCAAAGAAAACATTATTTTTTGCAAATCTAACTTCAAAGCACTATCGTGCAAAAAATTGATGAACTAGAGAGAAGGATTGCACAATTTTTTGGATCAAGTGAGGGAGACTAGTTGTGGGAGTTATGTATTTTGTAGTCCCAACATCCAAGGGTTCAACCTGAGGCTTGAGACTACGTAATACACAATTCGGCTTGGGTAGTGACTAGGAGAGACTACGCATTGCACAGTCTTAGTGGCCAAGAGGGAATACTGAGCCCTAGAACTGTGCAATGCATAGTTGTGCATGTTTGTACTTCACACTGTGCAATCTCATAGGCCAAGCTCTTGGCTTGAGTCTCATACTTACACAATGCCTAGCTGGGAAAATTTAAAACTGGCCAAGGGAAAGTGTAGATCTATTCGATGAAAGTGTCATATATAAGAAAATATGGGTGATGGTGTGAGTTTTAGTGTAGACCTGACTAAGTATGAATGAATCAATGTGAATCAATTGCAAAAACTTGACAAATGGGATGAAAATAAAATATGTGTGGAGAGTTGTCACAACGACGACCATTAGTGCAAAAACAAGAAAACCAATGCGACACATCTAAAAGGAAAACGACAACTTGGAACAACACTTCTACATAATAAAATAAGTTAAAAATCTAGCAACCATGAAGATAAACAAGTGAAACAACACTCATAGAAGAAAAATGACCAAAAGAGACAGAAAAAGCGGCAAAAGACAAAAAAAATGAAACACACCCATAAAAGCAACGATGAATGCACTGAAGGTTCCTTGATCTCCTCAAGAATGCTAGAGCTTCAATATTGAATGTGAAAATAATATCTATGGGCATCAATTAAATATATTTGAGTGAATTAGGGTTTATGACGTGCATGCCTAAAATGAAGGAAAAAAACTAAAAATAGTGAATGTGCGTCCTTTGGGGAACTAATAATGGACCCCTATTTTTTATGGATGTTTTTTCACATTTTTATCTTTTATCTTTTTCTTTTTTTTCTTTTTTGGGAAACGTTCCATGCACACTGTTGGGAAAGATTGCGAAATTCTAGGGAACTCAACAACTTTCTAGCTTAGTGAATTGCGCAATTTCTTAGCTCGAGGGAATTAATTGCATAATATATGGGCTCAGTGTTGGGCTTCCATCCATGAATTCACAGTTTCTCAGCTCAAGGCATAACTTATAGTACATACTACATACTAGTGTAAGAATATCTTAGGAGGTTAGATTGTGACTTAGAAAGATCATTTAAGTTTGAAAATAAGAAAACAAAATCACAAAATAAAAAGCTAAGTCTCAATCAATGTATGAATTCTTAAAAATGGTGCAAGATAAGCTTTTGTAGATAGGAAGGAAGGCTCCAAAATTCAAGCATAGGAAAAATATTGGAGGGTGGTAGTTTTCGCTACAACATGAACCAATACTGAAAATTCCTCCTAAAGTGCTCTTCTGATCTGATGCACTTCCACCCAATATACATATGTGAAGTCTTGCAGCTTCACTCCCTTTGTCTATATGTACCAAATAACATATTGAGTAGTTCCTCTCATGTATCTCAACACATGTTTTTCCACCTTCCAATACAATTTGGTTGTCTTAACCATTTCTTGACTAAGCTAGTTAACTACATAACACATGTTTGGTTGTGTGTTCACCAAATGCATAAGTGAACCCACAAGGTTCCTAATAAATGGTGGCGTCCACTTCCTCATCTGAAGTGGTATCCTCCTTCCTCTAGTTTTATGCTAGAGGAGTGTTCATGGGTTCACTACTCTCCATGTGGAAATTCTTCAGTATCGCATTGGAATACTTTCCGTGAAAGAAAAATAGTTACCCATCTCCTTTCCATACCTCCAAACTAAGGAAAAAATACATGATTCCCATGCCCTTTATCTCGAATTATCTTGCAATATCCTATTTGCAAGATTTTATCAACTTCTCATCATTGGTTAAAATCAAATCATCAACATATAATACTATAATTAATAATTTACCTTCAACAGCAATATGGTAGAGATTTGCATATGCTTCACTTTTGGTGAAGCCCAAAATATTGAAATAGTTTTCGATCCTAGTGTACCAAGCATGAGTTGCTTGATTCAATCCATACAATTCTCGCTTGAGTCTACACAAATGTGACTCTTTGTCAAATATTTCAAATCATTATAGTTTTTTAATGTACAACTCCTCCTCAATCACTCCATTGAGGAATGGTGTCCTCACATCCATTTGATGGATATTCCATCCCATATGCATTGCAATTACTATAATTGATTTGATATAAGAGTACCTTTATACTATAGAAAATGTATCCTCCTCGTAAATTCCTACCACCTGAGAGAACCCCTTGGCCATAAATATGGCCTTGTGTTTCTCGATGATTTCATTCACTACTTGCTTCACCTTGTAGATCCACCTCGAACCTATCACTGACTTGTTCCTTGATCTTGGGACCACTTCCAAAACATTTTTTCTGACTATGGAATCATATTCCTCTACAATGGCATCATCCCATACTAGTTGTTGCACCGCTTCTTTGAATGAGGATGGTTTTGTCTCAACTAGCTCACTCATCAGAGCCATGTACCTAGTGTACTGATTCAGTGACCTCCTTTGTCTATGTTGTGTCATGGGTGCTCCCACATTATCTCTAGCATAATGATAAAATATGTCATATTCCTTGGTGTTCTTCCTTCAACCTATGGATGTCTCTGAATGAGTGGGTGTCTCTACTCTCTCATCCTCTACTTGTGGTTGTTGCAAAACATCTTGAGGTTCTTCCTTTGGATCTAAAATCTCCTTGTTAGGTCCCTATATTACTAGTATAGTCCCTTATTGTTGTTAGTGTAACCCCCTTATTGTTATTATTGTACCCTTGTAACCCCCATTTTGTTATTATTGTGCCCTTAAATTATTGTTGTTAGGTCGGCTAGGATTACATTGTGGCCCACTAGGATTACATTATGGCCCCATGGACTCCTATATATAGAAAGGAGGTTTTATAAATTGTATCATCCAAGAATTGTTCATTTATGTAATGTATTGGAGGTTTCCCCCTCGAAGAGGCTCATTTCTAAGGCGTTGATATCTCTTTTCTTCTCTTTTTGGAGTTGGTTACCCAACATTTGGTATCAGAGGTTGGGATTCTAGGGTTTCGTTGCTCCAAACAGGTCATCGTTGTATTTTCTCTATAACATTTTTTCTACGAAGTTTCAGAAGCTGAAATTTTTAGGGTACGAAGCTGAAATCCTGAGGAATATTTTCTAAAAATTTCAGAGCTTGGTTCGCAATATTTTCGAAGATATCATCTGTGGAAGTTAGGTCTAGTTTCAAGCTCCTAAACAGGTCATCGTGGAATTTTCGATATAAAATTTTTTCTACGAAGGTTCAGAATATGAAATTTGTATGGTGCGAAGCTGAAATCCTGAGTAAATTTTTCAAAAAAATTCAGAGCTTGGTTCGCAATATTTTAGGAGATATGATTTGTGGAAGTTAGTGCTTTTTCAGGCTCCTGAATTGCATCTCAAAGAGGTGATCGTGGGAAAAGTTCAATAACTCTCTCTCTGGGCAGTGGATTTGAGTGCCATAAAAATTGGTCATAATTACACAGACTGTAGTTTCTTGGCTATCAATTTCAGAGACAAAGGACGAAAAAGTGACACGTGGCAAGTCCTACAAGTTTTCTCTACTGAACTAGTCCAAAATTAGGTCATTGTGGGAGATTGGACACAACTTTGTCTTGGGGAATCCAAATTAGACTAATTAGATCGAGACTTGTGGCATTGAGAAAAGCTTGAGAGGGATACTACAGGTGGGATTTCAGATATTAATATTTTCAATTACGAGGAGATAATTAGAAGAAATTACAATACTCCAGCTCTCAAAGCAATAAAAGATATCAATATTATTGGATTCTAAAATGGCGCCTAAAAATAATTCAACACCCATTAAGCCTTGAGAAGGCTCTACCATGACTCATGAAGATGAAGAATTGCAACATGATCTATCAAAATTACAAGAGCAAGTGCAACAAATTTCACTCTCGCAAAGAGCAACAAAAAATGAAATGGAAGTTTTGAAGAAAGGTGTGGAAGTGAAGATGGACGGTTTGAAGAAAGGCATGGAAGCTAAGATGGATGGCATGGAAGTGAAGATGGAAGGTTTGAAGAAAGGCATGGAAGCTAAGATGGATGGCATGGAGGCTGGCATGGAATCTAAGATGGATGACATGGAAGCTAAGATCGATGAGAAAATGGAAAACATGAATAATTTTCTAAAAGCAGACATGGAAGGTTTGACAAAGTTGATACAAGAAAGGTTTCCTAATGGTGAAAAGATAGTAGAAGAACCTCATGATGAGAAAAAAATAAATGTTAATTATGATTTCATAAACTCTAATGTTGGCGGGAAGAACCACCATATTCCAAAGATGGATATGAGGAAGTTTGATGGAAAGGATCCTGTAACATGGATACTACGGATGGAGCAATATTTTGATCTCCATAACGTACAAAACACACAAAAGGTACGCATTGCAACTTTACATTTAGAACAAAATACATTTGTATGGTATCAATGGCTTTGCTCCCGTAAAAAAATTGTCACTTGGTCAATTTTTACGGAGGAAATGATAGCACATTGTGAGGATACAAAGAGCAACACCTTCTTTAGCCAATTGATAAATCTCAAACAAAAGGGTTTAGTGGGGCAGCACATTGAGGACTTCCAAAAATTGAATATAAGGGTAACTAATATTCCAGAGGAACACGGGATTGATCTCTTCTTAGGTACTCTAAAGGATAACATCCAACATGAAGTTCGTGTTTTGGAACCTGATTCATTGGAGAAGGCATTCAGGTTGGCAAGAAAAGTTGAATGTAAAATTATGGCGACAAGGAAGCCTACCACTCGATTCTATAAAGAAGGAAGTGTTGCTATGCCTAGATTTCCACAACCTACAAGGTTGACACCACAACAATTGGAAGAAAAAAGAGCAAAAGGGCTTTGCTACGGTTGTGATAGCAAATACACTAAAGGTCATAAGTGTGCTGAGAAGAAATTATTTTACATAGATTGTGAAGAGGAAGAAGAAAATGAACAAGAAGAGGATATACACCAGGAACCAGCCCTAGAAGAGGAAGAAATGAATCTGACCATATCGTGTAATGCACTGGCAGGAATTACCACTCCTCAAACTCTCAAGATAGTAGGACAAATCAAGAAGAAAAAGGTAATAGTGTTGATTGATTCAGGTAGCACCCATAATTTTATTCATTGTAAGGTAGCCAAAGAATTAAATTGTTTCCTATACCCAGCACCAGAATGTCAAGTGATGGTTGCAAATGGAGGAACTATAAATTGCTCTGGAAAATGCCATAATATCAAGCTAACCATGGGGGAATATGTTTTGACTAGTCCAATGCTTTCCATTCCTATGGGAGGTGCTGATGTTGTACTAGGAGTACAATGGTTACAATCTTTGGGGACGGTAGCTTTTAATTTCCAAGAACTTTTCTTGAATTTTTTTTCAGAAGGAAAGGAAGTCGAATTACGGGGTATTGAAGGGAAGCCAGGAAGGATAATAAGCTCTAATGGCATGACAAAGCTTCTAAAGAAAGAACAACGAGGCGTAATTGCACAATTATGCTCACTAGAAGTTCCAACATCAAAATCATCTATTTCTGCAGATCTCCAACCAGTCTTGGACAATCATTCCAAGGTGTTTGAAACTCCCAAAGGACTCCCACCTATTCGTGATCATGATCATGCTATTCATTTGATTCGAGGAAGTGTTCCTCCAAACATCAGGCCTTATAGATATCCTTACTTCCAAAAGAGCGAAATTGAACGTATGATTGCAGAAATGTTAGAGGCGGGTATAATTCAATCTAGTCAAAGTTCTTTCTCTGCTCCTGTAGTATTGGTACACAAGAAGGATGGATCATGGCGAATGTGTCCGGATTATAGGGAGCTCAATAAGCTCACCATTAAAGACAAATTTCCCATTACTGTGATTGATGAATTATTGGATGAATTACATGGAGCAATTTATTTTACCAAGTTGGATCTTCGTTCAGGATATCATCAAATTAGAATGAATACTGAAGATATTCCAAAAACAACATTTTGAACTCATGAGGGTCATTATGAATTTTTGGTGATGCCTTTTGGCCTTACCAATGCACCTTCTACATTTCAAGGTTTGATGAATTCCATTTTAAACCCTTCCTTAGAAAATTTGTGCTAGTATTTTTTGATGATATACTAATCTACAGCAGGTCTTGGAAGGATCATGTTGAACATGTTGACAGGGTGCTCAAACTATTGCAGGAGAAACAATTATATGCAAAAACATCCAAATGTTTCTTTGGAGTACAAGAGGTGGAATATCTGGGTCATATTGTATCTCACGAGGGTGTTAAAGTAGACCTAACAAAATTAAAGCCATTAAGGAATGGAAAGTCCCCACAACCATAAAGCAGTTGCGAGGATTTCTCGGGTTAATAGGGTATTATCGCAAGTTTGTTAAGAATTATGGGAGAATAGCAGCACCTCTAACAACATTATTGAAGAAAGATGCATTTTCATGGACTCCTGAAGCAACTAAGGCCTTTGAACATCTTAAGGAGGCAATGTGCCATGCACCGGTCTTAGCTACGCCAGACTTCACAAAAACCTTTATTGTGGAATGTGATGCCTCGGGAAATGGAATTGGTGCAGTTTTAATGCAGGAAGGAAGACCCATTGCTTTTGAAAGTCGTCCAATCAAAGGAAATTATTTACAAAAGCCTATTTATGAGAAGGAAATGTTAGCAATACTGCATGCACTAAAGAAATGGCGAACTTACCTAATGGGAAGACACTTCAAGGTAAAAACTGGTCATGATAGTCTTAAACACTTTTTGGAACAAAGACTATCTTCAGAAGAGCAGCAAAAATGGGTCACAAAGATGTTGGGTTATGACTTTGAAATAATCTACAAAAAAGGAAAGCTCAATGTTGTTGCAGATGCACTCTCAAGAAAGAATGAAGAGGTGGAAGCATTGCTTTGTGCCATTTCTATTATCCAACCAGATTGGATAACTGAAGCAAGAGATGAATGGAAGAAGGACAAAGATGTATGGATACTCATTCAAAAGTTGCAGCAAGATCCTAGTACATCCGATACATTTAGTTGGAAAAATGATTCCTTATGGTACAAAGATCGCTTATATCTTTGTAAGAATTCCCAACTAAAACAAAAGATTCTTCTGGAATTGCACACTTCTCCTTTAGGAGGAAACTCAGGATTTTTAGAAACTTACCACAGGGTGAAGAAAGATTTTTTTTGGGATGGCCTTAAATCTGATATTCAAAAGTTTGTGGCAGAATTTTTGGTTTGCCAGCAGAATAAAGTGGAGACAATTAAGACCCAGGGACTTCTACAACCTTTATCCATTCCAAGTCAACGTTGGGAGGAGATTTCAATGGATTTTATCACAGGTTTACCTAAGTCCGAAGGAAAGAATGTCATCATGGTGGTAGTTGATAGACTTACCAAGTATGCACACTTTGTGCATTATCTCATCCATTTAAAGCAAGTACAGTTGCTACTACATTTATGGACAGAATTCAAAAGCTACATGGAAGCCCAAGGGTTATTGTGAGCGACAGAGATCCCATTTTTACTGGAAATTTTTGGACAGAGTTATTTTCTTGTTTGGGTACTCAATTAGCTCATAGCATCTTATCATCCTCAATCTGATGGTCAAACAGAGATAGTAAATAAATGTTTGGAAGGATATCTTCGTTGTTTTGTATCTGATAAACAAACACAATGGGTCAAGTGGTTACCTCTCGCTGAATGGTGGTATAACACTTCCTTCCATACTGCAGCAAAAATGACCCCATTTACGGCACTTTATGGATATCATCCACCATCCATCACATCATATTTAAGGGAAAATTCGAAGGTTCAAGCAGTGGAAGATCACATCGAGCATCAGCAAGAAGTTCTCCAACTCTTAAGAGATAACCTGAATTTGGCACAAAACCGAATGAAACAACAGGCAGATCAACATCGTAGCGAGAGAAGTTTTGATGTAGGAGATTGGGTATTTTTACGTCTACAACCATACAAACAAATGTCCCTCAAGCAAGCAAAGAAGGATAATAAATTATCGCCAAAGTACTATGGTCCTTACAAGGTGTTGCGAAAGATTGGTACTATGGCATACAAATTGGAGCTTCCTGCTTCTTCGCGAGTACATCCAATTTTCCATGTTTCATGCTTAAAGAAGGTTATAGGTGAAAATCTTCCGGTTCAAACAATATTGCCAGAACTTGATGAGGAAGGAAAAATCATATTGGAACTTGAAGCGGTCACGGAAACAAGAACTCGACAGCTACGGAATCGATCAATTTCAGAGTATCTCATCAAGTGGAAGAACTTACCCACTGAAGATTCTGCATGGGAGGATGAGAATTTTATATAGAAGCACCCAGAGCTACTCAAGCATTGAGGACAACACTTTTTTGAAGGAGAGGGGCATGTTAGGTCCCTATATTACTAGTATAGTCCCTTATTGTTGTTAGTGTAACCCCCTTATTGTTATTATTGTACCCTTGTAACCCCCATTTTGTTTTTATTGTGCCCTTAAATTATTATTGTTAGGTCAGCTAGGATTACATTGTGGCCCACTAGGATTACATTATGGCCCCATGGACTCCTATATATAGAAAGGAGGTTTTGTAAATTGTATCATCCAAGAATTGTTCATTTATGTAATGTATTGGAGGTTGCCCCCTCGAAGAGGCTCATTTCTAAGGCGTTGATATCTCTTTTCTTCTCTTTTTGGAGCTGGTTACCCAACACTCCTCATATGCATGCAACTGAATCTCCCCCTCAAGGGAACATCTCATTGACTTTTATTCATCAAACTTCACATATCTATGAAAAATTTTCATCCTCATAGATGATAGGTACACCTAATAGTTGTGAGGTCTATCAGTGTACCCAAAAAATATGCCCAACTCAGCTTTCAAATCTAAATTTTTCCTTGATTCCTTGGAAACATGACAGTAAACTGATGAACCAAAGATCTTTAAGTGTGACATCAGGTTTCTACCCTAAAAATATTCTTCTGGTGTACTCATCTTGAGAATTTGATGAGGACCCATTTTCTACACATATACCATTGTGTTTCATGCTTTAGTTTTCAAGTTTATAGGTAGGCCCTGACCATGCAACATCACTTGTTTATCTCCCATGATACATTTTTTCCTCCTCTTAGACACCCAATTATGTTGTGGGTTATGGAGTCTTATTAACTCCCGTTGAATTCCATACTTTTTACATAATTTATTGAAATCATTCAACACATATTCACCACCATTATCTGATCCGGATTTATGCAGGAACACAACAGAATAAACATATAAACATAAATACAGATATGCAGCGGAAATAACACTTCATTTCATTAATATCAACGAACTGAATTTTGCTTACAGACAGAATGGAAATAAAACTAGCTAGGGCGCTGGTAGCTATCTCTGAGAAGAGATGTGGGGGCTACAGGCCTCTGAACTGTGTTACAATGAGGCTCGAGGGCCTATTTATCAATTAGAAACAATGGGAAATCCTAAACAGCCAAAACCCTAACCCTAGGAGATGAAGCGCCAAAACTATGGGCCCCGTTTGGGTAAATTGGTGTTTCAACTTCCCAGGGGCGTAACTTTGGCATACGATCTCCGTTTGACGCGTACCATACCTCGTTAGAAAGATATATCCGAGGACTACAAATTTGGAATGGGAAACATCGGTGCATGTACCCATGTTGCCCTCCGTTTTCCCAAAAAACGTCGTTTAGGGCCTCAAAACGGCTCCGGAAGTTTAGGACCCGAAAAACTGCTAAAAATAGTAAACTGTGCCGAAACTGAAAAATTGAAATAGACAATGGTGGAGCCCCAAGTGGAATAGGCGGGTGACCACCAATATCCACCTGGATCATTCCTCCCCCCTTAGGAAGCAATGGTCCCCATTGTGTTAAGTTCCTCCATGAGATGAGGAAATTTCTGCTGAACTTGGTCCCTGGTGAACCACTTTCCTTAGTGCAGGAGTTGGCCAGCTTTGACAACCCGATATAGTTGGATCTTCTGCTGGCGAGTGTTCTTGATTTGCATGTCCATGATGCAATCTTTGGTGGCCTGTTCCATGCAGTCTGGATTTAACTCAGTTGGTGTGAGTTGTTCTGCAATGTCCGAGGTGTCCAGTAGAGGTGGGAAGTAAGGACGAAGGCGATCCACATTGAAGACTGGGTGCAGACCAAGGAATGGTGGAATACTAAGCTCGAATGCATTGTTCCCTATAGCCTTGGTGATGGCGTACGGCCCGTATCGGAGCGGGCGAAGCTTGCGGTGGGGTCCAGTGAGGCGCTCCTTCTGCAAATGTAGCCATACTTTGTCACCCACTTGGAAGTTGTGTGGCACCCGGTGTTGATCATGGCGTTGCTTGTACTTGGCATTGGCTCTATCCAATATATCATGAACTTGTTGGCGGATGTGTTGAATTCACTCGATGAAGCTACTGGCTTTGTCAACTTCAGACTGGACATGAGCTGAATTGGCCTGAGCAGCTGCAAATGGCATGGCTACGTCAATGGGGCATAGTGGCTGGAATCCCAAGCCCACCTGAAAGGGGCTATGGCCGATTGAACTGTGGAGAGCCCGATTATAACTATGTTGTACATAAGGAAGGCTCTCGTCCCATGTGCGTGGATGCTTTGAATTGTACATGCGCAGAATGTGTACAATCATTCTGTTGACGACCTCTGTCTGGCCATCTGTTTGGGGATGGAAAGTTGTGGACTTGGTGAGCTTGGTATCCAACATCAACCAGAGGCTGGACCAAAATGTGCTGAGGAACCTGCTATCCCGATCTGATATGATAGACTGTGGGATCCCAAAGTGCACCCACACTCGTTCAAAGAAGAGTTTAGCAGTGGCTTCTGCTGTGATATTCTTCTTGCAGGCCGCCATAACGGCCATCTTCGAGAATCTGTCGACGACCACAAAAACACAGTCATTTCCCTGCTTAGGAGAAGGCAGGCCCGACATGTAATCCATGGAGATGGATTCCCAAGGTCGACTAGGGGTAGGTAGAGGAGTATATAGGCCTTGCTTCTTGATGGTCGGTTTGGCAATGGCACAAGCAGTGCGGGATCTGATGTGCTTCTCGACATCCTTTCGAAGGTTCGGCCAATAGAAATACTTCTGTAGTATTGCTACTGTTTTCTCGACCCCGAAATGCCCAGCGACTCGACTGTAGTGTGCTTCCCATATCATCTTGGCACGCTCGCTTGAAGAAACACAAAGGTGTCCCATGTGACATAAAAGTGCATCTTGGAGGTGAAAATTTGGAACTTGCGTACCCCCCAGGAGTGCCTTGTAAGTTTGGCCGAATTCTGGGTCACTCTCATAGAGAAGCGGCCAATCAGAAGTCTCGTGCCCACAAGCGTTGAGTACGATGGTGAGAGCCACGATCGGTGGTCGGCTGAGGCAGTCTGCAACATGATTGGTGCTACCCTTCTTATACTTAATGTTCAAATGAAACTATTGCAGATATGTAGACCACTTCTGATGGCGATCATTCTGCAACTTCCCTTGTGTCTGTATGAACTGCAGGGGCCTGTGGTCTGTATGGATGATTGTTTCCTTCCCCAAAATGTAATGCTTCCATTGTCGACAAGCTTGAACAATGGAGTACATTTCTTTGTCGTATGTGGGGTACTTGCGAACTGTGTCAGACAATGTCTCACTGTGAAATGCCACTGGATGTCCCTGTTGAGTAAGAACTGCCCCAATAGCATAGTCAGAGGCATATGTCTCGATCTCAGACAAATGGGCACATTTGCAAGTATAGTAAAGTAGGCACTTGGGGGCAAACAGGAGGCGGTTTTCAGTTACGCAGGCATATACATTGAGGTTCCGACCAAAAGAATTTTGCTCTCGCTCCTCCTTTGGTGACTTGACTCGAGGGCCAAGTGATATGAGAGAATCCCAACACGAATCTACGGTAGAAATTAGCAAGACCCAGAAAGCTGCGAAGCTCTGTTATAGTGGTTGGGGTTGGCCAATCCCGAATGACTTGGATCTTGGTTGGATCCACATGCACCCCCCTTTCATCAATAATGTATCCCAGATATTGAACCTGGGTCATGCCAAAAGTGCACTTCTCCAAATTGGCACACAACTTGTGTAGCCGCAGTGTTTGGAGGACTTGTCGGATGTGGTGAAGGTGCTCTTCCCAAGTCTGGCTGAAGATCAGAATGTCATCCAAGTACACCACTACAAATGAGTTGGTGAATGGCCGCAAGATGTCATCCATCGTCCTCATGAAGGTGGCGGGAGCATTCGTCAACCCGAAAGGCATGACCAGCCATTCGAAAAGGCCTTCCTTGGCTTTGAAGGCAGTCTTCCACACATCGGAGGGTTCAATCGGTACCTGGTGATACCCAGACTTCGGAGTAAATCTTGCTGAAATATTTTCCACCTTTGAGTTGATCCAGAAGGTCATCAATCCGTGGGATTGGGTACCTATTCCGGACAGTGATCTTGTTCAGCGCCCGCTAGTCAATACAGAGTCTCCACGTCCCATCCTTCTTCTGTACCAACACGATCGGGCTCCCACAGGGCGATGAACTTGGTCTGATGTGACCTTTCTGCAACAGCTCCTGAATCTGCCTCTTGATTTCATCATTCTCCAGAACAAAGCGCCGATAGATCGGTCCATTAGGTAGCGGCGCACCGGGGGTCAGATCAATCGGGTGCTTGACCTGACAGTGCAGAGGAACCCCTGTGGGTGAGGTGAATATGTCCCCGTACTCCTCCACAATCTTATCCATTTGTTGTTGTTGTGCAGAGGAGCCCTGTCTGGAGGTCGTGGCCACAGTCTTCTTCTTGCCCTGGGGGCGGATCATCAGGAAAACGAATTTCCTGGTTTGGGAAATGAGCTTACTGCATTGTTTTGCAGTAACCAAAGAGATAACAGCAGGAGGTGGTACCTCTGGTATCCTGTACAACTTATTTCCCAAAGTAACAATAACAGCACGAGGTCGAGACTCATACACAGCATGACGCTTCCACAAGTATGGTTGTCCTAATAATACATCAGAAACATCAATAGAGACAACTCACCTTGATACCCTCCTTAGTGAAGGGCTTGATCTTTATAGGAAGGCGACAACCCACTTCGGCTGACGAAGATCTTGTCCTTGGTGAAGCCACTAGATGGTGTATGGATGTGGGTGAGGCGTGGTCGGCAAGCCCCAACCACTTCACGGTGTACGCTGAAATGAGGTTCTTTTGGCTCCCATTGTCGACAATTAAGCGTACCCAGGGAGCCCTTTGCCACATCACAGGGTGACGATTTCCTCCTCCTCTGGATCTTCCGGTTCCTCCTTCTGAACCTTTGTAGTGGCAACAGTGGCATTGTGCTCCGCATCAATAATCTGTTTCCCTTTTTCATTCCCCTTTTCAGGTTCTGATTCGGAGTCGGAGCATGCATCTGACTCAGAAGCCCTCATCTCGGCCACTAGCGACTGCTTGGCCCGACACTCACTTGTGTTGTGAGTGGAGCTCTTATGGAACTCACACCACTTTCCCGTGTCCTTCTTTGGCTTTGCGGTGTTGTTCTTTTCTTGTGGCTTTGATGAGTTGTCTTTAGCCGCCATGCCTTGGCTCGGTCCTTTGTTCTGCGATTTGGAAGCACCTTTCCCTTGCTTTTGATTCGCAGATCCAAAGTCTCGCTTCTTCTGCTTGAATTTCTGCTCAATCTTGGCGGCATACCGGTATGCCGTACCAAGCGAGGAGATGTCAAGGAACTCCATTTCCTCCTGAATGTATTTGTGCAGACAGCTGCGATACTTTAGCACCAGATGTTTCTCTGAATCTTTGATACCCCAACACTTGTGTGGTTATAGACGATTATTAAAATATCACATCCCAGCTCCTTTGTTGCTATAAAAGCAATTCCATTATATGTGCAATATCACCGAGCTCCCCACCAGGATAATCTTTATTCCATAGGTAGTCAGAAATAATTCCAAGTTGGTACGGCCGAGAACAGAGAGGGTTCTGTCTGCTCCTTGTTCTCACAGTAGGTTTCCCACCAGTCCTTAACATGGGGGGTAGCTTTGAGGAGTGCAAAAATAATCTTCTCTCGGTCTGAAAAGTCATGAACCGAGAAATATCCTTCTAACAGATTCAACCATCTATCTACGGCATCTGCGTCTATTTGACCCTCAAATATGGGAATGTCAAAATTTAATTGTACCTTAAAAGGAGTCGCGCCTCCAGAGTGGCTGCTGGATGCAGATGCGCCGCCGGTGGGTAGCCGTTGAAGGATCTGAGCAAAGTTATCCATCATCACATTCCTTTGTCTTTCGAGGGCCTCCTCAAGCAATATTTTGATAGGATCTCCTGCTCCCTCATCTTTCTTTTCGTCCCCCATGGGCGTCCGTCGAGGTTTGCGAGGCTGATCTTGCAAAGGTTCCACCAAATCGAGCCCTAACTCCTTATACCCCGACCTCGTTGGGGACATGCAAAGAAGGATCGAGAAAAAGCAGACCGCTCTGATACCATTGATCCGGATTTATGCAGGAACGCAACAGAATAAACATATAAACATAAATACAGAGATGCAGCGGAAATAACACTTCATTTCATTAATATCAACGAACTGAATTTTGCTTACAGACAGAATGGAAATAAAACTAGGTAGGGCGCTGGTAGCTATCTCTGAGAAGAGATGTGGCGGCTACAGGCCTCTGAACTGTGTTACAATGAGGCTCGAGGGCCTATTTATCATTTAGAAACAATGGGAAATCCTAAACGGCCAAAACCCTAACCCTAGGAGATGAAGCGCCAAAACTATGGGCCCCGTTTGGGTAAATTGGTGTTTCAACTTCCCAGGGGCGTAACTTTGGCATACGATCTCCGTTTGACGCGTACCATACCTCGTTAGAAAGATCTATCCGAGGAATACAAATTTGGAATGGGCAACATCGGTCCATGGACCCATGTTGCCCTTCGTTTTCCCAAAAAACGTCGTTTAGGGCCTCAAAACGGCTCCGGAAGTTTAGGACCCGAAAAACTGCTAAAAATAGTAAACTGTGCCGAAACTGAAAAACTGAAATAGACAATGGTGGAGCCCCAAGTGGAATAGGCGGGTGACCACCAATATCCACCTGGATCATTATCCCTCCTTAGATCTTTTACTTTCCTGCCAATTTATTTTTCAACAACTACTTTAAACTCAACAAATTTGGAGAATATCTCGACTTTCTTCTACATGAATAAAATCCAACACTTGTGTGAGAAATATTCTACAAATATAACATTAATATGTGTGCTTGGTAATCAAGGTTGTTGATAAAGGTCCACACACATCAGAGTGAATCATTTCAAGGACTCCTTGCGCTCTATTGTCCTGATCATGAAAGGTGGCTTTGGTGCACTTCCCAAACGTAGAACCTTTGCATGTCTCTTGCTACTCTAGTGCACTTTTGGGAAGTCCTATATAAATATGTTGCATGATATTCAATGATCCATGGTGAAAATGGCCAAGTATTCTATGTCATAATTCACGGATTTCTTGGCTCTTCACCTTCTCTTCTTTCGTGCTCAATGTTGTACAATCTTCTACATCCAATTTGTACAGGTTCTTCACTCGAAGCCCAATATTCTTTACTTGTCCCATGGATATGTGTCCAAGGAACACCTTCCCTTTTCTAAATATCACATCATAGACACGATCTTACAACATAGCAAATAGAATGAGATTATTCTTCTGACCCAAAACATACATGACATATTTAATTTGAGAGTAGATAAGACTCCCTCCAAAAAGTAATTGTACCAATATCGGTTGTGTTATACCTTCTGTTAGTCATCAGTATTTCTGCATGTTTTGATGACTATATTCCTTGGCTAATTTTTCTAGAAGCTAATCTCAAAATTGTCAATTTGTCATCTATAAAACACCTCAAACAAATTTTGTCTTCCTACCCCTCCCTTTCAGCCTATGATGAGAATAATCTTCAGTTTCCTTTCCTATCACAATTTAGCAAAGCCTCCCTATCTGTAGCTATCATAAGTTGGTCTCACTACCATACAACCCACTATCCAACATTTGACAAAGTGTCTACCCCTCAATCCCTGATCATCTTGTCATGTGATAACCTACTCATGCCTAAGAAGAAATTCAAAAGTTGTGGCAAAGTCTGTACGTCTAGGTGGTGGTGTTTTAGGGAAAAATCCTTGGCAAGACTGTTTTAAGCCAAAAAACTTGTTTTTCATCATCATGTCAGCCATCATTTTCTTCTATCCAAACAAAAAAAAACCTGTTCTATCCTTAGGTCACCCACCACTAACAAGTTACTTGTTTTCATTCTAGCAAGGTTCAAAAATATTCATCCCAGGTAAAGAGAAGGTTTCTAAAACGTTTCATAGATAAAGGAAAGTGGAAATTTCAAGCCTAATTTTATGACACACTGCTAACTTCTCAGAAAATCAAATATCATCTACCAAGTACATCTCTGCAGGGATGTATTCAATAGTGACAGTGTGAAAAGGAGAGCAAGAGAACAAATGAAAATAGGTCTCTAATGCTGAAGTAGTTTTCCATCATAAATCAGATGAAGTACAGTAAGTTCTACATGGTTCAAATCCAAAAGGTGACCTAGGCCTGCAAATCACTCTTTTTTAGGTAAAAGGAATAGTCTTTGACATAAAAGAGCTTTAAAAGAAAATTAGGCATCATAGTGAAGGTGTAATAAGGAAAGCTACTTCCTACACCTTACCATAAACCTGGGCTCTGAAAGGCAGTCAAAGAAAAATTCACTGCACCTTATGAAAACATATTTAAGGGAAAAAGAGTTGTTTCAAAGATGCATAGCAGTGATCACTCACCATTTACAAAGCACATTATTTACTCCTGAAGATTCACAATGATTTTATGAAAAAGGGATATAAATTATTGACAGGTCCTCATAAAGCAAAGGGCATTATGATTCAAATGAATTCATCAAGGATAAATGCCAAAGATTCACGTTTGTCTTATATTTTGTATTTTTTAAACAAACAGACAGGGGTCACAGTGTTGAAATGAATGAAGTTTTATAGTTTGAAGGCCTCCTTCATCATAAGCAGAGGGATCATCAATGGTTTTGAGTAACCTAAAGTGGTTACAGTTGCATAGGACCTCCTTCATGATAAGCAGAGGGCCCACAAAAAACTAGTTCAAAAGACAAATATTCAAATGATGTAGCAGGGATGAAAGAAAAATTTTGTGTTTACAGTGTCTTTTTCAATCATGGGCAGAAGGCAAAAGCACTAAGTTTTCAAGAATCCTCCTTCATTAATAAAAATATGGAACTTAGTTGGTTTAAAGGTTTTTTATGAAGGAAAAGAACAGTTGTTTAAGGACCTCCATCAGTGATAAGTAGAGGGCCTACACAATGGCTTTGATAAACCTAGGTAGTTGCATCTTGCATTGCCTCCTCCAAAAGATGAGAAGAGGGTTAAATCACCAGGGTTTGATATTTTTAGAAAGCTTTAAATGATAGACAGAGATGAGATGTAGTATGTTTAAAAAATTTCATTTAATCATAAACAAAGGATAAAAATAGTTTTTTATGACATATCCACTTAAATGGCTAAGAAAAAAGCATAGTACACACAAACAACTTATCAAAAAGACAGTCTTCAAGTGACATGGAAAAGATGAAAGATAAGACTCCTTCATCAAGCAGAGGTCATTAACTGATCAAAACTATTCCTACAAAGAGAGCAGAGATATACTCTTTTAAAAAGGGCTTCTTCAAAAAATGAACAGTTTCAGAAAACTGCTTTGCAAAGGGTCTCCCCTTTTCTTATTTTAAAAACTAAAAGAAAAAAGTGAGAAGTCTTTTAGAGAGAGAAATTCCATCTTCAAAAATCATTACAAAAGTATAAATCCTCTTCATCAAACGTTTTTCACTTCACCAAAGAAAATGTTTTTGTTTTTTAGGTTTCGGGCCATTTTCGTGCAGAAAATTTTGAACACGATGCATCTGTAGCAAGACGCGTGTTGGGAAAAATACTGAGAGGGGGGGGTGAATTAGTATTTATAGCTGATTGAAATTTTTTTATCAAAGATATTATTATGCGTTTAATTCTTTACTTATATTATTTCATCATTCATTCATCAGAAGTTTAGTAAGCAGTAAGCATGTGCAGTAATAACAGAATAAGCCATCACACATAAGCAACACACATGAACACCAGTATTTAAGGTGGAAACCCAATTTGGGAGAAAACCACCACTGCTATCGTCTCTATCTTCAATATTTATTATAAAGAAAACTTCTTACAATTTTGTGTTGGCATGGACTTTTACCAGCACGCAGGCACCCACCTGTAGAAGGCTACAACCTTCTCTCATTCTCCAGTTACTACTGGAAGGGAGCTCCAACCCCCTGATCTCGTTTACCAACCTCTCTTGGAAGGGAGCTTCATACCCCTGATTTTAACACCATATTTTACTGGCAGAAAGCTTCCACTTTCATGCTGAAGACTTTAACTCTCAAATCCACGAAATTTCTTCAATTTCTTCATCAGACTTGTGCCAGGTCTTCATTATTTCTTTTGCAGCTCTTCCTAGAGATTCATCATTTCTAGATCTAGAGATCTTGAACCTTCATCATCTCCATAGGTGCATCATAGATTCATATTTATCAGAAACATAGTTCAATCATGCAGATATCTCTTAAAGAGATTTATTCATTAACCACCCCTCCACATGCACACGTTGTACTATGATCCTCTTCTCCTTATATAGTTTTTGCCTTTATTAATATCATGTGTTAAAACCACTCAATAGCTGATGGTATTCCTGGACGAGATCAAATAGATAATCTAGCAGGGTCTACCCAAGCCCAAAACAACTTCTCATTGTTCTATTTTCTTGGTCTGGCAATTAATTAATCGAAGGATTTTTAATATCTCAATCTGAGATTGAGATATTAGTCCAATTCCTCCTTTAGTTATGATCTCCCAAAGGCATATATATATATATATTGACACCAGGTTTATTGTTCATGAGATCAACACATATATTAACCCACGTTCATTACATCACATGTTTCATATTTCGCCAACTTCACATATTCAACATCCTTTATTAACCCCACAAACCTTAGTTTAAAAGGTCCCAATTAATATAATTTAGAACCAGGCCCACATATATAATAAATGATCCAATCGCATACTCGCACCCTACCATGGTTATCCATCGTGCACCTTCCTCATACGGCGAGCGTCCAATGGCTCCCCTCCAGATCGATGGCACACAACAATATCGTGCGGCTTCCTTGGTCAGACATTAACGCGCGATGGCGTGCAGTGATGGAGGTTTTGAAAATTCGTTCAGGGACGTGTGTCGCTTGTTCGATGGAATTGCTCCCAACCTCTTGAATACTGCTTTCCTGTCGAAAGCGGTGTGATGAAAACCGGAAACCACATTCACTGTTCATTCCGCTCGTGGTTCCTCTCCCTCGCTCAAGGTTTCGTCTGCCTTTATTTTGTCATTGATACGTTTCTCCGTGAAGGCATGACTTTGTTTTAATTGTTCTTCCTCTGCACAATTATGTTAATGTAACTCAAGTTATATATAATTTGAGCTGGTCCATACTTTCAACAGAGATTGGAATGGATAGGCTTCTTCCCTATTTTTGGATGCAAATATACATGGGTATCTTTACTAACATAGGTCATATATATATATATATATATATATATATATATATATATATATATATATATATATATATATATATATACGTATTGTGTGTATATATGTATTCCAGCGAACATGCTCTGCGATCGTGTGTCCATTCAATTGCATTCTTCAGCAAGAAAGTTAACCCTATCGAATCCACCATACAGAATTACATCCTTTTACTGATTAGCTAGCTCGTGCTTTTAAAGAAATCGAATCCATCAGCCCTTTACTTAGATTTACTCAGCCACATATTGCGAAGAGACCAGAACCCTCCAACTTTAGAGGTTTGTGAGGATGTATGAATACACCAAACTTATTCACACATGATTTAACACGTTCTTATTCACTTTGATTCTCCCAAAGCATTGATTAGTGTACATTCAGTCTTATACGTTTTCTGAGTTCTTCATACAGTCATTATCTGCATCCTTTGTCAGAGAGTTTCCATCAAGGAAAATCATATAATAGGATACAAGAAACATATTGCCAACAATCTCCCCCTTTGGACTTGATGGCAACCATGACCAGAAATAAATTTAGCAACATTGACCAGAAATACATTCAGCAACATTCTCCCCCTTTGAAATCAAGGGAAAAGGGTAGATCAAGTTCCTTTGTACCGACAATACCATGCTCCCCTTGAGATCATGCTGCATTTTCAAGCATTATATTCAATGAAATAACATAAATGACTTATAAAATCAAGATAAAAAATTCTCAAGCATGAGATCAGACTACAAAAAATAATTAGAATGCCAACAATGCATCATTTCCACATGAACAATGCTCCCCCTTAACTTGTGCATCCAGAGATACTCATCAGCACCACAGTTGTGTTGAAGAATGCTGACCCAGAAAAACTTTGTCAGAAAATACCCATACACGGTTTTCTGTGTATAAACTTGCGTATATACGCGGCTGTCCTACAGGAAATTCGCATATCCAATTTAATCTTCTATATTTTAGTAGATCTGATCTTTTGCATGGCAGAGATTACTCCCAGCTTTTGTCTAAGATATTCGAACGCTTCCCTGGGTAGAGGTTTGGTAAATATATCAGGGACTTTTTCTTTGGAGGGAACATACTCCAACTTCACCTTTTGTTCAAGCACTTGTTCAAGTAAGAATTGATACTTGATGGGAATGTGCTTGATCTTGGAATGCATAATAGGATTCTTTGAGATACTGATGCACTTGTATTATCACACATAATGGAGATAGGAGGTGAAAATTTGATTTGAATGTCTTGTAAGGTTTGCATCATCCAAAGAAGTTGAGTGCAACATGATGCTGCAGCCACATACTCTGCGTCTGCTGTAGATAACGCAATAGAGCTTTGCTTCTTGCTGAACCAAGATACTAACCGGGGCCCCATATATAATGCACCACCACTAGTGCTTTTCCAATCATTAACATTTCCAGCCCAATCTGCATCAGTGTAAGCATGAAGAGTGAGATCAACATTCTTTGGATACCATAGTCCAAAGTCTTGAGTTCCTTGCAAATATTTGAATATTATTTTGACAGCCTGAAGGTGAGACTCTTTTGGATTAGCTTGGAATCATCCCACAATCCGAACTGCATGCATAATGTCTGGTCTAGTCCCAGTGAGATAAAGTAGACTTCCTGTCATAGATCTGTATTATGGTTGATTCACTGTGGGAGAATCATCATGAGAACTGAGATTACATCCGGTTATCATTGGTGTAGTTACATATTTTCATTCTTCCATGCCATACCTCTTCAGAATTTGCTTAAGATATTTTTCTTGTGATAAGAATATGCCATATGTTGCTTGTTGCACTTGCAAGCCAAGAAAGAATCTTAGTTCCCCAAGTAAAGACATTTCAAATTCTTGCTGCATATCAGAAGAAAATTTCTGACTCATAGACTCTTCTTTACTTCCAAAAATGATACCATCAACATATAAAACCACAATCAATAGTTTATCATTTTCATTTTTTGTGTATAAGTTTTTATCAGCAGACCTCTTTGAAAATCCTTGTTGATGAAGATATTTTTCAAGACGATAGTACCATGCCCTTGGAGCTTGTTTGAGACCATATAGAGCCTTTTTAAGTCTACAAACAAGTTTTTCATCATTTCCCAAAATGAATCCTTCTGTTTGTTCTATATAAACTTCTTCTTCTAGATCACCATTGAAAAAAGCATATTTAACATCCATTTGATAAACTTTGATTTGTTGGAAGCTTGAAAAAGCAAGAAACATTATTATGGCTTCAAGTCTAGCTACAGAAGCAAAATTTTCTTCAAAGTCTATACCTTCTTGTTGAGCATACCCCTTGCAAACAATTCTGGCTTTATTTCTTATAACCTCCCCATTCTCATTAACTTATTTTTGAATATCCATTTAGTTCCAATGACATTTTTGTCGTGAGGTCTTGGTACTAATTCCCAAGTGTGATTATTTTCAATTTGATCAAGCTCTTCATTCATGGCTTGAATCCAACATTCATCTTTGCTGGCTTGATTGACATTTTGTGGTTCAATAGTGGATAGAAATGCCAGATAGCTAGAAGATCCCACAAGAGTCCTTCTTGTTTGTACACCTGATCCCTTTTCTCCCAAAATTTGAGATTCTGGATGATTCTTTTGAACATATCTGGATGGAGCTTTTTCAGATAAATCATCTTCGAGTTATCCATTGGGTTCACTATCTATATCATTCCTATTTGATGTAGAAGGATATATGTGATCATCGTCTTCATCTGTTGTTTGTTTTTCTTCTTTTGGAGCTGTAGGAGACTCATCAATAATAGCATCAATACATTCAACAATCTTCCAAAGTCTTTTATTGTAACATTTATATGCCCTACTCCTAGAGGAGTAACCAAGAAATATTCCTTCATCTGCTCTGGGTTCAAACTTGCCAAGTTTTTCATCATTATTTTTGATAAAGCATTTTCTCCCAAAAACTCTAAAGTGCTTCATAGTGGGAGGATTACCATACCACACTTCATATGGAGTTTTATCACTATTTACACGAACATGTGCCTTGTTAAGAATATTTACCGCTTTATGTGCTGCTTCTCCCCAAAATGTGTCAGGTGTTCCAGAATCATCAAGCATAGCTCTAGCCATTTGTTGAACTATTATATTCATTCTTTCTGCTACGCCATTTTTTTATGGAGTGCCAACTACAGAAAACTGTCTTTTTATGCCATGTTGTTCACAAAATTCAAGGAATTCATCTGATGTATATTCTCCTCCTCGATCAGTTCTAAGACACTTGATTTTTAGATCTAATTCATTTTCAACCAGTGCTTTGAAGATCTGAAATTTCTAAAATGCTTCATCTTTGTGTTTAATCAACCCAATCCAACACATTCTAGAGAAATCATTAATAAATAAGATATAGTATTGTTCACCACGTGGTGAATTTTTCTTCTCAGGTCCACATATGTCAGTATGAATGAGTTTAATAGGCTTACTTGATGAACCTTCCTTGGCATCAAATTGCACTCTCGTTTTCTTACCGAATTGGCAAGATTTGCATATGATACTTTCAGGTAGTGTAATATTGGGAAGAACACGAACAGCTTTAAGTCTACTTGATTTGTTGATTTGAGAGAATCCCAGATGCCCCAACCTTCTATGCCATAGCTAGTTTATGAAGATTTACTCAAGAAACAATGTTCTTTGCATTTTTTTAATACATACAGGTTGGTTGGAGTTCTGTTTCCTTTTATAATTGTTTTACCTGTATCAAGATCACGTACCACACATTCTTTTGAACTAAAGACAACTTCAGTTCCTTGATCACACATTTGAATTACACTTAACAGGTTATGCTTTAATCCATTCACATACATGACTTTATTAGCTTTCACCTTTTCTTTTAGAAAAATAGATCCTTTTCCCTTAATAACAACAGGATTATCATTTCCAAATGTAACATTCTTTTCCTTTTCTAGAGCACTATATGCAAGAAGTTTGTTTTTGTCACCTGTCATGTGTTTTGAGCATCCACTATCAATGTACCATTGATTTTCTTCTCCTTCTGCAAATAAAGCTATGCCACAATTTTCAACCTGTAATTCCTTCTTTTTCCATACTTTGGAGCTTGAACGAAAATGCTCTTTTGGCTAGACTTTACTCCTGCATTAAGATTCTTCATGGCCAAAGTTATTGAAATAAGCACATTCAACTTTATTTTGAAGAGGAGAAAAGTTGTTATATGTATTATTCTTTGTTCCAATATCAATCCTTTTCTTTCTTGCTTCTCTTGTCATGATGGTTTTATATGCAACACATTGAACAGCTTTATGACCAAAATTGTGACATGAGAAACATTGTCCATTGAAGAAGAAATTTCTGCAATCATGAAATCTTCTACTCAAATTTACCTGTTGATTGGTGTTTCTTGGAAAGGTATTCTTATTAGTTTTCTTTGAATTGAGATGGTCATGCTTTACCTGTAAATATTCTTTATTCCCTTGCTGAGTGGTAGAATGTTGTATGCTGGCTGTAGCTGCTTTTAGATAATTTGGTGCTGAAGCCTAAGAATATTCTCTGATATATCCAAGACCTGTCTTTATAAGAGGAGAATTTTGTACCTTGATAATCTCATCTAAGGTTTCATATCCTTTAGCAAATCTAATATTCAAAGTCTTTACTTTCTCAATTTCTTTTCTTAGACTTACTATTTCATGTTCTAATTTCTCATTATGTTTCTCGTTTTCTTCAAGCTAGTTTTTCAGAGTTTCTATGGATAATTTACTTTCTTATAAGCGTATTTTGAGTTGATTGATTTCATCAAGAAAATAATTGTCCTCTAAAGCATCCCTAAAAGTATATTTTTCTTCTCTAAATTCTTTTTCAAATGCCATGAGAAGTGTAAGATCTTGTTCACATTCTTCCTCACTGTCTGATAACCCATCACTGTCTTCATGAGTATAGTAAATTTTTCTAGTACTAAACCAATTCTTATTCATTTTTGCTACTTCATTTCCTTTTTCATGTGTTTCTTTGTGAGGACACTTAGCAGCATAATGACCAACTCTTCCACAAGAAAAACATTTGAAAGGAAGCTTACCTCTGAACCGTCCTGTACCAAGTTGGAGTTTCTTTACAAAATTTACCTCATCTTCTTCTGAGATATACCCTGATCCTTCTGTCTCTTGTACTTCTTTCCCTTTTGTAGAAGCTCTAAAGACAACTTCTTTGACTTCAAATGGTCCTCCTCTTCTCATTTCTTATGCAGTTAGTATGTCATGAAGTTGCACCACAGTAAGATTTTGAAGATCTTGCTTTTCTTCAAGAGCAGAAACTTTTGACTCAAATTTTGTCATTGGTGATCTTAAAACTTTCTCAACCAAAGTAGATTTGGTTATTGTTTTTCCCAGATTTCTCATATGATTTACAATATCATCAAGACGTAAAAAAAAATTATCAATGCTCTCCTCATTATGCATTTTTAGGTTCTCATATTGAATTCTGAGAGTTTGGAGTTTAGCACTTTTTACCTTTGCATCATCTTCATAACTTAGAATGATTTTGTCCCATATTTCCTTTTCTGTATTCAGCTACATGACTTTGACAAATTCTGATTCAGTTAGACTTCCCAATAGAGCATTGACCGCTTTTGCATTTGTTTCGTAATTCTTTCTTTCTGTTGTATCTCTTGGTACTGTGACTGGATATTGATATCCACCTTCAACTATATCCCATACATCTGCTCCCAGAGACTGAATATAGGATCTCATCCTTGTTTTCCAGAATATTAAATTGTTTTCGTTGAAGAGCGGAGGCCTCATAGATGTTGTTCCTTCTTGATTGTTCATCTTGTTTGATCTTCCTTCTAGCGGCTAAGCTTTTTCAGAAGGACCTGCTTTGATACCAATTGTGGGGAAAAATATTGAGAGGGGGGGGGGGGGTGAATCAATATTTAGAGCTGACTGAAAACTTTTTATTAGAGATCTTATTATGCATTTAATTCTTTACTTAGATTATTGCATCATTCATTCATCACAAGTTTAGTAAGCAGTAATCATGTGCAGTAATAACAGAATAAGCCATCATACATAAGCAACACACATGAACACCAGTATTTAAGGTGGAAACCCAATTTGGGAGAAAACCACCGCTACAGTCGTCTCTGTCTTTAATATTTATTATAAAGAAAACTTATTAAATTTTTTTGCTGGCGCAGACTTATACCAGCATGCAGGCACTCACCTGTAGAAGGCTACAACCTTCTCTCATTCTCCAGTTACTACTAGAAGGGAGCTCCAACCCCTTGATATCGTTTACCAACCTCTCCTGGAAGGGAACTTCAACCCCCTGATTTTAACACCAACTTGTACAGGAAGAAAGCTTCCACTTTCATGCTGAAGACTTCAACCCTTAGATCCAGCAAATTTCTTCAATTTCTTCATCATACTTGCTCCAGGTCTTCATTATTTCTTTTGTAGCTCTTCCTAGAGATTCATCATTTCTATATCTAGAGATATTGAACCTTCATCATCTCCATAGGTGCATGATAGATTCATATTTATCAGAAACAGAGTTCAATCATGTAGATATCTCTTAAAGAGATTTATTCATTAACCACCCCTCCACATGCACACATTGTACTATGATCCTCTTCTCCTTATATAGTTTTTGCCTTTATTAATACCATGAGTCAAAACCACTCAATAATTGATGGTATTCTTGGACAATATCAAATAGATAATCCAGCGGGGTCCACCCAAGCCCCAAACAACTTCTCATTGTTCTATTTTCTTGGTCTGGCAATTAACTAATCTAAGGCTTTTTAATATCTCATTCTGAGATTGAGATATTAATCCAATTCCTCCTTTAGTTATGAACTCTCTAAGGCATATATATATATATCTACACCAGGTTTATGTGTTCGTGAGATCAACGCATATATTAACCCATGTTCATTACATCACATGTTTCATATTTCACCAACTTCACATATTCAACATCCTTTATTCACCCCACAAACCTTAGTTTAAAAGGTCCCAATTAATATAATTTAGAACTGAGCCCACATATATAATCAATGGTCAAATCACATACTCACATCGTACCGTGGTTATCCATTGTGCACCTTCCTCATATGGCCACCGTCCGATGGCTCCCCTCCAGATCGATGGCACACAACAATATCGCGCGGCTTCCTTGGTCGGACATTAACGTGCGATGGCGCGCAGTGATGGAGGTTTTGAAAATTAGTTCAGGGACGCATGTCGCTCGTTCTATGGAATCGCTCCCAACCTCTTGAATATTGCTTGCCCATCAAAAGCGGTGCGATGAAAATTGAAAACCACCTTCACTATTCATTTCGCTCGTGGTTCCTCTCCTTCGCTCAAGGTTCTGTCTACCTTTATTCCGTCATTGCTATGTTTCTCCATGAAGGCATAACTCTGTTTTAATTGTTCTTCCTCCGTGCGATTATGTTAATGTAGCTCAGGTTATATATAATTCGAGTCGGTCCATACTTTCAATGGACATTGGAATGGATAGGCTTCTTCCCTATTTGTGGATGCAAATATACATGGGTATCTTTACTAACATAGGTCATATATATATATATATATATATCTATGTATTCCAGCAAACATGCTCTGCGATCATGTGTCCATTCAATTGCATTCTTCAGCAAGCAAGTTAACCCTATTGAATTCAACATACAGAATTACATCCTTTACCGATTAGCTAGCTCGTGCTTTTACAGAAATCGAATCCATTAGCCCTTTACTCAAATTTACTTAGCCATACTTAACACATATTGCGAAGAGACCAGAACCCTCCAACTTTAGAGGTTTGTCAGAATGTATGAATACACCGAACTTATTCACACATGATTTAACATGTCCTTATTCACATCGATTCTCCCAAAGCTTCGATTAATGTACATTCAGTATTATATTCTGCTTGTATAGAACTACTGATGGTTTTCTGAGTTCTTCATATAGTCATTATATGCATCCTTTGTCAGAGAGTTGCCATCAAGGACAATCATATAATAGGATACAAGAAACATATTTCCAACAACACGACGCACCTGTGACCTCCCTCCAAAGACAAACACAAAGGGAATGACACGCCTATAGGTTGGTGTGACACCCCTGTCTCCTTTCCTGGTGTTCAGAAGGTGCCCAGTGCCCAACCTAACACACAGTTCCCACAAGAGTGTGCAGGTGCTACGTGCCTGTGCACAAGAGCGTAGCACCTCTCCAAAGTCTCCAAAAGTGAAAAAAACTTGTTTTGGCTCAGAATTTGGGTTTTTCAAACACAAAATGGTGTTTCCAAAGGTATTTTTCATGCCCTCGCATCTTAGTTTTGGTCACAAAAATGTTTTGAAATCAAAACTTAAAAGAAGAAAAAAAGTGATTTCAACAAAGAAAAACAATGATTGAGGAGAAAGGATTTATTATCGGTTTGAAAAGGCTTGTCTTGTTGAGTGACAAGCCAAATATATTTATTAAAGAGAAAAGCATTGTTTGAAGAAGAAAGACCAAGTTTAATCAAATAATTGTTTTAAAAATACAAGTGAAGGAAATCATAGCAAAACATGCCTCCAAGGAAGGTCAGCAACAGTGGATTTCACAAAAGGTTTGAG
Source organism: Pinus albicaulis (assembly GCA_034641835.2). Classification (NCBI taxonomy): domain Eukaryota; kingdom Viridiplantae; phylum Streptophyta; class Pinopsida; order Pinales; family Pinaceae; genus Pinus; species Pinus albicaulis. Next base: position 501,947,250 of record CM076572.1, on the reverse strand, counting down.
CCTACCAAAAATAAAGAGTTAAATCATTCCCCTTCAGTCCTTTTCAACTCTCATGAGGTAGGGTGCCTTAATTTTTTCCAAAGAGCCCAGGAGGTCACAAATCACCCTCCCTTAACACAGTTGTTTGCCTTGAGGCTGCAAGGAAAACATGTTCACATAGCAGGCCTTGATTTTTTTCTCACTCCTAGGTCAGTGTCACGGGCCACCAAGATTCCCTATCTTGGTGAAAAATGGTTCAAACAAGCCTATTTGTACCTAGACCACTAGAATCCCTTCTTGAAACCATCTTACCAAAATGAATGCAAGTTTATCTTCCCCTTTTCTCATCTATTAAACAGTTATGCGCCCCTTATGAAAACCATCATGAGATATTTCACATGTGAGGGGAGATATTCTCGAGTTTATTCCTATCATGTCAGGCTTCTGATGCATTTCACTCAGACTCAGCTACTGAATCTCCCTTTCTTCCTCTGCAAAAGCATAGACAAGATGTCCTCCTTTGTCCAAAAGAGACCTCCTACTCAGCAAAAAGCTAGTCTTTTCCATCATTCTCTCATCAAAATCATCATCCTTCACTAGCTTGAAAAGAAAGGAGTTTCTTGGGATAATTTCATTTCTAATCCATATTTTACTACTGCCTCTTCATCTCATGGCCCATCTCATATGTCCTCCTCACCCTCCATTCACAATGTCTCCCCTTCATCTAGTCAATCTACCCCTCAAAAGCAAACATCACCCATGATTGATAGTGAAAAAGAAGAGTCTTATGAAAGCAGGCATAAAGGTAGTGATGATAAGGAAGTCAGGGGCACTCAACAAAGTAGTGAGGATGAAGAACAAAGCAGCCCTCAGCAGAGCATTGAACATGAGCATGGGGACAACCCACATACATCTAGTCATGATGAAGAACAAACTGAAGAGCAGCAAGGTAGTGATGATGAGGATCAAAGGGAAGAGGTTCAAAGCAGTGATGAGGAACATAACAATCCTCAAGCAAGCAGTAATGATGAGGAACACAAAAATCCTCAAAAAATTCATGAAATGAATCAAAGGGACGGTGAAAAAATAACCTCTTAGAAAAGTAGTGACCTTGGAGGCAACCAACACACAGAGTCTAAGGAAAACACTGAAGATAATGGCAGCATGAAAAATGACAATGAAGACAATGATGATGGAAGTAGCTCATGTGAAAAAATTGAAAATAGTGAGCATGGTAAAGGTAGCACACAAGAAGAAGTTCAATACATTGATGGTAAGGCTGGCAGCCTATAACAATTTCAAAATAGTGAGGAGGGTAAACACGGTAGTCCTAAAGACAGTCATGATAAAAGCAGAGGTAGTGAACATGATAGCCCTCAAGAGGAAAAAGCACAAAAAAGTGAACAATATAAGGGTGATAGCATGAAACAAAAAGATCCAAAAAACCCCAATGATAGTCAAGATAAAATCAAAGACAGTGAGCAAGGTAGCCTGAAAGAAGACAGTAAAAACATAGAGCATGAAGAGAGTTCTCAAAATCATGTGCTAGCTGCCTCACTTAAGCAAGGGTCCATGAATCTTTCTCCAAAATTGGTGAAGCCTAAGACCAATAAATCTACAAAGAAGAAGACTATTCAAGATGTAACTACCAATGTTACTAGAGCGCTCCAAAGTAGAGGCATGTTGCCCAAGAGGCCTATCATTGAAGTGCCAAAGAGAACAAGAGCAAAGAATTCTATCCAAAGCAAGGGCAAAGGAAAAGTTGAACAACAGGAGAGTAGCCATGAACAAGAAAGAGAGTTTGACATCATACAAACAGACAGTGATGTTGGAGATGATGAAGCCAGAATCCTTGAGTCACTTTTGCGAAACAAAGAAGCCCAAATCTAGGACTTAGAAACTGATCTAGAAAGATTGAAGGACCTCATACACTTTTTACAAATGAAAAATAAAGAGATGAGTTGGCTAATGGTAATCTATGAGGTCGGGGCATTCAAATACCAAAGGGAAAAATACAAAGCACAAATCAAACTTGAAGAGTATATGGGAAAATTTGATGATATTGAGGAAGAAGAGCAACTAGAAAGAAAAATACCTAGGACTATTGGTCTTAGGAAAGCTTTGGAGAAACAAAGGGGAGAAGAAGAAGCCCTTGCTCGATCATATCCTCTCACACAATTGCTTGCCCAAGAGATAGAAAATGATAAAAAATCATGGCTTGAAAGAGAAAACAAGAATTTCAAGGATAAATTAGACAAGGCAAACAAAGACTTGGGTTTTCAAAGGAAAATGACCAGGCATTACAAGAAATTGAATCAATTTTCCCGAAGAAAACTCAAGGTTGCCCAAGAAAAGCTCAAAATTGCCCAAAGGAGGCGCCCAGTGAAAAAAGGAGAAAAAGACATATTTAGGCTTGGAATCTTGGCTTCAGCTTCCTTGCATGCTTCTAGAAACCCATAAGGGGTTTGCTCACCAAAATTGAGCATTTTTGGACATGATCTTGTTTTTTGTGATTTTTAGGCCCAATTGCAATTTTTTCTAGGCACTGCCATGTTTGCTAGGAGCATCCTTACCTCATGAAAGTTATTTTTTTGGATGTATTAAATTTGGGGGAATCTACTCACAAGTTTTCAGATCAAAATAAGGTGCTTTGGTCCCCCAAAGAGGAAAAAATCAGTCAAAATTCACCTTTCTGCCTCACATATCAGCAGATGAGACCCTCCCGGGTTTTTTCACTCAGTCCACTTTCTAACAGACTTTCAGGGATCAGTTTGAGAAAAATCAAGTAGTTCCAAAACCTAGACATCCATGTATTTCCAATGAGCTATCACGGCCTCATTCTGACATCGGGAAGTCCCTCAAAAGTTATCTTCATAACAAGCTTTCTTCTGGCACTACGCTCCTATAGAACTTTGGCTGAAAAGGAAGTTTTCTGAAGGTGGCCATCCAAATGCGTGTTAAGATATTTTTAACGCTATTTTAGAGATTAAAAGTCAATTTTCTTGATATTTTTAGCTTAAATAGATATTGTTGAAGATATTTTGTGTCTTGGGATTTGCAAAGCCTCAAGGACAAAATCAGATATTTGTATTAGGTCAATGGCCTTCTAGTTGTTCTAGAATGGTTTCTTCCTCTTTGGCCTATATTATCCAAGAGGATTAATGTAACCAGAGGCTAAACTTGATGTTATAGAGAGAAAATACATATCATTATGATCTTTGAATAAATACTTGTCTTATGAAGTGGATGATCTCTTTCTTGACTTTGATGGCGGAGGAGGATTGTATGTAGGATTCCATGGCTTGGTGATTGGTATTGTGTTCCTTATCTGTTATGTTTTCTTATTTTATCATACATGTTTTCATGCTTCTTGCTTGATGTAGTTTAGTAAATAATAAGTTTGAGATATGTGCATGGAGGCACCTCGAATTTCCTAATTCATTGTAGCTTAAATGTTTTCATATTTCTTGGTTATGTCAAAGAATTCTTAATTTGGTACCCTAAGAAATTGTTAATCAGTTTCATTAATGGTTATTATGTATGCTATCTAGTATGATTCATGGTATGCCCTGCTTACTCATACCTAATCAAAACTCCATTTCTGAAATCTCTCTCTGAATTATTGGCTGTCTTAGTTAAGTCAAAGAGGTCTTGTTTCGATCCTGCCCTTTGTGCATGCTTTGCAGTCTTATTTCAAAGTTCCCGATAGCTCAAGATATGATGTTTAGGAGTTACCTCTTCATATATTGAGTTGTTTGTTTGTTTTATTTGTTTTCCCAAAATTGCGATGGTGATTTTCCCAAAGTTATAGGGTCTTATACTTCTATGTATCACTGGATTGTTTATTTTCTACATCTATCAGTTTGAGTTTCATTCATAGAGATTAATGGTCAACCCTAACTCATGAATTCTTGTTGTTTAACTATTTATGCTTAAAATATCTTTTCTCTTTCACAAACTTAATGTCCATCTCATTTCACTTACATCCAAAGAATCCATTTATCTCGACCAACTTGGCCCTGCAGTAATACCTTGTCCATCATTGAGACAATCTCGACCTTTTTGACCCCATAGCCCAATTGATCTGACAAAATTTTTATCTATTTTATACTTTGATCAGTTCCCCTCAAAAAAACCTAAAACAAACCAAAACATACTTAAAAACTAGCCTCAAATACAATATACAGAAGAAAACAAGTTTACATCCTTTGCATAATAGAGAGAGCCCTCTCTGAGTCCAGGAAGGCTAGGTCCTAGGGCTCCAAAGCTTGGTCTGATGTTACCCGGTCATTTGGCTTGCCAATCTGCCAAATCAAGGGACTCCAACATCTTCCATCTCCCATATAGATGTGCATCTGTAGGTCCTTATCCTCCAAGTCACTGAAAAATGCTCGGTTGATTGTCATATGGAATGAGGCTTCACTATCTAGATATCACACACTGCCCATCACTGAGGTTATCATACAAGCGATGATGGTCAAATAAATTTTGAACTTTGTTGAAAATGGAAACAAGAAAAGATTTTAGTTTAATTTTCCCTTGAATTAAATTAAAATAAAATTATAATTCCACATAACAATACAACTTTTATGAGTTAACTAAGCTAGTATGAATTAGTTGGTTCAGTTGACTCGAGTTGAGGTTCTAACTTGAGTCATGTAGAAATTCTCCTACAAAATAGGAGCCCTGGTTGAGTTTATTTTGAGTTGTAATTAATTAACTCAGTCTATCTAAGTTAAAATCAATTTAACTAGCTCTAAATGATGGAGGAACTAGTGAGAGGTCAAAGAGTGGAACTTGGACTTGAAACACATCTAGTGATGAATTAGATAATTGATGATTCACTCATAAATAACTCATGCATGTCAGTTCTGATAAAGACCCATTTTACATTAGAGTTCAAGGGAAGTGTACTATTAGTTATATAATCATCCAAATTGTATAGGTGGTGCATGCAGTCAGAGGAAGGCCCCTAATGGATTGCACAATATGGATTCATAATTTCCCTAATTAATAGGGCCTAATTACCCAAGGAAAAAACGCAAAGAAATAGGGATCCTGGAGGGAAGAAAATTGATTAAGCATTGAACGAGGTTTGTCTAAGAATTAGTGAGACAAATAGAGATATTGCAGAAGTTTTGCTAGTCAGAGAAAAGCATTGTGATATTATCATATTTTTTAACTTATGAAATATACATATAGCAGGTTTTTTAGCTGAGTCTTTACCCATAAAATATTTTTTTAATGTGTGATTGAAATTATTTCTCTTTCATGTTTTGTGATTTCGCAATTATAATTGGTTTCTGCAATTGGTAGAGTAGATTCAAGTATATTTTTTTAGCACATTACAATTATCAAATTTAATCTACATGGATTTTCGACATGGTATATAACAAGGAACCACTATTTAAGAGAAGAATACTATTTTTTTGGTGTGCAGGTGAATCAAATTTGTAGATTTATTCTTCAGGACTAGTAGCAAGATTAGGATGTAATTCTATGGATTAAGACTCGAATATTCCCTTGAGGGTAGTTCAAATTACATAGCTTAGAAGGAAAATATTGAAGCCATGTTGGAATAAAATTGGCTGAAGGAGTTCATAAGAAGTGATATTCCTAATCTTGTAGCAAATGATGCTCAAGATCTCGCAGCTAAGAAGAAGAATGTAGCGAAGGAAATAAGAATTTTATTGGAAGGTGCTTGAGCTAATGTTGTCTCAAACATCTATGGAAAGGAAAATCCATATGCTATGTGGAAGGCCTTAACATATTATTTTCAGAACAACAATGACCACATGAAGCTGGAAATGAAGGACAAGCTCAAAAAAATCAAGATGGATAAGGGGGACACAATACCAAAGTACTTGACCAAGTGCCCCAATGTCAGGATGAGATTGGAAGTGTTGTGTTACAATTATCGAGGATGATATGGTGAGCCTAGCACTTCTAGGCCTTCCCAAGGGTTGGCACAACTACCAGGATTCGGGAAATGGGAGGGAGAAGCTACCAGAGTTGGAGCGATTGTGGTCCGACTTGATGCAAGAATATATTCGGTGGAACAAGAGAGATGGATCCTCATAAAATACCGATTTTGGTCAAGAAGGAAGGAATAAGTAGTTTTCAAAGATTAAATGTTGTCACTTTCATGATTTGGGACACTATGCCACGAAGTGTCTGCATAAGAAATTCGACAAGAAGCCCTCAGGAGGAGTGGCAGGTGAAGCTCTTGATTCACAATTTGATTTTTATTTCACCCTCATTGGATGCATGGTATCATCGGTGATGTGTGTTTCTTGGTACCTGGATAGTGGAGCCTCATTCCATATGACCAAAGATAAATATTTTTTCAGTGACTTGGAGGAGAAGGACCTAGAGATGCACGTCGAGATAGGAGATGATGGGAATTATATCATGGCTAGCATTGGTATCATTACCTTTTAGAGGGAGTTTGGTTCTCCTATGACTTTGAAATATGTCATGTATGTTCTTGTTTTGAAGAAGAACTTAGCTTCAATTGTTATGTTGGAATATTGTGGCACTTATGTGATATTTAGCAAAGGAAAGGTGTTCCTTCGTCACATAGCCACGGGACGTGAAGAAGATCGAGGTTCAGGTAAATAAACTCTACAAATTGGATGTAGAATATTGTGCTTCCTTGAGAATGAAAGTACAGAAGGTTGGACCATCTACACCACAGAGCTTTGATGATAATGCAATAGATTTCCACAGGACCTCCCAAGGGTGCACTTGAGCAGTGTGATACATGCAAAGGGTGTACATTAGGGAAGTACATGAAGGCCACCTTTCATGATAAGTATAGTTGAGTCAAATAAATCCTTGAAATATTTCACTGAAATGTATGTGGAGCATTCTGGACAGCCTCCACAACCAAGAACATGTATTATGTGATTTTTGTAGATGATTTTTCACACAAGTGTTGGATATTCTTCATGCATAAGAAATACTAGACATTATAAAAAATTTGTCAGGTAGGAAATCAAAGGCTCTAAGGAGTGACCACGGTGGAGAATATGTGTCAAATGAATTCAAGAAATTTTGTACATCAGAAGGCATTCAAAAGGAATTGATAACACCTCATACCCCACAACAGAATGGGATTGCAGAAAGAAATAAAAAAGTAATATGGGAGATGCATGAGCAATGTTGCATGATCAGGGCCTACCGTTGCACTTTTGGATGGAAGCATGCAACAAATTTGTGTATGTGTAGAATTGGAGTCCTCATTGGATCCTTAAGATTAGTACATAGAATCCATTTTTGATAAGAATATAGATGTGGTGCACATTATAATTTTGATTCATCACTTTACTGTCATGTTACCAAGGATGCATGGAAAAATCTAGAATCAATAGCTAAGTTGGGCATATTTGTGGGGTATAATGATACACCTCAAAACTATCAAGTGTACCTACCATATTATAGGATGAAAATAGTCATAGAGATGTGAAATTCGATGAAGGAAGGGCCATGTGAATTTCCCATGAGAGAGAGCTTGAAATGCATGCAGATGAGGAGATCTTAGCTCCAAAGGAATAACCTCAAGATGTGGAGTAGCCACAAGCAGAGGAGTAGAGAGTGGAAGCACCCAATCGTGAAGATACATCTATATATGGAAGGAATCGCACCAGAGACGATGATAGGTAGATGCGTGATTATAGAGAGAATGTGGGAGCACCCACATCATAGTTTTTGGTGAGGTAAATCCACTCTGTGGACAAAGGCGATCCCACTAGCCCTAGAGTGGGTCTAGCTATAAACAAGACACACTATAACATCGATCCATAGTTAATGAATGAACAGAGACTCGACAGATAACTTACCGAAGGTCCTATGCTATTATGTCATTGGAAAGAGTGGCTACCTCTCGCTCTTGGTTTGACAGATCACGATCCGCTCGTTCTCATGCTCAGATACGTACACATACACAAGAAACAAGGACGACATACAACATAATATCTTGCATTCATAACTATTAGTCAGTTGAACAAGAATAAATCAATTGCATCAATAAACATAACACAATGATGGAACCAATACCATAGTCAAGTATATTAATGGAAGGAAGGAAGAGTACAACCAAGCTTCGACATTGTGGTCTCCTCCAACAGGGTTCCAACAGAGTGCGTCTCACAAAGGCTCATCGGGAATTTGGATGGGGCTCTCTCTATGGAATTCTCCTTGGTTCTACCTTCTCTATAGAAATTACTCAGCTATAGTATCTCTTGTCCAAATTCATCTTCTTGGCCATATGTTCAGCTCGCTTTTGTAAAGGGAGAAGCTTTATTTATATAGAGGAAGAGGAAGAGGTTAGGATCCATATAATCATGGAGGGGAGTCTTATCTTCAAAGAATGTTCCATTGGAGGTAAAAAACCAGTACCTAAAAGAAGAGATCCATGGCTTATCAAGTTTAACCACTTGCTGTGACTCATCCATAAGGTGGTTAAAGGAAATTTACGCCTCTAATTTGTTAAGAAACAATCCCAAAAAGGCTGGTGCGGGCACAACAAAGAGACAAAGAGCCAGGTGGCATGGGCTCTAGTGTACATCCTCCATATTGGCGCGAGGGGTGAACTGGCTACCCGTGCCAAGGCCAAAACATAGGTTTTTGTGGGCTTTCTGAGGAAATGTTCAACAGGAGAAATAATGTCCTTATTCAGAATGATGTAAAGAAGGTGTTTGCAGAGTATGAAACTTCTCATAGTTCACAGTAAAGACCATCCAATATATGAGGCAAGGGATTGCAGGGACAGTGACAAAATGTTGTGTAACAAATGCCCCCTAAAGCATGAGGTCCGAGAGAGAGGGAGGGGTGAAATGATTTATGAGAATACAATTGACCCAAACAATGTTGTTGGAAGACCTGCAAGTACACATACAATTGATACATCTGATACATGACATGTGGCATGGGCACAGCCGTCCATAATAGAGTAAATAAGCAGTGAGATCCGAGGTATGGACACAACCATCCAACAATAGGGATCAACAAACAGACTCAGGTACGGTCACAACTATCCAATCAGAAGAGTCATAAGTCATAGTAATCCACAAAGAACTCGCAGCCTGGATTTCATCAGACAAAACCTAGGGTCTTGTGCTCCATCTTGACCCGCACAATGTACAAATTCGAGCATGCGAATATGTGAGCTAAAGTCAAACATGCAATAAAATTTTCTGATTACCAACCAATGATGAAAGTTGTCAACAGACGCAAGAGAAACCATCAATAATGACAATGGCTCTCAAGGTATTAAAGGTACAATCCACGGAATGTGAATAGTGATATGACGTCGAACACCCAAAGAGTCAGTCGATCAAAGGCTAATCATGTGGAACTTGCGTCGAATGTGAAGAACCTGCCATTGAGGCATGTAGGCTCCAAGGTACCTAAAAGGAGTCTCTAGATAAACTTCCTGGATAATGAGCGGGAGTCGACAGGAAGTTACCTCGATCAAAGGTGGGCCATAATGTTTCCCACATCATCGACATGAGATAGAGGAATATGATGTTTGTGAATCAAGACCAACAGATAATCAGATGGACGTTGGAAAATTCATAGGTAAACTTCTCTTGAACATATCGGCGGCACGAAACTGGATTTGGTAGTATTTGACATCAAGGGAAGGTCATGGTGACATGGCAAAGAGTGGATGAGTGGTCAAAAGAGATTACCCAAACCTATGGAGGAAAAAAAATTACGAGATGAGATGTCCCCAACCCGACACGAATGCAAACAAGTGCCATGTTCAAGAGCGACATATTTCCAACATGACTACAATCTGGTTCCATTTTCCCCCACCATTTCTGGCAAGTACCCCAATTATTTTTGAAAACAAGTTTGAAGGGGATAGCATATGCTTATGATGTAATTTTTTCCTTCAAAAAAATCCAACCTATTACATTTTATGAGCCCTAGGAAGGAGGAACTCGGATAACGTCATGATGAAGGAGTCCAATGTCATCAGTTTCAACGACTCTGACAAAGGGAGGACTCGACATCTTTTCATCTTTATAGAGTTTGAAAATATAGTGGAAAAGAAAACTCTAGCAGTCCCTTTTCGTGAATAGTCTCTCAGATCTGAAAATGTAGAAAATCGTGTCCAAGAGAACCTCTTAGTCATGATCAGCTAAGGTATTCCTTTTTTGTAAATAATCTATCCCAGCCCAAAAAAGGGGTAAATGTATACTGGGTAGATATCGTTTCGTAGCCAAATTAACGAGTTCAAAATGACAAGCGACTCGACAATATTTTCAAATTTAGAGAGTCAGAAAAGAGCTGAAAGGTGACTCCAATAGTGACTTTTTTGTGCTTTTACCGAGTCTGAAAAAGTATAAAATACAACTCATTTCTTTGTCATAACCATGTGAAAACCTGTCATTGCACAAAGAGATGTGTGTAAAACATATTCCTTGAGAAAAATATGATAAAATAATCGAAAAATATGTTTTAAAACCTAATTCAATATTTTGAAAAGTTAAAAAAGACCATAAGTGGTAAAAATTATTTACTTTTCACTTTTACCTCTTTGCAGAGAAACAGTGACCCGTTTTCCTTGCGATCTTGTGGCAATGATTGTGAGCCATCTAGTGGACCAATCCTGACCCTGTCAGTTTCAGTTAAGATCCGACACCATTTACCATATTTTTAGCTAAATTTTATTACATTTAATTGTCATTTTGAATCCCTTAGGGGGGAATTTGTAAAAACTAGGGCTTCGTGGTTGGCACAGGTTTCGGGCACAGACCCATACCAATCGACCCTTTTTTACACAGGGGTCATGCCTAGTGGCACAAATCTTAGCAAAATAGTCGCTCCAACCATGAAACCCAAAATCCGCCTCAATTTTAGGAAAATGCAGCCATTTGATTACAAATTTTTATGCCTAAGGAGACTTACAATGTTCATATGGACAATGCATGCAGATACCAAGCATAAAAGATGGTAATTGAGTGGAAAGAGAGAGAACATAGTGAGGAAGATGAACATGCCATGGAAAATGAACAATGCATTAACGCCCTCAGAAATTGTGGGCTAAAGAAATTCTTCATGGCACTGTGCGTCCAGGCTCAACCCAAATTGCTTCAATATTTGATAAGCATTTGGGATGAAGATCAAGAAAATTTTGTGCTTCAGGATCAAGATCTTGAACTCAAAGTATCTGATGTGTATTTCATCATTGGGTTGTCACATACGGGTGCAGTCCCTATCTTGAATGGTACCCGTCCTTCCAGGGAAAGCATGCGAATGGTAATTGACAAGGTGTGTTGAGGGGCACGAAAAGGAACAGGGAGTGGCAAAGTGGACATCCAAAATTTCCCTGATTTGGCACTAAGATTAGTGCTGCATACTATCACGTGGGCTGCAAGATTGCAAGCACCACATGAGGCCATAAAGACACAACTACTTCTTACCTCAGAGTGCATGAACCTGACTGTCTTCAAATGGGCCGAGGCCGTGACTATCAACATCAAGTGGCAACTCACTAAGTGCAAGAAGACCAAAATAAAGCATTTTGGATATGGATCTATTCTGGTATCCTTCTTCTTGGAATTATTACCCACATTCCAATGTCAGGAGGCTATTGTCCCCGTGCCACCGCCCAGAGAGCCACAGATGGTCCGATGGGCTGCATTGATGCCTAGAGCAGGGGGTGGCCAATAGATGTCCTCGAGGCTAGATTTTATTTTATTTTATTTGATGATAATTGATTATCATGGAGGATTGGCCCTACACTGGCACTGACTTCACCAGAGATCCAAACCTCTCACTCCTGGAGGAAGAGGATTGGGACGAAGAGATAGGTGAGTCTCATTTTTTATTTTCATGATTTTATAATTTTTTGGGTATATATTCATGTTCTAACAGCTACTCTTATATGTATGCAGATGTTTTCCTAGAGCATCCTACAGGTATGTCTTCGATAGCGAGGTGAACTCCTCGTGATTTTGATCGTCATGGTGAGGGTAGTGACGAGGAGATAGTATAGAACCTGGAGGGGATCACCCGTGGGATTCCAGACTCTGCTCATTTTGATGTTGTTCCTTGAGCCTATCAGAGGCACACTGTAGGGGTTCTGAGTCGTATCCACCACTTGCTGAGGCGATTGGTATGGGCAGTGACATGCTATCATGAGCACCATGCCGATTAGGCACTTAGGCTTTTATTTCCGCACATTTTTGAGATACATGTTGTTTCGCAATGTAATTGAAATAGACATATATATTTTTTGGGTTTTATATGATGCACATGTTTCAAACAATTGATATATATATATATATATATATATATATATATATATATATATATATATATATATATATATATATTCTCAAATTTTTACTTGAAACACATTTTGATTTCATTACATATCAACATATACCAAGACGAATGAAAACATTAACTCATGTAATATCTAAGATTGTGCTGGATAGACATTTGCGCAATTTATAAAACATCATCATCATAGATTGCGCAAATGTCTATCCAGCACAATATTAGATATTGCATGAGTTAATGTATTCATTCGTCTTGGTATATGTTGATATGTAATGAAATCAAAATGTGTTTCAAGTAAAAAAATACACAAATACAATCTCAAAATTCATGAATTTTGATCCGAATAATGACGGTTATTTTGAAGAACAAGAAGTTGTGAATCTTAATTCACAATAAATGCACATATGCCAAGGTTAATTGCCTCAGTTAATAGTTCCAAAAGAGCACTATATTCAGTGACATTGTTTGTAGTTGTTCCTAGAAAAATACCTTGTAAGTTAATCAACTCACCAATAGGATCATAAATTACCCAGGCTACCGAAGGCAAGTTCCTGGTACTGCGAGAAGGACCATCCACAAAACTGACATAAGGGTAAATAGACATTTGCATAACAAACAAGACCCAATAAGCAGAAAAAAGATCACAATATACATCAAACTAAAAAATGCACAAAAAAGAAAAAAAACATCTATGTACACATATCATGCATGAATGACTCAAGCATAATACTTTTTTAGGTACAACCCATTCCTGGGTTGTGCTAAAGGATACCCTTCATAATCGATAAGCTCATAAGCCCCATTTTGTAACACACATTTGATGATGTAGGGCCCATCCCACATGGGTTGGAATTTTCCTGCCCCCAGCTTATCATGAGCTTGGTCGTACATAAGAACAAGATCGCCTTCGATAAAAGAACAAGGGGAAAATATTTGGTAAAAATGAGCTTTGACTCGCTTCTTCTATGCTTCAATGACCAAGGAATCTAAGCGACGAGTTTCATCCAATCTTTATAAGTAGAGGAGATGCTCTTCCTCAGGTGAAGTATTAGGTAGTAATTCCACAACTAGTTTGAGTGAAGGGATTTCACATTCAATCGAAAGAGTGGCTTCCAAAACTTATACCAACTGAAACGGGGTAAATCCAGTTGCAATCTTAATCGATGTTTGGTAAGCCCAAAGAGCTGCAAATAACATGAGATGCGAGTTTGATTTATGGATCCAAATTGTTCGTTGAATCATTATAACAAGGAATTTGTTTACTTCTTCAAATTGGCCATTAGCTTGAGGGTAATAAGGCATTGAGATGTCATGATGCAAACCTAACTTAGACATCAGCTCTGCCATGATATAATTACAAAAATGAGAACCATGATCAGTAATGATGGCTCGAGGGACACCAAACTAAGCAATAACATGATTTAATATGAATTGCACTGCTGTCTTACTGTCCATAGCTAGTGTAGGCATTACTTCAGCCCATTTCATAAAATAATCGACGGCGATGATAATATAGGCATGCCCCCTGGCCGAGCAAGGATTACACATCATAAAATCGATGCCCCATTTGGAAAAAGAACCAACGGTAATGACATGGTGTAAAGGAACAGGTGGCACACGCATCTTCCTTTGATATATCTAGCATGCATGACATTTGCGTACTACGATGATGCAATATTTATAAATGGACAACCAAAAATAGCCAGCACGAAGGATATTCTGTTCGATGGCATAACCATACATGTGACCACCACAGGCACCACTGTAGAAGTCATTTAAAACTTTCTCAACTTCCTTGAGGGTCAGACATTGGCGGAGTATAGAATCGACTCCAACACGATAGAGGGTATCTCCGATAATACGATAAGGATGCGACTGATGCCGAATGTGGAGTCGGGCATCTTTCGTTAACTCAGACTTGAAAGTAGATGTTTAGAGATACATGATGATATCACCATACCACATATCGAGGGTGCTAATCAAGAAAATAGTTTCATCTAGAATATGATCCTCGAAATGAAAAGGAGCAGAGTCAGCAGGGAGAGAACAAATAAAATCAGTGAAAACAAGTGATTTCTTTGATTTGGTGGTAGTAAACTCCAAATAATACTCTTAGAGGATAACAATCCACTTTGAGTATTTTCCCCCCAGCAACTTCCGAGAAATAATATAGGTCATGGGGTTACAATCATAAATCACATTCACCGTGTGTAACAAGATATAATGACGAAAAGGCTGGATGGCTTGGACCACAGCCAACACTAACTTCTCGACATGTGCGTAACGTGTTTCATGTTCAAGAAGGTTCCAAGACAATTAGTAAACGACATGATCGGTACCATCATCATCATCTTGAACCAAAACCATGGTGATCGTACTGAAGGTGGTAGCCAGATAGAGGGTGAAATCATGATGGTAATTCAGAGGACGTAATAGAGGAGCGTTGACAAGAAACATGTTAAGCCTATCAAAAGACTGCTGAGGAATCTCATCCCAACAGTAAGGGATGTCCTGCTTTAAAAGTTGCATGAATCCTTTGGCTACTTCGGCATATTTTGGGATAAAGCGATGTAATAAATTTGCTTTCCCTTGGAGACTCTGAAGCTAGTGTAACAGGGATGGGGAGGGGAGATTAATAATAGCCTCAACCTTAAGCGGGTCAAGGTGAATTTCGTTTTTAGATATGATAAACCCTAAAAGACTACCGGAATCAACGTAGGAGACACATTTATGTAGATTAAGTTGAATGTTGTAGCATCTACAATGAAGAAAGATCTAGCGGAGATGGTCCAGGTGGTCTTTTCACGCAGCTGAATGAGTCGGAAGGTCATCCAGGTATGGTTGAACAATATGACCAATATCATGAAAGGCATAAGACATCGCGCGCTAGAACGTAGCCCCAGTGTTCTTCAAGCCAAAAGGGAGTTTATTATACTCAAACTTTCCCTAAGGACAGATAAAAGAGGTCTTGTGTTGATCTGACGGGAGAATGTTGATATGATTATAGCCAGAAAAACCATCCATAAGGGAAAAAATTTCACTCCCTGCACAATCGTCAATGATCTGATCGATGAAAGGGGTGGGATAGTTATCCTTAGGATAGGCCCAATTTATATCACGATAATCAACACAAACACAAATTTCTCCTTGCTTCTTATCGACAGTAACAATATTAGAAACCCACTATGTCAAAGGAATTGGATAAATGAAACCCGCTTTAAGAAGTTTTTCAACTTCAGCTTTGATGGCGACATCTTTTCGAGGATGCAGTGGATGAAGAAGCTGGCGAACGGGCTTCACACCTAGGTAGGTGCGAATCTCATGCACCACAATAATGGGGCATATTCTAGACATCCCTTTATAAGACTAGGAAAAAACATCATGGAATTCATGAAAGAGGCAAGTATACACTTGGAATTCTTAAGAAGAGCATGTGACTCCCACATGGATGTTCTCGACAATGCCCGGTTTGACGAAAATTTTGATAGGCATCGTTTGAGTAATGTTTCCCAAGTTACCTTCAGCGAAGACTTCGTGAGTAAAAATAGGCATTTGAACTGGCGAAGAAGGAAATTGAGACACAAAACGCTCAAGATAGTTAGACATTTCCCCAAGGCCAGACATAAATGAGGAACAATAATGCCCATTGCTCCACAGTAGATCTTCGAGAGACATGGTTTCCATGATAGCCACGTCAGATGGAAACACTTCTTTCAAAGGATCAGGCGAATCCGCATCGCCAAGCCAAGGAGATTGAGAATTAACGTCAAGAGCCATGCTCAAAGGAGCACCTTCAGGAGGGGGAGAATCAGATGTAGTTGTAAGATCACAATAATTGACTTCAATTGGACTAAGTGGCATTGAATCTCCAAATGAATCAACCTATTCAGGCAAAGGGACGATCCATGGGTCATCTGACCGAGAGATCATATTAACTTTAACGACATTTGGTGGTGGAAGGGGAAAGATACCCATGAGGGCAGGGTCTTTGAAAATACCTGGCCCTATGCTGTCAAGAGAAGGAATCTGATCCATGTATGGCAAGTTGTTCTCAGAAGACGAGGTAAAGAATGACAACTGATCGATAGTAATGATTTTTCCCTCATGTGGAAACTTTAGAAGATGAAAGAGGGTGGATGGAACACACAGAATAGCGTGAGTCCAACTGCAACTGAGTAGAATATTGTAATTCAGTTTGGCGTCAAAGACTTCTACTTCAACGTTGATTGTCTTTCCTTGCAACGTGATTGGCAAGCTAGCAAGAACACCCAAGGGTTTCGATTCCCTTCCATCAAATGCCTCAAGGGTATTGGGTGACGAAGTGAGGGCTGGAGAGCCAATAGCCTTCCAGCAAGCAGATGACATGACACATGTAGATGCACCTTCGTCCACAATGACTCTATGAATATTGAGACCGTTAATGCCAACTTGTATGACAAGCACAATCTGGTGCGGAAGTTGGGGGACAAAACTCTTTAAGTCAAAAGAGAGAAGGCTAGAATCAACAGGATCAATCTCGCCAATCTCAGATAATAACGCTTTCTGTTGAGTTGGACAACTCTGAAGCACTTCTAACGTGGACATCATGGATGGCGCCTGTGCTAAATCCTCAACAATACTGTAATGCTGAGAAGCACGGGTGTTAGGATTATAAGAAGATTTCCGGAGAACACCTTTAGAAGGAGGTCGTACAACGGGTTCAACACTAGGCCTTTCAATCTCAAGAGGACTAGAGGCAGGTGGGGGAGGAGGATTGTCGACAACCTCTTTCCCGACTTCCTGGCCTGATCAAACATAATATTTCGACCGAGTAGCAATGGAAACAGGCACAAAACCATTCATCATGAACACTTGAGAGCCAAATGACGCAAATGGCGTAGGTTTATCATCCATCTAGGTTTGCTGAGATGGGAAAGGTTCTTTAAGGACCATCAAAGTTCCCTTAGTGCCTTTGAGCAGTTGACTAACCTCGGATCGTTTAGGACAATCTTTAGTGTAGTGATCCTCATCACAAATCAAACATGGACACTTCGGCTTTCACTGTGAACCATCATCAGCACGAGGTTTATATAATTCTGGTTTTGGGGCATCAGCTTTATCCTTTCCTTTGCCCTTCTTTCTCCCATTGGAAGTCTTGTCCATAGGATTTCCTTGAATGGCGTTGTTTTCCAAGGCTTTACTAGAATCCGAGGTAGCCTGAGGAGCATAATTATTGGAAGAATTTGATTTCTACTTCCCATTGGAAGACTTGCATGAATTCTGAGACACAGAACTGATAATTTCATCGGCTGATAGAGTAGCCGGTTCTTTAGAGGTCCTAGGTCGTGGAGCCTCAGTCAAGATGTCATAAAAAATGCGCGATTGAGAGTACACTAAATCTAGGTACTGGGCACGAGCGATGGCTTGTTCCTCATTCACACATGCCCCCATGGCGATGTCTTTTGCCATCTGATTGAAAAAAGAGGTATTGAATCAATAGGTAAGAAGATGATCAGGAATTTCTAACTTGATCAGGTGACGATGCTGTCTCCATTTATGAATATGGTCCGAGATATGGGTAGCCCAGTCCTATTTCAAGGATGTTAGGAGATGCGTCCCAGTTTCGTAATGAACCAGAAATTGGAAATGGGTAAGGAATGCCATAGCGAGAGTGTTGAAATCTTGAAAGATACCATGAGGCAGTTCGATGTACCACTTAGCAGCAACTCCTGTAACAGTGTGCTAGAAAAGATAGAGTCAGATAGAGTCATCCACCCAAGAATTGGAAGAACACCATAAATGTTATGTAATGACATTTGCTTGGGGGTCTTCTCCAGGCTTTCCCTCAAACTTGGGACAATCACCAGGAACTTTCGTTGGAACCAGAGGCCAATAAGGATTATGAAGAATCATATCATTTGTCAATTTTTACACATCCGACAACTCCAACGTGGGGAGAAAAGGTAATTGAGGGTTAAAAGGCATAGAAAGTCCTCGATAAGGACCTGTACCCATATTACACCCTAGTTGAGTATAAATCTGCCCCCATTGGTTCTATCCCAGAGGATTCAGACCATAAGGGGTATAAGTCAGATAATTCAGTTGATATGGCAGTTGAGGACCAAGATACGGGGGTTGAAAACTAGGATACTGATTCTGAGTATACGAGGGTCCCGATTGAGTAGAATAAGCATTTTTCTACGGAGTATAAGTATAGCCTGGAGGTTGAGGGTAATAAGCAGAACCTTGAGGTGCATTGTATATGGGTTGATATTGACCTTGAGGGTAATACCCGCCTTGGGGTTGTTACACAAAATTTTTTCACCATCCCTGCAATCCCTCATCTCGTACATTGGAGGACTATTCCTGTGACCTGTGAATAGTAAAATGTCCTGAAAACACCTCGATGGCATCCTTTTGCATAAGAAAAAAAATTCTCTTGAAGAAAATTTCCTTTGAAAAACCCTAAAACCCATGTTTTGGCATTTGCGCAGGTAGCCAGTTCATCCCTCGCGCTAATGGGGAAAATGCACATTAATGGTTTCCCCAGCTGGCGCTCTGTCCCTATGTTGTGCTCGCGCCAAGCCTATTAAGGAAAGTTTTTTAATAATAGAAGGTGGAAGTTTGATTCTAACAACTTCAGAGTGGATCATCAAAATGAGTTTGAGTTTTTTGCCTCTGGATCTCCCTGATTAGGAAGTGGCTTTCCACCTCTCATGGAACCTTCCTAAGAGATAGGATTCTCCCCCATGATTATAGGGAGACTAACCTCTCCTTCTCCCTCTATAAAATTCCACCCTCTCCATTTACTAGCTGCTGAACTTTTGGGAAGGAAATTATAGTTGAGAGACAATCAAGAGCAGAGCTAAGGAGAACCCTGTGTGAGAGAGAGAGCTCTGTCAAATCCCTGATGAGCTTTGTGAGACATGTCCCACTGGAGCCCTATCGAAGGAAGATCACGACGTCAAAGCATCGATTTTAATCATTCTCTCATATATTAATATACATGACTCTTCTATTGGTTCCATGATTGTGTTTGTCCATTATATAATGCAATTTCATTCATTCCTCTCTGACTGATCGATAGTTATAAAAGTGTGGTAAATTATGTTGTATGTTGTTTCTCTTCTTTGCATGTGTATAGGTATCTAGATGTAGCAAGCTCACGAATCATGACCTGTCCAACTAGGAATGGAAGCGCCACTTATTCTTCAACAATAGCAGCAAAGGAATCCTGGTAAGCGATCTATCAAGATTCTATCTTTTTTAACTAGGAATCAATAGCTTTGCATGTTTTGATTGTTGCTACACCCACTCTAGGGCTAGTGGGATCACCTCTATCCACAGAGGGGATTTACCTCCACAAAAATTTGGCGACTCCACTAGGGATCAGTGGGAGTTTTTCCTTCCTCCATTGGGTTGTTTTTTGGCTTTTCGTGTTATTACTCTGCATTTATAGTTCACCTTCCTTGGTGTTAAACCCCTCTTTAGCCCCCAGAAGACCAGATCTACCCTCTGTTTGTCCATTTTCATAAATTTCTAGGGTAAACTTGATTGGCGCAGTTATATCTCTGATAGTCATGCCAATTGGTTCTAGTTGCTAGTTAGGCACCCACGCCAACCCCTGTTTGGCGTAGATTATAGCCAAACAAGTGCGCCAACCCTGCTTGGTTTTAGGGTTTTCCTGTTCTTGGACTCTCTGAGCTTGAATTTTGGTCCTGGTTCATTTTTTTCTGATTGATTGAGTGCTTTGAAGTCATTTTTTAATGTTTTTATCCCTTTTCCTCCATTTTTTTACCCTTTTCTATCAGTTTTTCATTTTAGCCCTAGGGCTTCTAGGTGCTTTAGTGTGCTGAGCCTCCCATGGGAGTTTTGGGTCTTTTCTTTCTCGGTCAATTTTTTTTTTTGATTCTTTGCATTCATCTTGTTGAATCCCAAAGAATAATTGTGTTTATTGAGTGATTGTTCTCTCTTTCATTCAATTTTGCTTTGTGTTGCTCCAAGCCTAGATCACACAGTTTGTTTGGGTCTCTTTCGAGATTCTTCTTCATTTTGAGGGATTTCATCATTGGTTTGAGTCTTGATTGTGTTTGTTTGAGTTCAGTGAATTTTTGTGGCTTCAACTCTCTCTTTATCATTCTCAAATTGATGTTTTCATCAGTTTTTCATTTATTTAGTGCATTTGCTCTAATATATTGAAGAATAAAAAAACAAAATATTTTGCATTTCGATTGGCATAGTGGAAATTGAAAACTCTTTCACATTACAAGCATTACATAATTCTAGAGAAATTTTTTCTAGTTTCATTAGCTTGCATTGAAAACGGTAGTGGATGTTTTTGTGTGTTCATTTTTCTATCATATTGAAAGCTCTCAACTCTCCCATAGACAACTCTTCATTAACAAAATGATGTTTTGTGGCATGTAGTTTGCATCTAGAGGTTTTGTGAGATCCAACGTTTGATAGGGCCTTGAAATCGAAACGTAAATTGAAGATCAACTTTAAAATTTACTGAATTAATCTAAGGCAGCATTGAAACTTAACGTAACATCTAGTAGTCTAAGGTAGAGACGTGTTCCAGCTTCTTTAATCCTAGTAGCTATCACTCGCCATCTGGCTACATACAATGCTAGTACAAACTTGTGCTCCCCGTACCATTGCGTATATAAAGGGAGACCCCATTAGGTTTAAAATCCTTTATCCATAGGAAGCCGAGTCTGCCACCTTTTACCCGTGATACACCTGACACAACATTCAAAGAGATTACCTGCACGTATGTTAAGTCCTTAGTTTATTTCTCTTTCATTTTTACCAAGGTGTATATGGCAGTTCATAGATATCTGGTACACCCATTTACCTAGATTACCAAAGCAGTCATTTTGATCTTTACTGACTCCATAAATTTGAAAAGATCATCAAGCGCTTGTCCTTTCATGCTTGTTTTCAAACTGAAAGTGATAGAGTCATCTTTTAATCATTTCTATACTCTTAAAAAATGAAACAGTAAAATTTCCAGTTTCAATGTGGTAAAATTATCTACGATCACACGCCCATTTAGAGATTGATTTTTTCGGCATGTTTTCGTTTGCTTTGGTTTTTGCCCGTGTGTCTTTGTTTTTGATCTCTTCCTCTTTTTTTCTATAGTCACAGTGGCAAAACCATTAGTTTCTTCTACTGGTAGTACTTATACAGATGCTTTATTAGAGGTCTCTCAGTCCTCTGCTGAGCATCAGTAGCCCGTTGTATCCGAGTTTCTCGACGGGGGACCGGTTATATCTGGACTTCCCTTTGGAGGGCCAGTTGAGTTCAATTGGCCCTTGTCCAACGCCTAGTTTGGATTTGGAGTTGGGGAACACTTCCCTCCTCTTACATTGGGATCACCATTTTTGGTTTTTACCATACCTACTAGTCCCCGTCATCTTTTAGAAGATCTTACGGAAGGGTCAGATATGGACTCGTCCAGTCCTATTCCTAGTGAGGGAATTCCTGCTTCTGGTGAAGACTACCAGATTTTTCCCAAAGACATCCCCGAGCCTTCTATTCTATCTTCACTAGGTCCATCGCTCCCATTTGGATATATGTATTTAATTCATATCATGGACGCTATTACCTCTATGCGTATATCGACTCCGTCCACAGAACCGGTCATTCCCTCGTTAGGGATGTCGCCATAGACACCACTCATGGCATATCCTTTTGTCACATCGGCACCTATTAGACCTATTGTCTGCGTGGCTACGTCTATGCCTGTTGTAACCACTCAGTTAACTAGGACCTCGTTAGTTCCTAAATACGTTTATATAGCTTAGGCTATTCCTGAAAACCTCTCTCCCAAGGAGTACCGAATTTCTTTACAGCTACCGATCTCAAAAGTTGATCAGACCTCCCAGGATCTTAATCATCCTTACTTTTCTCATTATGGACTAGATGGTACCCCAATCTACATATATCCATTTCAATATGATGAACACGACAACCCCATTTATATCCCTGCTCCTGAGGCTTATCAGTATATCAACAGTTTCATACCTACCTTGCCTGTGCAACCTCCTAACCAACAAGGAAAACCCTTATAGGGACAACCTTTGTTTCAGCAAGGATATGCTACTGGCCCACAAGGACAACCCTTCTAGGGACAACCTTTGGCCCAGCCAAGGTATGCGTATGACCTGCAATGGAAACCCTTACAGGGACAACCTTTGGTCCAGTAAGGATTATTGTATGGACCACAAGGGTAGTCTTACTATCCTCAAGGTCAACCTCTATAGCATCACCCTGTGGTCCAACTAGGGAAACCTCAAGAACTAGCAGGGCAACTGGGGTATCAACCTAGACCATCATTTGGTCCTGGGGGGAAACCCATCCGTCTCAACCTTTGGTGCAACCTTAGTAGCCTCATTTTCTGATTGGTCAAAATGTTGCATAGTCAGGGCCATCCTATGGTCCTGTCCCAGGTCAACTTGGTTATCAGGCACAACCTAGCCCACTCCTGCCATAAGGCCAACCTGCTCAGCCGGGGCAACCTGGTGTCCCTCATCAGCCAGGTCAACCTGTTCAACCAGGACAACCTGCACAACCTGTTAACCCTGCTCAGCCACCAATCTATTCTATGCCACAACTGAATCCACCTGTGCGCCCGACTTATTCGAATCAGCAGAGCCCCACTTACCAACAGCCTATTCAACCCCAAGGCAGATATTACCCTCAAGGTTAGTTTCGACCGGTTTATAACCCACCTCAAGGTTCTAGATATTACCCTCAACAACCAGACTATACTTATACTCCATAGCAAAATCCGTACGTTGCTCAATCGGGGCCCATGTATAATCAGAATCAATACCCTAGTTATCAACCCCCGTATCATGGTTTTCAACTGCAATATCAACCCAATTATCCGGCTTATACCCCCTATGGTTAGAATCCTCTAGGACAGAACTAATGGGGGCAGAGTTATGCTGAACCAAGATGGAGTACAGGTACAGGTCCTTATCGAGGACCTGGCATGCCTTTTAACCCTCAATTACCTTTTCTTGCCACGTTGGAGTTACCAGACGTGTCCAAATTGACCAATGATCTAATTCTTCATAATCCATATTGGCCTCTGGTTCCGACGAAGGTGCATGGTGATTGTCCAAAGTTTGAGGGAAAACCTGGTGAAGACCCCCAAGCACATGTCATGACATACCATTTGTGGTGTTTTTCGAATTCTTGGGTAGACGACTCGATTCATCTACGTATTTTCCAGTGCACTCTCATCAGTGCTGCTGCTAAATGGTACATAGAACTATCCTGTGGTATTTTTCAATATTTCAATACTCTAGCTATGTAATTCTTGACGCATTTCTAGTTACCAGTTTGTTACGAAGCCAGGATGCATCTCCTGAATTATCTGAAACATGAAAAAGCTACTCATATTTCAGATCACATTCACGAATGGAGACGTCATTGTCGTTTGATCAAGTTTGACATTCCTAATCAGCTTCTAACTCACTAGCTGATTATCTCCTTTGTTAATAATATTGCACAAGACATTGCTATGGGGGCATGTGTAACTGAGGAACAAGCCATTTCTCGTGCCCAGTACCTTGATTTAGTGTACTCTCAGTCTGGAAAGTTATACGACATCTTGAATAATGCCCCACGACCAGGGACCTCTAAAGCACCAGCTACCCCATCGGTTGATGGTGTTATTGGTTCTGTCTCTCATACTTCTCGCAAGTCTTCCAATGGGAAGCAGAAATCAAATTCTTCCAACAATTCTACTCCTCTGGCTACCCCAGATTCTGGTAAGACTGCGGAGGTCAACGCCATCCAGGCCAATCCTGTGGATGAGACTTCCAAAGGAAAAAATAAGGGCAAAGGCAAAGCCAAATCCAATGCCCCAAAACTAGAATCATCCAAACCACGTGCTGATGATGGTTCACAACGAAAAACCAAGGTAACCTTGCCTGATTTGTGATGAATACCACTACACCAAATATTGTCCTACATGATTTGAGGTTAGTCAACTTCTTAAGGGCTCTAAGGGAACTCCGACAGTTCTTAAGGAACCTTTCCCATATCAGCAGACCCATATGGTCGAGCAAGATTTTCCATCTGCACCGTTTGGGTCTCAGGTTTTCATGATGAATGGTCCTGCACCTGTTTCTATAGCCACTCAGTCGAAGGATTATGCTGGATCACGCCAGGAAGCTGGGAAGGAAGTCGTTGATGGCCCTCCTCCCCCACCTACCTTTGGCCCTCTTGAGATTGAAAGGCCCAGTGCTGAACCCACTGTACGGCCACCTTCCAAAGGTGTTCTCTGAAAGTATTCATATAATCCAAACACTCGTGCTGCTTAGCATTACAATATTGTTGAGTATTTGGCACATGCACCTTCCGCGACGTTCGCATTGGAAGTACTTCAGATTTTTCCGTCTCAACGGAAATCTTTTTTATCTGCAATCGGTGGAATTGATCCTGTCGATTCTAGCCTTCTCACCTTCGATCTAGAGAATTTCATCCCTCGACTTCCACACTAGATTGCGCTTGTTATACAAGCCGACATTAATGGCCTTAATATTCACAGAGCCTTTGTGGACGAAGGTGCATCTACCTGTATTATGTCATCTGCTAGCTGGAAGGCCATCGACTCTCCAACCCTCACTTCATTTCCCAATGCCCATGAGGCATTCGATGGAAGGGAATCAAAACCCTTTGGTGTTCTCGTGATTCTACTGATTACATTACAAGGAAATACTGTCAATGTTGAAGTGGAATTAATTGATGCAAAACTAAACTATAATCTCCTTCTCGGTCGCAGTTGGACCCACGCCATGTTGTGCGTTCCTTCCACCCTCTTTCAACTTTTGAAGTTTCCACATGAGGGCAAGATTATTATTGTCGATCAGTTGTCTTTTTGTACCTCATCCTCCGAGAACAACATGCCATACGTGGATTAAATCCCTAATCCCCCCGATAGTATATGACCTAGTATTTTCAAGGACCTCATTCTCATGGGTATTTTTCCCATTCCACCACCTAACACCATTCAAGTCAATATGATCTCTAGGTCAGATGACCCATGGATCATCCCTTGTCTTGAAAAGGTTGCCTCTTTTGGAGAATCGATGCCTCTAACCCTGGTTGAGATCAATTATTGTGAGATCATTGCCGCATTGGATCCTCCTCCTGCTGATCATGCTCCTTTGAGCATTGCTCTTGATGTTTATTCTCAATCCCCTTGGCTCGACGATGCAGATTCACCCGATCCTTTAAGAGAATTTTTTCCATTTGATGAAGCTATCATGGAGACTATGTCTCTCGAAGATCTTTCTTGGAACGATGGGCATCATCGTTCCTTGTTCATACCTAGCCTGGGGGGAAATTCTACTTGTCTTGAGTGGTTTGCATCTGATTCTATCCCTCCTGAAGCTGCACCTTTGAGCTTGTCAGAGCATAGTTATTTTTCTTGTGTCAAGCTCTTTAAATGATGAAACAAGTTGGTTCGATGATAGTTCTTTTAAGTGTGTCAAACTCGTTAAAACAATGAAACACGGTCCCATTCAATTCAAGTTTTTGTTAGATATCATGAAATTCAAGTCGAATCTCTCTTACTCTTGTGTTTTGAACCTTCACTCCATTTTTCATATGGACTGAAGCTTGGGGGGCATGTACACCTCGAATTGAGTCACCATGCTGGGGGCATGCCCAATTTTCATTGTCATTTCAAGCATAGTTTATTTGTTTTTTAAACTTTTTTAAAAATAAAACTCATTTTCAAGCATAGTTTGTGTTTGTGCTTTTAAGCTTGTGTAAAAATAAAATATTTTGGCTTGATGCATTTTGCGAACTTTTAACTTTTCCATTGGGTCATTAGTTATGTAGATTATTTAGCTAATACATTAGATACCATTGTATTAGAAATTTTCATAACATATAAAACATCATCATATGTAAGTAAGATCCATGTAGAAAATAGATTTATATATATATGTCGAGTGTTTGCAACATGTGCATCATATAAAACCAAAAAATATACATGTTTGTTTCAGTTACATATGGAGACGACATGTCTCTCAAAAATATGAAAATAAAAATCCTAGGTGACTAATCGGCATGGTGCTCATGGTAGCATTTCATTGCCCGCACCAAACACCTCAGTAAGCGATGGAGTCCACTCGACACCCCCACGGTGTGCCTCTGATAAGCTAAGGGAACATCAGCTAAACGAGCATAATATGGAACTCCGCGAGTGATCACCTCTAACTTTTGTACAAACTCATCCCCCTCGCCCCCCTCACCATGAGGGTCATAAGTGAGAGGTTTCCTCCTCTCTATTGGTGACATTCCGGTGGACCTATCTGGGCCAACATCTGCATACAAATAGGATTAGCTGTTAGATCATGCATGTATACCAAAAAATCATAAGACTCATAAAATTAAAAAGAGTCTTACCCAGCTCCTCGTCCCAGTCCTCCCCTTCCAGGAGCGGAAGGTCTAGGTCTCCAGTAAAATCTATGCCTGCATAGGGTCAGTCCTCTACAACGATCAGCTGTCTTCAGAGCCATCAAAAGAACTTGGGTTTCCATGACATCTGTTGGCCGCCCCCTGCCCTGGGCATCAATGCCGCAAATCGAGCCATCCGTGGCTCTCTCAATGGTGGATCCGGGACTATTGCCCCATGGCACTGGAAGATAGGTAGTCGTTCCAGGAAGAATGACACCAAAATCGATCCACATCCAAATTGTTTTAGTTTGGTCTGTTTGCATTTTGTGAGTTGCCACTTGATATTCATAGTCACGGCTGTGGCCCAGTCAAATATTGTTGGGTTCATGCACTCTGATGCAAGAAGGAGCTGTGTCTTTCTAGCCTTTTGCAGTGCCTATGACCCTAAGACCCATGTAATGGTATGTAGCACTACTGTCAGTGCTAGATCAGGGATGGTCTAAATGTCTACCTTTCTACAACTTGTCCCTTTGCATGCCCCTTGGCACACCCTATCCATGACCATTGTCATGTTTTCACCTGAAGGGCTGGTGCCGGTCAAGATAGGGACTGGACCCCTGCGTGATAGTCTAGTGATGAAGTAGACGTCTGACACTTTGAGCTCAAGTACCTGATCTCAAAGTTTGAAGTTCTCCTCATCCTCATCCAGATGCTAATAAGATACTGCGGTAGTTCAAGCTGATCCTGGAGACATGGCATCAGGAAGAATTTCTTCAGCCCGCAATTCAGGAGAGCATTCATACACTGCTCATTTCCCATTGCCAATTCATCTTCCTTGTTGTGCTCTCTTTCCTTCCATTCAATTACCATTTTTTCTTTGTACCTGCATCAAATCAAACATAGGAGTGTTAGAAACCTCCTCAAGTATTGAAAATTTCTTTTCATTGGTTCATTTTAGAGATTTTTTAGCCGGAATTTGCGTTGCGTCATTGCCACAGCTATCTGGCTAATAGTCGTGCCAACTGGCGTGGCCTTTGTGTAAAATAGAGCCGATTGGCGCAGTTCCGTGCCTGGTACCCCCACCAACCGCGTAGCCCTAAATTTTTAAATTTCCTCCCTAAAAGACCTCAAACCATGATTAAATATAACTAAATGCATCTTATAATATGGCTAATGGAAGTGGCTCTTACCTGAAGAAGATAGAATCTGGATTAGTCCACTCAATTTTCACACTTGTCACCTCAAGATCACAAATTAAATGGCTCACTATCACTCTGCAAAGAGGTAAAAAGGTGAAAAGTGAATAAGTTTTTACTATTTGTAATATTTATAACTTTTCAAATCGAAATTGGGTTTTAAAACTTATTTTTCTGCTATTTTATTATATTTTTGTTGAAAAATGGGTTTTACACGTGCTTTTTGTGTAGCAACAGGTTTTCACGCGATTAAGACAAAGACACGAGTTGTATTTTATGATTTTTCAGACTCAGTAAAAACACAAAAAAGTCACTACTGGAGTCACCTTTCAACTCTTTTTTGACTCTCTAAAACTAAAAAGATCATCGAGCCTCTTTTCGTTTTGAGCTCATTAAATTCACTGTGAAACAACATCTACCCGATATTTGTTTACCCCTTTTTCGGGTTGGGATAAATTATTTACATAAAAGGAATACCCTTGCCTATCGCAACTAGGAGGTTCTCTCGGATATTATTTTCTACCTTTTCAGATCTAAGGGACTATTTATGAAAAGGGACTTGATGGAGTTTTCTTTTCCATTGTCTTTTCAAACTCTCTAAACATGAAAAGACTTCGAGTTCTTCCTTTGTCAGACTCATTAAAAATTGACGACATCAGACTCCATCGTAATGACGTTACTCAAGTTCCTCTTTCCTAGCACCCATTAAATGTACTAGCTTGGATTTGTATGAAGGAAAAACTTATATCACAAGCACATGTTATCCCCTTCAAGCTTGCTTCCAAAAAATAATTTGGGTACTCGCCAGAAATGGTGGGGGAAAATGGAACCAGTATCGTAGTCGTGTCGGAAGTATGTCACTATTGAACATGGCACTTGTCTGCATTCGTGTCGGGTTGGGTACATCTCATCTCGTTATCTTCTTGCCTTCATGGGTTTGGGTAACCTCTTTTGACTGCTCATCTACTCTTTTCCACATCTCTATGACCTCAGATCCTTTGATGTCAAATACTGCCAAATCCAATGTCGTGCCGCCGATATGTTCAAGAGAAGTTGGCCTCTACAGTTTTCAACCTCCCTCTGATTCTCTGTTGGTCTTGATTCACAAACATTATATCACTCCGTCTCGTGTCGATGATGTGGGAAACATTATGGCCCACCTTCAATCAAGTTCACTTCCTGTCAACTTCAGCTCATTATCCAGGAAGTTGATCTAGAGACTCACTTCAGGTGCCTTGGAGCCTGCATGCCTCAATGGTAGGTTCTTTGCATTTGACACAAGGTTTTAATTATTTTCCTTCGATCGGATGATTTTGCGGGTGTTCGATGCCAGATCACTATTCACACTTCATGGATTGTACCTCTTGTACCTTGAGGGCCATCGTCATTATTGGTGGTTTCTCTCGCATCTGTTAATGGCTTTCATTATTGGTTGGTAATCAGACGATGTTCTTGCGAGTTCGACTTCAGCTCACATATTCGCTTGCTCGAACTTGTACTATGTTCGGGTCGAGATGGAGTGCAAGACCCTAGATTTTTTCTAATGGACATCCAGGCTATGGGTTCTTTGTGGATTATTATGATTTATTACATGACTCTTTTGATTGGATGGCTGCGACCATACCCGAGTCTACTTGTTGATGCTTAGTTTACTGGATGGCTACGTCCATACCTTGGATCCCGATTTTTGTACACTCTATTATGGATGGATGCGTTGATACCACATATCATGTATCAGAGATATCAGTTGTATTTGTATTCGCAGGTCTTCCAACAACAGTGTCTTTAGTTAGACACATTCTCATAAAGAATTTCATCCCTCCCTCTCTCTTGGACCTCATGCTTTAGGGGGCATTTGTTACACAACATTTTGTCATCGTCCCTGCAATCCCTCATCCCGTACATTGGAGGGCTATTCCTATGACCTGTGAATAGAAAAATGTCCTAAAAACACCTTGATGGCATCCTTCTTCATAAGGAAAATAATTCTCCTGAAGAATATTTCCTCTGAAAAACCCTAAAAACCCATGTTTTGGCATTGGCACAGATAGCCAGTTCATCCCTCGCGCCAATGGGGAAAATGCACACTACTGGGCATGCCAGCTAATGCTTTGTCCCTCTGTTATGCCTGTGCCAAGCCTATTAAGAAATTTTTTTTAACAATAGAAGGCGGAAGTTTTATTCTAACAACTTCAGAACGGATCATCAAAATGAGGTTGGGTTGTTTTCCTCCGGATCTCCCTGATTAGGAAGTGGTTTTCCACCTCTCATGGAACCTTCCTAAGAGATAGACTCTCCCCCATGATTATAGGTAGCCTAACCTCTCCTTATCCCTCTATAAAAGCCTACCCTCTCCATTTACTAGCTAGCTAATCTTTTGGGAAGGAAATTATAGCTGAGTGACAATAAGGAGAAGAGCTAAGGAGAACCCTGTTAGAGAGAGAGAGTTATGTCAAATCCTTGACGAGATTTGTGAGACACGTCTTGCTGGAGCCCTGTCGAAGGAAGATCATGATGTCAAAGAATTAGTTGTAATAATTCTCTCGTATCTTAATATACATGAACCTGTTATTGGTTCCATGATTGTGTTTGTCCATTATATAATGCAATTTCATTCGTTCCTCTCTGACTAATCGATAGTTATAAAAGTGTGGAATAATATGTTTTATGTTGTCTCTCTTCTTTGCATGTGTACAAGTATCTGGATGTAGCAAGCTCACGGATTGTGACTTGTCTAGCTAGGAACGGAAGCGCCACTTCTTGTGCGACAACAATAGCGAAGGAATCCTGGTAGGCGATCTATCATGATTCTATCTTTTGTAACTAGGAATCAATAGCTTTGCATGTTTCGATTGTTGCTAGACCCACTCTAGGGCTGCTAGGATTGCCTCTATCCGCAGAGGGGATTTACGTCCATAATAGGATTTGAATGGGCTATTGATAAGTAGGGCCCTGCTGAGCGAATAGGTCGGGCGCACAGGTTGATTCGGCTACAACATAGAGTAGAGCGGTGGCTGATCAGGGTTAATAGGCTTGTTACACCATTTTTTGGCCATCTAATCCAGTGTTATTAGATGGACCCAAGTACACCAAGTAATACCAATTTTACCCCAAGTAAAATCACATTCACTATGAAAAATAACTTAGTAAACCAACTTTATTAAGTTGTTTATGGTTTAAACGGGAAACCCCATGAGGAAATATTAAATAAATCTACATTTGTTTGATTTTCCTCATAGAATAATTAATTAAACAGCAGTTTGATTAATATTCCTGGTTATATTTAACCGAAAACAAGGAAATTAATTAGATAAATCATTATTTATCTTATTATTTCCTAAATCAGTTATTTAAACCTTATTAAATAATATTCTTTGTTAAATATAGCTAAATCACCCATAAATAATTAAATAAATCATTATTTATTTGATTATTACTTAACCATATCCTTAAAATGATAAATAAATCATTTATTTATTTATTATTACTTAATCACGTCCTTAAAATGATGAATAAATCATTTGTTTATCTATTATTACCTAATCACATCCTTAAAATGATAAATAAATCATTTATTTATTTATTATTTACAAATAAGGGGATTTGACTCAAGTCAAATTCCTTTTCCCTCGAACAAATATAATAAAATATTCCATAAAATTTCGATCTTGATTTAGTTAATAATATTTTAATTATACACCAATATCTAGACTAACTCAATATTTTGTTATAAATAGAAGGGATTTCCCATTCATTTGTTACCTTTTGTTGCCTAAAGATCTCGCTATATCTCAACTCTTGGTTTGGCTATTGATCCATTATCATAGCCATACTTTTCCATTTTTGTCTGGGTTTTATATACCATCAAGAGAGAGGAATTCTAAAACTGAAGTGCTGAGGAACTACAAGAACCCATCCCACTGAGGAGAACAGGGAATACTCTCTTTTGTTTTCCTCCCAGGTGCCATTAATAAAAATTTCTTTGGATATATTCTTGTCTTTTCTATTGGATCTATGGAGTAAATCTTAATTTTCTACTATTTAATGTCTTCTAATGCATAGACCTAGATTTTTGCGGCATTTTTATTGATCATCTAACTGCAGATCTGAAGATATTAGCAGTCATTTCTACTGTTAGGGTTGTTTGTTATGCGCAACTAAAGTGGTATTTTTTCGTACACCTTGAATCAAGATTCATACTAAAAATTGGCAACTGCACATGGGTTTACCATTACAACCACTGTCGTTTTTCTGATCCTTGCATATCCAGCTACTTCAAACCATAGGATTTCTCTTCAACCCTTTTTTTTTCTTATTCTTGATGTTTTTTTTTAACCCATAAAACCTTAAAATGATAAAAATTCTAACTTCCACGTGTTTTCGGACCCATTGCGCAGGTGAACGACATCAACCGCAACTGAGATGGAATTTTTTTCTGAAACTTGCTGCCGAGAGTGCCGAAAGTGTAGGTCACACTTTTCTACCAAACAACTATGACCTAGACCTCCAGGGCGCACTTTACAACCCAAAAAGTGTGACCTCTACTGAAAAGAGGCCAAAATCTGTGACTTGGACTTTCTGCAGGGATTTTTCTAAAAGTTTTTTGGGTTTTGTTGAGCCTCTATTCAGGGTTGTCTAACCTTTGTCTCTACCCGTTTTGGACCTATAATTGTTATGTTTCACTCAACTAAGTGGGAACCTATTCCCCTAGGGCTTCAGTACCATCCACGTTTTGTGGAAGAGTGTTCGCTGATTGCAGGTTGTCTGAAATTTCAGAGTCTTCAGCCATTTTGCAGATCTGATACCTCATCTTCAGATCCATTTCAGATCAGCTTGTTATCCATCCAAGTCTCCTCTTTTACCTTTTTTTGGGTTTTTCTTTAGGTTTCACTCCGCTTCCCTTCTGGAGATAGCCTTTTGACACCTCTTTTTACAACAATTTTCCTCTGATTTGTTGTTGTTTTCTGCACCACTTTCCGGCAGATTTTGTCTTTTAGATCTCTGTCCCTCTTGACCCAAGATCTATTAGCCTTTTTTAGTGTGTTTAGATTAGTTTTTTTCTCACCTATAGACTAATTTTTGAGATACCCACCTCCTTGGGTTTATATTATTGCATCGTTAGCTGTTTATTTTCTGTGTTGCTGGCCTATATACTATCATTTATAGGTTTATTTATAGATCTACAGAAATTTTTTTCTTTTCTCTACAAATTTCTGGGTTTAAAAATTAAAATCTATACACTTTTACACACACACCCTAAGTGAAAAAGGTCTTGGTTACCACCACCAAGAAAATACTCTAAAACATTCAAATCAATTTATCCTGCACCTCTCTACCCTTGTTTTGACATTGTAATCAGTTGGTCCTACACCTCTCTACCCTTGTCGGTCTCTTTTTTCTTTGTACTGTGTTTTTCTTGTCACCATTGCACCACCAAGGTGTTCATCCTAGAGAATTCTTGGCCTTCATCCTCAGTTTCTGGTCGAAAGACTTACTCCTCCGCACAAGATTTGAGTTATCCCTCCACCGAGTCCACACACTGACTCTTCTTCTGGTCCTTTGGGTTCTCCTTCTTGTTCTGCCTTTGGTTATCCCCCTGACACATTCACTATGTCTAGTGCATGACCTCATGCTAGTGGTAATCCTCGCCCACTACTGGGAATACCACTAGTGGGACCCCAATGGACACTACCCCAGTTGCACCCTTGCTACCCTTCATGGCAGGCCTCAGCCTCCTCAACTTTGAGAAGTTGATAAACAAACCTATACACCATGATTCTAGCTGGTCTGCTATGCCAATAAAGCTATCTTCAGACATCCCAAAGTTTGAAGGTCTTGCTGGACAAGATCCCTCAAATCATGTCATATCTTTCCACATGTGGTGTTCATCCAATTCCATTACCGATGACTCTATCCATCTTCAGTTTTTCCAACGAACGGTTACTGGTGAAGCTTCTAAGTGGTATGTTGATCAAACCCCTTCCTCTCATACCACCTTTGTGACTCTTGCTCAGGAATTTTTGTCTTATTTCCATCTCCCCCTTCATTACGACACTGGGACCGAGCTCTTGACCTCCTTCCATCAATCATCTGCGGCCCGCCTATCCGACCATGTTCAGGAATGGCAGAGAAGGAGCCTATGTCGTGCCCCTCCCTTCGAAGACCGTGACTACATGGACTAGTTCCTTAGGACTCTCTTGCCACCTATCTAAAAATATGTCACATCGCACTTTCCTCAAAACGAAGAAGCCGCTCTCCAAGTTGCATTAAAATATGACCTGATCTATGCTGAGTTAGGTTATGTTTATACTGTTCTACCTTATCTTCCCAGACCTGGTGGTGCCAACACACCGGGGGCATCTCACGCCACTGACGATACCATTGGAGCTTTCTTTAATCCGAATGCTCAACCTCCCATGAGTTATGGTTTCTCCCAGGGTGGGGCCAGCACCTCCGACACTTTTCCCCCTCCCAGTAGCACGTATCCAGGATACAGAATGCCTCCTCCCTTTGCCCAACCTCCTGTTTACCACACTGCTACCCACCATTCTTATTATCTGTATTCATAGCTTGGTGCTCCAGCTCCTCCAACATTAGCACCCCCTCCTCCCTTGCCCTCTCAACCCCTGCAACAGTAACCACCACCCCCTCCGGGGTAGGTATATGCACAGCAGGGCAAGACTAATCCTCCTCCTTCAAAAAGGAAGAGGAAAGGCAATCAAAATCAAGTTTCCTCTAGTAATTATGGACCTAATAAAGGTAATTATCCTAACACTACAAACCACCAAGAAGGCCCTCAGCCCAAGCAAGATAGGTATCTCTGTACAAACAAGCCCTGTTCATGTTGTGGTGTTTATGTTAATTATACGCATGATTTTCCCCTTCTACCACATATGTGTCAGCTATGGGAGTATCAAGAAAAATTGATAGGACAACAATCCATTCCTTCCATTCCTCCCAACCCTGCACATAGTCAACCAACTGTGCTTACCGATCCTTTCCCTCAGCAGGGATTTTTGGCTACCCAACCACCTGAAGGACATGTGGCCACTCAACCTCTTTCATCTGGTTCCCCCGATTACCAGATTTTCACGATGTCCTCTGATCAACCTTTTGAACCTTCTTCTATGGGCCCTTCATCTTAATTTTGTACTTATGACCCCCTTTACCCTCCTGGATTGGTTCCACCAGGCCTTAACCATTTTGGATCCAACCCGCCTGGTCATCACCCCTTTGGTCAGATATCGTTCCTAGTTCCCCCACAAGGAGTATACATGGTACCTATTATGGCCACCCTCTCTCTTCCTAACCTGACCCTTGGGATTCTCGTCTGGTACCTCGATCCTCTAGCCACTACGCCACCTGGTCACCCCAAACCTTATCTTGCTTTGACCCCAGTTCAACTGGTCCCTATGAAATCTCCCGCTGCAACAGTGCCTCATTCAACTCAACAGGAACCACCTCCCATTGCGACTGCTTCAGTTAAGAAGGGTAAATCTCGCAAGGGGGCATCAAAGGACAAGGCTATCCCGACAAACCCGACCCCTTCTCGGCCTCCAAAGAATACCATCCAGTGTGATTTATGTGATTTTGTTGGCCACACCACCCATACTTGTCCGGAGTTGCCTTACCTCAAGTCCATGGTCAGTGAGACATTTTCAGAATCTGATATCCCAGAAATATATGTCACTATACCCAATTCAATCCTGAAACTCAAAACATTGCGCACAAATCACCCTTGTGCATTGTGGGATTCCCATGACCACTACACCCATATTTTTCCTCACCTCAAAGAGTATCGTTCCTCTTTAGAATCCTTATGCCAATTCGAGGCCGAGTGCAATGGGTCAACCACTTCCTTATTTTCACATCTTGCTTTAGCAACACTAGAGGACATAAATTCTCTCATTGACATCCCCCCTTATGATGTCAAGATAACAGGACCTTGGTCAGAAGTCCCCGATGAGACCTTCCCTGAGGTTTCATCTGACCTTCCTTCAGTACCCTCCCTAGTCTCAACATCAGTGGATCCTCTGTCTGCTTACTCTTCTATAACCCATTGTGACGATATGCATGCAAACCTCTCCTCTCATGAGGAGTAAGGTAGCTTTGCCGTGTCAGGTGGTCTTTCTTCCATCAGTCACCCCATCTTCTATTACGATGAAGACATTGTGGAAGTAGCCACTACTCTTGCCTTTACATTTCCCCCCTTACATCGAATTCATGCATTCGAACCACATGCACCTTGTGGCCATTACATTGACACCCAATTTTTTGGTAAGGGGGCACCCATATTTGAGAGCCCAGGATAAATAGTTCTCCACCACTCTTCTAGTGACTCTAGTCATGTCAACTCTAGTCCCATTATTCTTCCACATTTTGAAGAACCTCTAGAGTCCCATATCACTTCAGAGCACTCTAGGAATGATACCCCTCATCATTCCTTCATATTACATCAACAACCCAGTCTCATAGACATTGTGGTTTGTCCAAACTATGGGTTTGTTGGGAGAACATCAGTTAATTATCTCAAAATCCTCTCTTTGGGATAATAAAACCATGTATGCCAACCTGGAAACCTTAAAACATATTTGATTCATATATGCAGTACCAAAAGAGATTTGTAATCGTCTATTCCCTTTCTCAAAATTGCATATCCATAACAAAAACAAATGGCACACCACATCATAAAAATATGTTTAGATCCCCCTTTTTATAAATACATTTTTGCATGTCCATAGCATGCCCGGGGTCACCTATACCCCTCAATCATAAAAAATCTCAGATCTCAGCCAAAAATAGCACTGAAACACCCTTTCTCTGCCAGATCATGCTTTCCAGGTCATTTCCTGGGACAGGTCGTAGTTTTGAGCCTAGTACCTGCTACCTAGGACGCAAAACATACCCCAAAAGGTGTGACCTGGCCTTTTCATGAGCTATGGGTACCTAAACTAAACTTTAAACCCAATGAAGTGAAAGAGTAGGATTAAGCATCTTACTTACAACTGATAGATCTCAAATTCCAATGGTTGGTTTGTCTATTACGATCACCACAAGATTTAGGGCCTCCCCTCCTCACTACATTCACCACAACTGCACCTGAAAATAAGTGAATTTCGAAGGAAAATGCCTTATTAAAAGAAAAACCCTGTTTTTTCTTTCACCTGCTGTGGCCAAATCGTTGCTTAGTTTGATGAACCATCTATACCATTGGAAAGGTCTCACTAAGCCCTCAAAATGGTATCTGTTAGTTTTTATTTATTTGATACTTCACCAAGACACATGTTAGCCAAGAAGCGTTACTTCACCCACCCTCCAAAAATCGAATTTCTTCACTTACAACACTTGTACTGGGGGCACCATGTTGCCTCCATACTTTTCCATGCTGATGTTGACTTTCGTTGTGAGTTACCATCTTGTACTCATGCTTTTAGGGTCCCCATTGGACCATTTTCCTATGTGGTAGCTCCATCGAGTCACCCCTTGTTAGAGCATCCGAGTTGAGTCATCGTTGCTTTCATGGAATCTATCCCGAGTCCTTCTGCTCCCCCTTCATGACTTGGTCCCTCTCTTCTGTCGCACACTATGTCCTTCAGTCCCACTGTCCCCTATTCCTCATGAATTTTTGTCAGTCATTGCCAGGTCATCCATGCCATTTATGCTCTAACAAGGGAATTCATCCATTCACTACTCAGTTCCCCCCCCCCCCCCATTCCACACCCCCCCTGCCATTTCATCATCATCATTGGTGTCAGTCTGTCAGTCACTCTACTATTTTCTCTCGTGTCTTAGTTGAGGATCACTTATTGCCTCACCTGTGGCGGGCCTTCTCCTATTGACATCTGCTCATTCATTCCAGAAGATAGGTCTATAGGGCGGGGTACCTTGGTTCCAGCTTCCATTCTTTTTCGGTGCCTTGGATCAGGAAAAGGGACTCCTTATTTCCCTTTGAATTGATTATTTCTCAGCTCTAGCTCCTTTCAGCATGATTGCAATCTGTATACTTGATGGTTCAGTGATGTAGCAGTTGACATCGGTGATTCCAGAGTGTGTGTGAGATGTCTCAGCCCTCATGAGTGGGTGGCCCTATAGGTAACCCCCCACACACTCGGATGACCTCTTCATCATAGCCTTCGATGCAGCTCCATACATTTGATGATGTCGGCTCTAGCTGCTTGCAACACCTTTTTGTTTGCATGTATCAGTCAGATTTTCAGAGCCCTTTCCTGTGTTTCAGGGCATCTGGGTTGCATTTATATCTCATGTACTCAGATATTATTATACAAGTCCTGGCTGTTATCCCAGGCACAATATGTATGTGGGATCCTTCATTATGTTTGTTATCTAGCTCATGTTTATGCCAACATATTCTATATTATACCATCTCGTGGTTTTCTGGATGTCTTATTGTTTGTACTATTACCTCGGTGGGCATAAGTATGCCTCCCCCGCCACCTATCGTAGGTACCTACTCATCAAATAGACGTGTCGCACCTGCAAGTCGCCTCCTTAGGGTCTAGTTCTTTCAATACTTTTGTCTACCTCACACTCCTCTGTCTTTCCCCTTTGATGTCTAGTGATTGAGTTCTTATAACGTACTTTGGTCATACGATTAGCTCCTAATGCTCGTACGGTGGGGGGCAACTGTTACACCATTTTTTGGTCATCTAATCCAGTGTTATTAGATGGCCCAAGTACACCAAGTAAGACTGATTTTACCCCAAGTAAAATCACATTCACTATGAAAAATAACTTAGTAAACCACCTTTATTAAGTTGTTTATGGTCTAAACAGGAAACCCCATGAGGAAATATTAAGTAAATCTACATTTGTTTGATTTTCCTCATAGAATAATTAATTAAACAGCAGTTTGATTAATATTCCTCGTTATATTTAACCCAAAACAAGGAAATTAATTAGATAAATCATTATTTATCTTATTATTTCCTAAATATTAATTATTTAAACCTTATTAAATAATATTATTTGTTAAATATAACTAAATCACCCATAAATAATTAAATAAATCATTATTTAATTGATTATTACTTAACCATATCCTTAAAATGATAAACAGATCATTTATTTATTTATTATTACTTAATCACAACCTTAAAATGATAAATAAATCATTTGTTTATTTATTATTACCTAATCACATCCTTAAAATGATAAATAAATCATTTATTTATTTATTATTTACAAGTAAGGGGATTTGACTCAACTCAAATTCCTTCTCCCTCCAACAAATATAATAAAATATTCCATAAAAGTTGGATCTTGATCTGGTTAATAATATTTTACTAATACACCAATATCTAGACTAACTCAATATTTTTGTTATAAATAGAAGGGTTTTCCCATTCATATGTTACCTTTTGTTGCCTAAAGATCTCATTAGATCTCAACTCTTGGTCTGGCTATTGATCCATTATCATAGCCATACTTTTCCATTTTTGTCTGGGTTTTATATACCATCAAGAGAGAGGAATTCTAAAACTGAAGTGATGAGGAGCTACAAGAACCCATCCCACTGAGGAGAATAGGGAACATCCTCTTGTGTTTTCCTCCCAGGTGCCATTAATAAAAATTTCATTGGACATATTATTGTCTTGTCTATTGGATCTATGGAGTAAATCTTATTTTTCTACTGTTTAATGTCTTCTAATGCATAGATCTAGATTTTTGCAACATTTTTCTTATCAATCATATAACAGCAGATCTAAAGATATTAGCAGTCATTTCAGCTATTAGGGTTGTTTGTTATGTGCAGTTAAATTGGTCTTTTTTCATACACCTGGAATCAAGATTCATACTAACAAGGCTATGTAGGTTGACCAGGCTGAGTAGGTTGACCTGACTAATGAGGGTCACCGGGTTGTCCCTGCTGAGTAGGTTGGTCTGATGGTTGGGGTGGGCTAGGTTGTGCCTGATAAACAGGTTGGCCTGGAGAAGGACCATAAGATGGACCTAGCTGTGCAACATTTGGCCAATCAGAAATATGGTTGTTGTGGTTGCACCAAAGGTTGAGATGGATGGATTTTCCTCCCAGGACTCTATGAAGTTCTGGGTTGATATACCAGCTACCCAGTTGGTCCTTAAGGTTTCCCTGGTTGGACCACAAGATAAGCTTGTAAAGGTTGACCTTTAGGATTGTAAGGCTGCCATTGTGGGCCGTAAAACAATCCCTGCTGGACCAAAGGTTGTCCCTATAAGGGTTTCCCTTCTGGATCGTACACATACCCTTGCTGGGCCGAAGTTTTTCCATGAAAGGGTTGTCCTTGTGGGCCAAAAGAATACCCTTGTTGAACCGAAGGTTGTCCCTAAAAGGGTTGTCCTTGTTGGTGAGAACGTTGCATAGGAAAGGTAGGTATAAAACCATTAATGAACTGATAAGCCTTAGGATCGGGCAAATAGATAGGTTGTCGTGCTCATCATATTGGAACGGAAGTGAATAAATTAGGGTACCATCCACGCCATAATGAGAAAATAAGGACGATTAGTATCCTGAGGGGACTGATTAGTCTGGGAGCTCTACTGTTGAACAACTAGCCTATACTCCTCAAAATAAAGGTCGTCAAGGATGGCCATGGAAACCAAAGTCTCTACTGAATCTGAAACTCCTGACGACTGAGCAGTGATAGTCGATGTCGATGCACCCACACAGACAGTAGGTCTAGTGGGAACAGACGTAATAAAACGCGTTGAAGAAACTGGTGTCATCGGTGACATCCATAATGATGGGAGAACTATCTCCCTTGACGGATTTGACGTTGCCATGGAGGCAATACTGGCTACAATCTCACCCACATACCTATATCTGGCTAGAAACGACACCGATGGTGAAGATTGATCAGGGTCTTGATGGATGTCTTCCAGGAAAAGTTCGTATTCTTCATCAAAAACAGGAATGCCCTCACTGCCATTAGGACCAGATGAGTCCATGTCTGAACCCACCATGAGATATTGTAAAAGGCTACAGGGGCTAGGAGGTATGATAGCATCCAAAAACAGTGATCCCAATGTTAGAGGAGGAAAATGTTCCTCGACCCCAAACCCAAACCAAGCGTTTGAAAGAGGCCAATGGAACTCAATTGGTTCTCCAAAGGGGTACTCTGATGGGATGAAAGGTTTTTGAAGCTTGGCAGACCTAGAGTTTTGTGAAGTTTCATATGAATCATCCGAGAAAGGACTACTAGTAGACGAAACCGATGGTTCCACCACTATGACTATAACACAACCAAAAAGGGAAAAAAGATCAAAAATGAAGACTCTTGGATCAAAACCAAGGCAAGTAAAGATAGGCCAAGAAATTAAAATTTAAAGGGAGTGTAATCATAGGTAGTTTAATTTACCACATTGAAACCAAAATTTTTTTGTTTCATGTTTTAAGATTCAAGAAACAGTCAAAGATGACTCTAGTCTCTTTCAATTTTAAGCGAGCGCGAAAGGACAAGTGCTCGATGATCTTTTCAAATTTATGGAGTCAGTAAAGATCGAAAATGACTGCTCAGGTAGTCTAGGTAAAAGGGTGTACCAGGTTCCCATGAACTGTCATATACACCTTGGTAATAAAATGAAAGAAGAATCAACCAAGGACTTGACGTACGTGCAGGTAGTCTCCCCGAATGTTGTGTTCGGTGTATCATGATTACAAGGTGGCAGACTCGGCTTCCTATGGATAAAATGATTGCAACCCAGAGGGGTCTCCCTTTATATACTCAATGGTACGGGGAGGGCAAGTCCATACTAGCATTGTCTGAAGCCAAATGGTGAGCGACAACTGCTAGGTTTAAAGACGTCGGAACATGTTTCTAACTTAGACCGCTAAATGTTTCGTTACGTTTCAATGTTGCCTTAGGTTAATTGAATAAATTTTAAGTTCATCTTGTATTTATGTTTCAATCCCAATGTCCTACCGAATGTTGGATCTCACAAATACCTAAATGCAAGCTACATGCCATAAAATACCATTTCGTTCGATGAAAAGCTATCTATGAGAAAGTTTAGGAGTTTTCAAGCAATAGAAAATAATGAGAACACACAGAAGAATCCACTATAGTACGTGATGCAAGCTAATGAAAATGATAAATCTTTCCCAGAATGCCCAATGCTAGTTATGCGAAAGATTTTCCAATTCCATAGTGTAAACAAGAACACAAGCACAATTTTTTTTTTTTTTTTTTTAAATTTTTCAATGTAATAGAGAAAACAGTGCACTAAATGACATGAAAAATAAACCTTCACACTAGTTTGAGAATGTTAATGTGAGAGTCGAAACAAAACAATTCAATCAACTCAAAAGAAAACAAAACACAAACTGAAACCAATGCTGCAATCTCCTAAATCAAACAAAGATGTTGAAACAGACCCATACAAGTAGTGTAATCTATGCTTGGAGTGACAAGAAGCATAATTAAATGAAAGAGGCAAGACTCATTCAAGACTCACTCCACCAAATGCAATCACTTAAATGGATCAAGGGATCTTAATGCAATCAGGCAAATAACGAAGGTGGCAGTGAAACAAAAGACTGAAGCTCCTGCAGGAGGCTCAGCATACCAAAGCACTAGAAAACCCTAGGGCCATGATGCTGACAAGAAATGGACAGACAACTGAAGGAAGGAGGTTGTTCACAGTCGCAATCAATCCCAAAGCACTCAAAACAGGTCAAGAAAACACCCAGAGAGACAAGTACTAATCAAAAAATCCAAAACAGGGCAAACCCTAACACCTATAGGAAATGGCGCGACCGTCTGGCTATAATTAGCACCAGACAGGGGATGGCGTAGGTGCTAAACTAGCAACAAGCACCAGTGGGTGTGACTATCAGACTGGAAACCGCACCAGTCAAGACAACCCTAGAAAAAGGAAATTTTTTGGAAAAACAAAGGTTAGATCTAATCCTCTGCGGCTGAACAGGGGTCTTAGACTCAAAAAAAATAATCCGAAAAGGTAAGCTAATAAATCAGAGACCAAGAAGAAGACCTAATGGACGAAAGACAAACTCGTACTGATCCCTAGTGGAGTCGCCAATTTTTTGGTGAGGTAAATCCCCTCTGCAGATAGAGGCAATCCCACTAGCCCTAGAGTGGGTCTAGCCACAAACAAGACATGCTATAACATCGATCCCTAGTTAGGTAATGGACAGAGACTCGATAGATAACTTACTGGAGGTCCTACACTATTATGTCTTCAGAAAGGGTGGCTGCCTCTTGCTTTTGGTTCGACAGATCACGATCCACTTTTTCTCACGCTCGGATACCTACACATACACAAGAAACAAAGATGACATACAACATACTATCCTGAATTCATAACTATTAGTTATTCGAAAAAGACTAAATCAATTGCATCAATAAACATAACACAATGATGGAACCAATACCATAGTCGAGTATATTAATGGAAGGAAGGAAGAGTACAACCAAGCTTTGATGTTGTGGTCTCCTCCAACAGGATTCTAGTGGAGCGCATCTCACAAAGGCTTGTTGGGAATTCAGATGGGGCCCTCTCTATGGAATTCTCCTTGGTTCTACCTTCTCTATAGCAATTACTCAGCTATAGTATCTCTTCTCCAAGTTTAGCTTCTTGGATATATGTTCAGCTCGCTTTTGTAAAGGGAGAAGGTCTGTTTATATAGAGGAAGAGGGAGAGTTTAGGATCCCTATAATCATGGAGGGGAGTCCTATCTTCAAGGAATGTTCCATGGGAGGTAAAAAACCACTACCTAAAGGAAGAGATTCATGGCTTATCAAGTTTAACCACTTGCTATGGCTCATCCCTGAGGTGGTTAAAGGAAAATTATACCTCTAATTTGTTAAAAAAAATTCCCAAAAAGGTTGGCGTGAGCACAACAAAGAGACAGAGTGCCAGGTGGAGCGGGCTCTAGTGTACATCCTCCACATTGGTGCAAGGGGTGAACGAGCTACCCGCGCCAAGGCCAAAACATAGGTTTTTGTGGGATTTCTGAGGAAGTGTTCAGCAGGAGAAATAATGTCCTTATGCAGAAGGATGCAAAGAAGGTGTTTGTAGAGTATGACACTTCTCACAGGTCATGGGAAAGACCCTCCAATATGCGAGGTAAGGGATTGCAGGGATGGTGACAAAATTCTGTCTAACAACAGTGTAGGAAGAGAAGATCCCCAGATCGGTACACTAGATACATTTTTCTTATGAGAAATAGTGTAGAGACTGAGCCATTCTCATTTGAGGAAGAAGTGAAGAAACCAACATGGGTTGATACCATGGTAGAGGAATATGACTCCATTATCAGAAAAAATGTGTGGGAAGTTGTCCCAAGACTGGAGGAATAGTCAGTTGTAGGATCCAGGTGGATCTACAAGGCGAAGCAAGTATAATATGGGAGTT
The DNA here is from genome assembly GCA_034641835.2 of Pinus albicaulis. Lineage (NCBI taxonomy): Eukaryota > Viridiplantae > Streptophyta > Pinopsida > Pinales > Pinaceae > Pinus > Pinus albicaulis. The sequence continues at coordinate 501,902,998 of CM076572.1, read as the reverse complement.
TCAAGAAACAAAAGGCCATATTTGTGGCCAAGGGGTTCTCTCAGGTGGAGGGAATTTATTAAGGAGATACATTTTCTCCAATAGAAATGTACTCTTCAATCAAATCTATTCTAGCACTTTCAGGGAATATGTCATGGAAGATACATCAGATGGATGTAAATACAAACGTCCTTAATAGATTAATTAAGGAATATGTGTACATAGAGTAGACAGAAGGATTTGAGACCTTAGATAGAGGGTCGCATGTGGGCAGACTCAAGTGATATTTTTATGGATTGAAACAAGCACCTCGTGTTTGGTACACCAGGATTGACAACTATTTCATTGGGATGGGCTTTAACAAAAGTGAATAAAATGCGAATCTTTTCCATATTGTGGAAGAAGGTAAAGTATTTATTATAGTATTATATGTCGATTATTTAATTCTAACATGTGATGAGAAGTTGATCAAATATTGCAAAGAGGATCTTGCAAGAGAATTTGAGATGAAGGACATGGGGATCTTGCATTATTTCCTTTGTTTGGAAATTTGGAAAAGATATGGGGAATTATTTTTCTCTAAGGGTAAGTATGCCAATGAGATACTGAAGAAGTTTCACATGGAGAGAAGAAAACCCATGGAGGCTCCTCTAACATAGAATTGGAGGAAGGAAGATGCTACTTCAGACAAAGTGGTAGAAGCTATCATTTACAGGAAGCTTGTGGGTTCACTTATGTGCTTGGTGAACACATGACCAGACATATGTTATGTGGTTAATCAACTTAGTCAAGAAATGGTTAATCCAACCAAGATATATCTCAATGCATCCAGACATGTGTTGAGATACCTCATAGGAACCACTCAGTTTTGTCTTCGGTACATGCAGATAGAGGGAGTAAAGCTGCAAGGGTTCAAATATGCAGAATGGGTAGGGAATCCATCCAATAGGAAGAGAATATCAGGAGAAATATTTAGTATTGGTTCAACAAAATTTTCCTGGTACAGTAGGAAGCATAGATCAATTACACCTAGTTCAGAAGAAGCAAGATACATGGCTGCTAATCAAGAAAATTGTGAGGCTATATGGATGAGGAAGATCCTTGTTGAGTATTTTGGTCAACATATGGATCCTACGGTCATTTACTATGACAACCATAGTTGCATCAAACTCTCAGTTAATCCATTTTTCATGATAGGTCCAATCATATAGACATCTGGTACCACCATCTCAGAGATTCTGTGCAAATATGGATCATAATGCTAAAGTACATTCCTATAGAGGATAAGGATGTATAAATATTGATGAAGGCACTGTGAAGAGGAAAATTTGAGTTCCACAGGGACAATATCACAGTATTATATAATCCCTTTCTTATTGATAGGGAGTGTTTAAAATAACAACAAGAAAGTATTCTAATTTAATTTTCCCTTGAATTAAATTTGAATAAAATTGTAACTCCACATCAAAAGACAACGTGTACATGTTAACTTAGTTAAAATGACTTACCTAGTTCAATTAATTCGATTTGAGGGTCTCACTTTAGTCATTTAGAGTGTTTCCTACAGAATACGAGCCCTAGTTGAGTTTATTTTTAGTTTCAATTAATTAAATCAGTTACCTGAGTTAAAATCAGTTTAACTAGTTCTAAATGATGGAGGAACTAGTGAGAGGTCAAAGAGTGGAACTTGGACTTGAACCAAATCTAGTGATCAATTATATAACTGATGATTCACTCATATATAACTCATGCAAGTCAGGTTTGAGAAAGACCCAATTGAGATTGGAGTTCAAGGGAAGTTTACAACCAGTTGTATAATCATCCAAACTGCACAGGTGGTGCATGCAGTTAAAGGAAGTCCCCTAATGGATTGTGCAATATGGATTGGTAATTTCCCTAATTAATAGGGCCTAGTTAACCAAGGAAAAATTCAAGGAAATAAGGACCCTGGAGGGTTTAAAAATGGTTAAATATTGAACTAGGCTTGTCTAGGAATCAATGAGATAGATGGATATAGTGTAGAGGTTTCTCTAGTTGGAGAAAAGAATTGTCATATTCTCAAATTTTCTTACTTATGAAATATACATAGAGTGGGGTTTGTAACTAAGGATTTACCTAGAAAATATTTTTCTAATGTGTGATTGAAATTCTTTCTCTTTCATGTTTTTTGATTTCGCGATCATAATTGTATTCTATAATTGGTAGAGTAGATTTGATTATACTGTTTTAGAATTTACAATTATCAGTTTGAATCTACGTGGATTTTCTACATGGTATCAGAGCAGGAATCACTATAGAAGAGAAGAATACAATTTTTTTCTCTCTAGGTGTATCAAATTTTCAGATCTACTCTTAAGGACTAGTAGTAGGATTAGGATGTCTTTCTTTGGATTGACAGTCGAATATGCCCTTGAGCGTAGTTCAAATTATATATATTGGAAGGAAATGATGGAAGTAGTGTTGGAAGACATTGGGTTGAAGGATTTCATAGACATTGATATTCTTAAGCCTACAACAACAAATTCTCAATATATGGTGGCCTGGAATAAGGATGATGAAAGGGAAAGAACGATTCTCTTGGAAGGTGTTCGAGATCATATTGTATCAAATATCCATGGAAAGGAAACTCCATATGATATGTCGAAGGACTTAACATATTTTTTCATAAGGGAAATGACCATAAGAAGCTAAAACTGAAGGAAAAGCTCAGAAAAATCAAGATGGTAAAGGGCGACACAATACCAAATTACTTGACCAAGTTCGCCCAATGTCGAGATGAGCTTGGAAGTGTTGGCTTTCAGTTGTTAAGGATGATCTGGTGAGCCTAGCACTTATAGGAATTCCCAATAGTTTTCATAGCTACTAGGATCCATTAAATGGGATGGATAACCTACTATAGTGGGAGTGATTGTGGTCCGACTTAGTGAAAGAAGGGATTCTTCTGAACACCATAAATGGTTCCTCATCAAAGAATAAAGATAAGGATAATTTTTCCTTGGAAGGAATGAAAAATAAAGGGAAAGGGAGTTAATCTCATTCCAATTATATTATGGTCGGGCAGGTAGGAAGAAGGACTTGTCGAAGATTAAATGTTTTCACTATCATGAACTAGGACATTATTCCATGAAGTGACCACACAAGAAGTTCGGCAAGAAGCCCTCAGGAGGAGTAGGAGGTGAAGCTCCTGCTTCATAATTTGAGTTGTATTTAATCCTCATTGCATGGATTATGTCATCGGTGATGGGTTTTATGTGGTACCTCAATAGTGGAGCCTCATTCCATATGACCAGAAAGAAAAATTTATTCAACAACTTGAAGGAGAAGGACCTATAGATGCACATTGAGATGGGAGATGATTGAATTTATAGAAAAAATGGCCATCTACACCATGGAGCTTTGAATATGATGCACCATATTTCTACAGTACTTCCCAAGGGCGCACTTGAGCAGCATGATACATGCAAAGGGCATATAATGGGGAATTACACCAAGGCCACCTTTCATGATAAGGATAGTCGAATGAAAGAGATCCTTGAAAGAGTTCACTCATATGTGTGTGGATCATTCTCAATAGCTTCCACGACCAAGAACATGCATTATGTGATTTTTGTAGATGATTTTGCATGCAAGTGTTGGATATTCTTCACGCAAAAGAAAGACCAGATGTTCTCAAAATTTTGTGAGTTGAAAGAAATTGTTGAAAAACACATGGGCACGAAATTGAAGGCTCTTAGGAGTTACAATGGTGGATAATATGTGTCGAATTAAGTCAAAAAAAAAAAATCATCATAAGGAATTCAATGAGAATTGTTCACTCCAAATAACCCACAATAGAATGGGTTTTCAGAAAGAAAGAAAAGATGCATTGTGGGAGTTTCATGGGAGATTTTACATGATTAGGGCCTATTGTTGCACTTGTGGGTGGAATCATGCACCATAGTTGTGTATGTGTAGAATAGGACTCCTCATTGAATCCTTAGGATGAGTACACCAGAGGAAGCCTTTTCTGGTAAGAATTTAGATGTGGTGCACTTTATAATTTTTGGTTCATCAGTTTACTGTCATGTTACCAAGGATGCACAGAAAATGTTTGAACCAACAGCTGAGTTGGGCATATTTGTGGGGTAAACTAATACACCTCACAACTATTGGGTGTACGTGCCATATCACAAGATGACAATGATTCGTAGAGATGTGAAATTATATGAAGGAAAGGCCATGTGAACTTCCCTTGAGAGGGAGATTCAAATGCATGTAGATGAGGATATCTTAGCTCCAAAAGAAGAACCTCAACATGTGGATTATCCACAAGAAAAGGATTAGAGAGTGGAATCACCCAATCATGCAGAGACATAAATAAATGGAAGGAAGCACACCAGAGAGACTGACGGTAGATGCATGATGCTAGAGAGAATGTGGGAGCACCCACACCACAACGCAGGTAGAGAAGGTACCCAAATCAATACACTAGCTACATGGATCTTATGAGCGAGAGTGTAGAGATTGAGTCATACTAATTCGAGGAAGTGGTGCAACAAAAAATATGGGTTGATGCGATGGTGGAGGAGTATGACTCCATTATCAGAAACATGGCATGGGAAATTGTCCCAAGACTCGAGGACAAGTCAGTTGTAGGATCCATATGGGCCTACAAGGTAGAGCAAGCAACATATGGGAGTGTTGAGAATCAAAAGGCCAAACTTGTGGCCAAGGGGTTCTCTCGGGTGGAGGGAATTGATTATGAGGATACCTTTTCTTCATTAGCAAGGTACTCTTCAATCAGATCTATTCTAGCACTTTCAACGTAGATGAGATGGAAGATACATCATATGGATGTAAATAAAACCTTCCTCAATGGAGTGATGCAGAAGAGCTTTACATAGAGTAGTTGTAATGATTTGAGTCCTTTGAGAGAGAGTCGTGTGTGTAGACACAAGCGAGCATTGTATGGATTCCATCCAAAAGTAAGATCACGTCAGGAAAAATCTTCACTATTGGGTCAACAAACGTTTCCTAGTACAACAAGAAGCATAGATCAATTTCACTTAATTCAGTAGAATAAGAGTACATGTTTGCTATTTAATCGACTTTTGAGGCTATCTGGATGAGGTCTTTGCTGGGTTGTTTGGTCAACATATGGAGCATATGATGATTTACTGTGATAACCATAGTTGCATGAAATTATCGGTTAATCCAGGTTTTTATGATAGGTCAAAGCATATCGACATTTGGTACAACCATCTCATAGGTTGTCTGCAAAGTTGGATCACGATGCTAGAGTAAATTCCTACAAAGGAGTAGGATGTAGACATATTTATGAAGGCATTGTGAAGAGGAAAATTCGAGTTCCATAGAGGCAGGATCGAGGTATCAGATAATCCATTTCTTGTTGAAAGGGAGTGTTGAAAATGGCAACAAGAAAATATTCTAATTTAATTTCCCTTTAATTAATTAGAATAAAATTGGAACTCCACATTACAATACAACTTGTACGAGTTAACTAAGCTAGTATAAATTATTTGGTTCAGTTAATTTGATTTGAGGGTCTAACTAGATTCATGTAGAGTGTCTCCTAGAAAATAGTTGCCTTGGTTGAGTTTATTTAGAGTTGTAATTAATTAACTGATTTTATTTGAGTTAAAATTAGTTTAACTAGTTCTAACTGATGGAGGAACTAGTGAGATGTCAAAGAGTGGAACTTTGACTTGAACCACATCTAGTGATCAATCAAATAATTGATGATTCATTGATAAATATCTCATGCATGCCATTTTTGAGAAATACCTAGTTGAGATTTGAGCTCAAGGGAAGTGTCCTATCAGTTGTATAATCATCCAAATTGTATAGGTGGTGCATGTAGTCAGAGGAAGGCCCCTAATGGATTGTGCAGTATGGATTAGGATTTTCCCTAATTATTAGGGTATGATTACCCAAAGAAACAACACAAGGAAATAAGTATCATGGAGGGCAGAAAAAATGGTTAATTATTGAACCAGGTTTGTCTAGGAATCAATGAGACAAATAGATATAATGCAGAGGTTTCTATGGTTGGAGAAAAGCATTATAACATTCTCATATTTTCTAACTTGTTCAATGTTGGAGTGGGGTCCCCTAGGGTAAATTTTTTGATATATTTTTTTATAATGTTTGTATATGTGTGCTACGCAGAAAGGTTAAGGGGCTTTGGGGCGGGTTAAAGTCCCTCTTTTATGTAAAAGGGTATTAAGGGTAAACTATGGGCCTCAAACCATGGTTTTAGACCATAGTATATGCACACTAGATTGGATATAAATAGAATATAGAGTCTAAGTAATTAGTCAATTATTATTCATGTTTTGGATTTAAGTGTTTATGCATATGTAATACTTTTGTAAGGGTTTCACTCTAGGTTGTGTTATCACTCCCACCAACTTCCCAAGGTTGAGAGTGGGATTGAAGGAAGCTAACCACAAACCAGGCTTTAGGTCAGGTAGCTAGCCCTACTAGGACCAGAGAGGGCTCTCTCATTGTTACTTTACAGTCAATTGAATGACTCAATACCTATTGATCTTAGGCTAGGTATGTAAGATCATAAAATAGGATTTTTTTTGATGTTTTAAGTGATGGATAGGAATGTTAGTGAGGAGGCTAGGTCTAGGTTTTTTAGGTCTCAATTCTAAGCTAAATTTGCAGAGAATGTGTGAGGCCATATAGGTACTTTGAAAGCATGTTTAATTGGTCATTGAGTATATGATGAAGTGATATGAATTCTGAATGAGCACTGAGGCGAATTCTTTCATTTAGAAGAACATAGACATATCATGTAAACCTTGTCTAAAATATAGAATGAATAGACGATATTTATTCTTATAAAATTACAAGATAAAAAATGGAAGCATGTATATGAAAGAGGAAATTATAGCATTCAACATGAATAGATAAACATACATAGAAACAAAAAATTATCCAATGCATACCAAAAGATTCTTGACACAATTTTTGCAAGACTGCCTTTGATTTCATTCCAGAAGGTTGTACAATAGCTCCACTGCAAAATAAGACTATCCAGCCCAATAAAAGACTAAAGAGGGTCTACCCATAGAAAATATGAACAATTACACCTCATAGGGTCGAAATTCCATTCAAAATGCATCATAAATACATGATATGAGTCACTTCCTAGAATTTCGGGAGGTTAGAAACCATTCCCTGAAATTCAGCTAAAGAAAAGGAGTGTGTGTCCCCCACATTAAATTACATGTTTCCTCATGATAAGAGGAAAAAACCAACTCAATTACTCCATTTCCATCTCAAACGACATAAAAAACTCAAAAATCAAACTTTCTCTATGCTTGAAAAGGCTCCTGAAGAATCCTGTGTAGATGCGTAACAATTTTTGGCAGATGCGTAACACCTTTTTATAGATGTGTAACACATTTTGCAACTAATTTTGAGGAACTTTTAGGACTCCAAATCAAAATATGAAAGATAGGTAAACTAGAACTTTGTGTCTAGGTTCCAGAACATATTTAATTTTGAAATATTACCCATGGGAAGGCTACAAAAGTTGATTCTCCAAAGGTTACTCCAGATGCATAACAAAGGTTTCCAAATGCGTAAAAGGCCTTCTAGTTGCGTAAAAAATCCCTTTGAGAGGAATTTTGGAGGTCTTCCTAGAGGATTTGGGGGCTTCAGGTGGTATGGTTGGAAATCTTAGGTTTTCTGCTACAAAATGGAGTCATCAATCACTGCAAAACCCTATTCCAAACTCATGAATAATTGATTCGAGTAAAACTTGTCCAGAAGTACAGAAAATGACCTGGAGAAAGTGTATTTTGGCATTTATCTCAAACGATAACACTTGTTCACAAAAATTAACGATTGTTTTTCTTTGGCCTATGATTGACAAAAACCTCTTTCAATTTTGGAAATTTCATCTCCATTTATTCAAAAACTGATTTTGAAGCCAAATTGTCCCTATGTGCAATGTAAACCCTGACAAATGACCTTTTGATGAATTGTGAAGCATTGATCTCCTACAAGTTGGATGGATCAAATCTTATGTGGCGCCCACCCTTCAATATTTTCTTCTCACTCTCGATAATGTTTATCAATGAAAATATGAAACTGTAGTGTGTATATCAAATGGGTATGTGTTATATTCTTTCCATAATTAGTCACACGTCGAGTGTAGTACAGGGGTGAGAGGGGGGGCAGAAGCCCCCCTGTCGAGGTCCAAGGTAGCACCCCAGGAAATTTTTTTCGGTGGGCGAACCCACCCATGGTTTTTTTCATGTTTTTTCACATGGTTTTGGGGGAAGATGGTTTTCTACCCCTAGTATTTTGTAGATCGGGTCAAGGGAACTACGATTATGTTCTAATCTAGGGTTAAAGGATTGGGGTTTATTTATGCTTCATCATGTATATATATATATTGTAACACTGAAAGGAATATAATGAACAATCAAGTTGGTCATCATGATTTTGGATCTAGGGAAAAATATTTGTGTATATATGTCTTATGGTTCCTGAAAGTGGAGCGAAAAGCCTAGAGGCCTCTAGAGAAAAGGCCATGCCATGGCATCAAATTCTTGGACATATTGGAGATAAGGGCCTTCAGATACTGCATGGAATTGGTATGGTAGAAGGTATGTCTAATTTCTCTCTAGATTTGATTTCTGTGAACATTGTGTATATGGGAATCAAAATCAGGTGAGTTTTCCTTTTGGTACTAAGAGGGCGAACAAGATATTAGAGCTTGTGCACAGTGATTTGTTTGGACCTGTGTCAATTCCATCACTGGGTATGTCTGTGTACTATGTTTCATTCATAGATAACTTCTCAAGGAACACATGGATATATTTCTTGAGGAAGAAATCTGAAGTATTTGACAGATTTAATGAATTTAAGGCTCTGGTGGAAAACCATACAAAGAAGAATATAAAGGTGTTGAGGACATATAATGGTGGGGAGTTTTGCAAGAGGGAATTTGAAGAGTTATGTAGAAGTGTGGTATAGCATGGCAAAAGACTACTCCATACACACCTCAACAAAACGAACTTGCAGAAATAATGAACAGAACGTTGATGGAAAAGGCAAGAAGCATGCTCAGTGGTACTGGGTTAGGACAAGAATTCTAGGAAGAGGCAGTGGAGACTACATGTTACTCGGTTAACAGATCACCTTCATCAGCGTTGGAGGATAAGACTCCACATGAGGTATGGACTAGTAAGAAACTCTCTCTTTCACATTTGATGGTATTTGGATGTGATGCATGTGTACATGTTCCAAAGGAGAAAATGACCAAGTTGGATAATAAATCTGAAAGGTGCATATTTATTGGGTGTAAGGATGGTTTAAAGGGTTACAAGCTTTGGAACCCAGAAACAAGAAAGGTTGTGTACAGCCGAGATGTGGTGTTTAGAGAGGTGAAAGATGTTGTTAAACATGAATTCCTACCAAAGGAACCTGAGAATATAGAGTTTGATCTAAAGGAGGATGAATCAAACTCTACAATAGAAGAATATTAAGAAGAGTAAGAGCAACAAACTTCGGCTATGAGAAGATCAGTTAGGGAAAGAAGGCAACTAGAAAGGTATATTCCATCTACTTTCTATTCAAATTTTTCTTTAACTATAACTGATGATGATCCCAGAACTTTCAGGGAGGTAGTAGATTTAGAGGATGGAAAACTCTAGAAGGAGGCCATGGTTGATGAAATGGCATCCTTGCAAAAAAATAAGGCATGGGATTTGGTGGATTTGTCAGCTAGAAGGAAGCCCATCAGGAGAAAATGGGTGTTTAAGAAGAAGATGAATGTATAAGGAAAGGTGGAGAAATACAAAGCTTGATTGGTAGAAAAAGGTTATTCCCAGGTGTCGGGAATTGATTTTGGTGATATTTTTTCTCCTATTGCCAAATTTACTTCTAATAGATTACTTTTATATCTTGTTGCTACATTTGATTTTGAGGTAGAACAGATAGATGTGAAGACAACATTTCTTCACAGGGATCTGGAAGAGGAGACTACATGAAACAGCCTGAAGGTTTTATGGTGAAGGGGAAGAATGAACTGGTATGCATGTTAAATTAGTATCTGTATGGGTTAAAATAGTCACCAAGGATGTGGTATCAGAATTTTGATACCTATATACGGGGACTTGTCTTCACCAGAAGAAAGGAGGATAACAATGTTTATTTAAAATTAATTATAAGGCAAGGTGGAGAAATATAAAGCTCGATTGGTAGCAAAAGGTTATTATTAGGTGTTAGGAATTGATTTTGGTGATATCTTTTCTCCTGTTGCCAAATTTACTTCTATTAGATTACTTTTATATGTTGTTGCTGCATTTTATTTTGAGGTAGAACAGATGGATATGAAGACAAAATTTCTTCACAGGGATCTAGAAGAGGAGATCTACATGAAACAACCTGAAGGCTTTATGGTGAAGGGGAAGAATGAACTGGTATGAACGTTAAATAAGTCTGTGTATGGGTTAAAATAGTCACCAAGGATGTCGTATCAGAAATTTGATACCTATATACGGGGACTTGGCTTCACCAGAAGTGAGGAGGATCAATGTGTTTATTTTAAATTAATTGGTGACCGTGTTATTTATTTGGTATTGTATGTGGATGGCATGTTTTTGATTGGAAGTGATAAAGAAATTATCCAAGATTTAAAGACCCAACTGTTCTCCAAATTCTACATGAAGGATATTGGTGCTGCAAACTATATTTTGGGCAAGGAAATTAAGAGAGATTGGGAAAAAAGGAAGCTCTGGTTAAACTAAATAAATTATGTCGATACTATATTGTAGAGGTTCAATATGCAAGATAGTAAACTAGTGGATGTTCCTATTCCTGTAGGTGTAAAGATGTCTATTGAACAGTGTCCCAAGACACAAGAAGAATAGGAGGATATGCCTCATTTTCCATATGAAAGTGCAGTGGGTAGCCTGATGTATGGAATGGTATGTACTAGACCATACATTGCACATGTAGTGGGATTATTGAGAAGGTTTATGTCAAACCCATGGAAGGAGCATTGGATAGCAGTGAAGTGGGTTTTCAGATATTTGGGTGGCACTAGTGATTATGGCTTTTGCTACCAGGGAAGACCAAGATTGGAAAGTGTTTTGGACATTCATGGTTTTGTTGATGCAGACTGGGCTGGAGATCTAGACCAAAGAATATCTACAAGTGGGTGTGTGCTTAGCCTATTTGGAGGTGCAATCATTTGGATGGGTAAAAGACAGTCTGTAGTGGCTCTTTCAACTACAGAGGTGGAATACATGGCAGCCACTCATGCAAGCAAGGAAGCAGTTTGGTTGCAAAGATTTTGTTCAAGTATGGGGTTGGTGCAGCGAGCTATACGGATAGACTGTGATAGCCAAAGTGCAATTTTCTTGGCTAAGAACCCTTCTTAGAATTCAAAGACAAAGCACATTGATGTTCACTATCACTTTGTGAGAGATATGGTTGAGGATAAAAGGGTGTTGTTGGTAAATGTGGACACTTTGAATAATGTTTCATATGCATTGATGAAGTCTATAAGCACTCAGAAGTTCTCTTGGTGTAGATATACAATGGGTGTTGCAGAGATGGACTGATTATTAAGCTCTCCTGTGGCCCCCTACAAAAAGAAAACAAAAAGTGGGAGAATATTGGGTATTTGTTATATTCTTTACATGATTAGTCACACGCGCCCCGGGAATTTTATTTCTGTGGGCTAATTTTTTCTATACTCAATAATAATATTTTTGGAATTTTTGTAATATCCCAAAATGGGAATACACAGCAAAGCCTGCTGAAATAACACACTTCTTAGAAATATATGCACTGAAATGAGTTTGCAGCCCCTGGATCCATTAGACCAGTAGATATAGTATCTAGATCCAAAAGGATAGCAAAAACAAATCAAACTAGGTGAGGTAAACATACCTCCCACCACCTAGTATAGCTGGAAAACACCCAAAGAGAAGGGCTGCAGCTATGTGCAACAAATTGCTTCAAAAATAATGGAATTTTGAGAGCGTGAACAACAGATCAATAATAAGGATAATATTTTATATAAACAGAAGCAAATCAGATCCATAATGATGCTCTTACATTATACAACATAATGTAGAAGACAAAATAGAAGGAACTCTTCAAGAAAGAGGGTTGCAATACATGTATTGAATGCAAAATAGCTTAACATCATTTTTATAAGAGATGAAGCAGATGTAAATTACACTCCAGATATAGAGATTATATTTGTACAAAATATCAGATCCATTTCCGATCTGTACACTAGAAATCCTCCTTTACAAGATCCCCTTGGGGTTCTGATCAAATCATGCAATACAAATATTAGATCTGAGATTAAAGTAGCAGATCTACAATATTATTCAGAAATTTCTGAATATGTTTTACAATAGAAACATACAATATCTGTAAAGAACATGAATCATCAAGCTAATCCATGGACCACCAAAGTGAAGGGCAAATCCCAACAGCAAAGATCTCCTCTCAAAAAGTGGGTCAAAACACCCTGCAATTCCCTCCTTAAAAATAATGCAGTCCTGGAAGGGAAAATGTGCTATAGCTTGAAGCACTGAGTTTCTCTGATGTCAAGATCTGAAATATCAGCTCCAAAGCTTTATAACTCTCTTTCCCATTGGATAGAAGATTTTCCCAGTGAAAATAGGCCCTGAAATGGCCTAGATCTAAGCAGATCTAGCCTCCACTTGCTGCAACTTGCAAGGACAACCAAACCCTCAACAGGATCTATGTTGTAGCTAGAAGATGAGCTTGGCCAAATTCCTGATAGTGGATGAGATCAGAAAGACTCTCCCAAGAAATTCTCAATGGAAGAGGTTGGATCCCTGCATTGGAACACCCAAGTGCTAAGCAGCATTATTCTTAGCTAAGCAGCAGAAAATGGTATATGTATGAACAAACACTATACTCAGAAATATGCACAATCAACAACCTTCTTCTGTTTTCCTCCTCTCCCTCTTATATGATGAAAGTCTTGTCAAACCCTAAACCATCTCAATGATTTAGCTGCATTCAGATGAGAAGCCTCCAACTAAAACTACGCTATCCCTCTAGGAGATTCACTGCATCTAGACAATGTTGTTGATTTGGTCTTGGTTGACTTGGTCAAATGCTCCAGTCTCTTACACACCTAAGTGTGCTTATGTAAATAGCCTATATCTGTCCATTTTCACATGTGGCATTGATTTATTTTGTTGATTAGGAGTTTTATTGAGCCTCCTTTACAGTTTTATTCATGAAACAAAATATTGAGAAAAAATTTTATATTCCCATTAGCTTGGGCTAATTGGGAAAATTACAGCAAAAATTCCCAAAATGGGAATACACAGAAAAAATTCCCAAAATGGGCTAATTAGGGGTGTTTTCTCCTCATCAAGTGATCATAACCTTCCTCCCTACATTTTCCTTTCATCTGCAATGTTTCACAATCATGTTATTCATTGATTGTGCCTTGACCTCCATATGTGAGATCCTGGGGAATTTCTTGCAATGGTACAAGAATTATTCCTGTTGGAGCATGCACTTCTCCTTCCTCTTTATGAGGTACTAAATATTCTCTGGATGTGACAGCGTTGTTGCCCCCAACCTTCTCTTTATCTTCCATGCTAATGGGAAACCTTCCAATAAATGGATCCTCTTTTGAGAAAGGGATCTCCATGCCTTCTTGTTCCAAAACATGAGGTAGAGATCTTTCCTTAAGAAATGGATTGTGCAAGATGTTAGCTTCTTCAATATTTTTCTGAAGTGGAGTTGAGTGTATAGGTTCCTCCAACATATGCAAAGGTTTTGTTTGTTTTGGTTTGTTTGGCTCCATCAATAATGTTTCAGAAGGTTTTCCATCAAACCTTTCCACCAATCTCTTCGTGAAATTTGAAAAAGAAGAAGTATTGAAATTTTTTAATGAAAATTACTCAAACATCGACCAAGCATAGGCCTTGCCTTCAAAATACAATGCTACAACTTTTATGGCTTCCTCTTCATGAACTTGGTGTTGTTGCAAATAAGTGTGTAGCTCCTCCACCCAAGCTATAGTTGAACATATTGGTGATCCATCAAAAGTAGATAGAGAAAATATACCTATGTCATGATGCTTTCTCTTCTCCACCTTGATCTTGCAAAAATCTGAAAAGGTGATATGATCTCTAAACTTCTCATTTTGAGATTCATATTCTCGCATAAAGTCACTAAGAGTTTCCCTCTTAGGCATCCCTTCTTCTTTCATATACCTCATAGCACATCTGAGCATATGAATATGCTATGAACCTTGGTGTGTAGCTGCATGCTGACACTCATCATGTGCAAATATAGATTTGGCTCTAGATCCAGACTCCTTTGGAGATATCATCTCCCTTCTCAATTTCTTGAGATATCCGTGAATGCTCTGTATAGATTTAGGAAGAAGCTTGGAGAGCCTCTCCTGCTTCCTTCCCCCACATAATGGAGTCTTATCTTTCTCTTTTATATACATCTCTCCTTCTCCTGATAGCATAATGGCTGAGATCCACAGGCTGAGCCAATATTATGCTTCGATGCCACTATAATATTCCAAAAGTTTAGCCTTCAAGCTAAATGGAATATCATAATTGTTTTAACACTAGGTAGGTGAATAAGTGGGTGGGAAGGGCCATAAGTCTCCTAGAGAGCAATTAAAACACTTCAAGTGTGAAAAGAGACCCTTTTAACAGCTAAATAAAGCACCTCCAAGTGTGAACAGAGGTTGGGTCCTGTTGATTCAGTCAACTTTGACCAAGTCAACAACGCTGCTATAGAGGAGTGGAGATTAATTGAGGAGTAACATAATTTTGGTGGGATATGTATCTCATGAAGGAAATAACCTAATTAAGTGGGTCCACGGGCAAGAAAGCTCATAATCTATTTAAGGAAGAGGATGGCAACCATATGAGCTCATGTTTAAGATTATCATTTGATATTGATCTGTTTAGACTCTTCATTCCTTTGCTATTTAGCAGGGTTGTTGTGTTGTTTAGCACTAGGTGTTCACGAGCGAGAATCCCACCTATTTTCTTGAGAGGCCTCTTGGAATATCATTGCATTCACTTCCACATTTAGGTTTCTAGACCAAGCTACAACTTTCTTCATCAACACAGTTTCTGCAGGTTATTGTGTTGTGTTGCAGGGTGCAGTAGTGGAGGAGAGAAATCTCCAATTTTTGAGCTTATTTTCTAGTGAGGGGACCTACCTTTCATCTATTGAGTTGATTGGGTGTTGTTTCATCTGATATATCATTCCTTCAGCCCCATATCAGCAATAATTCCCAGGGAGTGCGTAATTCAGGCACCAGAAATACAGTGCGCAACTCAAAAAAGGCCGAAAATCCAAACTTAAAATTTGACCAAACCATTTTTTGGTTTTTCTGGATTTTTTGAGTAGAATCCATGGTCAAAAGTGTGAAACATTTTGAGCACACTAACAGCCTTCCGCACATGGTTCGTCTTCATAATAACAATAATTTCCAACCACAGCAGTAGCAACAATACACATTTTTAGTGCTTGGTTTCTCTGGTGTATTTCAGCCATCTTGTGGCTTAAGTGCATTCCTTTTGGAGCACTATGAACTTTCATTTGATGTCGATATATAATGATATCGCTCAACTATTTTCTGTCAATATTTATGATGTTTTGATGTATTTTAGCATTTTTCCAATTCTACATGTTTAATTATTATTATACTGTAGTTGGAATTGTGCATATGTTCTATATTATTGTATTTTCCATTTTGGAATATTACAGTGGTATATCTTTTCCATTTTTTAATATCCCAAAATGGGAATGCACAGCAAAGCCTACTGAAATAACGCACTTCTTAGAAATCTGTGCACTAAAATGAGTTTGCAGCCCCTGGATCCCTTAGATCAGTAGATCTATTATCTAGATCCAAAAGGAGATAAAAAGCAAATCAAACTAGGTGAGGTAAATAGACCTCCCACCACCTAGTATAGCTGGAAAACACCCAAAGAGAAGGGCTGAAGCTATGTGCAACAAAATGCTTAAGAAATAACGCATTTTTGAGAGCATGAACAAGAGATCAATAATAAGGATTAGCTTTTATATAAAAAACAACAAATCAGATCCATAATGATTCTCTTACAGTCTACGAAAAAATGTAGAAGACAAAATAGAAGGAACTTCTCAAGAAAGAGGGCTACAACACATGTATCTGCAAAATAGCTTAACAACGTCTTTATAAGAGTTGCAGAAGCTACACATTACACTCTAGATCTAGAGTAGATATGTGTACAAAATATTATATCCATTTCATATTTGTACACTAGAAAGGCTCCTTTACAAGATCCCCTTGCGGTTTTGATCAAATCATGCAATACAGAGAATAGATCTGAGATTAAAGTAGCAGATCTGTAATATTATTCAGAAATTTTTGAAGATGTTTTACAATAGAAATATATCATATATGTAAATAAAATGGATCAAAAATCTAATCCATGTATCACCAAAGTGAAGGACAAAGCCCAGAACCAGAGATCTCCTCTCAAAAAGTGGGTCAAAACACCCTGCAATTCCCTCCTTGAAAATAACGCAGTCCTGGAAGGGAAACTGCACTGTAGCTTGAAGCACTGAGTTGGCCTGATGCCAAGATATGAAATATCAGCTCCAAAGGTTCATAACTCTCTTTCCCATGGGATAGAATAGTTTCCCAGTGAAAATATGCCCTGAAATGGCCTAGATCGGAGCAGATCTAGCCTCCACTTTCCGCAGCTTGCAAGGACAACCAACCCTCAACAGGATCTGTGTTGTAGTTGGAAGATGAGCTTGGCCAAATTCCTAATAGTGGATTATATCAACAAGACTTTCCAAAGAAATCGTCAATGGAAGAGGTGGGATCCCTGCATAGGACCACCCAAGTGCTAAGCAGCACTATTCTCAACTAAGCAGCAGAGAATGGTATATGTCTAAATAGACACTGTACTTAGAAATATGCAAATTAACAGCCTTCTTCTAGTGTCCTCCTCTCCCTCTTATAGGATGAAAGTCTTCTCAAAACCTAAACCATCTCAATGATTTAGTTTCATTCACGTGAGAAGCCTCCAACTAAAACTACGCTGTCCCTCTAGGATATTCGCTACATCTAGACAAAGCTGTTGGTTTGGTCCTGGTTTACTTGGTCAAATGCTCCAGTCTCTTTCACACCTAATTGTGCTTATGTAAATAGCACAAATTTGTCCATTTTCACATTTGGCATTGATTTATTTTGCTGATTAGGGGTTTTATTGATCCTCTTTTATAGTTTTATTCATGAAACAAAATATTGAGACAAAATTGTATATTCCCATTAGCTTGGGCTAATTGGGAATATTACAGTCCTCCCATCCAAAATGTTGCTTGTCCTCAAGCAACTGATAGGGTGAGTGCTACAATACTTCTCCTCCTCCATTTCTGACACCACCATAGATCAAGATTTCATCATGAGCCAAGTGTTCACCAATCCAAGCCTCCATGAACTGTTCCTCCAAAATCATCATGAGATGTACGAAATCCATCCCAAAAGGAGTCAAGAACTCAACATAAACAGACATGGTTGGTCTGATACTCTCTCTAAAGCATGTAGCATAAGGTGCATAGAGATTTTCGATCCCATGTGGTACATACAAACTTCCCTTCCTCTCTCCATACAATCCCATGAAAAGTACAACTATATCATCCAAGTATGGAAGCATAATGACATACATACAAACATAAATTTGAGCATGAGGAGGTGGGTCAAAGTCCCACATAGGGTGCCAACACAGTAAATCTCCTGCCTGCATTAGATCAAGGTATGGTAAGTGGTTTCCCCACCACTTACTTGCTGCACAAATTATCTCACCATGGATGAAAGTGTGAGATATGTTTGGTGCCTTTGGGAAGCACCCATCATGAAAAGGAATCTCCCTTTGCATAGCAGGGGAGTGGCCATGTTCAGAAATTGTAGTGGCCCAAAGTCTGCCATGAGGTTCATATGGTACAACACTCCTCTTGGGAGCCACCTCCTACAACAACATGGTGAAACAACACATTAAATCAGAAAATAAAGCTTGCATTACATGTTCATATTTTTCACCATCAATGTTTGTCCTATACATGGAATTGTGCACAAATTTTTCTCCCTCTTCAAGAGAAGGAAGAAATGACTGAAATGAATCTTAAATAGAGTCCTTTGGCTACCCCAACTCCATAGAGCTTTTTCATTCTATAAAATTCTGATTTAGCTCTCCTCTAAAACCTTCCCATTCAAAACATCTCATGATAGTGTTGTAGATCTTCATAGAATAGGTAGGGCTAAAACATAACTCCTTGAGGGCCATTTGTAGCATCCTCTCATTGAGCTTGGAGGCTCTAGGCAAGAAGATCCTATCATGATGATATATGACCCCCTCATGGATTAGATAACCCTCTTCATGCACTTGGTCATCAAGAATCATACAAGTGTAGAGATCCTTGTAAAAATCCACCAACAGTTGGGATTCCCAATATAGATCCACACTTCCCCAACAAGGACAACGCTAGTGATGCATCAATAAGATTGCTTGCCATGTTGTTGATACCTTATTTTACATTTCTTATGTCAAAGGCACAAGTAGAAAGGACATACATCCTCGTTTCCTCCTCCAATAGCACAGAATCAGAAATGAAGGAAGGTGAGGATGATGAGAGAGGAAAATCCCCCTCTTTTTGGTTCTTGCTTAAGCCTTCCAGTGATGTAACTATGTCTCCTATTGCTCCCTTTCCTCATTGATCTGATTTTGGAGCATTAGGTAGTGAGATATCTCCCACTAAAACTGACTCTGGTGGCCTCCCTGGGGGTTTGCCACTAGATGAGAATGTCCCTTGCAAGAGTCTCATGAACATGAGAGAAGGGATAGTGAGATCCTTGCTTCCACTGCACAAATCCATCTCTGTTTTGTGTGTGGAAGTGTTAGGTGAGGGGTAACAATGCATGCCTCTAATCATGTGAGGTGTACCACTCTTCTTTTCCAACAATTCCATTTTCAAAGCCCCCACAATCACTGGTGACCTTCCCCAATGTAATCATCCATTGAACACACAAAATAACATTGGTTTCTGGTATGTCAACTATAAAGAAGTGATCCACCAAAGTGTAGGATCCCATGGTGACTATAAGTGATGGAACATAATGCATGCATTGCATTTTTCTATCTCCTGGGACTAGAATAGAGAATCCCTCAAAGGTATTAGTGGGTATGGCCCTCCTTTGCACAAGATGAGTATAAATAAAGTTGTTGGTGGCCCCACTGTCAATAAGAACAGATATTCTCTGATTCATGATTGATTTATAAAATCTTAGGTTCAAGTACTTAGGTATTCCCCTTAAAGATGCAAGAGTTCCTCCAATAGGAGAAAAATATTCACTCCCATCTCCTAATGGTGATGGGCCTCCCTCAACATTGTCAGCACTCTGACCTCTTCTTGGTTCATCATCTTCTTCTTCCTCCTCAACATTTGAGAAGACTTCTATGTATTGTTCTTTCCCAGCAGCACATCTATGTCCCGGTGCCCATGATTCTTGGTAAGTGAAACATAGCCTCTTCTTCCTTAACTCCCTCTAGACTTCAATATCAAGAGGCTTCTTGACTAAGCTCCCCTTGTAAGGAGTAGATTTCTCTTCCTTCCCTTTAGTAAGGTAAGAGGGATTGTTCTGGAAAGTTGCATTTGCTTTTTGTAAGGCATCTTGAAGGTATCTAGCCCTCTTAATGGTATCATGCAATGTGATGGGCTTGGTATATTTAACCAACCCATGCAAAGGTTCATCCAAGCCATCAATGAACATGTACACCCTCCTTGTTGCAGATAGATTAGGAACCATAACAGATAATCTCAGAAACTCAAAGATATAATATTTTGCATTACCTGACTACTTCAACTTTGCAAGGATCATGAAATGTGCTTCTAGATCCTTCCTGTCAAACCTCTCCACCAGTCTTCTAGTAAATTTAGAATAGGCAGTCACATTGGCATGGCCCAATGTAGACAACCCATGGAACCACCAGTTCTGTGCTTCACCTTCAAAGTGCAGTGCTGCAATCTTTATGGTTTCCATCTCAAGGACTTTGTTCAACTGGAAATAGATATCTAGATTTTCTACCCATGCCTTGGAAGAACTAGTGGATGACCCATCAAAATTTGGTAAAAATAATCTGCCCATAGAGTGATGTCGATCATGATTCAGAGTGAATCCACCATATCTATATTGATGCCTTGTTCTTATTTTTTACTTGAGGTGACAAAACTCTTGAAAACTTAGGTGATCCTTGAATCTCTGATGCTGGGACTCATACTCTTCAAATTATTATTCAAGGGATGCTTTCTCATGAAGCCCTTCATTCTCCACAGCCAAGAAGGTAGGCATAGTAGAAAGTTGTGGAGCTTGTGGTTGGTTCATTGGTTGATCATTCCAGTGATGAGACATGCGAGAGCTTTCACCGGGATGAAACCTCCTAGGAGACTCCTTGAACCTGTCTAGTCTCATCTCTTTGATCTCTCTAGCAATATATTTCATGGCTACCAAAAGAGTTCTTGCAAACTCTTCTCCTTCTTTATCACTTCCAGTTTCAGGGGCTTTACCCTTGTCTTGATCATCATTGGTGAATCAAATTTCTTCTGGCTTCTATTATGATACCTCTTGTCCCTCTTAGTAATAGGCTCATCTTATTCTGAATTCATTTTGGTTTTGGCTCTTCAATGAAAGCACAGGCAGTGCCAATAAAGGAGCTCTAATACCATTGTAATATCCCAAAATGGGAATACACAGCAAAGCCTGCTGAAATAACGTGCTTGTTATAAATACCTGCATTGAAATGAGTTTTCAGCCCTTGGATCCCTTAGATCATTATATCTAGTATCTAGATCCAAAAGGAGAGCAAAAACAAATCAAACTAGGTGAGGTAAATAGACCTCCCACCACCTAGTATAGTTGGAAATCACCCAAAGAGAACGACTGCAGCTATGTGCAACAAACTGCTTAAGAAATAATGCAGTTTTGAGAGCGTGAATGGGAGATCAATAATAAGGCTCATATTTTATATAAACAACAAAAAATCATATACATAATGAAGCTCTTACAGTATACAACAGAATGTAGAAGAAAAAATAGAAGGAAATTTTCAAGAAAGAGGGCTGCAACACATGTATTGACTGCAAAATAGCTTAACAACGTTTTTATAAGAGCTGCAAAAGCTGTACATTACACTCCAAATATAGAGAAGATATATGTACAAAATATCAGATCCACTTTAGATCTATACACTAGAAAGGCTCCTTTACAAGATCCCCTTGGGATTTTGATCAAATCATGCAATACAGAGAGTAGATTTCAGATTAAAGTAGAAAATCTACAATATTATTCAGACATTTTTGAAGATGTTTTACAATAGAAATAGATAAGATTTGTAAATAAAATGGATCAGAAAGCTAATCCATGGATCACCAAAGTGAAGGGCAAAGCCCAACACTAGAGATCTACTCTCAAAAAGTGGGTCAAAACACCCTACAATTCCCTCCTTGAAAATAATGCAGCCCTGGAAGGGAAACCACGTTGTAGCTTGAAGCACTAAGCTAGCCTGATGCCAAGATCTGAAATATCAGTTTCAAAGGTACAAAAATCTCTTGCCCATGGGATAGAAGACTTTCCCAGTGAAAAGAGGCCGTAAAATGGCCTAGATCTCAGCAGATCTAGCCTCCACTTGTTGCAGCTTGCAAGGACAACCAAACCCTCAACAGGATCTGTGTTGTAGTTGGAAGATGAGCTTGGCCAAATTCCTGATAGTGGATGAGATCAACAAGACTCTCCCAAGAAATACTCAAAGGAAGAGGTGGGATCCCTTCATAGGAACACCCAAGTTCTAAGCAGCACTATTCTCAGCTAAGTAGCAGAGAATGGTATATGTCTGAATAGACACTATACTTAAAAATATGCACAATCAACAAACTTCTTCTACTGTCCTACTCTCCCTCTTATAGGATAAAAGTATTTTCAATCCCTAAACCATATGAATGATTTAGCTGCATTTACATGAGAAGCCTCCAACTAAAATTGCATTGTCCCTCTAGGAGATTCACTGCATCTAGACAACGTTGTTGATTTGGTCCTGGTTGACTTGGTAAAATGATCCAGTCTCCTTCACACCTAAGCATGCTTATGTAAATAGCCCAAATTTGTCCATGTTGACATGTGGCATTGATTTATTTTTCTGATTAGGGGTTTTATTGATCCTCCTTTACAATTTTATTCATGAAAAAAATATTGAGGAAAAATTTTATATTCCCATTAGCTTGGTCTAATTGGGAATGATACAATCCCAAAATTTATCATTCATCTAAATGGAATATTATAGTTTGTTTTATCATTAGGTAGGTGAATAAGTGGGTAGGGACGCCCATATACCTCTTTAGATGGAATAATAACACTCCTAATGTGAAAGGAGGAAGAATAAGCATATGGATTAAGCACCTTTGGGTGTGACAAGGGATTGGATCATGTTGATTCAGTCAATTTTGACCAAGTCAACAACTCTATCATGGAGGAGTGGCCTTTATGATGAGACAACGCAGCTTTGGTGGGGAACAACTTGCATGAGCTTGGTGGCAAGTATGGATGGAACCCAATGTGAGGTGGTTCACTTGATATATATGGAGAGGATGGCAGCCATTGTTATTCATGTTTTTATATTATCATTTTGATGTTGGTCTATTTAGACTTTGCATCCTTTTGCTGTTTAGAAGGGTTGTTGTGTTGTTTAGCACAAGGGTGTTCCTGATCGAGAATCCCTACCTCATCCTTAGGGAAGGAGAGGGTCTTTGGTCTGCATTTCCTCATTCCAGCATTTTGGGCAAGCTACCTCCTTCAACTACAGTGAAGTTTCTGTTTAGAGCTGGGTTGTTTTGTAGGGTGCAGCAAAGGAGGATCACATAGAGCCAATTCTGGGCTTGTTTTTCAGTGGAGAGGTAGCCTATCCATTGGAGGATAAGAAAGGAGGACTCCTGGGCATATTTCTATAATTTTGGAACTAGGCCAACCATATTATATACTTCACAGCGCAGTTTTAGTCCATGACTGCGTTATTTTAGTGAGTTGTTGCAGTGGGTAACCCAAAAATGGCCGAAAATCCAAAGTTAAGATCTGGCCAAACCATTTCTGGGTTTTTCTGGGTTGTTTGAGTAGAATCTGTGGTCAAAATATTGGATCATTTTGAGCAAGCTAACAGCCTTCCGCACATTTCCAGTGGTTGGTTCTTTTGTGTATTTCAACCATCTTGTGGCTTGAGTGCATTCCTTTTGAAGCACTATGTACCTTCATTCGTTGTTGATGTATAATGATATGACTCAACTTTTTTTGCCAATGTTTTAATATCTTGATGTTATATTCCATAATTTCCACCATTTTAGAGTTTTGTGATTACATTCTGGTTATTGCCTAGATTAAAATGCTATGACTGTTCTATATTCCTATCTTCTCCATTTTGGAAAATCACTGTAATATTCCCAATTAGCCCAAGCTAATGGGAATATAAAATTTTGTCTCAATATTTTATTTCATGAATAAAACTGTAGAGGATCAATAAAACCCCTAATCAGCAAAATAAATCAATGCCACATGCGAACATGGACAAATCTAGGCTATTTACATAAGCACTCTTAGGTGTGAAAGAGACTCGGGCATTTGACCAAGTCAACCAGGACCAAATCAACAACGCTGTCTAGATGCAGTGAATCTCCTAGAGGAACAACATAGTTTTAGTTGGAGGCTTCTCATGTGAATGCAGCTAAATCATTGATATGGTTTAGGGTTTGACAAGAATTTCATCCTATAAGAGGGAGAGGAGGAAAATAGAAGGAGGTTTTTGATTGTACATATTTCTGAGTATAGTGTCTATTCAAACATATACCATTCTCTGCTACTTAGCTGAGAATAATGCTGCTTAGCACTTAGGTGTTCCTATGCAGGGATCCCAACTCTTCCATTGAGGATTTCTTCGGAGAGTCTTGTTGATCTCATCCATTATCAGGCATTTGGCCAAGCTCATCTTCTAACTACCACATAGATCCTGTTGAGGGTTTGGTTGTCCTTTCAAGCTGCAGCAAGTGGAGGCTAGATCAGCTCAGATCTAGGCCATTTCAAGGCCTCTTTTCACTGGGAAAGTATTCTATCCCGTGGGAAAGAGAGTTCTGAACCTTTGGAGCTGATATTTTAGATCTTGGCATCAGGAAAACTCAGTGCTTCAAGATACAGAGCAGTTTCCCTTCCAGGACTGCGTTATTTTCAAGGAGGGAATTGCAAGGTGTTTTGACCCACTTTTTGAGAGAAGATATTTGATGCTAGGCTTTGACCTTCACTTTGGTGATCCATAAATTAGCTTGCTGACCCATGTTATTTATAGAACTGATATGTTTCTATTGTAAAACATCTTCAGAAATTTCTGAATAATATTGCAGATCTGCTACTTTAATCTCAGATCTACTCTCTATATTGCATGATTTGATCAAAACCCCAAGGGGATCTTATAAAGGAGACTTTCTAGTGTACAGATCTGAAATGGATCTGATATTTTGTACACAGATCTACTCTAGATCTATAGTGTAATGTACAGCTGTTGTGGCTCTTATAAAAAAATTTTTAATCTATTTTGCAGTCAATACATGTGTTGCAACCCTCTTTCTTGAGGATTTCCTTCTATTTTGTCTTCTACATTCTGTTGTATATTGTAAGAGAATCATTATGGATCTAATTTACTGCTGTTTATATAAAATTTGACCCTTATTATTGATCTCCTATTCATGCTCTCAAAACTGCATTATTTCTGAAGAAGTTTGTTGCACATAGCTGCAACCCTTCTCTTTGGGTGTTTTCTAGCTATACTAGGTGGTGGGAGGTTTGTTTTCCTCACCTAGCTTGATTTTTTCTTGCTCTCCTTTTGGATCTAGATACTAGATCTATTAATATAAGGGATCCAGGGGCTGCAAACTCATTTCAATGAACATATTTCTAAGAAGTGTGTTATTTTAGTAGCCTTTGCTGTGTATTCCCATTTTGAGATATTACGGTGGTATCAAAGCTCCTTTCTTGGCACATTCTATGCTTTCATTGAAGAGCCAAAGCCAACATGAATTTAGAAGAAGATTAGCCTCTTACTGAGAGGGACAAGATGTATCAGAATAGAAGCCAGAAGAAATTTGATTACACCAATGATGATCAAGACAAGGGTAAAGCCCCTGAAACTCGAAGTGATAAAGAAGGAGAAGAGTTTGCAATAACTCTTTTGGTAGCCATGCAATATCTTGCTAGAGGGATCAAAGAGATGAGACTAGATAGGCTGAAGGAGTCTCCTAGGAGGTTTCATCCCAGTGAAAGCTCTCACATGTCTCATCACTAGAATGATCAACTAGTGAACCAGCCACAAGCTCCACAACGTTCTACTATGCCTACCTTCTTGGCTGTGGACAATGAAGTGCCTCATGAGAAGGCATCCCTTGAAGACTAATTTGAAGATTATGAGTCCCAGAATCATAGATTCAAGGACCACCTGATTTTTCAAGAGTTTTGTCACCTCAAGGACAAAAGAAGACCAAGGCATCAATATAGAGTTATTAGATTCACTTAGAATCATGATCGACACCACTCTTTGGGTAGATTCTTTTTACTCAAGTTTGATGGGTAATCCACTAGTTCTACCAAGGCATGGGTAGAAAATATGGATATCTATTTCTAGTTGAACAAATTCCCCATGATGGAAGCCATCAAGATTGCAGCACTACACTTTGAAGGTGAAGCACACAACTGGTGGCTCCATGGGTTGTCTAGATTGGGCCATGCCAATGTGATTGCCTATTCTGAATTTACTAGAATAATGGTGGATAGGTTTGACAGGAAGCATCCAGAAGCATATTTCATGAGCCTTGCAAAGTTGAAGCAGTTAAGTAATGCAAAATCTTATATCTCTGAGTTTCTGAGGTTATTTGTTATGGTTCCTGATTTATCTACAACAAGGAGAGTGTACATGTTCATCGATGGCTTGGATGAAACTTTGCATGGGTTGGTTAAATATATCAAGCCCATCACATTGCATGATTCCATTGAGAGGGCTAGAGACCTTCAAGATGCCTTGCCAAAAGCAAAGGAAACTTTCCAGAACAAGCCCTCTTACCTTTCTAAAGGGAAGGAAGAGAAAGCTACTCATTCCAAGGAGAGCTCGGCCAAGAAGCCTCTTGATATTGAAGTCTGGAGGGAGCTAAGGAAGAAGAGGCTATGTTTCACTTGCCAAGAATCACGGGAACTGGGACATAGATGTGCTGCTGGGAAAGCACACTACATAGAAGTCTTCTCAGATGTTGAGGAGGAAGAAAAAGATGATGAACTAAGAAGAGTTCACAGTGCTGACAATGTTGAGGGAGGTCCATCACCATCAGGAGATGGGAGTGAATATTTTGTTCCTATTGGAGGAAATCTTGCATCTTTAAGTGGAGTACCTAAGTACTGGACCCTAAGGGTTCATGTTTCAATCATGAATCATAGGGTATCTGTTCTTATTGACAGTGGGGCCACCCACAACTTTATTGATGCTCATCTTGTGCAAAGGAGGGCCATACCCACTGATACCTTCGAGGGATTTTCTGTTCTATTCCCAAGAGATAGAACAATTCAATTCATACATTATGTTCCATCACTTAAAATCACCATGGGATCCTAGACTTTGATGGATCACTTCTTTGTAGTTGACATACCAGACACCAATTTTATTTTGGGTGTTCAATGGTTGATTACATTGGGGAAAGTCACCACTGATTAGGAGGCTTTGTAAATGGAATGGGTGGAAAAGAAGAGTGGTACACCTCACATGATCAGAGGCATGCATTTTTACCCCTCACCTAACACTTCCTCACAGAAAAAAAGAGATGGATTTGCGTAGTGGAAGAAAGGATCTCACTGTCCCTTCTCTCGTGTTCATGAGACTCTTGCAAGGGACATTCTCATCTAGTGGAAAACCCCCATGGAGGCCACCATATTATTTTTAATGGGAGATATCTCACTACCTGATGCTCCAAAATCATATCCAGGAGGGAAGGGAGCATTAGGAGACACAGTTACAGCGTTGGAAGGCTTAAGGAAGCACCAGAAAGAGGGATATTTTCCTCTCTCATCATCCTCACCTACCTTCATTTATGATTCTACGCTATTGGAGGAAGAAAAGGGGAGGTATGTCCTTCCTACTTGTGCTTGTGGCATAATAAATGTCAAATAAGGGATCAGCAACATGGCAAGAAATATTATTGATGCATCATCAACGATGTCCTTGTTGGGGAGTGTGGATCTATATTGGGAATCCCAGTTGTTGGTGGGTTATTCCAAGGATCTCTACACTTGTATGATTCTTGATGACTAAGTGCATGAAGAGGGTTATATAATCCATTAGGGGGTCATCTATCATCATAATAGGATATTCTTGCCTAGAGCCTCCAATATCAAGGAGAGGATGCTACAAAGGGCCCTCAAGGAGTTTTGTTTCAACCCTACCTATTTTATGAAGATCTACAACACTATCATGATATTTTTTGAATGGGAAGGTTTTGGAGGAGATATACATCAAAATTTTATAGAATGAAAAAGCTATGTGGAGTTGGGGTGGCCAAAGGACTCTATGCAAGAGTCATTTTAGTCATTACAGAGAAGGATAATTTTTTTTGCACAATTCTATGTATAGGAGAAACATTGATGGTGAAAAATATGAACATGTAATGCAAGCTTTATTTTCTGATTTGATGCATTCTTTCACCATGTTGTTGCAGGCCGTGGCTCCCAAGATTAGTGTTGTACCATATGAACCTCATGGTAGACTTTGGGCCACTGTAATTTCTGAACTTGGCCACTCCCCTGCTATGCAAAGGGAGATTCCTTTTCATGATGGGTGCTTCCCAAAGGCACCAAACATATCTCACACTTTCCGCCATGGTGAGATAATTTGTGTAGCAAGTGGTGGGGAAAACACTTACCATACCTTGATCTAATGTAGGTAGGAGATGCACTGCGCTGGAACCCTATGTGGGACTTTGACCCACCTCCTCATGCTCAAATTTATGTTTGTATGTATGTCATTATGCTTCCATACTTGGATGATATAGTTGTACTTTTGATGGGATTGTATGGAGAGAGGATGAGCAGTTTGTATGTACCAAATGGGATGGAAACTCTCTATAAACCTTATGCTACATTATTTAGGGAGAGTATCAGGCCAACCATGTTTGTTTCTGTTGAGTTCTTGACTCCTTGTGGGATGGATTTTGTACATCTCATGATTATTTTGGAGGCACAGTTCATGGAGGCTTGGATTGGTGAACACTTGGCTCATGATGAAATCTTGATCTATGATAGTGTCACCAATGGAGAGGGAGATGTGTTGCAGCACTCACCCTATCAGTTGCTTGAGGACAAGCAACATTTTGGAGGAGAGGACTGTAATATTCCCAATTAGCCCAAGCTAATGGGAATATAAAATTTTGTCTCAATATTTTGTTTCATGAATAAAACTATAAAGGAGGATCAATAAAACCCATAATTAGAAAAATAAATCAATGCCACATGTGAACATGGAAAAATCTTGGATATTTACATAAGTACACTTAGGTGTGAAAGAGACTGGAGCATTTGACCATGTCAACCAGGACCAAATCAACAACGTTGTCTAGATGCAGTGAATCTCCTAGAGGGACACCGCAGTTTTAGTTGGAGGCTTCTCATGTGAATGCAAATAAATCATTGAGATGGTTTAAGGTTTGACAAAACTTTCATCATATAAGAGTGAGAGGAGGAAAAAAGAAGAAGGTTTTTTATTGTGCATATTTCTGAGTATGGTGTTTGTTCAGACATATACCATTCTCTGCTACTTAGCTGAGAATAGTGCTGCTTAGCACTTGGGTGTTCCTATGCAGGGATCCCACCTCTTCCATTGAGGATTTCTTGGGAGAGTCTTGCTGATCTCATCAACTATCAGGCATTTGGCCTAGCCTATCTTCCAACTACAAAACAGATCCTATTGAGGGTTTGGTTGTCCTTGCAAGATGCAGCAAGTGGAGGCTAGATCTGCTGAGATCTAGGCCATTTCAGGGCCTCTTTTCACTGGGAAAGTCTTCTATCGCATGGTAAAGAGAGTTATAAACATTTGGAGCTGATATTTCAGATCTTGGCATCAGGCCAACTCAGTGCTTCAAGCTACAACATAGTTTCTCTTCCAGGACTGCGTTATTTTCAAGGAGGGAAGTGCAGGGTGTTTTGACCCACTTTTTGAGAGGAGATCTCTGGTGCTGGGCTTTGCCCTTCACTTTGGTGATCCATGGATTAGCTTGATGATCCATGTTATTTACAGATACGATCTATTTCTATTGTAAAAAAGCTTCATAAATTTATGAATAATATTGCAGATCTGCTACTTTAATCTCAAATCTACTCTTTGTATTGCATGATTTGATCAAAACCCCAAGGGGATCTTGTAAAGGACCCTTTCTAGTGTACAGATCTGAAATGGATCTGATATTTTGTACAAATATCTTCTCTAGATCTGGAGTGTAATGTACAACTACTGCATCTATTATAAAAACGTTGTTAAGCTATTTTTCAGTCAATACATGTGTTGCAGCCCTCTTTCTTGAGGAGTTCCTTCTATTTTGTCTTCTACATTCTGTTGTACACTGTAAGAGCATCATTAAGGATCTGATTTTCTGCTGTTTATATAAAATATTATCCTTATTATTTATCTCCTATTCATTCTCTCAAAAATGAGTTATTTCTGAAGCATTTTGTTGCACATAGCTGCAGCCCTTCTCTTTGGGTGTTTTCCAGCTATACTAGGTGGTGGGAGGTTTGTTTACCTCACCTAGTTTGATTTTTTTTTGCTCTCCTTTTGGATATAGATACTAGACCTACCGATCTAAGGGATCCAGGGGCTTAAAAATCATTTCATTGCACATATTTCTAAGAAGTGTGTTGTTTCAACAGGCTTTGTTGTGTATTCCCATTTTGGGATATTACACAGATCCACATATGGGTGGACCTGCCCATGGTTTTGTTCATGGGTTTGCACATGTTTTTGGGGGAATATGGCTTTCTTCCCTTGGTATTTTGTAGATCCAATCAAGGGAAATATGGTTATGTTCTAATCCAGGGTTAATGGATTGGGGTTTATGTATGCTTCGGCATGTATATATATGTGTTGCAACACTTAAAGGAATATAATGAAAAATCAAGTTGGTCATCCCAATTTCATATCTAGGGGAAAATATCTGTGTATATTTATCTTATGTTTTATCCTCTTTCTACTATTTATTTTCTGTTTTTAATATTCATTTGTAGATAATTTCGGTATAGGGTTAAAACCTACAGTATGTGTAGTGCAATTTGGAGAAACAAAGTATAGGGATGGGGTAGGCTTAGAGGGTGAGATGAAGGGTTCTGAAGCCAATGAAAATTGTGAAAAAATTCAAGAGGTAAGCTTGTATGTTGGCTCCATGATATGAGGGAAATTAGGTGAAGAAGATGTGATAAAAGTCGTCAAATGAGGGAAACACAGGAATTTCCCTGTTTAACACTAGAAAATTGGCAATAAATTAGGGTTTGGTGGAAACGATTCTTAGGAAGGGTATGGATGGTGGGGAATGATATTATAATTTATGTGGGAGGTGTATTAGAGTTTTATATGAAAGGTTTATGGTTTAGTGTATTGAACTCACTCCATGATAGGAAAAATATGAGAATGTAGTGGGAGAGGAGGTAAGCAAAAGAATCAATGAGATGACTTGTAAAATGACTTTGAGAGGATGTTAGAATGTCCACTTACTAATGTATAGCTTTTAGAAACCCTGTGACATGATCCTCTAGACTATTTGAGAGATTTGGATACAAAAAACCTAATGTGTAGCAGCTCTGCCAAATGCGTAACAACCTTGCAGGAGGCATAACACTTTCCTCCAGATGTGTAACAGAAGCCTCTTGGGAGAAACATTTTCAATATTTCGCAAACTCTCACTATGGAGTCAAATGAGGTAAGAGAGGATATATAACACACGTGAAAAGAGAATAATTAGTTGAATGAGCCTCTTTCTTCCTTTTATAAACTTTTGAAATGACTTTTTTTCTTCTAATGAAAACAATAACTATGAACATATTTTTTCCTTTTTGAAATCCTTTGATATAGAATTTTTTTTTGAAAAAGGACAAATTGTCTTATTTTATTCTCCTAAGTATGCTAAATCCCTTTAGAATACTTGTATGATGGAAATGAAATATTTTTTGCCTTGTTTGATGACAAATTGGAATTTTCAATGGCAAAACAATGACACTTAGAAAACAGACCTAGATGAGATGGAGTGAATGACCTAAGAATTCTAAATGGAAATGAATAGGATGACCTTTGAGGTGATTATTGTCATGAATGGGATGAGGGGAGTAGCAATTTAGACCTAGAACATATGCAGTGACAAAATGTTTTGTAATATCCCAAAAGGGAGAATGCAGTAATACTTCACACAATATAGGAACTTACAACAAGATAAACAATAAATCTTAAGACAACATCAGAATTACAGAGAAGCTGAGCAATTTTATTATATTGGAGATGATTCAGTTACAAAATTATAGAATATAGGTAGATCTAGCCAAAACTATGAGCTACGATCACCTTGAAAACATGTATGCCACAGGTACAACGTAACTAGAGAGGCTCTGCAACAAATACTGCACTGTCCCTTCAGCAGAATATGAACATATAGTTGCTGGATGAAAAGGGAAATTCATATATAATAAAAAATAGAGCTCAGATGATGCTAATATTCAAGATCTGGCCAATGTGATGGATTCCCAAGATAACCCAAAAAGGATTTTCAAGATCTACAACTTTAGAAAATCACCTCCCTAGGATTTGATACTTGATCTACTAGGAAATACAGATTTGAAGCTAGATCTGAAAAATATATGGCTGAAATATGATATTAGATTATATCTATGCTTGAAGGGTTGATCCCTTCTTCAGATCTATGAGCTAGAAGCTCTAGATCTAGCTTTTCAATCCTTGAATGATGATTGCAGCTGTTGCAACACAAATTACTCTATAAATTGCACTGTGAGGGAAAGAGAGGACTTCTGCCTACTAAAAAATGCTACAATAAACTCTAGGCTAATGGTAATACTGATGGCAATGTGAGGGAATGATCCCTCACAGGATTTCTAGCTAAAATACTAGCAACGTCGTTCCTCCCTTTTGATCTGCAAGGTAGATAGCGTAATTCTTGAAGGAAGAACTGCTGCTAGGAGGTCAATAACTTTTGGCCTCATGCTAGATCAGAAATGTGGCTCTGGGAGTGCTGATCTATAAGCCCAATTTATGGGAATAATCCCTCACCTTGTTCTCCAGTTGAAGTACGGAAGACAACTTCCACCTTCCAACTGATCTTCAGAAATCTGCAGATTTCTAAATATAAATGTTTTGCAGAAAGTAGAGAAGAGATGTCGCACCAATTCCTGATGTAGAATTAAGATAAATCCTCTTTCCAGAGCTACTCAAGAAAGAGGTGGGATTCCCACCCAAGAACACCCTGTGCTAAACAACACCTGCAATCTTTGTTAAATAGCCCAAGAATGCAGTGGAATGTCACTTGACAATTCTAGATATAAATGATCATACATCAAATAATCCAAGATGCCTTTCACCTTTGCCTTCATCTCCTTTATAATGTTTGAGCCTTCCCAAGCCTTGGCCCTAATCTCAGCTGCGTAGTCACAAGTGGACAAGATCCTCCAAGTGGGACTGCATTGTTTGACCAAATCAACCAACAAGTCTAGGTGCAATGTACACCTCTTCCATCATGTGTGCTTCATTTGCACATGATCTTCCATCACTTGATCATGAATTCTCAGTGATCCTTTATTTGACATCTTCAAGATCTTAGTTAACTGAATCAACCCTCCATGATCTTTGTCATTAAATGAGACATGATCTCCAATCTCGTTCACATTAGTAGTTGTTGAACTACCTCATTTACAGATCTAGGCTAAATTAATCCACATTCACACACACAAAAGTGGATATATATTCTTATTAAGGATTGTGGGCCCCCCCACCCTTTTATTTACTTAATTCGTTAATAAAATCAAGGACTCTAAGATTTCAAATATGATGTGAAAATTTGGCAATATTACAGCAACCCCCCCCCTCCCCCATCCCCGGAAAAATGTTGCTTGTCCTCAAGAAACTCCAAAAGTAGATGCAAGGCCATCTATTCCCCTCCAAATGGCATCTGTTAGGGTCCTATAAATATAGGATTCATAATTTTGAATTGACTTTTGATAGTCTTGTAAAATATGTACATACCTTGCTTTCTGCAAGTTGTTTTCCCATATTTTGAAAAAATAAAAAATAAAAAATCAAAAAGAGGGTAAAAAGTCCTAAAAGAAAGATCAAAGGACTTAAAAAATATAGACCCCAAAAGAAAAAATATGAAAATAAACACAAAAGTGTGCAAGTCCAAATGCCACTACTTTTTACTTTTTTTAAATGATTATGGTAGAGTGTCAATAAATGCCATAATCCTTGATGAGTTAAATTGTTTAAATTTGACTTGTCATGTTTTAAATTTCCATGTTTTAGATAGTGAATAAAGTTTTGTCAGATAGTTTAATCCTGACAAATCAGTAGATATGTAGAGAATAATGAGGAGCTCATCAGTTTAATATGATCCCTCAGATGAAATATGGTAGAATTAGATAGTTTTATGCTTTCAAAAGAACAAAATGTTACAAGGTAGCAAGCTTAAATGCACCTACTAAAAGGAAGAAAAAATGTTAGAGTAATGTTGGGTAGGTAGAAAGAAGTGGGAAAAATCATGTAATATTCACCACTGGGCAAAAATCACTAATTTCCCTCCCCATTTTGGTATTCAGTATTCTATACTTCCAGTCAAAGAGGCTCAGAGCATTTCTTTGACTTCTGTTGGGACCAGACCCAAGGCTTGATGACTGGATAGTGGAAAATATTGAATTCTTTTGATAAAATCCCCTTTATCATTATTTTTCCCTCATTCATACATTTAAGTCATCTTCATAAGTAAAGAATGCTTCTTACATAATGAAACTTAAAATCCCATTTAATTAACTTCCTTCATTCTTAAAAATACAAAAACCTTCAAAAAACACTCTATCCTAAGTAAATTGGTGAAATGATGAACTAATAAGCTATGCTTTTATTTATTCAATCTACATGGTCATTTAGTGTATTTTGTGTATTCCATTTCCCCCTGTCATATTAACTTCTAACTTACTTTATTAACTCCCTAAACATACCTTATCCTATCTATATAAATCCCTTTATCTAAAATACCCCCAAAACACCCTATTATAAAGTTTTTAGATCAAAATTAATATGCACATGCTAAATTAAAAACCCAAATAATACCCCCTTCGGTATAAAACTAACTGTAATTAAATACCCCTCCCGCAATAGTTATTAGACCCTTCAAACAAGTCTAAAAACGATATAATAAAAATGTTTTATCACTTTATAAAGGTTGAAAAGGCTTTGAAAACTCCTGCACATATCTACCTCTAAGCAAGAAAAGTCACCTTTTTTTAACCTAAGGCTAAGGTTAAACATCGCAAAACCTAAAAACCTTACCCTTTCATATTTATCCCTATATACCAACCTAATCCTGCCTCATGCGCCTTCACCTGCATATATATATATATATATATATATATATATATATATATATATATGTATATGTATATGTATATGTATATGTATATGTATATGTATATGTATATGTATATGTATATGTATATGTATATGTATATGTATATGTATATGTATACATATACATATACATATACATATACATATGTACATACACATATACATACACATACATACATATATATATATATATATATATATATATATATATATATATATATATATATCTTTTATATATCATTATTCGACCTTTTTAAACACATATATCATCCCAACTTTACATATATAACCCTTTGATAAACCCCACTTATAAATTTAGACCCCAGTCCCACCATTTCATTTGTCGTAGCTTTCCAAAAGATCTCAACCCTTCGCTCCCAATTGCTAGATCCAACGACATGAAATCAATATCGCACAGAAAAAGAAAATGCCCATTCCAACACCAATCGACCACGAAATGGGTTGTTTTGTCAATTTTTCCCCCCGCGACATGTCGATTTTCTATTGGATCGAATTTGATTTTGTTAAAACAACTTACCACCAGAATCGAATGCACTGCCGCCGGTTTTTCATTTGAAAATCCAAACCACTCCCTCTAGTTGATAAGACCAACATTCAATTCATTAATGATAATTAAAAATCAAAGTTTAAAACCTTTGGTTATATCAATTTGACGTTTATTTGCACATTCAAACTGTATAAGAGCTCTATTTGACTATGAAAAACCCTTTTGATCAAAATTGTCAACTTATACCTGGAGAAAGTCAAAATTGAACACTGGTTCCCCATTGAAGACCATTAAAGCCATTCAACTACACCAACAATCTAGACTAGACTTCAAATTTAATCGTGACTTTGTAACAACCCTACAATCAACCAAATACCTGTGTTCAAAGGTATTTTTTGATTAATTTTAAACCTGCAAATTCCATTCAAAGCCTCTTATAATAAAACCAGGTTTCCAATTAAGGGGTTTTTCCAAATAAATTACCCAAAAGCACTGAAAAAGGACGCCAAACCCTGGCCAATTTTTTCTAGAAAGTTTTGAGTCTAAAAGAAGCACTTTTTTAGCCAATTTCCTCAAATTGTGACCTCTAAAGATCAATTCCACATACAGGAAAGGGTTTAAAGCCGTTAAATATCTTAAAACCCCCTTTTTATAGTCAAAATCTATTCAGGAAACCCTCATTTTATGTCTTGTCCTAGTTCATACCCTCTGATAAAGAAAATTCACTCCTGAAAACAGTTTAAGCTTGCAACAATTTGTCCAAAATGACCAAAAAGCATATCATAGTTAAACTTGGAGGTTCTAAACCAACCATGCCTAGAGGATCCAAACCTCCTAAAACTGTAACACCTACAACTGTTAAATCTACTCCAGCCCTCACTACTAAATCCACTATATCAGTAAATCCCCTCCAGCCACCTGTAGCTACTGAATAAACCCTTCCATTGACTAATCTGGACTACAAGATTGTTGACCCTGTTGTAGAATTCAACCTTTTAGAAATACATAGTTGTTGCTATGATAAGTACTTGGACCGAGATGAAATGCCTATTTGAGAGACTCATTTGCCCCAATATATAGTTCCATTGACCGACCCTAAAGAAGACCTTGTTAGACTCTGTCAAAAGAATTATGAACCAGACCAAAGGGCGATTGTTAATTCTGATAGAGAGATTCTTTTTACTATCATAGCAGAATGCATAAATCAAATGATGAAATTACCATCTGATCCTCAATTAGTCCCCTTATGTATTGAATTTTTGACCCAGTTATACTTGAGCTTGGATTTTCCAAAAAGGTTTATGATATTTCAAAATTTTTGGCCTTCCCATGTTGACATTCCAAAAATAAACCCCCCTTATTCTACTGCTGAATTTCCTGAAGGGTTTAGGGACATTATTTTAATGCTATATTTTATACTAGGGTACTTTATAGATGGATTCAATGATGAAGCCATTCTTGGTTTTCTATCCACATTATCTCTAGGCCAACCCCCAGCACTCATTTTTTATTATGCCAAATTCATAGCAAACAATATTCATCATCAGCTTACCAAAATACCCACTGAAGGGGTTTTCAGATACTCTTCCTACTTGTTTCACTTGTTTTTATTCTTCCAAGCTGATAATTTTCAAATTGTATTGCAAAATATGGACGTGGAGGGTAAGCCTTTATCTATTTTCTTCTGGACTTCCTTGCTAAGGAAAGAGAATAGTGAATTCACTTATACAAATTTTTCAAACCTTTTCCTCCATCCATCCATGAGCATTTTGTACAAAGCAGAGCAGCCTAGGGTCAATGGAGAAATGAAGAGGATTTTACAACTATCAAAATAGATTAAAATGGGAGATTATTTTATTTATGAAAAAAATACAAAGATAAGAATTTTTGGGTCCAACTTATTACATTATAAGTTTCCAAAATATACGAACATGAGAGTTTCTGAATTGGAATATTTAAGAGAGATTCTAAATTTTGACTCTATCAAATTCTTAGCTGCAAGGAAAAAGACTCAATTCAAGTTGAAGAATCAGATTGGTCCTTTCATCGTAAATAACAGAGAGGCAGAAAAAGAGATCTCAAATAGACTAGTAGAATTTAAATTCCAACAAATTTTTCCATGAAACTATGATCCTCAAGGGATCCTTAGTAATTTAAGGGTAAAATGTAAACTTACACCCTTCATACATGAGCCCAAGCCAGAAATTGAGAAAATTTCCAATCAAGAAGAATGGGTAGGAAACACACTGATAGATACAGTCACTAATACAGGGTCGGCAGGACAAGTGGTTACAACACAATCCTTGGACGTTGTAAATCCACTAGAGATTTCAGCTAAAAGAAGCAGAGAAGAAGGAATGTTTATAGCTAAAAAAAATACAGAAACAAAATTCAAGTTGATTTACAATAAAAGGCTTAAATTCAGTTCCATAGGGAAAGACAAGGTAATTAATGTTTAGGAGACAAATGAGCCAGAGGTAAATAATAATGAAGCTACAGTGATAATCAATGAAACTCTTGCAGAGATTGAAAAATATCAAACAACAGGAAAATATGATACTCAAATGATTGAGAAACAAAATATGGAGGCCTCTTACTCACAGACAACTGAGGAAAAAGACTTAGATATCAAGGAAAAATATAAGCTGATAAAGCAGATGAATGAGGAAATTAAATCAGAGATATATTCTCAATTCCTCAAGAAAAATCCAGGGAATCAAAATAGGCTACCGACAACCTTTGAATATTCAACAAACAAAATGATTATGTCATTTCTGCAACCAACTACTTCAACACCAAAGACAGTGGCATATTATAAAAAGGTGGAGTTTGAATTAGACACTGAAAGTGTTCGTGAGCTAGACCAAATTGAATTCCATAGACATAGCTCTAAAATGTTACATTCAACTGTGGTGAAAAAGGAAATTAGTGCTACTAAGTTATAGAATACTATTATTAGCATGCAGGATCAAATGAAGCTAGAAAAGGGATCTTTGTATGCAAAGGACCTAAGGATTAAAGCATTAGAGGATTTGATTTTACAGGTGGGATATGATCCCTCAAATGTTTAGGCATCAGAATTATTGATCAAGAAGAAGAATGATGATATTGCAACTTTGAGGAAGCAGCTTAAGCTTCCTCAAAGTGAGCACCCACAGACTAAATAAATCCTTCAAGTGGAAAGTAAAAAAGAAGATATGATGAAACTCATCCTCAAACTAACTGCGCAAATAAAAGAAATGGAATCTCAAATGGACCAGCTTGTCCAAGAGAAGGAAATTGTGAAAGAGACTAACCCTCCTATCATTCCTATAGTTATACCAGTGATTACCACAGCAGTGACATCCACATTAGGAGAAAATCTAGCACCAAAGGAACCACTGGAAAATGTAGTGCCAGTGAGTTCAACTACTACTTCAAACACATATTATTCTACAACAAAATTTCAACAAATAGATGGAACAAGTCATATTTTGAAGGCTATGGAGGAATTATCTTTGAAAAATAATGAAATCAACAGTCTAAAGAAAATGATTGAAAATCTTGAAACCATAAATAAGTTAGCTCAAATAAATGCTAAAACCCATGAGCAGAAGGAAATTAGACTTGGGGAACAAATCAAGGGCTTACAAAAAGAGCTAACATTCGCTGAACAAATTTCATTTGTCAAGAATCATCTATGGACAAATATAATTGAGGCCATTCACACTCAATGGCCTTCAATTCGAATTATATATGAACAGAGAGACTTATTGTTAGCAGATTAGGCAAAGATTCAGAAGACCAAGGATGAGTTAACTGATAAGCCAACTCAGGCTTTAAAACTCATCACATTCCTAAATAGAAAAAAAAGAGCAGAATTGGAAGAATTACAGGTAATTGATAAGACAAAGACCATTTTAAGATTAAAAAGGTAGTGACAAAGAAAATTTTGATGAACTACCTAGAAGAGAAGTGTGAAACAATGAATATTTCCATAACAAAGTTTATGGTGAAATATACAAACTTAAGAAAGAAGGGTTTTCCAGACATTCATGTCTTCAATGAAAAATTAATGCCCCAACAAGATTATGAGAAGAAAATCATGGAATTTGCCAAGGAACAAGTCAGCAAACCATTGCCACAATGCACTGCCACTGGTAAAGTCTTCCTTCGGCACATTGAAGATTTGTTCTTTCTTCAACATGAGATCAAACATATTTTTGCATTTAACCCCAATTTTTATAAATAAACGGAGGCAGATGAGAATTTTATAAAGTTGAAGAATGTAAAAATTCCTAGTGAAGAACAGTGGCAAGAATTTACAGATTTAATGTGAAAATGAGAGGTAGAACAGTGAAGAAATTACCTTGAAAACAATCAAGAAGAAATAGTGAAACAAAAGGACAGTATGATGATTTTTTTACTACAAAAGAGATATATTTTTACAGTAGTAAAACAGTGGAAATATCAGTCAAAAGTGTATCAAAGTTAAAGGGCAGCGTTAAAGAGTATTAGATGAAAGAGTATCAACTAAGGCAACTCAAATAAAGATATTTTCTAGCAACCAACAAAAAAATATAGGTAATCACTCAAAAGCTCCTTGTTAGATAAAGTATTTCTATTTATTTTGGATAAGAGGACAACTTACTAATTTTTTAAGAAGTTGTCCCTCTTATTTTGTAAAGATATTTTCTATTTCCTAAATATATTCCTAGATGTCTCCTAGGATATTTGTAACTACATTTTGTATAAATACTTCTACATTTGAATTATTGACGGTGGAATAAAATTTCTAGACTTTACTGTAAACTTTTTCTGAACACTGGAGGCTATTATGTGTTGATTTTGAGGTAGCATACTGGACAAAGCTAACCTGGCATCATAATTCAAGAACCCTGTGATAAGCTGATGAGTGAAGTACTTTCTTCTTATCATTGTTTTCCTGCTTGAGTTTCATGCAATTCATTATATGTTTGTTATATCTTAATGCGTAACTAGGAATATTACTATAGGCTAGTCTTATACTCCCAGTATTTAACTAGTTACCATTTAAATTTTTTCTGATCATTTCTGGTGTTAGGAATTCTTAATTGCTCCTACTCCCATTTGACCCCTGCCTCCTTCTTCCTTTTTCTGGATCAAAGGATCATTAATAGTCCTTTATCCTGATCATAGCATTTCACCAAAAAAAAAATTTCCAAATCTCTGAGGGTTATCTATCTTGCCCTAAACACATTTTTACCTTTTTGGCCTTGACTTCTAGTGCTTCTAGCTAGATTTAGACTACATAGCCCAATGGAAAAGTAGTTTTCTCTCTAGTTTACCTCTAAGTGATTTTTTCCCACCAAAACCTTTGAAAACAAAACCAATTGTTCTATCATAACTAGCCTAAAAACATAAATAAAAAACAAATATAAATCTTAAAGAGAGAGCCCTCTCGGAATTCTAGGAAGGCTAGATCCCAGAATTTGAAGTAGGTTTGTTGTTACCTTTAGTGTTCTTAGACTAAAAAATAAAATCCCACAACTTAAGAAATTACTAG
Organism: Pinus albicaulis; assembly: GCA_034641835.2. NCBI lineage: Eukaryota > Viridiplantae > Streptophyta > Pinopsida > Pinales > Pinaceae > Pinus > Pinus albicaulis. Next base: position 501,862,203 of record CM076572.1, on the reverse strand, counting down.
AGTGATAACATACTGCTAACCATACTGGGGAACTAACCAATCTCTAGTCTTAAATTTAGTCTTAAATAAAGATATTTCATTTATCTTTTTACTTTAAGATTATTTTTATAGCTTGTGGGTATTCAAAATAGTCATTCTGGCCTCTAGGAAAATCTACTATACCAGGTCTAACTCGGATCCTAAGGCTGCAGTTATAATATATAACCCAGAACATATTGGAAATAAGAAAAAACAAACTGTCAATTTAGAAACTGAAGTACCATTAAGAAAATCCAATTCTTTACCGAAAGAGTTAGTGAGTTTAAATGATATTGATTTTGATCTGAAGTTTGAATATTCATTGTTTAAAACTAAATCTGAAACTGATTTGAAAAATACTGTTATAGATCTCGTTTTCCTTTCATTTTTGAATGAAAAACAAAAAAATAATTCAGTACGAATAAGGTCAAATAAATCTGAAAATCAAAATACAGTTGAAAAGATTAATGTTTCATTGATTAAAGATATTGATGAAGCTATTGAATTAGCTCATTTGTTATCTTACATAAAACCTCTAGTTTCTCAATTGCATACAACAATAATACCAACAGCAGATTCATCTTTATATGTTGTCACTTCATTTATAGATACTTTTGCAAGTTCATCTACTGACCATTTCATTCCTAAGTTTCCTTTGCAGCCTAGGATATTATTTCCTTCATCCACTCAACCCACTACGTCCACTACTTTGCATTCAGATTTTATAAGCACTACATATTTATTTCCCAGAAATTCCATTTACATATCATCTTCATTTCCCAACTCTTCAACTACATTTGTTAGTTGATCAACTACCATATCCAGCACTGCCCCTATCATTACTGTTATACCTCCCAGCTCAACAAAGCTTCAAGCCATGGCTGCTAGGTATGCTCCCTCTGTCTTACTCCAAAACCTCCATGATATGCCTCAAGATTACCAAAACAATGTACCATTGTTTGATGGAATTTCACAATACACTGCTTAACAAAATGTCACTAAAATGATATATTACTGTGAAATTTATGAAATTTTTGAGTCAAATGTCTAGATGAGGTTATTTTCCCAAAGTTTGACAGGAGAAGTTAAAAAATGGTTCAAAAATTTAGTTGTTGGTAATATATTTGATTTAGCTGCAGTTCATAGAATATTTTTAAATAAATGGGAAAAGAAAAAGAACCCCCTTCAAATTTTGTCTGAGTTTGATGCTTTGAAAAGATCTCCTACTGAGTCTATCCAAGACTATTGCACTAGGTATAACAGTTTCTATAATGTTATTCCTGCAGCTCTTAAACCTACACCTTACTCTGTTCTGCTCAAATTCCCTAATGGATTTGATATAGATATGACCTATCAATTGAGAGAAAGAGATGCCCAAACATTAGAAAAGATGCAATTAAATGTTGTCAGTGTAGAAATTAACATTTTAGCTAGGAAAGCCAGACTTAGAAATGAAAGAAGAGTTACAATTAAAGAATAAAATTCAAACTTATATGTTAATTTAGATTTCGTTGCTAAAACTTTAGAAAGGGTGGTAGAAATATTAGATAATTTAGATAGAAAACCTGAATGGGATAATCAACCTCAGATTAGAAATCCCAATTTCAGAAAAAATAATAACCATGGAAAAGCTAAAGAAGTTGCTCCATACCAAAACATTACACCCCCATTTCAAGATAACTATGTTGAAAATTCTCAAAAGAATGATGAAGATGAGGATGACATCAATCATATAATGGTAATAGATGAGAACAACACCATTTTCCTCACTCAGGAAGATCTGGAAATATTTGAGCTTCAACAACTCATATTAAACTCCAATGAATCCTTTGACTACAAATAAGGTTATGAATTTTCTATTAATGAAATTCATAGTTAGTATAACCTTAGAAATCAGAAAAATAATGAATCTTCTACCAAAAATAATTCCCAAATTCGAAACAAGAAAAATGTAGAAGCCCCAAAAACAAAAGTTTTGCAAATTCTCCCAAGGGAAAATAAGAAAAATTCCAATCCTTCCAGTACTAAAAAACAAACAAGTCCCAAGTTTGTTGATATTACTGATGAACTAGCTCAATATTCAAAAGATGCACAAAAATTTAATACTTTTAAAGCTTCTAATTCAGTAAAAGGAACAAATTCTGAGCCTAAAAAGATTTCTGCTAATCCTAAATCAGCAAATCCTAAAACAGATAATCCCAAAACACCTGTTGATAGTTTTAAGTCTGATAAAATTTCTGCTAACACACAAAAATTCCCAAAAAAGAAAATTAAAAGCAAAAAAACTCAGGAAACTCGGACAAAGGATGCTAAGACAATTGAAGATAAAATGCAACTGTTGAAAATCAAGAAAAACCAACTCAGATAATAGCTGCTAAATATGAATTAGTTCAAATTAGTAAATCTCAACCCTCATTCAATATTCAGTCTGAAATTTCTAAGTTAAAAATACCTATTACTTTAATAGAATTGGTTAAAAATGACTTATACAAATCAACTATAACTGAAACTTTGAATATGAATGATGGTGAAGATGCCATTAATTTGAATGATGATCAACCTTAGTCAATTTTTGGCCCTGATTTGAATGGAAATCATTCATATGGATTAGTCCCTCCTTTCTATATTAGTCTTACCATCCATGATCAGATTTTACACAACGCTATGTTAGATTCAGGAGCTTCCCATAATTTAATGCCCAAAGCTATCATGGAAACTCTTAATCTAGAAATAACTAGGCCTTATACAGATTTGTTCTCATTTGATTCTAGCAAAGTTAAGTGCTTAGGATTAATTAAAGACTTATGTGTGAATTTAGTTCAGTGCCCTGGTAAGAGTATGGTGATGGACATTGTAGTAGCTAACATCCCATCAAAGTATGGTATGCTTCTTTCTTGCTCACGGGGAGCAAAGTCGCAGGGATCTCTACAATTGGATATGAGCTATGCTACAATATCAGTGTTTGGTCAACCCAAAAAGCTATATAGGGAAACTTTAATGAAATTCATGGTCAGTAGTGCTGAGAGAACCATAAATTACCCCATTTATTCTACACCAACTGACCTTGACTCTTTCATTTTATGTAACTCTGATAACGATGAAATCCAAACTAAACTGATAGATAAAAAGCCAAAATAAAACAATGACAACATATTTCATGAGTCCCTTTGGCATTTAGACTTTGATAGCTCTGTAAAAAAACTAGGAACAAGAGCAGGAGTATGGATTACAAATATGGAAACTAATCATTCAAAAGGACATGCCTTCAGACTCAACTTCAAATGTAACAACAACATGGCAGAGTATGAGGCACTTATTCTAGGCCTCCAGATCATTAGAAACTTAGGAGGAAAAAGAAAACTAATTATGGGAGATTTGGAATTAATCTTTAAGAAAATAAATGGAGATTATTCAATTTATAATCCTAGACTGGCCAGATACAGAGATACAACAATTGATTTAACTGATGATTTATTGGAATGCAAGTTTGCTTCTATACCCAGAAAACAAAACATTCAAGCACACTGTCTAGCAAATTTTTCTAGTAATTGTAACTTACAATTCCAACCAACTCATAGGTATACTTTTGAGGTTAAACATAGACCAATTATCCCAAAAAACCTCAAGTACTGGTAGATTTTCCCACGGGATGAACAAATTTACCATTTTTTAAATAATGGGGAAGAATTTCAGAAATTTAAAATAGATACAGACTGTAATACAAATTCAGATTTTAATTATGAAATAGATAACATATATGTACATAAATTTAACAAACCAAGTGTATTTACTCAATCTGACATAGACAACTTAGAGAAGGTAGATGTATAGGAAATCATTGAAGAAGAAATTGACATGTTAGATTTGAAAGATAATTTTTTTCCTAAAGGTTTAAACCCTTTGGAGGACCTTTTTGATTCCAATGATGTGCCTAAAAAGTCAAAAATGGAACCAGCTAGGTCTCACATTGAGGAATATAACATTGGGATAGAATTAAAACCAAAAAATATTAAACTGTATAAATATTTACCTAAACAAGAAAAGGAACAATACATTGATATTTTAAAGGAATATCAAGATGTGCTCGCTTGGAGTTATGAAGTTCTTAAAGATTATGACACAAACATAATCCAACACAAAATTCCCATAAAAGATAATCAGAAGCCATTAAAAGAAAAATTAAGGAGAATTAATCCCGTTCTATTACCTTTTATAGAAAAGGAAGTCAAATGAATGTATGATGCTCAAATTATTGCACCAATTAGATATTCTGATTGGGTTTCAAACCTAATACCAACAAGAAAGAAAACAGGTGAAATTAGATTATGTGTCAATTTTAGAAATCTAAACAAAGTGTCTTTAAAGGATAAATACCCTGTAGCAAAGATAGATCATATATTACAAAGGGTAGTTGGTTCCTCTAGAATTTTTTTGTTAGATGGTTTTTCAGGATAAAACCAGATTCTTGTTCAAAAGGAAGACCGAGCTAAAAAAACTTTTACCACTCCTTGGGGCACTTTCATGTATGTGAAAATGCCCTTTCGTCTGATGAATGGAGGATCAACCTTTCAGAGAGCTATGGATATAGCCTTTATGTTACACAACATTTTTTCACCATCCCTGCAATCCCTCGTCTCACATATTGGAGGATCATTCCCCTGACCTGTGAGCAGTGTCATACTCTAAAAAAACCTTCTTTTCATCCTTCTCCATAAGGACATCATTTATGCTTTTGAACATTTCCTAAAAAATCACACAAAAACCTATGTTTTGTCCTTCGCGTGGGTAGCCAGTCCACCCCTTGCGCCAATGTGGTAAATTTGCACTAGAGCCTATGCCACCTGGCACTCTGTCTCCATGTAGTGCCCATGCCAACTATTTTAGGAATGCTTTTAAAAAAATAGAGCTGTAAGTTTCCTTCTAACCACCTTAGGGATGAGTCACATGAAGTGGTTAAGTTGATCAACCACGAATATCCCTCTTTAGGTAATGGTTTCCAAACCCCATGGGACACTCCTTGAAGATAGGTCTCCCTTCCATGATTATAGGGATCCTAGCCTCTCCCTCTCCCTCTATATAAATAGGCATTATCCCTTTATAAAAGTTATCTGAACAGATAGCCAAGGAGCTGAACTTGGAGAAGAAAGACTATAGCTGAGTAATTACCATTGGGAAGGTAGAACCAAGGAGAATTTTGTAGGGAGAGTCCTATCTGAATTCCCAACGAGCCTTTATGAGACGTGCTCTGCTTGAACCCTACTGGAGGAGATCACAACATTGAAGCTTGGTTGTACTCTTCCTTTCTTTCATTAATATACTCGACTATGGTGTTGGTTCCACCGTTGTGTTATGTCATTTATGTAATGCAATTGATTTAGTCTTCATTGACTGACTGATAGTTACGAATGTGAAATATTATGTTTTATATCGTCGTTGTTTTCTTGTGTGCAGGTTTTCGAGTGTGAAAGCGAGTGGATCATGATTTGTCAAACCAAGAGCGACGAGCGAGCCATTATTTTCGATGACAACAACAACGTAGTATTTCTGGTAAGTCATCTATCAAATCGTCATGCATTCGTTAACTAGGAATCAATATTATATTGTGTCTTGTTTGTGGGTAGACCCACTCTAGGGCTAGTGGGATTGCCTTTGTCCACAGAGGGGATTTACCTTACCAACAAATTGGCGACTCTTCTGGGGATCAGTGCGAGTTTTTATTTCATCCATTAGCTCTTCTTATTGGTTTTTGCTTGCTTATTTTACCTTTTCTGATTATTTTTGTTGATTCTAAGACCCTTGTTCAGCCCCAGAGGATCAGATCTGACCTCTATCTTTCAAAATTTCCCTTTTTCCTGAGGTAACTGGCTTGGCGCATTTTTTGGTCTGACAGTCACACCCACTAGCACTTGTTGCTAGTTCATCACCCGTGCCATCCCCTATTTGGCACTGATTATAGCCAAACAATTATGCTAGTTCCTGGTTTTGGAGATTTTGGTCAGTTCTTGTGCTTCTGGGTTATTTTTTTTGGCATGTTTTGAGTGCCTTGGAATTGTTTGTGATTGTGAACAACCTCCTTCCTTTAGTTGTTTGTCTATTTCCTGTCAGCATGATGGCCTTAGGGTTTTAAGTGCTTTGTTATGATGAGCCTCCTGTAGGAGTTTGGGTATTTTGTTTCACGGTCAACTTCATTCCTTGTTTGGTTCCATTAAGCTCTCTTTGATCCATTTGAGTGATTTCATTTGGCGGAATGAGTCTTGTCTCTTTGGTTCAATTTTTCTTCTTGTCACTCCAAGTATAGATCACACCGCTTGTATGGGTCTGTTTTGAAATCTTACTTCGATTTGAGAGATTGCAACATTGGTTTGGGTTTTGTTTTGTTTACTTTTGGGTTGATTTAAATTGTTTCGTTTCGACTCTCGCATTAAAATTCTAAAACTAGTGTTTTAGTTTGTTTTTCATGTCATTTAGTGCACTCTTTGCCCTATTGCATTGAAAAATAAATAAAAATAAAAAATTGTGCTTGCATTCTTGTTTGCATTGTGAAATTGAAATTCTTTCGCATAACTAGCATTGGACATTCTAGGAAAGATCTCTCATTTTCATTAGCTTGCATCAGACACTGTAGTGGATGTTTCTGTGTGTTCTCATTATTTTCTATCACTTGAAAACTCCTAAAATTTCTCGTAGATAGCTTTTCATAGAACGAAATGTAATATTTTGGCATTAGCTTGAATTTAAGGATTTTTTGAGATCCAACATTCAGTAGGACCTTGGAATTGGAACATAAATACAAGATCAACTTAAAATTTATTCAATTAACCTAAGGCAACATTGAAAATTAATGAAACATTTAGTTTTCTAAGTTATAGACGTGTTGCGGCATCTTTAAACCTAGCAGCTGTCACTCGCCATCTGGCTTCAAACAGCACTAGTAAGGACTTGTGCTCCCCGTACCGTCGAGTATATAAATGGAGACACCTCTAAATTGTAATCCTTTTATCCGTAGGAAGCCGAGTCTGCTGCCCTATACTCATGATACCAAACATATCATTCGGGGAGACTACCTGCACATACGTCAAGTCCATGGTAGATTCTTCTTTCATTTGATTACCAAGGTGTATATGGCAGTTCACGGAAACCTGGTACACCCTTTTATCTAGACTACCTAATCAGTCATTTTCAATCTTTACTAACTCTATAAATTTGAAAAGATCATCGAGCACTTGTCCTTTCACACTTTCTTAAAACTGAAAGATACTAAAGTCATCTTTGACTGTTTCTTGACTCTTAAAACATGAAACAACAAATTTTTGGTTTCAATGTGGTAAAATAAATTACCTACGATTACACACCCATTAAAGTTTGATTACTTGGCATGTCTTTGTTTGCCTTGGTTTTGATCCAAGTTTCTTCTTTTTTGATCTTTCTCCCTTTTCTGGTGTGATACAGTCATAGTGTCAGAACCATTAGTTTTGTCTACTGGTAGTCTTTTCTCTGATGATTCATCTAAAACTTCTCAAACCTCTAGTTCTGTCGAGCTTCAACAGCCTACTCTCTCGTCAGAGTAGCCCTTTGGAGAACTAGTTGACTTCAATTGGCCTCTTTCAAACGCTTGGTTTGGGTTTGGGGTCAGAGAGCACTTTCCCCCTCTTACATTGGGATCACCATTTTTAGCTGCTATCATACCTCCTAGTCCCCGTAGTATTTTGCAAGATCTCACAGCAGATTCAGACATGGACTCGTCTGGTCCTATTGGTAGTGAGGGATTCCTGTTTCTGACGATGATTACTAACATTTTTTGGAAAACATCCCTCAAGAGTCCACTCAATCTTCACCATCGGTGTCACTCCCAGTCAGATGTAGGTCTTTGGGTCAGATTATGGCCAATATTTCCTCCATGGTAGTGTCAACTCCATAGAGGGGTCCGGTCCTTCCATAATTAGGGATGTCGCCAATGAAACCTGTCTCGTCAACACCTTTTGTTACATCTATCCTAACTAGGCCTACTGTCTGCATAGTTGCGTCGGCACTGGTTATCACCACTCAGCCATCAGGGGCTTCGCCTTTGGTAGAGACTTCAATCACCATGGAAACCCCCAATGATCTGTCTTTTGAGGAGCATCAGCTAGCTACTCAGAAATATAGCTCCTGAACCTACCAATCCCCTTAGGATTCTGGTGAGTCTGATCTTTCTAATTATGACGTGGTCGGTAACCCCATTTATACACTTCTGTTTTATTATGATGAGTACGGTAACCCTATCTATTTTCCTTCTTTGGAAGCTTATTAGTTCCTTTCGGTTTTAGACCTACCTTGCCTGTGCAACCTTCTAACCAACAAGGACAACCCTTTCAGGGACAACCTTCGGTTCAGCAAGGGTATGATTATGGCCCACAAGGACAACCCTTTCAGGGACAACCTTCGGTGAAGCAAGGATTTGCATATGACCAACAAAGGTAGCCCTTTCAGGGGAAAAATTCGGTCCAACAAGGATTGTTTCATGGTCTGCAAGGATAGCCTTAGAATCCTCAAGGTCAACCTTTATAAGTTTAGCCTGTGATCCAACCTGGGCAACCTCAAGACTTGCTGGGAAACTGATATATCAACCAAGGCCTTCATACGGTCCTGGGGGGTATATTTATCTATCTCAAGGGCAACCTTTCGTGCAACCACAATAGCCATATCTTCTAAATGTTGTGCAGCAAGGGCCATCTTATGGCCTTGCTCCAGGTCAACCTAGTCATCAGGTACGACCTGGCCCATCTCAGGTAGCGCCATCTTATGGCCCTGCTCTAGGTCAACCTGGTCATTAGGTACAGCCCGACCCATCGCAGCCATCAGGCCAACCTACTCCGCAGGGGCAACCTGGTGGCCCCCATCAGTCAAGTCAACCTGCTCAATAGGGAAAACGTGCACAAACAGTTCACCCTGCTCAACCACTGCTCTACTCTACACCACAGTCGGGCCAACCGGTGCACCCGACTTATCCAGCTCAGAAGGGTCGTACTTATCAGCAGCCTGTTCGACCCCGAGGTGCTTATTACCCTCGAGGTCAATATTGACTGGTTTACAATGCGCCTCAAGGTTCTACTCATTACCATCAGCTGCCAGGCTATACTTACATTCCACAGAAAAATATTTATGTTTCTCAATTAGGACCTACATATACTCAGAATTAGTATTCTGGTCCTCAACCTCCGTATCCTGGTCCTCAGCCATTGTATTAGCTGAACTATCCGGCTTACACCCCTTATGGTCTGAATCCTTCGAGACAAAACCAATGGGGGTAGAGTTATACTCAACTAAGATGGAATGTAGGTATTGGTCCTTATCGAGGACCTGCTATGCCTTTCAACCCTCGATTACCTTTTCTCACCATGTTGGAATTACCAGATGTGTCCAAACTAACGAATGATATAATCCTTCATCATCCATATTGGCCACCGGTTCCAACCAAGGTTCCTGGTGATTGCCCCAAGTTTGAGGGCAAGGCTGGAGAAGACCCCCAAGCACATGTCATGACATACCATTTATGGTGTTCTTCGAATTCTTGGGTCAATGGCTCTATTAGACTTCTTTTTTTCCAATTAACTCTCACTGGAGCTGCTACTAAGTGGTACATCGAGTTGTCTCATGGTATCTTTCAAGATTACAACTTTCTTGCTATGGCATTCCTTACTCATTTCTAGCTACTGGTTCATTATGAAGCCGAGACACATCTCCTAACATCCTTGAAACATGACTAGGCTACCCATATCTCGAACAACATTCATGAATGTAGACGTCGTCGTCATTTGATCAAATTCGAAATTCCTGATCAACTTCTTACCCACTGGTTTACCACCTCTTTTGTCAATCAAATTGCAAAGGATATAGCCATGGGGGCATGTGTTACTGAGGAACAGGCCATTGCTCGTGCCTAGTACCTTGATTTAGTGTACTCTCAATCGAGCATTTTTTATGATATCTTGACGATGCCCCACGACCTGGGACTTCTAAAGCGTCGACCACTCCATCTATTGACGGTGTTATTAGTTCAATGTCTTAGACTTCATGTAAGTATTCCAACAATGGGAAGAAAAAATCCAATTCTTCCAATGATTCTGCTTCTCATCCCACCCCAAATTCTGGCAAAACCTCAGAGGTCAACACCGTTCAGGCCAATCCTGTGGACAAGACATCTAAGGGGAAAAATAAGGGAAAAGGCAAGGCTAAAGCTGATGCCCCAAAACTGGAGTCGTCTAAACCTCGTGTTGATGATGGTTCACAATGCAAGATGAAGTATCCCTGTCTCATTTGTGATGAGGAACACTACACTAAGGATTGTCCTAGACATGCCAAAGTTAGTAAATTCCTCAAAGGCACTAAGGTAACTCCGACTGTCCTCAAAGAACCTTTTCCGTCTCAGCAAACTCAGATGGTCAATAAACCCGCGCCATCTGCACCGTTTGGCTCTCAAGCATTTATGGTGAACGATTCTGCACCCATTTCCATTGCTACTCGGTTGAAAGATTATGCTGGATCACGTCAGGTAGCTATAGTCCTCTTGAGATTGAAAGGCCCAGTGCTGAACCCGTTATATGACCACCTTCTAAAGGTGTTCTCTAAAAATCTTCTTATAATCCTAATGCTCGTGCTGCTCAGCATTACAGTATTTTTGAGGATTTAGCACAGGCGCCATCCCTGATGTCCATGTTGGAAGTGCTTGAAAGTTGTCCATCTCAATGGAAAGTGTTATTATCTATGATCGGCGGAATCGATCCTGCTAATTGTAGCCTTCTCTCTTTCGATTTAGATAATCTCATCCCTCGACTTCCGCACCATATTGCGCTTGTCATACAAGTCAGAATTAATGATCTCAACATCCATAGGGCCATTATGGACGAAGGTGCATCCACCTATGTCATGTCATCTGCTTGCTGGAAGGCTATTGGCTCTCCAGCCCTAACTTCATCACCCAATTCCCTTGAGGCATTTGATGGAAGGGAATCGAAACCCTTGGGTATCTCGCCAGCTTTCCAATCCCGTTACAAGGAAAGACGGTAAATGTCGAGGTAGAAGTAGTTGACGCTAAACTCAATTACAATCTTCTACTCAGTCGTAGTTGGACTCATGCTATGTTGTGCATTCAATCCACCCTCTTTCGTCTTCTAACATTTCCACATGAGGGAAAAATCATTACTGTCGATCAGTTTTCATTCTTTACCTCATCTTCTGAGAAAAATGTTGCATACGTGGATCATATTCCTTCTCCCCTCGACAGCATAGGGCCTGTTCTTTTCAAAGACCCTGCCCTCATGGGTATATTTCCCCTTTTTCCACCAAATACCATTCTAGTTAATATGATCTCTCGGTAGGATGACCCATGGATCATCCCTTTATCTGAACAGGTTGATTCATTTGGAGATTCAATGATACTTTCTCCAATTGAAATCAATTATTGTGAGCTTCTAGCTGCATTAGATTCTCCCCCTTCTGAATATGCTCCTTCGAGAATGTCTCTCGACATTTATTCTCAATCCCCCTGGTTCAGTGATTCAGATTCACCCGATCCTTTGAAAGAAGTGTTTCCTTCCAATGAGTCCATCGTGGAAACCATGTCTCTCGAGAACTTACCATGGAGTGATGGGCATCATCGTTCCTCATTTATTCCTGGCCTCAGGGCAATGTCTAACTGTCTTGAGCATTTTTCATCTCAAGTTCCTTCTTCGCCACTTCAAATGCCTATTTTGACTCATGAAGTCTTCACTGAAGGTAATTTGAGTAACATCACCCAGACGATGCGTATCGACATTTTTGTGAAACCAGTAGTCGTCGAGAACATCCATGTTAGAGTCACTTTTTCTTCCGATGAAGTCCAGGTGTACACTAGCCTCTTTCGCGAATTCTGTGATGTTTTTGCTTGGTCTTATGAAGAGATGCCTTGGATCAATCCTAGTATTGTGGTGCACGAGATTCCCACCTATCTTGGTGCGAAGCCTGTTTGCCAGCGTCTTCGTCTAGTGCGTCCTTGGAAAGCCACAACCATAAAGGATGAAGTTGAAAAACTTCTTAAAATGGGTTTCATTTATCCGATCCCTCTGACAGAGAGGGTTTCTAACATTGTTCATGTGGATAAAAAGCAGGGAAAAATTCGTGTCTGTGTTTGCTATCACGATATTAATCGGGCCTACCCTAAGGATAACTATCCCACCCCTTTCATCGATCAGATCATCGACGATTGTGCGGGGAGTGAGATTTTTTCCCTTATGGATGGATTCTCTAGCTATAATCAGATCAATATTCTCCTGTCTGATCAACACAAGACCACTTTTTATCTGTCCTTGGGGAACATTCGTGTATAAGAAACTCCCTTTCAGCTTGAAGAATGTTGGAGCTACGTTTTAGCGCACGATGTCTTATGCCTTTCACGATATTCATCATATTTTTCAACCATATCTAGATGACCTTCCGGCTCATTCAACTGTGCAAAAATACCATCTGGATCATCTCCGCCAAATCTTTCTTCGGTGTAGACGCTACAACATTCGACTCAATCCACATAAATGCATCTTCTGCATCGATTCTAGTAGACTTTTCGGGTTAATCGTATCCAAATATGGAATTCGCCTTGATCCGCTTAAAGTTGAGGCTATTGTTAATCTCCCCTCTCCATCCTCGTTACACCAACTCAAGAGTCTCCAAGGGAAATAAAATTTCTTACGACGTTTATCCTGAACTATGCCAAAATAGCCAAGGGGCTCACAGGACTATTAAAACAGGACGTCCCTTTTTGTTGGGATGAGATTGCTCAACAATATTTTGATATGCTTAAGACGTTGCTTGTCAACACTCCTCTATTACGTCCTCCGGATTATCATCGTGATTTCACCTTGTATCTAGCTGCCACCTTTAGTACGATCACCATGGTTTTGGTTCAAGATGATGATGACGTAATGAGCATGTTATCTACTACTTGTCTTGAAACCTTCTTGACCCTGAAATGTGTTACACACATGTTGATAAGTTAGTGTTGGCTGCAGTCCATACCATCCAGCATTTTCGTCATTATATCCTTTTTACGGATGGTAACTGTGATTTCTGATTATAAGCCCATGACCTATATTCTGTCTCGACAGTTGCTGGGGGAAAAGTACTCGAAGTGGATCATTATCCTCCAAGAGTTTGATTTTGAGTTTACTATTGCCAAATCAAAGAAATCACTTGTTTTCACTGATCTAATTTGTTCTCTCCCTGCCAACTCTGCTCCTTCTTATTCCAAGGATCATATTCTACGCAAAAGTATTTTCTGGATTAGCACGCTCGATCCATGGTATGGTGATATCATCGTGTATCTCCAAACCTCTAATTTTAGGTTTGAGTTGATGAAATATGCTTGAAGCCCCATTCGGCATCAGCCGCAACCCTATCGTATTGTCAAAGATACCCTTTATCATGTTGGAGTTGATTTTGTGTTCCGCCGATGTCTGACCCTCGAGGAAGCTGAGAAATTTTTAAATGACTGCCACAGTAGCACCTATGGTGGTCAAATTTCTGGTTATGCCACTGCATAGAAGATCCTTCGTGCTGGCTATTTCTGGCCATCTATTTTCAAATATTGCATTATCGCAGTACGCAAATGCCATGCGTGCTAGATATATCAATGCAAGATGCGTGCACCACTTGTTCCTTTACACCCTGTCATTACTGTTTGTCTTTTTTCCAAATGGGGCATCGATTTTATGACGTGTAACCCTCACTCAGCTGGGGGCCATGCCTATATCATCGTCGCCATCGATTATTTTACGAAATGAGCCGAAGAAATGCCTACATTGGCTGCGGACGGTAAGACATCAGCAAAATTCATATTCAATCATGTTATTGATCGGTTTGGTGTCCCTCAAGCCATCATTATTGATCATGGTTCACATTTTCGGGACTATATGATGGCGGAGCTGACGTCTAAGTTGTCTCTGCACCACAACAGCTCAACACCCTATTACCCTCAAGCTAATGGTTAGGCTAAAACCGTAAACAAAGTCCTTGTTACAATGCTTCAGCGAAAAATTGGGATCCATAAATTAGATTGGCATCTCATGTTGTTTTCAGCTCTTTGGGCTTACTAAACATTGATTAAGAGTGTGACCGGATTTACCCTATTTCAATTGGTGTACGGTTTGGAAGCCACTCTTTCGATTGAATGTGAAATCCCTTCACTCAAATTAGCTATGGAATTACTGCCTAATAATTCACCTAAGAAAGAAAATATCCTCTATTTAGAGATATTGGATGAAACTCGTCACTTAGCTGCCTTGGTCATCGAGGCACAGAGGAAGTGAGTCAAAGCTCATTTTGACCAAATATTTTCCCCTCATTTTTTTATCGAAGGCAATCTCGTTCTCCTGTACGACCAAGATCATGAAAATCTGGGGGCAGGTAAATTCCAACCCATATGGCATGGGCCCTAAAATGTCAAACGTGTGTTATAGAATGGGGCTTATGAGCTTATTGAAGGTTATCCCCTAGCACAGTCCAGAAATGGGTTCTACCTGAAAAAGTATTATGCTTGAGTCATTCATGCATGATATGTGTACATAGGTGATTTTTTCATTTTTGTTCATGCTTTGGTTTGATGTGATTTGTGAGATTTTTTCTGCTTATTGGGTCCTGTTTGCTATGCAGATGTTTATTTCCACTTATGTCGGTTTTGCGGACGCTGCTTCCTGCAGTACCAGGAACTTGTCTTCAGTACCCTGGGTAATTTATGATCCTGTTGGTGACTTTATTAACTTACAAGGTATTTTTCTAGGACCAACTACAAACAATGTCGCTGAATATAGTGTTTTTTTGGAACTATTAACCGAGGCAGTTAAGCTCGACATACACACATTGCTTGTGAATTTAGATTCACAACTTGTTGTTCTTCAACTTAATGGTAATTATTCGGTTCTAAACCCATGCATTTTGAGATTGTATTTGTGTATTCATTTACTTGAAAGACGTTTTTATTTCATCATATATCAACATATACCAAGAAAAATGAATACATTAACTGATGCAATAGCTAACATTGTGCTAGATAGACATTTGTGCAATTTATAAAACATCATCATATGTAAATAGACCCATGTAGATAATAGATGTATATATATCGATTTTTTTCAACGTGTGCATGATAAAAACCAAAAAAATAAATATGTCTATTTAAGTTACATCGTGAGACAACATGTCTCTCAAAATGTGTAGAAATAAAAGCCTAAGTGCCTAATCGACGTGATGCTCATGTTAGCACGTCACCGCCCATACCAACCACCTCAGCAAGTGGTGGATATGACATGGCACCCCTATAGTGTGCCTCTGATAGGCTCGAGGAACATCATCAAAATGAGCATAGTCCGGAATCCCATAGGTGATCCCCTCCAGGTTCTGTACTATCTCCTCGTCAATGCCCTCACCATGAGGACGGAAATCGTGAGGATCTCACCTTGCTATCGACGACATACCTACAGGTCACTCTGGGCAAAAATATGCATACATATAATATTAACTGTCAAAACATGCATATATATGAAAAAATCATAAAACTCATGAAAATAAAAAATGAGTCTCACCTAGCTCTTCGTCCCAATCCTCTCCCTCTGGGAGTGGGGGGTCTGGATCACCAGTGAAGTATGTACGAGAGTAAGGCCAATCCTTTATGACAATCAGTTGTCATTAGAGCCAATCAAAAAAATCTGGCCTCTAGGACATCTGTTGGCCACCCCCTGCTCTAGGAATTAGTGAAGCCCATTGGGCCATCCATGGTTCTCTGGGTGGTGGAATCGAGACAATGACCTCCTGACACTAGAATATGGGTAGTATTTCCAAGAAGAACAATACCAAAATAGATCCATACCAAAACTGCTTCAGTTTGGTCTTCTTGCACTTGGTGAGTTGTCGCTTAATGTTAATAGTCATGGCCTCTGCCCAGTTGAAGAGAGTCGGGTTCATGCACTCTGAGGCAAGAAGCAGTTGTGTCTTTGTGGCCTCATGTAGTGCTTGTGATCCTCCAGCCCACTTGATAGTGTGCAGCACTACTTTTAGTGCCATATCATGGATGGTTTGGATGTCAACTTTTCAACTCCCTGTTCGTTTTCGTGCTCATCGGTACACCCTGTTGATCACCATTCCCATGCTTTCCCCAGAAGGATGGGTACCGGTCAAGATAGGGGCTACACCCCTACACGACAATCCTATGATAAAATACACATTAGAGACTTCGACTTCAAGTTCCTGATCCTGAAGCACAAATTTTTGTTGATCCTCATCCCAAATTCTTATCAAATATTGAAGAAATTATGGTTGAGATCAGAGGCATGGTGTTAGGAAGAATATATTTAGCCCATAGTCTCTGAGGGTGTTCATGCATCGCTCATTCTCCATGGGAAATTCATCCTCCTCACTGTGTTCTCTCTGTTTCCACTCAATCACCATTTCTTCTGCTTGGTACCTGCACACATTGTTCATATGAAAATTGTTAGTGTACTTAGGCATCAAAATTTGCAAAAAAATGGTTGCATTTTCCTTAAATTTAGACAAATTTTTGGGTTGCGTGGTTGGAACTTTTTTTTCACTAACATTCGCACCAATGAGCATGACCCCTATGTAAAAAGTGAGCGATTGGCGTGGGTCCGTGCCCGAAACCTGCACCAATCGCGATGCCCTAGATATTGCAAATCCTCCTGCTTGGAAATAAAAATGACAAATAAAAGTAATGATATTTAACTTAAAAGATGGAAAATGGTGTTGGCTCTTACCTGAGACTGACGGAATCAAGATTGGTTCACTGGATCACTTGCAATATTCGCCACAAGATCGCAAGGAAAATGGACCACCATTTCTCCACAAAGAGGTAAATGTGAAAGGTAAATAATTTTTACCACTTATGGAATTTTATAACTTCTCAAAATATTAAATTAGGTTTTAAAACATATTTGTCGATTATTTTATCATATTTTTTTCCAGAAATACGTTTTACACACATATTTTTGTGTAGAGACAAGTTTTCACATGGTTATGACGAAAAAATGAGTTGTATTTTATAATTTTTTGGACTCGGTAAAAATTCGAAAAAGTCACTACTAGAGTCACCTTTCAACTCTTTTCTGACTCTCTAAAACTAAATATATTTTCGAGATGCTTGTCGTTTTCAACTCGTTAAATGGCTGCAAAATGATATCTACCCAATATACGTTTACCCGTTTTTCGGGTTGGGATAGATTATTTACGAAAAAGGAATACCTTAGCCTATTGCGACTAAGAGGTTTTCTCAAACACAGTTTTATATCTTTTCGGATCTGTAAGAATATCTACAAAAAGGGCCTTTGCTGGAGTTTTATTTTCTACTTTATTTTCAAACTTTCTAAAAATGAAAAGATGCCGAGTTCTTCCTTTGTCAGACTCATTAAAAACTGATGACATCGGACTCCGTCGTTATGACGTTACCCGAGTTCCTCCTTCCTAGGGTTTGTAAAACATAGTAGGTTGGATTTGTCTGAAGGAAAAACTTACATCGCAAGCATATGCTATCCCCTTCAAGATTGTTAAAAAAAATAATTGGGGTACTTGCCAGAAATGGTGGGGGAAAATGGAACCAGATTATAGTCGTGTTGGCAGTATGTCACTCTTGAACATGGAACTTGTCTGCATTCATGTCGGGTTGGGGACATCTCACCTTGTCATTTGTTTGCCTCCATGGGTTTGGGAAATATTTTTTGACCTCTCATATTTTTTTTTCCTCATCACTATGACCTCAGATCCCTTGATGTCAAATACTACCAAATCCAGTGTCGTGCCGCCAATATGTTCAAGAGAAGTTTACCTCTGAATTTTTCAACCTCCCTCTGATTCTCTGTTGGTATTGATTCACAAACATTATATCCATCTATCTTGTATCGCTAATGTGGTAAACATTATTTCCCACCTTCGATCAGGTCACTTTCTGTCGACTTCAACTCATTATCTAGGAAGCTGATCTAAAGAATCCCTTCAAGTACCTTGGAGCCTGCATGCCTCAATGGGAGGTTCTTCACATTCGATGCAAGGTTTACATCATTGGCCTTTGATTAGATGATTCTGTGGGTGTTTGACGCTAGATCACTATTCACATTTCGTGGATTGTACCTCTTGTACCTTGAGGACCATTTTCATTATTGGTGTTTTCTCTCGTGTCTGTTAACATCTCTCATTATTGGCTGGTAATCAAACGATTTTCTTGCATGTTCAACTTTAGATCACATATTTTCATGCTTGAATTTGTACTTTGTTCGATTCGAGATGGAGCGCAAGACCCTAGGTTTTGTCTAATGAAATCCAGGCTACGGGTTCTTTTTGGATTACTATGACTTATTGCATGACTCTTCTGATTGGATGGCTGTGATCATACCTGAGTCTATTTGTTGATCCCTATTGTTGGATGGCTGTGTCCAAACCTTGGATATCACTTTTTATGTACTCTATTATGGATGGTTGCGCCCATACCACATGTCATGTATCATAAATATCAGTTGTATTTGTACTTGCAGGTCTTCCGATAGTAGTGTTTGGGTCAAACACGTTCTCACAAAGAATTTCACCCCTCCCTCTCTCTCGGACCTCATGCTTTAGGGGGCATCTGTTACACAACATTTTTCATCGTCCCTACAATCCCTCGTCTCGCATATTGGAGGATCATTCCCATGAATTGTGAGTAGTGTCATACTCTACAAACACCTTCTTTGCATCCTTATGCATAATGACATCATTTATCCTGTTAAAAATTTCCTCAAAAAGCACACAAAAACCTATGTTTTGGCCTTGGCGTGGGTAGCCAGTTCACCCCTCGGGCCAATGTGGTAAATTTGCACTAGATCTTGTGCCACCTGGTGCTTTGTCTCTATGTAGTGCCTGCGCAAGCTATTTTACGAATGTTTTTGTTGTGTAACCAGCTCCAAAAATAGAAGAAAAGAGATATGAACGCCTTAGAAATAAGCCACTTCGAGGGGGAAACCTCCAATACATTACATAAATGAACAATTCTTGGATGATACAATTTACAAAACCTCCTTTCTATATATAGGAGTCCATGGGGCCATAATGTAATCCTAATGGGCCATAATGTAATCCTAGCCGACCTAACAATAATAATTTAAGGGCACAATAATAACAAAATGGGGGTTACAAGGGTACAATAATAACAATAAGGGGTTTACACTAACAATAATAAGGGGCTATACTAGTGAAATAGGGACCTAACATGCCCCTCTCCTTCAAAAAAAGTGTTGTCCTCAACACTTGAGTAGCTCCGGGTGCTTCTGTATAAAATTCTCATCCTCCCATGTAGAATCTTCATTGGGTAAGTTCTTCCACTTGATGAGATACTCTGAAATTGATCGATTCCGTAGTTGTCGAGTTCTTTTTTCCATGACTGCTTCAGGTTCCAATATGATTTTCCCTTCCCCATCAAGTTATGGCAATACTGTTTGAACTGGAAGATCTTCACCTATAACCTTCTTTAAGCATGAAACATGGAAAACTGGATGTACTCGCGAAGAAGCAGGAAGCTCCAATTTGTATGCCATAGTACCAATCTTTTGCAACACCTTGTAAGGACCATAGTACTTGGGCGATAATTTATTATCCTTCTTAGCTTGCTTGAGGGACATTTGTTTATATGGTTGTAGCCGTAAAAATACCCAATCTCCTACATCAAAACTTCTCTCGCTGCGATGTTGATCTGCCTGTTGTTTCATTTGATTTTGTGCCAAATTCAGGTTATCCTTTAAGAGTTGGAGAACTTCTTGCTGATACTCGATGTGATCTTCCACTGCTTGAACCTTCGAATTTTCCCTTAAAGATGATGTGATCGATGGTGGATGATATCCATAAAGTGCCATAAATGGGGTCATTTTGGCTGCAGTATGGAAGGAAGTGTTATACCACCATTCAGCGAGAGGTAACCACTTGACCCATTGTGTTTGTTTATCAGATACAAAACAACGAAGATATCCTTCCAAACATTTATTTACTATCTCGGTTTGACCATCGGATTGAGGATGATAAGATGAGCTATGAGCTAATTGAGTACCCAAACAAGAAAATAACTCCGTCCAAAAATTTCCAGTAAAAATGGGATCTCTGTCGCTCACGATAACCCTTGGGCTTCCATGTAGCTTTTGAATTCTATCCATAAATGTAGTAGCAACTGTACTTGCTTTAAATGGATGAGATAATGCACAAAAGTGTGTATACTTGGTAAGTCTATCAACTACCACCATGATGACACTCTTTCCTTCGGACTTAGGTAAACCTGTGATAAAATCCATTGAAATCTCCTCCCAACGTTGACTTGGAATGGATAAGGTTGTAGAAGTCCCGGGGTCTTAATTGTCTCAACTTTATTCTGCTGGCAAACCAAACATTCCGTCACAAACTTTTGAATATCAGATTTAAGGCCATCCCAAAAAAATTCTTTCTTCACCATTTGGTAAGTTTTTAAAAATCCCGAGTGTCCTCCTAAAGGAGAAGTGTGCAATTCCAGAAGAATCTTTTGTTTTAGTTGGGAATTCTTACAAAGATATAAGCGATCTTTGTACCATAAGGAATCATTTTTCCAACTAAATGTATCGGATGTACTAGGATCTTGCTGCAACTTTTGAATGAGTATCCATACATCTTTTTCCTTCTTCCATTCATCTCTTGCTTCAGTTATCCAATCTGGTTGGATAATAGAAATGGCACAAAGCAATGCTTCCACCTCTTCATTCTTTCTTGAGTGTGCATCTGCAACAACATTCAGCTTTCCTTTTTTGTAGATTATTTCAAAGTCATAACCCAACATCTTTGTGACCCATTTTTGTTGTTCTTCCGACGATAGTCTTTGTTCCAAAAAGTGTTTAAGACTATCATGATCAGTTTTTACCTTGAAGTGTCTTCCCATTAGGTAAGTTCACCATTTCTTTAGTGCATGCAGTATTGCTAACATTTCCTTCTCATAAATAGGTTTCTGTAAATGCTTTCCTTTGATTGGACGACTTTCAAAAGCAATGGGTCTTCCTTCCTGCATTAAAATTGCACCAATTCCATTTCCTGAGGCATCACATTCCACAATAAAGGTTTTTGTGAAGTCTGGTGTAGCTAAGACCGGTGCTAGGCACATTGCCTAATTAAGACGTTCAAAGGCCTTAGTTGCTTCAGGAGTCCATGAAAATGCATCTTTCTTCAATAATGTTGTTAGAGGTGCTGCTATTCTCCCATAATTCTTAACAAACTTGCGATAATACCCTGTTAACCCGAGAAATCCTCGCAACTGCTTTATGGTTGTGGGAACTTTCCATTCCTTAATGTCTTTAATTTTGTTAGGGTCCACTTTAACACCCTCGTGAGATACAATATGACCCAGATATTCCACCTCTTGTACTCCAAAGAAACATTTGGACTTTTTGCATATAATTGTTTCTCCTGCAATAGTTTGAGCACCCTGTCAACATGTTCAACATGATCCTTCCAAGACCTGCTGTAGATTAGTATATCATCAAAAAATACTAGCACAAATTTTCTAAGGAAGGGTTTGAAAATGGAATTCCTCAACCCTTGAAATGTAGAAGGTGCATTGGTAAGGCCAAAAGGCATGACCAAAAATTCATAATGACCCTCATGAGTTCGAAATGTTGTTTTTGGAATATCTTCGATCTTCATTCTAATTTGATGATATCCTGAACGAAGATCCAACTTGGTAAAATAAATTGCTCCATGTAATTCATCCAATAATTCATCAATCACAGGAATGGGAAATTTGTCTTTAATGGTGAGCTTATTGAGCTCCCTATAATCCGGACACATTCGCCATGATCCATCCTTCTTGTGTACCAATACTACGGGAGCAGAGAAAGAACTTTGACTAGGTTGAATTATACCCACCTCTAACATTTCTGCAATCATACGTTCAATTTCACTCTTTTGGAAGTAAGGATATCTATAAGGCCTGATGTTTGGAGGAACACTTCCTGGAATCAAATGAATAGCATGATCATGATCACAAATAGGTGGGAGTCCTTTGGGAGTTTCAAACACCTTGGAATGTTTGTCCAAGACTTGTTGGAGATCTGCAGAAATAGATGATTTTGATGTTGGAACTTCTAGTGAGCATAATTGTGCAATTACGCCTCGTTGTTCTTTCTTTAGAAGCTTTGTCATGACATTAGAGCTTATTATCCTTCACGGCTTCCCTTCAATACCCCGTAATTCGACTTCCTTTCCTTCTGAAAAAAATTTCAAGAAAAGTTCTTGAAAATTAAAAGCTACCGTCCCCAAAGATTGTAACCATTGTACTCCTAGTACAACATCAGCACCTCCCATAGGAATGGAAAGCATTGGACTGGTCAATACATATTCCCCCATGGTTAGCTTGATATTATGGCATTTTCCAGAGCAATTTATAGTTCCTCCATTTGCAACCATCACTTGACATTCTGGTGCTGGGTATAGGAAACAATTTAATTCCTTGGCTACCTTATAATGAATAAAATTATGAGTGCTACCTGAATCAATCAACACTATTACCCTTTTCTTCTTTATATGTCCTTCTATCTTGAGAGTTTGAGGAGTGGTAATTCCTACCAGTGCATTACACGATATGGTCGGATTCATTTCTTCTTCTTCTAGGGGTGGTTCCTGGTGTATATCCTCTTCTTGTTCATTTTCTTCTTCTTCACAATCTATGTAAAATAATTTCTTCTCAGCACACTTATGACCTTTAGTGTATTTGCTATCACAACTGTAGCAAAGCCCTTTTGCTCTTTTTTCTTCCAATTGTTGTGGTGTCAACCTCGTAGGTTGTGGAAATCTAGGCGTAGCAACACTTCCTTCTTTATAGAATTGAGTGGTAGGCTTCCTTGTCGCCATAATTTTACATTCAACTTTTCTTGCCAACCTGAATGCCTTCTCCAATGAATCGGGTTCCAAAACGCGAACTTCATGTTGGATGTTATCCTTTAAAGTGCCTATGAAGAGATCAATCCTGTGTTCCTCTGGAATATCAGTTACCCTTATATTCAATTTTGGAAGTCCTCAATGTGCTGCCCCACTAAACCCTTTTGTTTGAGATTTATCAATTGGCTAAAGAAGGTGTTGCTCTTTGTATCCTCATAATGTGCTATCATTTCCTCCGTAAAAATTGACCAAGTGAAAATTTTTTTACGGGAGCAAAGCCATCGATACCATACAAATGTATTTTGTTCTAAATGCAAAGTTGCAATGCGTACCTTTTGTGTGTTTTGCACATTATGGAGATCAAAATATTGCTCCTTCTGTAGTATCCATGTTACAGGATCCTTTCCATCAAACTTCCTCATATCCATTTTTGGAATATGGTGGTTCTTCCTGCCAACATTAGAGTTTATGAAATCACGATTAACATTTATTTTGTTCTCATCATGAGGTTCTTCTACTATATTTCCGCCATTAGGAATCATTTATGGTTTTAATCTTGTCATCAAGCCTTCCATGTATGCTTTTAGATCATTCTTCATGTTTTCCATGTTGTCTTTCATGTCATCCATCTTAGCTTCCATGCCTTTCTTCAAACCGTCCATCTTCACTTCCATGCCTTTCTTCAAAACTTCCATTTCATTTTTGTTGCTCTTTGCGAGAGTGAAATTTGTTGCACTTGCTCTTGTAATTTTGATAGATCATGTTGCAATTCTTCATCTTCATGAGTCATAGTAGAGCCTTCTGAAGGCTTAATGGGTGTTGAATTATTTTTTAGGGCCATTTTAGAATCCAATATTGATATCTATTCTACAAGATTCCCTTGGAATCAATTCAACTTGATTCTTCAAACAAGACTTATGCAATTCGGAAAAAAAATACACACCTTTTACTTGCTTTGAGGAGCTCGATATTGAAATTGAATTATCTCTGTAATTGAAAATCTTAGATATCTGAAATTCAGCCCTATATTAGCCCTCTGAAGCTTCTTTCAAATGCCACAGGTCTGACCTGATTTTGATTCTCCAAGACAAAGTTGTGTCCAATCTCCCACAATGACCTAATTCTGGACTGGTTCAGTAGAGCGAACTTGTACGACTTGCCACGTGTCACTTTTTTGTCTTTTGTCTCTGAAATTGATATCAAAGAAACTACAGGCCGTGTACTTGTGACCACTTTTGACGGCACTCCAATCCAATCTTCAGAGAGAGAGTTATTGAACGTTTCCCACGATCACCTCTTTGAGATGAAATTCAGGAGCCTGAAAAAGCACTACCTTCCACAGATCATATCTCCAAAAATATTGCGAACCAAGCTCTGAAATTTTTTGATGAATTTTCTCAGGATTTCAGCTTCGCACCATATGAATTTCAGATTCTGAACCTTCGTAGAAAAAAATTTATAGCGCAAATGCCACGATGACCTGTTTAGGAGCCTGAAAAAATACCTGACTTCCACAGATCATATCTCCGAAATTATTACGAACCAAACTCTGAAATTTTTATACAAGCTTCCTCAGGATTTTTTCTTCGCACCCTAAAAATTTCAGCTTCTGAAACTTCGTAGAAAAAAGGTTATAGCGAAAATTCCACGATGACCTGTTTGGAGCAGCGAAACCCTAGAATCCAAAGCTCTGATACCAAATGTTGTGTAACCAGCTCCAAAAATAGAAGAAAATGGATATGAACGTCTTAGAAATAAGCCACTTCGAGGGGGCAACCTCCAATACATTACATAAATGAACAATTCTTGGATGATACAATTTACAAAACCTCCTTTCTATATATAGGAGTCCATGGGGCCATAATGTAATCCTAGTGGGCCACAATGTAATCCTAGCCGACCTAACAATAATAATTTAAGGGCACAATAATAACAAAATGGGGGTTACAAGGGTACAATAATAACAATAAGGGGTTTACACTAACAATAATAAGGGGCTATACTAGTGAAATAGGGACCTAACAGTTTTTTAACAAATAGAAGCGGAAGTTTCCTTCTAACCACCTTAGGGATTAGTCACAGGAAGTGGTTAAGTTGATCAGCCATGAATATCCCTCTTTAGGTAGTGGTTTCCAACACCCATGAGACACTCCTTGAAGATAGGTATCCCTTCCATGATTATAAGGATCCTAATGATCTGAAAATGGAAGTACTTGAAAATGTGTGTAAGGTATCCATTTCCATTAATTAATTGTGTGCAAAATTCTCCATGTCTGGCTGATTAAACAAAGTGTTTTTGGTAACTGTTTATGAGTTTATGTGTGAAGGAAAGTTCATTTAATTTTCTGTTTAACATATTAAATCAGAAATATATAACAAGATAACTTCAGCATAACATGATAGAAATGCTTGGTGAGCAGTTCACCCCTCCTAGGCTACATCTGCTAGATCAAGCCTCCCAAAATGAGCTTGTCCTCTTGTATTAAGATCCTCCAAAATTCCAATCCAAGTTTAAGAGTTTCTCAATAGACAAATATGAATGAAAATACATATTCAAAAGACATGAAAATGCTAAGAATTCCTTTCCATATCCACTAAATAGTGAATAATTACCATAAACAATGATTTCTTCAATAAGGCCCTGATGGCTCTTTGAAATCCTATGAAGATTTTTGGGGTGCAGATGTCCTCAAATAGTTCTGAAACCTCTTCCTAAAGGTTCAAAAGGTCAAAATTAGTTGAAAATGATCTTTGGATCACCTCAAACAAAGAGGGACAACTCTAAACAGATCCAACTCCAAAATGGCCCTTGTGGCCCTGAAAAATCTCCTGAAGATTTTCGGGCTTTGAAATTATTCAAACAGTTTTGAAACCTCTTCCATTAGGTTCATAAGGTGGAAATTATCTGAAAATGGTTTTTGGATCATGTCAAACAGAGAGGTACAACCCAATACAACTTCATTTCCCAAATGGCCCTGATGGCTCAAAAAGCTTCCCTGAAGCTAAAATGGTTGTAGAACACCTCTACTACCTCTGGAACCTATCCCAATGGCTTTGGAATGCTGAAAATAGCCAAAATTGGCTTTTTTTCACCTCAAATTTTTAGCCATAGCCCAAAATAGCTCCAACTCCCTCTTGGCCCTGATGGCTCTCATTGCTTCCCTGAAGAAAAATGGGCTGAAGATCAACTCCAATGGCTCTGCAACTTGTTCCAATGGATCCAGAATCCTCATAATTCTTGAAATTAAAAAAAAAAATGTCCAAAAATGTTCTCTCTATCAGAATTTATGACCAAAACCATTTTTTCCCAATCTGCCCTTGAAAACCTCCACTAGTTGTGGAGAAACTGGAGTTAACCCCTCGAAAAAGGCAGAAATTCCAAAATAGTGGGATCCGATCCAAATTTTTCGACCACATAACTGCTAGGATTTAATGTTGGGTGGTTAGGGTCGACACATGTCCGCACCCTCTGCATTTTGGCATGGTAGTTAACGTAACTACCAGCGGCAATCCTAAACCGCAACATAAAAATTTAGAGCGGTCACATATATTTAAATGTCAATGGTTATTTGTTAACGGTAATACTCCACTTGGTGTTAAGTCTTAAGGCTTTGGATCTCGGCCCTATGGTCCCGTGCTTAGGGGGCTGGCCCCCTTTTGCCGCCGCCCAACACAACTTTAAAATTTAAATGAAAGTCACTGCCATAGTTTGTTAAGAACTATTGTGTGGCACAATGGTAGTGCGTGGCACTGGTGGCAATGAGGTTGGATGGTCAAGCCTTGCAGACATAAAAAATTTTAATATGCCATTTCAATGTGCCCTGGGGCCACATGGTGGCCTCCGGGCTTGCCACGTGGCACCCTCCAATTGGCTAAAATCTTCAAAAGTCAAACCATTATCAAACCACTGAATGCCACTTGTCAAACATTGCTTGGCCCAAGTGGAATATTCCAGGGAATATTTTAGGGAATATTTCGAGGAATATTCCAAGAACATTCCTTGGAATATTCCTTTTTTAATTTTTCAAATTTGGAAGTCAAACCTGGTCAAACTAGTCTTTTGCATGAAATTGTGAATTTTCAAACTTGAATAAATTTCACATACGGTGTCAGATTTGAGTGCCATTCACGACATCATGATCGTATCACCCAAGCCTATCCGGTAATTTAGGTTGCAAGTGATTTTGAACACTTTCAATTTTGAGCATTTTCCATAGCTCGGACTTGAGCTCCTGATCAAACCTCCCAAATGAGAAGATGTTGGACCCCAAAATCTCACTGAAATGATGAAACTAAACTCTAGTATAGAAAATGAGAGAATAACAACATCCTCTTCTCTTCAGCCTCCAAAAATTTTCCTGAATTGCCAACTGTTCACATGACGAATTTTGCTGAATGAGCTATGTACTTGTGCCGAATCCTGACCAAGTTTTCTTGCCATACCAATCTGCCATTCTAAAACCAGCAATGACCCTTGCTGAACTTTGTGCCCTCTTTTCTTTCATGCCCTTCCATCTCATGGAATCTTGCACTGATTTGCACCGACACTTCATTCTTTGCACCAATCGACACGAAAGGTACCTTGTGCAACATACGACATCAACAACAAGTTGACCTAAAATGTGTTGTATAATTGACACAACCATCAATGTCAGGGAAAATATTAAGGATGGGAAATTATTTTGATGTTTAAAACATTGGTAAATATCACTAGTCCCTAATATGCAAACTATAAAATGTTTATTGATATATTTGTAAAATTATTCAAATTTATAATGATATTCTATATACTCTCTATATAATTTTAGCGATTTTTAAGTTAAAATAATTTTATATTGTAAAATTTTGGCGAATCATTTTTATAAAAAATGGAAATTGGCAAATCTTTTTTTTAGAAAAAACATGGAAAATTAGCCCACCTGCGAATATTAGCCCCTAAAATTTTCCATGATCAATGTAAAAAGTGCACCCACAATCGACACAAGTCAAAAAACATGTGTGACACAATTGACACAAGTCGATAAACATGTGTGACATAATCGACACAAGTCGACAAACATGTGTGACAAAATCGACACAAGTCGACAATCATGTGTAACAAAATAAACACAAGTTGACTAACAACAAGATACATCTTGACAAACATGTGTTTGTATCATGTACAATGAACTATATATAGTTCGCTAATTACACATACAACCTCTATGTACATGTGCAACTTCAACTCTTCTTTTCAAATACCAACATGTACATCATCCCAAAAACATATGGGTGACTAAGAGCTAAACCAAAATACATTGTTGCAATATAAGTGAGTATCATACTCATCTTTTACACCTCCATGGTGAAATTTTGTAACAACAAAGAAATTCCTTCAACTGAAATTGCTTTTACATGCAATCTTGCATCAAACTTTTCAAATGAAATACATGGATACCAATCTAAAATTTACATGTACAAAATGAGTATGACTTACTACATTAATAATTGAATCCACTTCCTACCAAGCCAACTCCATGGTGTCTTTTCCTACTGCAACATTTCTACATGTGAATCTTCCATTTCCACATCGATAATGGAATCCATAGATCCACTTGTACCAATATTTTTGTCCTTCAGATGCATGTGCTTTGGACGACTTGTTGGATGCAAGGTCCAACAATAAGAGACATCATATCCCTTCTTTTGAAAAAATGTGCAATTCTTAAGCACTTTCTGAGAAAGTTTCATTTTCCTCTTCTGCTTCCTGTGTGCTTTCTTTTTCAACTAGCATCTTGAAGCAACATTGTTAAATCCACCACAAAATGTGAAACAAAAATTTATTTCATTTGAACAAGAAAAGTTATCATTCTTTGCTGAAACATAATCAAATTGATCATGTGAATAATTATATCTCTTTTGTTGCATGGAATTTCCATCCTTTTTGTCTTTGAAAGACGATGAAATAGTAGAGGAGACAGCTTTCCTTTTCAGACTTTCATCACAGTTATTGTCTTTAAAAATGTTTGAACTTGAAGACTCACCATAAGCGACATGTTTACCCTCTATTTTTTTCAATGAAGGCTTAAAACAATGGCAATCATCCTTAATTTTTTTTTGACATATGTGCATTTTAGAACTTGGAATAAAGGTTCTCTTTAAATTTGCATCACATGCGTTCAAGGATTTGGAGTCTTCACGATTAAACTGCTCATATCCAAGACCAACATTCTTGGGTCACTACACAACTGAAATAGGGTCAAATATACCTTGTGCATGCTTCCCCAAACCTTTTCCTTTGTGATAGCCCATCTTAAACATTAATTTGGACCCTATACCCCTTGTATGTTTTTCAAAATAACCAACACACATTTCAATAGAGGAAATTGAAGACAAGTTGGAATGGTTTACGTCTTCCTCATGCTTGTTCTTGGACAAAGCTTCTTGAGCTTGAAGGAGTTGTTTATCCATTTCATGCAACCTTTGCAGACTTTCTTCCTTCTCATCCTTCATAGCAAACAATTGTGCATGAAGCTTATCACTTTCTCTTTGATCCTCAATGAGAATCTGCACCGTGTCCTTCACCTTAATGAACTCATTCTTCATGTCATCATTGAAGAATCTCATGAAGGAGGAAACTTCACTTTTGGAATAAGTTGACATTATGTAAATGGTCAAATTAAAAAAATTAAATTCTAAATAAAAGTTCTCAAAGCTTTAAAACAAATGCCAAGCTTTTAACCAAATGTCTTTAAAGCCATACTCTTATTCAAGCAGCCATAAAACACAAACTCCAATAGATTTTGTAGCAAAAACTATAAAGTGGGTTTGTTTTCCAAAGATAATATTGAGGTAATTTGGGGTAAGGAAATATCCTACAACTATTTTTTACTTTGCAATACTTAGCTAACATAAGTTATATTTTCAACTCAAGCAAACTCATACAATCAACCATTTTGCAACCAATAAAACAATCAATACTTTACACTGTTTTAACACCTTTTGCAAAAAAACAAATGCTCAACCTAAGCTCAACCTGAGCTCAACCAGTTCTCTGATACCATTTGATATAAAAATGGAAGTACTTGAAAATGTGTGCAAGGTATCCATTTTCATTTAATTAAATGTGTGCCAAATTCTCCATGTCTGTCTGATTAAAAAAAGTGTTTTTGGTATCTGTTTATGAGTTTATGTGTGAAGGAAAGTTACTTTAATTTTTTGTTTAACATATTAAATCAGAAATATATAGCAATATAACTTCAGCATAACATGACACAAATGTTTGGTGAGTAGTTCACCCCTCCTGGGCAACGTCTACTGGATCAAGCCTCCCAAAATGAGCTTGTCCTCTTCTATTAAAAAGCTCCAAAATGCTAATAAAATTTTAAGAGTGCTTCAATAGACAAATATGAATGCAAATACAGACTCTGAAGACATGAAAATGCTAAGAATGTCTTTCCATATTCACTAAACAGTGAAGAATTACCATAAACAATGATTTCTTCAACAAGTCCTTGATGGATCTTTGAACTCCTCTAAAGCTTTTCAGGCTGTATAATTCTTCAAAAAGTTCTAAATCCTATTCATAAATTTTTATAAGGTCAAAATTAGTTGAAAATGATCTTTGGTTCACCTCAAACAAAGAGGTACAACTCTAAACAACTCCAACTCCAAAATGGCCCTAGTGGCCCTAAAAACTCTCTTGAAGCTTTCAGGGCTCTAAAACTCTTCAAAACGTTCTGAAACATCTTCCATTAGGTTTAGAAGATTGATATTAGCTGAAAATGGTTTTTGGATCACCTCAAACAGAGAGGTACAACCCAATACAGCTCCATTTCCCAAATGGCCCTAATGGCTCAAAAAGCTTCCATGAAGCTATAATGGTTGTAGAACACCTCTACTACCTCTGTAACCTATCCCAATGGATTTGGAATGCTGAAAATAGACAAAATTGGCTTTTGGTTCACCTCAAATGGTTAACCATAGCCCAAAACAGCTCCAACTCCCTCTTGGCCCTGATGGCTCTCATTACTTCCCTGAAGCAAAAGGGGCTGAAGATCAACTCCAATGGCTCTGAAAACTTTTCAAATGGATCTATAATCCTCATAATACTCGAAATAAAAAATAATTTTGTCTAAAAACATTCTCCCTATCAGAAGTTTTGACGAAAACCATTTTTACCCAATCTGCCCTTGAAAACCTCCACTAATTGTGGAGAAACTGGAGTTAACCCCTCCAAAAAGGAGAAAATTCAAAAATAGTAGGATCTGCTCCAAATTCATTGGTCAGATAACTTCTATTATTTAATGTCAAGCAGTTAGGGTGGACACATGTCTGCACCCTCTGCAGTTTGACATGGTAGTTAACATAACCACCGATGACAATCCTAAACCACGACATAAAAATTTAGAGTAATCACATATATTTAAATGTCAACAGTTATGTGTTAACCATAATAATCCGCCTGTTGTTAAGCCTTAAGGCTTCGGATCTTAGCCTGTGGTCCCATGCTTAGGGGGCTAGCCCTTAGGGGCTGGCCCCCTTTTGCCGCTGCCCAACACAACTTTAAAATTTAAATGAAAATCACTGCCATAGTTTGTTAAGAACTATATGTGTGGCACAATGGTAGTGCGTGGTGCTGGCAGCAATGAGGTTGAGTGTTCAAAACTCACAGGCATACCAAATTTTAATATGCCATTTCAATGTGGTCTGGGGCCACGTGGCAGCCTCCGGGCTTGCCATGTGGCACCCTCCAATTGGCTAAAACCTTCAAAAGTCAAGCCATTGTCAAACCACTAAATGCCACTTCTAAAACGTTGATTGGCCTAGGTGGAATATTCCAGGGAATATTCTAGGGAATGTTTCGAGGAATATTCCAAGAATATTCCTTGGAATATTCCTTTTTTTATTTTTTCAAATTTGGAAGTCAAACATGGTCAAACTGGTCTTTTGCATGAAATTGTGAATTTTCAAACTTGAATAACTTTCACATACAGTGTCGGATTTGGGTGTCATTCACGGTGTTAGGATCGTATTGCAGAGGCATATCCGGTTGTTTAGGTTGCAAGTGATTTTGAACACTTTCAATTTTAAGCTTTTTCCATAGCTCGGACTTGAGCTCCTGATCACCTAACCTCTCCCTCTCCCTCTATATAAACATGCCTTCTCCCTTTATGAAAGCTAGCTAAATAGATAGCCAAGGAGCTTAACTTGGAGAAGAAAGAATATAGCTTAGTAATTTCCATTGAGAAGGTAGAACCAAGGAGAATTTTGTAGAGAGAGTCTTGTCTGAATTCCTGACGAGCCTTTGTTAGACGTGCTCTGCTTGAACCCTGTTGGAGGAGATTTCAACATCGAAGCTTGATTGTAATATTCCTTTCTCTCATTAATATACTCTACTATGGTGTTGGTTCCATCGTTGTGTTATGTCATTTATGTAATGTAATTGATTTATTCTTCTTCGACTGATTTATAGTTACGAATGTGAAATAGTATGTTATATATCATTGTTGTTTTCTTGTGTGCAGGTGTCCAAGCGTGAAAGCGAGTGGATCGTGATCTTTCAAAACAAGAGCGAGGAGCGAGCCATTCTTTTCGATGACAACAACATCGTAGGATTTCCAGTAAGTCATCTATCGAATCTTCATCCATTCGTTAACTAGGAATCAATATTATAGCGTGTCTTGTTTGTGGTTAGACCCACTCTAGGGCTAGTGGGATTGCCTCTGTCCACACAAGGGATTTACCTCACCAACACTTTGAAAAGGAGATTCATGACTTCTTTGTAATTTATCTAGATGACATTACTATATTTTCCAAATCAAATAATGAACACTTGGATCACTTGAGACAGGTCTTTATTAAATGTAGGAAATTTGGTATCTCTTTAAATCCCAAGAAAACTCTCTTTGGACTAGAGGAAGGTAAGTTAATAGGACATATAATTTCAAAATAAGGTATTATAATAGATCTTGCTAGGATAGAAGCAATTTTGAACATTCATCCACCTAGAAATATCAAAGAGTTACAAGCTTTCTTAGGTAAAATTAACTTTTTGAGAAGATTTATTTCAAATTTAGCTGAAATCATTAGAGAACTGGACAATATGCTCCGAAAAGACTCAACTCTAAAACGGACAGTTGAAGCCAAACAATAATTTGATTCCATAAAACAAGCTTTAACTAAAACACCAGTCTTAATGAGTCTAGATTTCAAAAAAGACTATAATTTTTTCCTTTGTATCAGAACATACCATTGTTGCAGTTTTACTGCAAAAGAATAATCAAGGTTTTGAACATCCTATAGCTTTTTTCAATAAGACCCTCAGATATGTACCTCTGAAATATAACATAATGGAAAAACAAGCCTTAGCTTTGGTTAAGGCCATAAAATATTTCAGAGTTTACATTCTCTATTCCCACATTATTGCCTATGTCCCTAATTCTGTAGTTAAAAAAATTCTTACTAAGGATGGCTCTGATGGAAGAAGAGGTAATTGGATTGCCACTATCCTAGAATATGACATACAAATCAAACCAACAAAACTCATTAAAGGACAAGGATTAGCTAGATTGATGGCTGAATCCAACCGCAATGCATTAGAAATAAATTTTATTGCTCAGATTGATGACCAGGAAGAGATGGTGACTCCAATGATTAGTGAAGCCTTTCTAGATTCACCTTGGTACTCAGATATTATCTTTGTACTTCCAAAATTACAAGCTCCTCCTGGATTATCAAGGACAAAAGCCAGATTTCTTAAACTTAAAGCAATGATATTTTGTATTTTAGATAATGTGCTTTTTTGGAAAGAACATAGTGGGATATTACTAAATTGTTTACTGAAAGAAGACGCTGAAAAAAATCTTGAAGATTTTCATGAAGGTGACTGTGAAGGTAATTTATATTGGAAAATTACTACAGACAATATCCTTAGAGCTAGTTTCTATTGACCTACCTTATTTTCTGATGTTAAGAAATTGGTTACTTCATGTCACAAATGTCAAATTTTCGAAGGAAAAAAAAATTGTTACCTTTACCCTTAAAGCCAATTTCAACCAAGATGCCATTTAAAAAATGGGGTTTATACTTCATTGGAGAAATTCACCCCCCATCCTCTGGCCAACATAAGTGGATTTTTACTGCCACATATTACTTTACTAAGTGGATTGAAGCCATTCCTATCAGACAAGCCACTGACACAGTCATTATTTCTTTCATAGAAAACAACACTTTATCTAGATTTGGATGCCCTCATAAAAAAATTACTGATAATACATCAGCATTTAAATCTAAGAAAGTGATTTCCTTCTGTCACAAGTACCATAATACCCTAGGCCACTCTACTGCTTATTACCCTCATGGTAATGGCCTAGCTGAATCTTCAAACAAAAGCCTTTTAAATATCATTAAAAAATTACTTGAAGATAAAAAAAACGACTTGGAATAAAAATTTAGTCTATGCCTTATGGGCAGATAGACTTACTACCAAAAAGTCAATTGGCACTTCCCCTTATCAAATTGTTTATGGAATGGATGTAGTTTTCCCATCATCCTTAGGTGTTCCAGTAATGAATATCGTTCAAGCATCACAAGTTGAAATCAATGATATACAAAGGAGGATAAATAAAACTATTCATCTACAACGAACAGGGGAAGAAGTCTATGAGAAATCCCAAGTAATTCATGATAAAATAAAATAAAAATTTGATAATATAAGTAAAGAAGATGAATTTTACATTGGATATCAAGTGTTAAAGTGGGATTATAGGAGAGAGGACAAAGGTAATCATGGGAAGTTTGATTTTCTATGGAAAGGACCTTATGTAATTTATGGATATAGGGGTAACAATTCTTTCTTCATAAAAAATTTAGATGGAACAAATATTCAAGAAGGACCAGTTAATGGTAGAATTCTCAAACACTACTATTCTTCTAAGTTAACCAATAGTTAGTCCCAGTTAATTTTTACATCATTGTAAATATAAATTGAAGTTTTTAGATTGGATTGGATATTTTCTTTCCAAATTTGAAGCTCGGAGAGAAGGCCCTAATCTTTGAAGAGTAAAATGTCATAAATATAGTTTTTGCAGAAAGAAAAAAGACAATTACTGGATCATCATGGTGAAAATTGAAGGCTACTAGTCTTAGAGTTCTTGACATTTCACTAGAAAATGTCATCCCCATGTGAATTCGTTTTTATGGTCCTATAAATATAGGATTCATAATTTTGAATTGAATTTTGATAGTCTTGTAAAATATGTACATACCTTGCTTTCTACAAGTTGTTTTCCCATATTTTGAAAAAATAAACAATAAAAAATAAAAAAGACGGTAAAAAGTCCTAAAATAAAGATCAAAGGACTTAAAAAATATAGACCCCAAAAGAAAAAAGATGAAAATAAAACATGAAAGTGTGCAAGTCCAAATGCCACTACTTTTTACTTTTTGTAAATGATTATGGTAGAGTGTCAATAAATGCCATAATCCTTGATGAGTTAAACTGTTTAAACTTGACTTGTCATGTTTTCAATTTCCATGTTTTAGATAGTGAATAAAGTTTTGTCACACAGTTTAATCCTGACAAATCAGTAAATAGGTAGAGAATAATGAGGAGCTCATCAGTTTAATCTGAGCCCTCGAATGAAATACGGTATAATTAGATAGTTTTATGCTTTCAAAAGAATAAAATGTTACAAGGTAGAAAGCTTAAATTCACCTGCTAAAAAGAATAAAAAATGTTAGAGTAATGTAGGGTAGGTAGAAAGAAGTGGGAAAAATCATGTAATATTCACCACCGGGAAAAAATCACTAATTTCCCTCCCCCTGTTTGTATTTATTATTCTATAATTCCAGTCAAAGAGGCTCAAAGCATTTCTCTGACTTCTGTTGGGACCAGACCCAAGGCTTGATGAATGGATAGTGGAAAATGTTGAATTCTTTTGATAAAATCCCCTTTACCATTATTTGTCTCTCATTCATACATTTAAGTCATCTTCATAAGTAAAGAATCCTTCTTACTTAATGAAACATAAAATCCCATTTAATTAACTTCCTTCATTCATAAAAATACAAAAACCCTAAAAAAACACTCTATCCTAAGTAAATTGGTGAAATGATGAAATAATAAGCTATGCTTTTATTTATTCAATCTACTTGGTCATTTAGTGTATTTTGTGTATTCCATTTCCCCTTGTCATAATAACTTCTAACTTACTTTATTAATTCCATAAACATACCTTATCCTATCTATATAAATCCCTTTATCTACAATACCCCCAAAACCACCTATTATAAAGTTTTTAGACCAAATTTAATATGCACATGCTAAATTAAAAACCCAAATAATACCCCCTTTAGTCTAAAACTAACTGTAATTAAATACCCCTCCCCCTATAGTTATTAGACCCTTCAAAAAAGTCTAAAAACTATATAATAAAAATGTTTTATCACTTTATAAAGGTTGAAAAAGCTTTGAAAACTCCCGCACGTATCTGCCTCTAAGCAAGAAAAGTCACCTTTTTTTAACCTAAGGCTAAGGTTAAACAACGTAAAACCTAAAAACCTTACCCTTCCATATTTATCCCTATGTACCAACCTAATCCCGCGTCATGCGCCTTCGCCTGTGTATATATATATATATATATAAACTCTTTTATATATCATTATTCGACCTTTCTAAACACATATATAATCCCAAATTTACGTATATAACCCTTTTATAAACCCCGCTTATAAATTCAGACCCTGGTCCCACCATTTCATTTGCCCGCAAATTTCCAAAAGATCTCAACCCTTCGCTCCCAATTGCTAGATCCAACAACATGAAATCAATATCGAGTAGAAAAAACAAACACCCATTCCAACACCAATCCAGTGCGAAATGGGTTGTTTTGTCAATTCCACCCCCCACGACGTGTCAATTTTCTGTTGGATCGTGTTTGATTGTGTTAAAACAACTTACCACCAAAATTGAACGTGAAAACTGCTGCCAGTTTCACATTTGAAAATCCAAACCACTCCCACCAGTTGATAATACCAACATTCAATGCATTAATGGTAATTAAAAATCAAATTTTAAAACCCTTGGTTATATTAATTTTACATTTATTTGTGCATTCAAACTGTAAAAGGGCTCTGTTTGACTGTGAAAAACTCTTTTGATCAAAATTATCGACTTATACCTGGAGAAAGTCAAAATTGACCACTGATGCCCCATTTAAGACCATTAAAGCCATTCGACTACACTAACAATCTGGACTAGACTTCAAATTCAACCGCGACTTCCTAAGAACCCTGCAATCAACCAAATACCTGCATTCAAAGGTTTTTTTTGACCAATTTTAAA
The DNA here is from genome assembly GCA_034641835.2 of Pinus albicaulis. Taxonomy (NCBI): domain Eukaryota; kingdom Viridiplantae; phylum Streptophyta; class Pinopsida; order Pinales; family Pinaceae; genus Pinus; species Pinus albicaulis. The sequence continues at coordinate 501,824,933 of CM076572.1, read as the reverse complement.
TCTGCAAATTCCATTCAAAGCCTCCTATAATAAAACCAAGTTTCCAATTAAGGGTTCTTTCCAAAGGAATTACCCAAAAAAATCGAAAAAGAGGCCAAACCCTGGCCAATTTTTTCCAGAAAGTTCTGAGTCCAAAAGAAGCACTTTTTTAGCTAATTTCCTGAAATTATGACCTCTAAAGATCAATTCCACATATAGGAAAGGGTTTAAAGCCTTTAAATATCTTAAAACCCCCTTTTTACAGTCAAAATATATTCAAGAAACCCTTTTTTTCTGTGTTATCCCAGTTCATACCCTCTGATAAAGAAAATTCACTCCTGCAAACAATTTAAGCTTGTAGCAGTTTGTCCAAAATGACCAAAAATCAGATCATAGTTAAACCTAGAGGTTCTAAACCAACCAAGCCTGGAGGATCAATACCTCCTAAACCTGTAACACCTACAGTTGTTAAATCTCCTCCAGCCCTCACTAATAATCCACTATATCAGTAAATCCCCTCCAGCCACCTGTAGCTACTGAAGGAACCCTTCCATTGACTGATATGGACTATAAGAATGTTGACCCTGTGTTAGAATTCAACCTTTTATAAATATATAATTGGTGCTATGATAAGTACTTCGACCAAGATGAAATGCCTATTTGGGAGACTCATTTGCCCCAATATGTAGTTCCATTGACCCACCCTGGACAAGACCTTGTTAGACTGTGTCAAAAGCATTATGAACAAGACCAAAGGGCCATTTTTAATGCTGACAGAGAGATTCTTTTTACTATAAAAGAATAATCCATAAATAAAATGCTTCAATTACCATATGATCCTCAATTAGTCCCCTTATCTATTGAATTTTTGACCCAGTTATGCTTCAGCCTGGATTTTCCAAAAAGGTTTATGATATTTCAAAAATTTTGGCCTTCCCATGTTGACATTCTAAAAATAAGCCCCCCTTATTCTACTGCTGAATTTCCTGAAGGGTCTAGGCACATTATTTCAATGCTATCTTTTATACTGGGATACTTTACAGATGGATTCACTGATGAATCCATTCTTGGTTTTCTATCCACTTTATCCCCAGGCCAACCCCCAACTCTCATTTTTTATTATGCCACATTCATAGCAGACAATATTCATCATCAACTTACCAAACTACCCACTGAAGGGGTTTTCAGATACTCTTCCTACTTGTTTCACTTGTTTTTATTTTTCCAAGCTGATAATTTTCCAATTGTATTGCAAAATATGGACGTGGAGGGTAAGCCTTTATCTATTGTCTTTTGGACTTCCTTGCTAAGGAAAGAGAATAGTGAATTCACTTATACATATTTTTCAAACATTTTCCTCCATCCAGCCATGAGAATTTTGTACAAAGCAAAGTAGCCCAGGGTCAATGAAGAAATGAAGAGGATTTTACAAATATCATAACAGATTAAAATGGGAGACTAGTTTCTTTATGAAAAGCATACAGAGATAAGAATTTTTGGGTCCAACTTATTATCTTACAAGTTGCCAAAATACATGAACATGAGATTTTTTGCATTGCAATATTTAAGACAGATTCTAAATTCTGACTCTATCAATTTCTTACCTGCAAGGAAAAATACTCAATTCAAGTTGAAGAATCAGGTTGGTCCTTTCATTATAAATAATAGAGAGGCAGAAAAAGAGATCTCAAAGAGACTAGTAGAATTCAAATTACAACAAATTTTTCCATGGAACTATGATCCTCAATGGATCCTTAGTAATTTAAGGGTAAAATGTAAACTTACACCCTTAATATATGAGCCCAAGCCAGAAATTGAGAAATTTTCCAATCAAGAAGAATGGGTAGAAAACACACTGATAGATACAGTCACTAATACAGGGTCAGCAAGACAAGTGGTTAGAACACAGGCCTTGGAAGTTGTAAAGCCACTAGAGATTTCATCTAAAATAAGTAGAGAAGAAGGAAAATATACAACTGAAACAAATACAGAAACAAAATTCAAGCTGATTTACAATAAAATGCTTAAATTCAGCTCCATAGGGAAAGAAAAGGTAATTGATGTTGAGGATACAAATGAGCCAGAGGTAAATAACAATGAAGCTACAGTGATAATCAATGAAACTCTTGCAGAGATTGTAAAAGATAAAACAAAAGGAAAAGATGATACTCAAATGATTTAGAAACAAAATATGGAGGCCTCTTCTTCACAGGTAGTGAAGGAAAAAGACTTAGCTATCAGCGAAAAATATAAGCTGATAAAGCAGAAGAATGAAAAAACTAAATCAGACATATATTCTCAATTCCTCAAGCAAAATAAAGGGAATCAAAATAGGCTACTGACAGCCTTTGACTATTCAACAAACAAAATGATTATGTCATTTCTACAACCAACTACTTCAACACCAAAGACAATGGCAAATTATAAAACGGTGGAGTTTGAAGTAGACACTGAAAGTGTTCATGAGCTAGACCAAATTGAATTCCATAGACATAGCTTTGAAATTTTATATTCAACTCTGGTGACAAAGGCAATGAGTGCTACTAAGTTGCAGAGTACTATTATTAACATGCAAGAACAAATGAAGCTAGACAAACGATCTTTGTATGCAAAGGAACTAAGGATTAAAGCCTTAGAGGATTTGATTTTACAGGTGGGATATGATCCCTCGAATTTTCAGGCAACAAAATTGTTGATCAAGAAGAATAATGATGATATTGTAGCTTTGAGGAAATATCTTATGCTTCCTCAAAGTGAGCACCCACAGACTAAATAAATCCTTCAAGAGCAAAGTGAAAAAGAAGAGATGATGAAACTCATCCTCAAACTAACTGCTCAAATCGAAGAAATGGAATCTCAAATGGACCATCTTGTCATTGTTTTCCTTCTTGAGTTTCATCCAATTCATTATATGTTTGTTCTATATTAATGAGTAACTAGGAATATTACTACAGGCTAGTCTTATACTCCCTGCCTTTAACTAGTTACCATTTAAATGTTTTATGCTGATTTTCGGTGTTAGGAATTCTTAATTGCTCCTACTCTCGTTTGACCCCTGCCTCCTTCTTCCTTTTTCTAGATCAAAGGATCCTTCATAGTCCTTTATCCTGATCATACCATTTCACCAAAAAACACTTTTTGAAATATCTGAGGGTTATCTATCTTTCCTTGAATACATTTGTACCTTTTTGGCCTTGAATTCTAGTGCCGCTAGCTATATTTAGACTCTATAGCCCAATGGACAAGTAGATTTATCTCTAGTTTACCTCTAAGTGATTTTTTCCCATCAAAACCTTTAAAAAAAAAACCAATTTTTCTATCATAACTAGCCTAAAAACATAAATAAAAAACAAAGATAAATCTTAAAGAGAGAGCCCTCTTTGAATTCTAGGAAGGCTAGATCCTAGAATTTGAAGGAGGTTTGTGGTTACCTCTAGTGTTCTTAGAATAAAAACTCAAATCCCAAAACTTAAGAAATTACTAGAGTGATAACAACAACCACATAAGGAAGGCTTCCTCCATTTGTTGCAATGGGTTATGCATGTTTGGTTCCAAATTTTTCTTTTAAAAACATAAAGAATGACCTCCAACTATTTGGTTAGATGTCCTCCTTCCATCATGAAATACCAAGTGACAACCATATGATGTCCAACATCATCATAAATACATGAGGTGCATAAAATAAGGTGGTTCTCTTCACAAAGGAAAAGCTCCATCACACAATACATGTCTCCATCCCATGTTTCGTGAATTATATTGAGCATTGATATTCTCTCATACATAGCCTTGTTGGCCTTGTTGGATCCAAGAATCATTTCAATGTTATTCAATAGAAGAAGGAAAGGAGTTATATGGGTAGACAAATATGTCAAACCATATTCTCCTTAAAGTAACCACCAAAGTAAGGCCCTTTGCTGCCATCCTCCATCTCTTCCATATAAGATGAACAAGCCAAACTCCCCCAAAACCGACCAAAGCAACAAGAGATATTGCTACTTTCTCTCCTCCTCATTTGCATCTTGAAGCAAAAGCATACTAATGGACATATGAAATGTCACATCAGCTTAATACAAAGAAACATCATCAATCACTACAAGAAAAAAGGGCATTCGTGAGGGGCGAAAACGGTCACCGTAAGCTCATTGGTGAGGGTCAAAAGAACCTTTGTCACCAAAAATTGAATGTCACCAAAAGTGGCATCGCTGAAAGTATAGATGTTGTGGTGACATTCAAGGTCCATCACTTATAATGATTTTTAGCGACGGATAGTGATCGTCACCATTTCATACGAGCAATGGTGATGAAAAATAGCCTCTGTCACCAAAAAATTGAACGTCACCAAAGGTGGTGTCGCCAAAAGTATGTGTTGTGGTGAAATTCAAGGTCCGTCACAAATATTGATTATAATGACAGATAGTGACCATCACCATTTCATATGAACAACATCAATTTTTTGTGATGGAATTTTCATGGCCATCACTATTAGTTCATATATATGGCAACGTTCATTGACCATCACCATAAACTCATTGGTGACATCAAGGCCCATCACAAATAATGACTATAATGATAAACAATGACCCTCAGCATTTCATATCAACAACAAATACTTATGGTGACGAACCTTTAATGGTCGTCACTATTGATGCGTATATATGGTGGCACTCGTTGACCGTCACCATTTCATATTTTGGTGAGGGTCTAAAAATGTCACCATAAGCTCATTAGTGATGGTCAAAAAAGCATCTGTCACCAAAAACTTATCATCCTCATGCCCTATGAATATCAGGGTATGATGGAAGCGAACCACCAACCTCCTACTTGTAAAGAAGGTGCTCTTCCATTGAGCTAGCACCCTTTAAAGAATTAGACTTTAAACTAGAAATTTCCCCTAAAGGTGCAAAGATACACTAAATGAATATAAAATCTAGGAAGATCAAAAGTTGCTAGAAATAATATGTTCAATATACATAATAAAAAGACAATAAGAACAAATTTTGATATAATCTAACAAAGCATGTACTACGTAGGAGAATAATTGGAAATCACAACTATAAATTTGAATCACAACATAAAAATATAAAAGAACATGCAACAGGAAAGGAACAACTCTATATTTTGAGAAATATGAACAATCCATGGGCCTGTTCTTATATATTGATATAGATAACGAAATAGAAATCTAGATTTATGAAATTCAAGTATCACACAAGAATTTCTTGAACAAATATCAATATGTAAAATAGTATTTTTTTCATTTGGATTTACCTTTCAGAAGCTGAGGAAAAAGTTTCCATAGAAACAACCAATAAACATAACAACATGGACCTCAAGAGAAATTGTGCAGGGGATAAAATATTAAGGTAAAGCACTAGAGAAGTATTGAAAGCAAATGATGAAAAGCGTATCTACAACTAACTAAGAAACCTCTAAAGTAAACCACACATTTATCATCGGGACTAGTACACTTGCAAAAAAAGATCAGAGTAAATTATGAACTATTCCACCAAAAAACAGTTAATTTTTCCACTAAAATATAGTTTCAAATTAATCACTAGCATGACACTAACTTCCCTGCAAAAATAGGGAAGTTTCAAGACAATGTATAATAGCTTGCATGGAAATCGTATTGATAAAACCTTCCAAGGAATAATACCACAGCAGTCAACAAGAGTGCCATGAAATAAGTGGCTCCTAGGAACCTCATTGAAAACAATATGTATGTAAGGCAGTCATCTAGGACAAGGTTCATCATTAAATAATCAATATGGAAATAGGTGTTGACATTTTCTAATGGAATCCTCTTTGGATTCACTAGTTAGGAAGAAAGCAAAAGGTTTCATCAAGAATTCTAGCTTACAGAATTTTGGGATTAGAATATAATGACATATTGATGAAGCAGATCAAGAAAATGAAACTCTTTCATTCTAAGGAAACATGCTGCAAGATGACTTAAAAGGAAAATAATGAGGTACGTGTATATATATGTTGACACTGGATGCTATGAAGTCATGCCATGTGGTTGCAGGTAGTATACTTCTATCTTTAGAAGTATGATCAAAATAGAAATCAAAAACTCTTCTAATGCACAAGTTGCCCAAAGGGCATGATCTACACTAGATTAAATCGACACAATATGTCCTCATATGGAATATGAGGTGGTTGTACATTATCAAGGAACTGCACAATGGAAGTCCCTATGAATGAAATAAAATTGTGGAGAAAGAAAAAGGAAGATATAATGGGAAGTACAACCGTGGAAAGAAGCAATCAACATCCAAGGAAGCCAAGAAGACTTGACTAGGAGATCTCCACGGATGATATGTGGACTCTAATAAAAGTCTGGAAAAGATAGAGACCATTAAAAATACATATCTTTAGGAGCTAAAAAAAATGTCGACGCATACAAGAAGGATGTCATGGAAAAAGATCATCACTAAGGTAAATTTTTATTTTTCATATTTATATTTGAATAATATCTGATGAGCTTATTCAGAGCAGCCAAAGGGAAGTATATGTCTTCCACAAGTTGATAACCATATTGCAGGATGTAAGATCCTTGGAAGAAGTGTGGTTCAAAGGAAAGCAACATGATATGAAGGTAGACCAGATGAAAATTTGATGGATCACTTTCAGAAAAAAATGAAAAGTGATGGGTGATTTGAGCCCTAATGAAGATATCCCAAAGATGAAGACTCCTCGAAAATGAAGAAATTCTTGACATCAAAGAAATTGTTTCTTCATGAGCAACTTGGTGTTTTCATCATTGTTGCTATAGGTCCCTAATTAAGAGGGGGGCTGGTAATAAGTTTCTTACCTAGTAGAAACTTGGAAGCAAGTCCCTAAGAGCCTAGACAAGTCCTTGGCTAAGAGGGAGCCTTGACAAGTCCTTGGATAAGAGGGAGCTTGAGAACATTCCTTGTTAGGAATGGGTATGTCCTCCCTAATTAAGAGGGAGAGATAGACATATCATTCTGGTCTTCACCTGGAAGACAGAATGTGGGATTGGATAATCATCTGGCATCTGATACTCTTTTGGGGATGTATTAGGGTATCCAAGGTAAGAGTAGTCGTGAAAGGATGGGTATTATTTTTGGATTAGCTATCCCCAAAAGAGTAGTCCTATGAGGTCTTACTCGGTGAACACGTGGGTGGAGTATGTACCTTGGAGACAATGATGAAGATGTCTATAATCATTGGTCTCTCCAGCATTGTACTTCATGGTATCGTGAAGAGATGGAGTTGTTAGTCAATGCCTTGCAATATGACAATGCTGGTTAATAAGATGCTATAACAGATGGATTGCCAATCGAATTCTTCTTATGAGATTCTTCAGATTGAGAGTGACCATGTACCATTATGAATACCTCCCTAGTTAAGAGGGAATGTTGGAACGTGTAACTAAGTTCAGTCTTCATAATGAATTGTAATTATGAATCTATGTAATGAAGAAGACAAATATAATAAAATGTATTTTTTAATACTTGCACATCATGGGTTTCATAAGCAAGGAGTTTTTTATTATAGGTCAAAGACTTCATCTTGATGTCTTTTAGGGGTTTGTCATTTTTTCATAAATATATATAGTTTAGATTCATGTATATGAATTGGTGTTACACTTATAAAGACAATTTATTGATGTAAATGTATCCCTTCAATTTCACCCACAATGGCTTTGGTGAATCAGGGCACTCTCCAAAGCTAATTTCATGTTTACAAGCACCCACATTTTGATAGTTGGCCTAGGAGGTCCACATTGGTTTTTTATGAATTTTCTATCACCATGGTATAGCTACTTAGATTTACAATTTCATTCATAATTTCCATGTTGAATCAGGGACCTTTCAAATCGCCTTCCCTGGAAGGCTTCAAGAAAGCCACCGGATGATAGGCATATGAACAATGAAAGAAGGAAGGCCCTACTCATTTGGGCTTCAACCCATTTCCATATCTATAACTAATCCTATCTTTCTTTTAGAAAGCATGTTTTCTAATGACCCAAATCTCCTTTCATTTTAACAAATTTTCAGTCTTATAAACATGTTACTTCACCCATTTTACGCTTCCATGCAATAGACGATTTCTTTGATTATATGATGGACGTCCCTTTTATTTATAGTGAAATGGTTGATGCAACAATTGTTTTGTGGAAATGTAGGGGAAAAGGTTTATCTGTACATAAAAACAATCCAAAATAGTTTAGGACATGTAATCATATTATTAGCCCCGTAAAATTCTGGGATTATTTCAGAAAAAAATCCTCTCATATTATTTAGAATTTTCAAATAGAATTGTTTACTTCTTAATATTGATTTTGATGTGATGAGGTTTAGGGTCCATTTTTATAGTCACCCACGTTTTCATAGTTGGCTTAGGATGTCCACATTGGTTGTTTATGAATTTTCTATCACCTTAGTCTAACTACTAATATTAAAAATTTCAATCATTCTGGTCTTAGTGAATCAGGGCACTTTCCAAATCACATTTCCTAACAGGATTCTAGATAACCACTGGAGGAAGGGGGATAAATAGTAAAATATCTCAGTGAACATCTGCCTGTATTTAAAACAGGGCAGGACCTACTCATTCAGGATTCGACTCATTGCCATATCTATATCTAATTCTATCTGTCTTTCAGAATTTCTAATGACCTGAATTTCCTTTCATCCATACTTAAAAATTTCTATTTCATAAACATGTCACTTCAAACACTATATGCTATCATACAATAGACAAGTGTCAAGAAACTCTTGTTTCATGAAGGGTTTCAGGAGCTTTGATAAGGGGCACTCAAAGTGCACAATTCATGGCAACCTATGCACGAATTCAGTGAAATTTCGTAGGCATGGTTGCGATTGATCCAATTTTTTTAGGCTTTTAAGGATTTGGGTTAATTTGGAGAGTGCCAAAGTACTTAGGGGCAGATTTCTCTATGGAAAGAACTCCAAATTTGGTGGAACTGTGATTTCCATCAAAATTTTGGCCCAATTTCAATTAGAAATATTGCTAGAAATGGAGGACATTTTGAGTGCCCCATATCCCACGGTTTTCAGAAAGAGTTGGCTGACCAAGACTTTCCTCCTCTTGAGTGTTGTTGGTTTCTATCATTACGTGACAAAAGATAGTTGGATGGAGCTAATCGATTTTGAAAGCTGAATGAGAAAGGTGGTGAAGGGGTGGAACCTACATGGTTGAATAGTTTGGGTCTCAGGGAGGCCAAAGGTAATCACGGTAAAGAGTAAGGCTACAAAATCATAAAGAAAGGCTCGGTCTTGAGTTTCGAAGATGTACAAAGGATTTTGGATGTAGGCCGAGAAGAAGACTTTATAAGGTAGCTCGACTCATTTGGGAGATTATCCATATTTGACATCTAAAAAGACCATCATCTTTGTCATCAATGAAAATCTGTGGCACTGTGAGACGAAGGATAGAAGTTTATTGAGATATGAATTTAAAAGAAACCAAAAACATGTGGATCATATCTGAGGCATTTAAATGTACAAATTATGAACTTAAAGACATGCAAAAAAAGTCTTATATGTGACATAAAGGAATGAGCATCTCTATACCTTTGTGCGAAATGAATCAAAAGTCTATCATCTACTCTATGATGTAGGACCAAAAGACCAAGATGCATAGTCTATAGAAGGGACCAAAATAATCACCATGAATAAAAGCCAAGATTCTGATCAATTCCAAGTTTGAAGCTACACTTAACTAGCAATTGCACCAGGAGGTGCAAGGGAATGCCGAAAGGAGGAGGCGTGAATTATGTTGTGCTATAAATAAGAGAAAAAAGGCCTTGATATTTTTTCGAGAAAACATTACTTGAGCTCGCATTACTGAGGCTCATTGACCTATTTGAGTAGAAGGATATAGAAATGGTTTTCAATCCATCTCAAACCTATGGAAATCAAATTGATATTGGTTTCCAGGAAATGTAAGGTAAACAGTTCCACTCACAGTCACCAGAGTCACCTATGGGAGGTGGTGCTCATGCTCTGTTTAGGTTAGATTCAACAGTTAGGGATCCATGCCCAAATATATGAATTTTAGAAATTCCAATATATTGTTTCCTATCAAATGATCGGGGAACTGCACCTGACTGTTTCTTGTCAAGGGATCTATTTCCATCAAAGGTGGAATCATTTCCATTTGCTAGAAAATGGAATCTTGTACAAACCAGAAAAAAAAAGCACCACTCCTATTCTGGTGCATATTTAAAGATTAATAAAACCTCTAGATAAATGGTTCCACCCACAGTTACTAGAATCACCTGTAGGAGGTGGCACTTATGCTCCCTCTTCTGGTCATAGAGTCATGAAAGAAGGATCCTCGTCCAATTATTTGAATTTTGGTGATTCCAAAATCAGAACCATTTCTTGTCAAGGGATTCGGTTGGACTCCAGAATCAAGGGTCGGTAGTCAACCCTTTCATGTGAAGGGATTGTGTTTGATTCCAGAAACAAGGATCTGCACCCAAGTCATGGTCATTACAACCATGGGATCTGATTATATCATATATGTGGAACCATTTCCTTCTGCTGCAAAATGATTCCTGCCCAAACAAACAAATAAAAAACATAGCTCCTATTCTGGAATGGGTTTTCTTGAGTGCAGGATAGGTTTGGAGGGAAGAGAGGAAGGGCACATGAGTTTCCTAAAAACTTTGGAAACTCACTAAAATCCTTTTAAGCATCAGTCTTCAATTGTTTTTTCACATTTGAGATTGCAGTTAAATAGACCCTATAAGGTGATGACTAAGTAGTAGGCACTGCAATTAATACTTCAATGTGTTACAATTTCAAATTAATGCAAACCAAAAGTAATTTCAAATTTTTTATTCAATCATATCCCACCAGCCATACAATAGTCTGTAAGACACCGTAGCTTTGTAGGTTATTTCATTTTAGTCTTGAATTTCTCCAAATATCTTCTTCCTTCATCAGCAGGATATGAGCATAAACCCATATAACTAGCTCTCCATTGTTTCAGCAAGTTACTAATTAGTCTTGGTATGTAAAAACCCATAATTAAGAATTTTCCTATACCTAAAGCCTTTTCAAACTCAAGCTCATGCATGTGCCTATTTCGATGCATATGGGAATCTTTGCATTCATTCACCTACAATTCAATCCCATATCTGAAGAACTGATACATAAAATCTCATGGATATACTTGTATGTATGCATACGGCCATTGTTTGCATTCATACACCTATATTTCATTCCCAAACTTGAAGAACTGAGAAAGAAAACTTGCAACTACAAGCATAGAAACTTAGAATACAACCTATATTTTCCTTCACACAATCTATGCTGTGGAAAAAGCTACATGCTTTTTTAGATTGAACACTGTAAGAGATTTGATGTCACGAGAATGAATAAGATATATTTTCTTATTAAATATCACAGAACTAAAATATGAATTAAGTCTATGAGAAAGTTTCAAGGTCTTAAGAATAAGGTAAAAAATTGTAATTGAAAGAAATGCAAAAGAAATATTTATTGCACAAGAAAGTAAAATAATTGAAACTATGTTTTTTTATCTACCTGTATAGTTTCTTTTGACTTCTTACCACTAGTGGAGATATTTCTAGGGAATTCTTGATAAATATTTATCATCTCTTGGCTTGAAGAATAGATGGAGGTTTGCTAAATAGCTCATTCAATCATAATAGAAGTGTATATGATTCAATCCAAGTTATCTAGAAAACCTCGATCTATTCTTCAAGCAAAGAGACCTCAAAGGAATACCAAGAATGTCCTGGAAATCTCTGCATTGCTAGTAACTGAATAGAAGAGAAAGAAAAAAGGCAGCTCTCTGGATAGAAAAAAGAGGCATAGCTTCAATTCTTTTAAATGCTTGTGCAAGAATGTATTTCTCATGGAGTAGATCAATTCACTATCTAGCTTGTTGATCTACATCTTGACCTCTCTATGTCTAATTTACAAAACTTCCATTTATCTTAAAATTGCAAGAATGAATAGCAGAATTGTCTAGCAATATATTCACTGTAGTATCACATCCAAGAAGGAAGAACAAAGGAACTCTCTATACTAAAAAAGCATGGATTCAATTCTTTCGCATGCATGTGAATAAAATATTGCATATGGTGTAGATTAATTCACTTTATCTAGTAAACGAAGATCTTAATCTCAACCTTTGTTTCTCAAATTCAATAAACTTGCATTATTTTTCATTTTTTAAGAGTGAAGAGAAGAGTTGTAACAAGTTCCGTGAGATATCAAAAGATTAAAAGAAAAATTTTCAAAAAAAAAAAACAGTTTAGCTATGAATTCCTGTAACCTTGATCCCATCTAATATTCTAGAAGTCCTACTAAACAAAAACAGTATACATCACTGAAGCCAAGGCCTTGCATAATTGGCCATCTGATCTGCATTTAATAAAAAAGAAAAAAATTCATTATAAAAGAATATTGAAAAAAAATACACGAAATAAAATGTGCAACGAGAGTTAGGAAAATACGAATTGCAATTTGTAATGATTTTTTAGTTTTCCTTGAGAAGTTTGCAAATAAATTCACAGATGGTTATGAATAAGGTTGAAAGTATACTACAAATATATAACCATCACCTAGTGAAGATCTTTTTTATACACAATACTTACAACACTTTTGAGCCTACGAATTTCCTCCAATTTTTTGGATGATTTGTCACACTGCTATTCCTTTTATTGTATAGAGAGAAATGCTCGTAGGGTACATGCAGAGGATAAGGCATTTGGTAGTTTCACTCACTCCTTTCAACAATTACAATTCAAATCTTATTTATTAATACGAGTATCACAACTTGGAAAAACTAATCCAAAAACAGATCACCTTGAAGAACGTAATTTCACATCATGTAAAGCTGGTTATGTTAGTTTTTGCAACAAATATGATACTTTTACTTCAGATGATCAGATAATGAACTTCAGAATAATATCAGAAAGCCTTCAGTGGACATTTAGTTCTCATTTTAAATGATAAACAACCTATGTTATTATATATTATGACTTGAAAGTGCCCATGAATAAAAGGCCCTACACCCAATCTACGTTAAATAGCCATTATGACTTGAAAGTGCCCATGAATAAAATTCCCTACAACAAATCTATGCAGAGGAAACTGTCGACTGTATAAGGGAACTAGATCCACAATTATAAAACTAACTCCCTTTTACAAAGGTGTTGTAAGGGGATTGCATGCGTTTGCCATTGAATAGAAAAGGGATTGCAAGGGGAATTCCAACATGTCACATGATACTTTTATAACCTATATGTTGTCTTATATGTGCAACATAAAAGGAATTTACTATGAAACATAATAGGAGAGGAGGAAACAGAGCAAGTAGGAGTAATCAGTTCATTAGCAGCTCAACATGGTGATTTGCTGAAATTCATAAAGGAACTCTTAAAAAAATAAAGAAACAACCTTGATATGTGATATGGTGCTAACTCAAAAGAATTGAATGTTGTCATGAGCTCCATGGGAACTGAAGTATTTAGCACAAGGATGTGAACCCTAGTGTAACATAGAAATTAGACCAAAAAACTACTATTGTTTTCTAGGAAATACTGTTTGACGTCCTCTATTGTGAACATTATTTTTCCATAGAAATGTACTCATGTGGGTAATAGTGTGGTCTCCCAGGAATCTATATATCTTAAATAAATCCTAGACATATTGTAGGGATTTATGTAATCAAGTGTCATAGATAGGAGATTTCAAAATTGTAGAAGCTATTCGAAGACGTGAATTATTGGATGCCTTCATATTCAACAATGAAATATAAGTTGCAGCACAGGCTAGCATTTTTATGGAAAAAATGAAACAATAATAAAGCCTACAGATGACCAAAACAGATCAACTAAACCGATAGTTATAAACATTTAAATTCCACCAAAGGAATGCATTCATTAGCTAAATGATCGTATATATACATTTGTGTGTATCCATCCATATATAATGCACATACATATATTTGAATCTCCATCCATATATTCAACCACACTAATAAAATAGTGGATCTACAGTGTACACAACATAAGCCTTGTAGGTCTGTATAGTATGAGTATTGTGCACCCACAAGTGCTGAAGATCAAGTCCTATACAACCTAATCTAAGTAAGGAACAAAAAAAATGGCATGATACTTGAGATGAAATACAGCTACAGGCTAGAAATGTGCTGCAACATCTCTTCCTAACGCAAGAGATGCAAGCGTTAGGAAGATATATTCAACATTTTGTTTCAGTGTGGGGTTAGGTAATGTCCTAGTTTAGCAGGTAGCAAGCGACAATTGCATTTAGTTCATCAGAGGCATTATATGAGAATGAGATTTGCTAGTTGTGTATTCATATGGCTTCATAAGTTAATAACAGAGTTGACTGATTAGAGTTGAAGTCCATTGTGGTATATCATGACAATAAAAGTTGTATTTGTATGGGCTCCAAGTAAAAACCACTGAAGTCCACAACTTATACAAATATGAAAAAAAATCAAAATAAATTACAAATTCATCAAAGGATGAATACCTGCGAATGAGCAAAAACCTACAACCCTAAATCCATTACTTGAAAAGCTCATTCACCCAACCGACATCTGGTGACTGTGCTGATGAAGAAGAGTCTTGAGATTTTCTCTGGTAAGCCTTGCATATATCTTTGCCCTCAAGTATTTCCCAAATTTTACCCTCTAAACAGGCTCTTCAAACCAATCACCCACATCATCGATGTTTTCTGAGTGAGAAAAAGCAGAGTTGCTACAGAGTATGAGCAAAGAAACGGATTCTGCACATAAGCTCCACCCATATTTACAAGGGTGGGTCCGATATCAAGCAGGATGAAGCAAAAATTTGAAAACTTTGTGAGCAAACTCGCAGGCTCCCCCACGGCGGCAAGTCCCCTTTCTGAAGTCCAGGCAAGCAGTTCCAAAATAATGAAAGCATAGAGGATCATGTCTTTTTGCTTTCTCACTTGGCTGAGCGAAAGGGCACTCAATCCAGTCATGGCTCCGTCTTATCATACAGCGCCAGACCTCAAATTCGTACATTCTGAATTTGTCACAGGAATAAGCATCCATAGCATGCAAAGATTGTTCATCTTCATTATTAGAAGGAAAATAATTCTACAGGGCACAAAACACATCCTCCAGCCGAGGTGAGCCCACAAATGTGTTGTTAAAAAAACACCTGTCTTCTTGCCTAGAACATCTTTCTACACAAAAGCCGTGGCATCTCCATTGCTCTCATAGCCACAGCTCATGTCTGGAAAATATGGAATAATTAGAGAACTTCTGTCAGTCTTCAAATCCGTGACCTGCTGTGAATCTTGAAGGCGAAGAACTCATGTATTGAGACCAGGGGATCTAAAACAAACCAAATCATCCCCATGTCTACCAGAATAATGATCACTAAAAAACGAACAGGGAAATGGCCCCATGGAATACGTTGGTTGCTCTGCAGAAACACTTGACATTTTTGCTAAATCAATCAACTAGACAGAGACCCGACAAGACACACACAGAGAGTTTTAATTCTAAATATAGTCAATCCAAATCTATTAAACCCCCAATTTCTTCAACAATAAACTTTCCCTATTCTCATCCATGAACCTGTCTCTTTTCTACCTCTACCTCTGCGTCCTTGTCCAACTCCGAGCAGGAGGAGGTGAGTCCCAACCCAACACCGAAGAAGCCCGCAGTTACACCTTCGCTAAAAAACTATCACATTCATCTGAATTTGAGTAGGAGGAGGTTACTACTAGCCCGACACCGAAGAAGGCCATAGCTAGGCCGTCACTAAAAAAATATCACATTCTCCAGAAAAATGGCTCATGGCTAATGCAAAACAGGGAAAAACCCTTTGGGAGATAGAAATGTGGTTGAAAACTATGAACTATCAGGACAAGTATTTTTCAAACTCAAACTAACAACTGGTAAGAGGGTCAAATGGAAGATTTTCATTGGTGGAGGAGGTGCCACATGTCTAAATTTTACTGGCTAGAAGGGAGATAAGAAAGGCTTCTCATTGGCTGGGGTGAACTGTGTTTGCCCACCCCAAGCCAAAAAAGAGAATGCCTTTCGACGTAATGACAAAATTTACATTTTTAAAAAGTTTGAGCATCTCTATGATAAGTAAAACATGTTTATTTGTGATCTAAACTATAAAAAGACATACACAACTTTTTGAATCATCAAGAATCAGAGTTTAGTGGCATCCTATGCGAAAACCTGAGGGATGCTACTTCGTGACATAATTTATTATGATGATATAAGGCCCATCTCTGTGAAAATATAATATGTAGTAGCATTATATCTCTTCATAAGGACTGTGAGGGTATAGGGAATCTGTGACACAAGTTTGTGAAAATATCACCCTTCTCATACATAAAAGAAAGAGAAATTCAATTCTTGAAGCTGACCTATTTGATATTGAAAGATAAAGGACACTAAAAGCAGCTCAAATATATCTTTGTGGCTTATCGTGACACAATGTTTTATTATATGCATTTTGTGGTAGCACTACCATTGTTTCTTTCCTTCTTTATGTTATTTTCAGCATTTTCAACATTTTCCCTTGCATTCACAAGCATCACAAGGAATTGTGGATGCCCAAGGACAACCCCATTTGGCACCAAGGATGACCCCATTTTCCCACTATGCCAATTAAAGTCCCAGTAAGATCAAAGGATGTCTTTTCCATGCCAAGCTCATCTAGGCATCCCCATTGTTACATTGTTTTCTCCCTTCTCCCTTCTTTTCCTAGGACCAAGGAAAGAACATAACTAAAGTTACAACCCTTATTTGACTAACCTAACCCACTAAATATGAAAGAAAAATGTCTTACCCTTCCAACTATCTGTCAAGGAAAATCATACAAAAATTGAAAACGAACAGCTTCAGAGAACTGATCTTTGACGAAAAATTACTGATTTCTTACCATCAACAACCTAGGAGGGCTCAATTTTATGTAATTTTCCTTCTCCATCCACTTGTTTGTTGAAATTTTGAAGGGATTTGTCTGTTGTTTCATAATCTCGTCCCTTTATGCCGAAAAATTGTTGTAACACAGATTTTATTTGATCCAAATTCACCCAACATCTGAACCAATTCTATATTGCCTTTTTTCCTTGCTACTCTTTGAGAAGTTTCCATAATGCATAAATCGTTACCAAGACTGAATAAATGTTTTGAGTGATGTAAATATCTCTCAAGAATAATTTCAATGAATCCAATATGAGATATTTATTTTACTAGCATTGATCCATATCAACCCCCGATCTATTGCACACCAGGGGAGAGAAAAACTCCACCTACAAATCTCTCAACACTCAATAAATCATGTGCTAAGATGGATCTATTCTTGTGTCACTATGTGATGTCAGCAATTTTTTATGTTAGACATTTTTTAGCATTACTCTTGGTGTAATCAATACTACAACAGAATATTGAAACAATTATGTAACATCATGATATTTGGTAACTCTGGAGAAAAATTACACAGCCGACAAAAGACAATCGTACTCATGGATAATAAATAAAATTTTAAATGAACAATGTTAGAAGGCTTGATCCCATTTTACATTTCCCTATTTTTGTGCTAATCGTAGAAGAGTTTCCAGAATGCACACTGCAAACTATTACCAGGACCCCAATCATAGTGGTAAAACTCACCAGGTATCACTTGGACTCAGTGATCATATCATACTCACTGTCAGGTGTGGGGGGGCAAGTCAAAAACTTGGAAAAAATAAACTGAGAAAGAGTCAGCAACAACACCTGAGTCTGAATTCGAGTCTGGAATATGAGAAATTTTGACTCGGCAAAAACTTGAAAAGCAGTTTTGGTTTTAACAACTCAACGCTAACTCAAAAAGTTGGCGTTCAGACTCAGAAAAATTGACTCCACGGAAACCTAATAAAAAAATTTGGGTGAAATTCTGTGTACATTTAAAACAAAAATGTGCAAGGTTATGATAATTTTTTTGCAAAGTAGGAATGTATGATATTCTTTTGGGTGAAATCTACGTACGCTATAAATGTTTTATTGACCAAGTTTTTGACAAACTTTTTGCAAATCCAATAATACTTTGACCTGGTTACTCCGGACAAGTTTTAAACAGTGGTTCCGATCAATATTTTCAAATATATACAACTATTTATAGGGTTTCGATCAATCTAAAAGAGGGCTTTCCTTGGTGAAATGTTTGATGAAAAGCTTAAAGAAATTTTGACAATATTACACTTGCCACAATTGTACTACATCCTTTCTTCAAACACATCCACCCATGAGGCTCTGATTTCCACCACCTTATGTTTTGAAAAGTAGCGGCTGCAAAATATTTTCCAGGATGGAAAAAGGGTGGACTTTGATCATAACCTGAATCATGTACCGGAACATACTTCCAACGAGCTCGAAAATGAGAAGAGGCGGGGTTTTTCTTCGCACAGGAATGAAGCACACTCTGATTCACAACCGGGTTTATACAGGAGGAGGGTTCATTACAAGGAATGTTGCTATAAACCTACATCTAATGTCAAATAAGTAATTTTGGAACATAACAACCTCTGGGAGAGAGTTGCAAGCTTGAAAAAGCATGCGATGATAGGAAGATGGTTGTACCCAGAGGATTTAATTGTTGATATGCCAGAGTGGGTAAAAACCTTCTGGTGTCCAATTCTAGGTTGCATTCCTAAAGTAAGTAAAATGATGGGGAACTAGATCAGCGTGCATTTTCTGCATGAGGAATATTGTAGGAATATTATGTCTCGAACCTGGGTCCAGGGTAGGAGTTTCATGCAGCTCCTCCCATGGTTTTTGGGTTTTAATCCTGTAATTGATGCCCCAGAGATTAAATTGATTTGGGTCAAATTACCAGGCTTACCCATGGAGTTCTGGACCTTGAAAATGCTTCGGGCTATTGGAAATTCCATTGGAACGACCAAATATTTGGATCCTAGATGTATTGGTACTACGAACAAGTGGATTTATTGGATTATAGTTGAATTTTCATTCCAAGGTGGGTTGCCGAGTGATGCTGATTTAATTTTGGGACAGTGAATACACCGACAGAGACTGGACTACTGGAGTGTGACATTCCGCTGTCTCATAGGTCGCCACACTAGTCACTTGCAAAGAGCCTGTCCTATCATAAAATAGAGGAGAGGATGCTGAAAAGACATGTCTTTTGGTCACCAACATGGAAAGAAGTCAGCTCATGCATCTGAGTCTAACTCGGGTAAGTCAATTCCCCCCTCTTATAACAGTGTCAGATCTTACTCTTTGGATTTACCTTTGTTAAATATACATACTGCAAAAGCCCCATCTTTACCTGAAAACACAGGTGCCCCTCGCTACAATCAAGAATTATCTCCAATTTCCCATGAGTCAACCTCACCGCACTCTGATAAACCAATAGATGAACCCCAGGGAACTGTCTATATGGGAAATCTTACCTTATCACCATGTCCACATCCATCTGAACCGCTAGTGATTTCACCATCGATTCCCCCCCTGGAATGGGCTTCTCCATTATCTTCTCATGAACTTGATCACCCACAATGCCTAGATTTCCTGTGGAATACTGTGGGTAGTGATTTAGATGCCCTTCTAGGAAATTCAATGCTAGATATGGCTGCACTTACTATCTTTGATAAAGGAATTTAAAAACCCTTTCCTCATATATCTCCTGAGTCGGCTTCAAACATCACTATTAGGAAGAATACTAAAAAGGGATCAAGGAATTTTCGTGGTCACTTAGGACAAAATAATTATTTCAGGGGGATCTATATGATTTGCATGATGTTCCTATTACTAAAACTAGTGATATTCGGGGCCTTAGAACAGGTAGCCCCAACGAAGTACTTAAATGATGAATATGGTATCTCTGAATGTCAGAGGGTTGGGTGGACCCTCTAAAAATCTTCTCCTTCGCCAGATGTTTTCAGAAATAAATCCATCAATGGTATTTCTCCAAGAAACTATTTATAATCGGACTGTTGCTATTGAGACCATTTTAAGTATACGCTCGAGTTGGCATGCAGTGGGAGTGGATGCAGTGGGTCAGGCGAGTGGAATTTTTGCCACTTGGGACCACATTCTAAAGGCCTATAAATTCTTTGGAGGCATTTTTCTATACGGTAATATAAGAGGGGTCTCGGAGTCAATCTTCTTTATAAACCTATATGCACCTTGCAAAAACAGGGTGGCTTTCTGGGAAAGGGTGGATCAATCTGGGCTCCTTGGTATAGATAATATTATGATAATGGGTGAATTCAATGCCACCTTATTTGTGGAAGAATCATGGGGTGACAGGGCATAGCAGGATTCCTATGGCTGATAAAATTAGAAAAATTTTCATTGACTCAGGATTGTTTGATATCAAATCCTCTCCTCTGGTGCTGACTTGGACGAATAGGTGCATTGGAAGCGAATTTATTGATAAACGCCTTGATCAGGCCATGATTAAGGCTTCTCTTATCAATATATTGGGCAACGTCTGGGCTGCGGTATACTCTTCATGCCTCTCAAACCATATGGTGGTCTCTCTCACATGGAAACAGGAGCCCATATTGGCTAAATTTCCTTTCAAATTCAACCATGTATGGCTGCAGAACCTTGCCTTTAATAAAATGGTGATTAACTGTTGGAGCAAGGAGGAAAATGACCCAGAACAAGTGGGTTGGATTAAGTTTTCTACTAAACTACGTAGCCTCAAAACCATTGTTAAAAAATGCTAAAAAGAGAAAATAATGGGTCTTAGGATGGAGCTGAGAGACATCAACAGTAAGATTTCTCATATTTATATGGACATGAAGATCACCCCACTAGACTCTCTATCCTATGCCACTCTTAAGAAGCTGGATGATTGCAAGCTTGAGATTTTAAAAATATAGGAAACTTCATGGAAATTAAAAAGCAGAGTTCAATGGTTGCAGGAAGACGATCTGAATACAAGGTTTTTCCATAACTGTGCAAATGTTTGCATGAACAAGAATTCAATTTGGAGAATAAAGGCTGCAGATGGCTCTATGAAACATAAATTGGAGGACATATAGGTTGAAGCGCTCAATTATTTTACTAATTTTTATAAATTTGACCATGAAATTGATCATCAAAGCCAAGCTTGGGTACACAACATGTGCCCTCCATGTTCGACCTACATGCAAACAATGTTATGAAGGTGGAGATATCTAAGAAGGTGTTAGAAGCTACATTAAAATATTTTGCACCTAAAAAAAGTCCTGGGTTGGATGGATGGCCGACTAAATTTTATTTACACTTCTATGATATGTTGGAGGATGAGCTGCTTATGGTTGTGGAACAGATTATAATTTTGGGTTTTTTTCCTAGCAATATGAATTCGAACTTCTTGAAAATCATGTCTAAGTCATTGGAACCTGAACAGTTCTCAAATTTTAGGCCTATTACACTATGTAATGTTGTGTAAAAAATCACCTCTAAAATTATTTCAAATAGGATTCAAGGGATCCTATCAACATACATTTCTAAGGAAAAATTCAGGTTTTTAAGTGGTAGGTCTATACACAAGGCCATTGCTATATGACAGGAGACTTTACACTCCATTGATGAAAACAAAGTTGAGGCTCTAATTATGAATATCGGCATCCATAAGGCATATGATTCTGCAGATTGGTCTTTTATTAGGGTAAATCTCCTAAATATTGGGCTATCTATTCATTCTATTATATGGTAATTGCATTCATAACTTCAGTAAGATATGTTGTTCTCATTAATGGATTTCCGACTAACTTTTTCTTCACCGAAAGAGGGCTTCAACAAGGCTGTGCTTTATCTCCGCTCATATTCATCCTTATTATGGATTGCTTCAACAACCTCATGAAGATGGAAAAGGAAAAAGGTTACTATCATGGACTAGATTTCTCTCCTATGATATGTGTCACACACTCATTATTTGTTGATGATTTGCTTGTCTTTGGTAAAATTATTAGGAACCAATGGTTTTATCTACACTACATTATCAATCACTTTGGAGTTGCTTTTGGTTTGTGCATTAACAAAGGTAAATCTCTCCTTCTGTATGATTTGGGAGATGTGGAGGAAATTAAGTTTATTGTTGAGTTTATGGGGACTAGAAGAAGTCATATAATTTCGGGCATAACATATCTCAAATTTAGACTCAAACCTTTTTCATACAATAGCAGTGATTGGACTTGGATGATCGAGAAATTTAAAAGCAAGATACACAAGTCGACGAGTAGGTTGCTTTCACTGGGTGGTAGATATATATTGATACAAGCTGTCTTATCTCAATATGTGGTCTATTGGTCTCACCAGTACTTTCTCCCGGCAATCACTGTTAACAAAATTAATTCCATTATTGCAAATTTTCTATGGGGAGGTTCCTCGGATCACACTAAAATCCATCTCTACAAATTGGAGGAAATTTCTATACCAAAAAGATCTGGCAGTTGGGGTCTATTAAATCTCAGACTTTTCTCAAATGCGTTGCTGGTAAAATATTTATGGCGTGCTTTGAAGGGTGATGGAGTATGGTATAAAATAATTACACAAAAATATTTTTAGGGTGATTCTATTCGATCTATATACTTGGGATGTGTAAGGTATATACAAAAGGCTTCAGCCATCTGGCGCAGTTTCCAAAGAGTGATGCACATCTTCAGACAAAGACTGGTTTGGTAGTTCGGTAATGGAAAAAATATTCTAATTGGAGTCAAATGAATGCTCGAGTCTAAAAATGCAATTCTTTTTTATTCACACCTACTTCACAGACTTCATCACAGTGGCATTGTCTCTCTCTTTGATCTTATATACTGCTCAAACCTTAGGGCTCCTAGATGGAAATCTACAGAGATACTGGGGTTAAGGGGTAGTGAAGCACACAGCTGGGAATTCCATAAAGCTCTTCTACAGGTGATGAGATTATCTTTCAAAGGGGAAGGTGAAATTCTGGTTTGGAATGGAAAATTCAAGTGTGCAGGGTTATTGGTTAAGGATGTGTATGAAAATAAAATTGCTAAAATGACTCCCGACCCTACACTGTCTCCTATTTATATTGCATGGAATCTTAAAATCCCTACAAAGATAATATTGTTTGCATGGTTATTGTCGAAAAACAGAGTACTAACTTGGGAGGTATTATGCAAACGAGGATTTTATGGTCCTGGAAGATGTCCATTTTGTCTCCAGCATGAAGAGACTACTTCTCATCTTTTCTTCACATGTACCTTCTCTCTTTCTAATTGGCAGCATTTTTCTGGTCTTATAGGTGACCCTTCTTGGCATTCTTCTAACTATATTCAAGTTATCAAATCTTGGGATGTTGTAAGTTGCTCATACAAATATTTACCTTTATATGTGTTTTGGGAAATCTGGAATGCTCAGAGTCGTTGGATTTTCAAAGTGGTTCCCCCACAACACTCCAAGATTACATGGAATATTGCTTTATGGATTAATGATCATCATTTTATCCCACCTGCTATTAAGGATCTTTCTAAGAAAATCCGGCCTCACCATATTGAGCTCCCGAATTTATATTTTGATGGAGAAAATAAGGATGGCCTATGTGGTTGTGGGGCCTGGATAAATCTTTAAAACAAGGATTGATATCACATGTTTTGGAATGGAGGTGTTGGCTCAAACAATAAGGTGGAAATTATGGAGTTATGGAGTGGGATATTGATTGCTTATCATCTAAATCTCCCTTCAATTCACATATATGGAGACTGGAAATACACCATTGATGGGATGAGCGGTAGATGTGGAATGCAATGAAAAAATAGCATTGGTTGGGTACAATGGAGCAAGTATATATTAAGAAAGTTTCAAGCCTACACTATTCAGCACATACATAGGGAGAAAAATACGTGTGCTGAACTTCTCTCCAAAAGAGGGTTGGAGTCAACATATGGTGCTATTCAGATCATGCATTACAGGGCTTCCACTTTGTTGGACTCTTAATCTTTTCCTCTACTATAATCGACATCAATCGAGCCTGATCTTCTCAAGCAAGCTAGAATACATTTGCAAGCGATCGGGATATCCTTTTTTCTTATGCTGCTATTATAGGTTATATCTTCATTGTACATACCAGATCCTTTTATATTTTTTTCATTTCTCCATATTCTCCTTTATGCTATTTTCAATCAGATGATGTTCCCACTGGCCCTTGGTATGTATCTGGGCTCAGTGATGTTCTATTCAGTTACGTATTGGCTGGGTTTTCTGTGGTTGGTATGCTGAGTTTTGAGGTGTCTTAATGGCCTTTGTATTGTTCTTATGATGGATTTGGTTTGCCTCTTGATGGGGTTCATATATTTCTTCTTATCTGGCATATGCTAGAATGGTATGTCTAATGTGCTGGAAAATGATCTTTGATCAATGAATACGAACTATTATATATAACAGTGTTTTTTTTGTCCCGAAAAAAGGGGTTGAATCAAAATATTTAGCACACAAGGTTTTCAATCAATGCTGCGGAACTCTGAATTTTTCCTTCTAGGATTATAACCACGATATAATACCTTCAATTCAGCTCAATTCAGCTTAGGGTTTCAGACATATTTATGTCTTTGTGATTTACACTTCGAATTCGCTCAATTCCTCCACTTCCACGTTAAGCTACAGATAATTTCTGGTTACATGCTATACACAACTCTTTCAGTAGTGCAACAAGGCTTCGAATCTTACAGAGAAGATTAAGAAGCATACTAAGTCTTCCATTACTCTAAATTTCGAAAGCTTCAGCACTTACATGGAAAGCTTCAAACAATTTCCTTGAAAAACATTTTTACATGCGATGTTCATATAAAATAAAACGGTTTCATTGAAATGGATTGAATACAAACTCTCACCTTATTCATGGAGGTAACGAAAAACTAACTATTTCATCTCGTAGGAAGTGATCGTGATCGTGGCCATCCACGCCTCTTCTAATAACCCAATTTGAACCCCTCAGTGTAATGGAACTAATGGAGCTTTTTGTGGTAGTCTCGCGATAGAAATCACCATGATTGGAGCCACCATGATTCCAATTTCTTGAGTTCAACAAAGTGTATCAAATCAGATTTGGGATAGCATGGACGTGCCCTTCCTCCTCCTTGGTTGGAAAAACCCTGCAACGTGAGGGAAATAGACGAGGGAAACAAAAATATTTGATATTCGAAAAACAAAAATCCCATGAACTAGTTTTAATCAAAAGCTAAGGAAAAAGGGTTTTGAGAAAGATTATTGAACACAAACTCTACAAGGATTAGGAAAAGTTGTTTCCTACTAAATTTTTTATTATGGTATGGTGGTGTAAAACTTTGCATTAAGTAATTAAGTAATGGGTTACAATGCAGTTGGAAATGATGAGAGTTTAAAGGAATAAATGGCTATGAAGGACACAAAAGCTAAAAGGCAAGTTGAATAAGTTTTGAGGAGGTAGAGATAATTAATGAGTGCTGGTTGAACTTGATGTGTGTAAATGAAGAAGGAAATGAGGATTTTCAAAAGTAGAATAACTAGGAAGAGAGTAGTGAAGTGAGGATGAGAGAGTTGGAGAATTTCAATGGGAAAGGTGAGTTGGTGAGCGGATGGTTGTGAAACAAAGAGTTGATGATAAAATATAGCTCAATAAAGAATGGTAGTCAATGCACCTCAATGAGGTCTAATGAACACATTGGAGTGAGGTTACAAGACATATGTGATTACAAAGTAGCAGGTTGGATGTAATGTAGGATGAGATTGCGAATGAGAAAGAATCAAATGAACTAATGGGAAACCATATCCTAAGGCCAACAGAGAATGAGAACCTAGTAGTGGGCATGGCACTAGGCAATAGCAATGTTGGCCTTATACCAACCTCGCCCCTTATGCTTCTTAAATACAAATAGGTGGCACTACACTAGCATCTTAATAATGGTTCAAGTCCACCTCGTAGTCAGATTACTTATGGAAGAACAATAACAATTAGATGAAGTATTCTTAACAATAGTGCAAGTTTGAATATTAAGAGTAGCACACTTGGTAATTTTAGTTATTTAGAGCAAAAAAACAAGAGTTTCATGAATTTTAGTACCTATGATGCTTTGAATTATAACCTAGGAGCATGTAAGATAAATAATATTAGAGTGATTATTATTTAAAAAATTTAGTCATATGTAAATTCTTTGGAAAAAAACATAATGATCCACATACCTTGATATAAAAAAACCTTTAAAATGTCACTTTTAAAATCTCTTATGTAGTTACCTCATGTCATTCGGGTAGATATCACAATTACTTATGTAAGTAATTGTGCGATCATATTTTTCATTCTCTTAAAGGAACTCTTTCTAGGCATGCACACCATCAAGCATAAATTATCCTAACATATAAATTTGAAGTAATATAAATCATCCTATGACTATCCTCAAAATAATTCTCACCCATAGCCTTGGTGATGGTGTAAGGCTCGTATCAAAATGCTATGAGATTCTTCTAGGAGTTTGTCAATTGCTCTTTATGCAAGTCCAACCATAACTTGTCGTCAACCTGAAGCTTATGTGGATCCGAATGGATTTTGTATCTACTTATACTTGGAGTTCGCAACTTTCTATAAAATATCATGAACTCGTTATTGAATTTGTTAGAGACATTCCTCAAAATTGGTTTCGTTGCTTACCTCATTCCAAGTTTGGGAGGTATCTTCATGTGTTATTCCATGAATATAGCTACATCAATTTGTGTCAATTTTTTGGGATCCCAAGCACACTTGAAAAGGCTTGTGGGATATAGAAATATGAATAGTTATGTCAAATTTCTATTGAAAATATGGAAGGCGTTCAACATGCATATGTGGATCCTCACAATTGTATACTCTAAGGACATCTACAATAATCATATTGGGTACTTTTTATTTATCAAACTAGGGATGGAAGGCAGTGGATTTGGTCAAGCTTTATGTCTTTCATGGACCAGAGGTTAAACCATAAAATACTAAGGAACCTACTATCCCCTATCAAGAAATATGTTATTTGGCAACCCAAAATGAACCAAAATATGCTGGAAAAAGAGCTTATGAGTGGATTTTGCTTCAACAGTCTTCTTATAGGGTGTCGAAATTCTCGTCCAAAGGAAGTGATCAACAACAACCAAAAAAACATTCCATACCATAATTGGTTGAGGGAAAGCATTATAAAGGGTAGGAAAATTCCTACTATTGAAAAATGTAGCAATAAAATCTCAATTTGACTTTGCCTTGGTCAAATTGAGAAAAATCGAATTTCCACATCAACAAACAACTTGGGGGCAGTTAACTGAGGTGACATGGACCTTGTCACTAATTTATCTTAGTAAATTCGAGGTAGAGGCGTTGGAGTTTAGTTAAGCATGTGTGATTGCTAATTTGTAGTCAAGGCCAGTTATTTCAAGTTGCTTTTAGTTAAACTAGTTCTAAATTTTGGAGGAACTAGTGGAAGATCAGTTGTGTAGTGGGACTTCAGTCTAACTAAGTGATCATCTAGTTAACTTATCAATCAACCCAAAATATCTAGTGCATTCAGAGAATTCATTTTATGTTAAGAAAGGTATGGATTGTATTGGTTACATCTTGGTGCTAAAAATGATGGTCTTATGGGTGTATTTATTATATGGTGAGCAACATATTATATGTGTTGTGTATGGAAATAATTTTGTTTCTTACACTTCTTTGTATGTTGAACTATGTTTGATTGTTCTTAGGTGTTGTAACAATGTATTTAGACACCACCTCTATTTTAGAATATAAGTTTTCTAATATATAAAATCCCTCGGTTCTCCAACATGGTATTAAAGATAATGGTTTGAGATGTAGCATGTTGCCTAAAAGTATTATGCAAGTTCTAGATGCTCTTAAAAAGTCATATTTATTTAGTGGATTGGTTCCAAGTTTCTAATTGCAAACTAAATCTAGGATCAAATCAATGGGTCAACATTATGAGTTTTAGGATAGATCTTATAAATTTTAATGGGCACAATTATGGAATTTGGGCACAACTACATGGGAACATTGTTGAAGAGTCAAGAGCCATAGGAATTTATGAAAATGGTCGTTCTTATCCAAGGGATAACTAATTAAAAAAATTCATCAATAGGAAGAAGGATGAGGCTTCAAGAGTCATAACAGCCTCCATCTCAAGGTGGATTCAATTTCATATAATCCATATCAACTACTCATATGATACATACTCTCTAGTATATCAAAGAGCTATAAATTGATGTTTATTTTCCGCTAAGACCCTAAAAAACCTATATTATCCTTGCAAACCTTAGCCTCTATAGTAAAAGAAACAAAGCTCCTACATAATTTACAATGTCATGAATTTTTGAATTCCACCAATTCAGTGACACCCCAAACATTTTTTTAGAAAAAGAAATGCGTAGCTCAAAAGACTCCATTTGTGGAATTGATCACCATAAGCGAACATCAATGATTTTTGAATTGCATAGTTAATCGATCTACAACTTCGTGGCAGCACGCTTTCAACCACGTTGAGAGGCTCCATAGGTTACATCGAACTTGGTAAAGCAAGCATATTTATTATTTGATAGTACATTTTTCAGAGAATTTATTGGGAGGACAAATCCCTCCTGATATTGGGTTAATGAAAAACCTTTTGGTATTGTCTCTCTTAGCTAACTACCTCACAGTAACTGTTCCAGCTTCATTTGGAAATCTAAGTAGCTTATTGTATCTTAACTTGGGCCACAATAGTTTAATTGGTACAATACATGCAAGTTGGAAGGGAATCATCAAAGTTTGCACTTGTTATCATTGGAACATAACTTCTAAAATACAATTTTAAGGCTCCAAATTAAGGATTGCATAATTCAGTGCCAATGCATGTTGATGGTAAGAGAGTGCCAATGCATATTGAGGAGTGTTAAGGAGTACTAGGACAACACAAGGGAGCACTAGGTAAAAATACATGGAAGTGAATGAATATGAGGGTGTGTAAAGGGAGTGGCAATGAGTGATAGTTGTCATGCCACGAAGGGAGTGAGAAGGTAT
The DNA here is from genome assembly GCA_034641835.2 of Pinus albicaulis. Lineage (NCBI taxonomy): Eukaryota > Viridiplantae > Streptophyta > Pinopsida > Pinales > Pinaceae > Pinus > Pinus albicaulis. Next base: position 501,795,937 of record CM076572.1, on the reverse strand, counting down.
TCTAAGCATTCAAACACATTATTGACCACTCAATTCTTACCATTCTCACACCATAACAAAAACCGATAAAAAATCCATTCTTAAAATCTATTGTGTAGTTTCCTAATTTCATTCAATTAGAATCTCTCAATTACTTATGTTAGTAATGGTGAGATCATTTTTTTATTCTCTTAAAGGAACTCTTTCTAGACATGCATGTTGGGTGCTAAAAGGTGCCTTTTAAAACTCCTATTTATCCCACATTAATTATCAACCCAGGAAATTCCTCTTATTTCAAGAGTGTACACAATATGTGCACGCTATAATCCCAAAGAGTAATGTTTCTTAAAAGGTAGTATAGATCTTTCAAACACAAGAATAAACAAATGCTTTTAATAAATCCCACTTTCAACTGAAGGAAACACAATGCTCTAAATCTAAATCATTCATTCAGCAAAGTAACAACAATTATCAGTCGAGGATACAGTAGCAATAACTCATTCCTCTTTTAACTGATGTAAACTAATCAAGCATAAATAAGATCCTCAATATGAGAGCTTTGACAACAATAGCCAATGTTCTTTACTGTTCTTGATCTCACACACAACACACTAAATAACCAATTGGAAATGGCAATGAATTAAATCAATAATGCTACTGCAACTGATGAAATGAGATAATTATGCTAACTGTAAAAATGCTAAAAGGAAAAACTAAATGATTGCAGAAAGTAAATGAGCAACAACGCTATATAATAGAAGTAGATAGCAACACTTATGTGAGTGCAATGAACATCAAAACTAAGTTACTGAAATGAACATCGAAGCTCTGTAATTAGAATGAGAAACAAAACAATATAATTTTGGAAAGTAATGATCTTTTTATGAGGGAAAATAACATCAATGCAATTCAATTGCAGAAAGTAATCATTATACAAACCACACTCGCAAAAATCAGAAATAAGAAAACCACACTTTATGGTACAAGAACGGCAAGTAGATCCAAAAGGAAGCAGGCCCTTAGCTACCAGTGAATACCTTCAGATTACTTTAGGAGATGTGAAGTAACTGCGACTATTTTTATATATTCATTGTTGCATAATCGTTACAACAAGTTCGTGCCCTGCTTCAACAACGAGACTCGATGATCAAAGTTACAATTTCAATAGTAATTATCCCATTCCTCCTATCCTATCCTATCTATCTCTAATCTAATAATCCATCTACTTCTCTTTCTAATCATCCATCATGAATCCCCATAATATCCCTCCCTTCTCTGATCTCTGTTCAGATTTAAATACACACAGAGAAAAGAGAAGTTACAACCGATATGACTAAAAATGATTCCCATTACAAAATTAAATTTCTCACAAACAATTGATCAGCAAGATCATATCTAAAATATCCTTCCATCAATAATTTAACAGGAACAGGTTGAATTTGGTATTGCAACTAGAAAAATTTGGAAAACGGCGACAACAACGAATATGGGAAAATCTTCCTTAGAGAACCTTATGTTTCTCTCAATACAGGCCGAATTTGGGCAAAATATTATTTGATAATGTTAACTCGGTCTGTTCTGGACAAAACCCATGTTTCACATTTTCCATATCCTTCTCCATTTTCCCAATAGGTCTAATGCAAAACTATCACTTCTTATTCCAACGAGTTTCTAAGTTGGCATATTTAATGATGAGTTGGAGATCAACTCTGCAATCTGGAAAATATCTTGGAGGCTAAAATGGTGAGTGATGTTGCAAAAAAATTATTAATAAACCATAATTGGTAAAATCATGCATAATCATCAATTTATTAAAAATAAAGGAGAAGAAATAATATTTATCCATAAGAGCATAAATAATTATAAAATGGAATTATATGATAAATTATGATAAATGACATGATAAAGAAGAGTAGAAATGGATGAAATAGGTTTTAAAAATTTATAATAATAATGACATATTAGCAGCCCAACAATGCAGCCCATCAAACATAAATCATCGAGTCAAAAATAATGGAATTGAATGAATAATAGGGTGTGTTGGGGGTGTCAGCGAGTGTCAGGGGTGGCAATAGGGGAGTGAAGGAATACTAGGGAATGTTATGGCATTTCAAGAAGTTTCAGGGTGTGCTGATATGTGCCAAATAGTGCCAAGGCATGCCAAGGCATACCATGTGTTAAGGAGGGAGTGTTAGCAAGTTCTAGGTGTGCTAAGGAGGAAGTGACAAGGTATGTTACACAATTCTAAGGCATGATAGAGTGCTAGGAAAGCATGCCAAGTTGTGCCCAAGTTCCAGGGTGTGCCAATGTGTGCTAAGGAGTATTATGGAGTGTTAGAGAAACATAAGGTAGCACTATGTCATAATGCATGGAAATGAATGAATAGTAGTGTGTGACAAGGAGTATCAACGAGTTCCATGTGTGATAAGGAGGAGTGAAAAGGAGGAGTGAAAAGGCATGCTTGGAATTAATGAGGAATGATAGAGTGCTAGGACGAGATGAAGCCAAGATGTGCCAACGCGTGCAAGGAAGTGTTAACTAGGAGTGCCAGGGAAACACAAGGGAACAATACGTCAAAATGCATGGAAATGAAAAAATAAGAGTTTGTGACTGGAAGTGTTAGTGACTGCCAGGTGTGCTGAGGAGGGATTGACAATGTATGCTAGGTAGTGTTAAGGTGTGCTAGAGGCCAGGGAGAGATGCCAAGATGGCCTAGGTGTTAGGGTGTACCAACACGTGCCAAGGAGTGTTAAGGAATGATATGGAAACACAAGGGAGAACTTGGTAAAAATACATGAAAATGAATGAATATGAGTTTGCGACTGGGATTTTCAATGAGATCTAGATGTGATAAGGAGAGAGTGAAAAGGTATGCTAGGTAGTGCCAATTAATGCTATAGTGCTAAGGTGGCATGGCAATATGTGCCAGGTGTTAGGGTGTGCCAATGCATGCTAGGGAGTGTTAGGGAGTTCCAGGTAAACAAAACGAAGCACTAGATCAAAATGCATGGAAATGAGCAAATAAGAGTGTGTGATATGGAGTGTCAATGAGTTCTAGGTGTGTTAAGGAGGGAGTGACAAGGTTATATGCTAGGCAATGCCAAGTTATGTTAAACTACCAAGGTGTGTCAGGAAGTGATACGGTGTGTTAGGGAGTGTAAAATCATGTCAAGGAATGTAGGGGATGCTAACACATGCCACATAATTCCAAGGTATTTAAGACATGTCAGGTGTTATGGCATGTCAAGATGTAAACTATGTTTCTCAGTTATTTTAAGACCACATTTGTATGTGACAAGCCTTGCCTTGGTAACTTGTTAAGTGGGATCAATTGGGATTGGACATCAGTAGTCTAATATGAGTTACATGTAGTTCTTAGGTGAACAAGGCATATGTTGAATTTCCACGACACGTGAGAATTTTGGTTCGGTCTTAGAATATTTGATGCAAACACATTCAAGTGCCAGAATACATCAACTTTCACAATGAAATCTAAATACATCAGGGAATCAATTAGTGCACATGAAATTTTTTAACTTTTTCAAACCTTTCTTCGTTAAATTACAAAATGTAATAGAATAGGCTAGAGCTCTCATACCAGGGATGATGGCCCTTTACAATCACACTGATACAAGGAATACAACTAGGGCTTGGTGTTATTCCTTTGACAACCAATATATCTTGAACAAGACAACACTTGACTCAATTTTTTATAGTAGACACACATAGCCCTTTCAATCCACATGTCTTGAACACATCTCGCAGGTCCTCTTTCCTCCCATTATGAAACTCCTCAATATTGCTCTATCAATGAAATAAACTCCTTTATGTTACTAAACTCAGCTCAAAATTTTTTTCCCTCTATCTACCTCTTTATTCCTTTAAGGTATGCAACACTTACATTTTTCAATTAGTTGTTCACAACTCTTTGGTCTGCCCACTTTTGCCATAATGTTGCTCCGAGATGACATGTCTAGGGATATGGAGGTTTCCCTTCATCTCAATGACACAATACTCTACAATACAGTGAACTAGGGCTAGTTGGCTAGCCCACTTGATCGCTACTTTAGTCCTTCAAGTTCTGCACGTCCTTAGGCCCAATAAACCTACCCTTCTACCAGTCTTGTTTTCCTTCACAAGTACAAGACTAAGAGCTCTTCTTTGACAGTCACCTAATGACCCTCCAATTGTACTTGGAATGCCATCAATTTTCCCAACCACAGTAAATTTTTTTACTGATCTAGTGCCCACAACACTGCCCTCATATAGGGCTCTTCAAATATGCCACCTACTATTTATTTGAGTCCTCTCAAAATCACTATTCTTGTGTACCAATTTTTTGTTGTCCAATCTATGAACAAATCTGAAATACTCATCTTATAATCCTTCTAACAATTTGTAGATGACTGAACTAGGGTCACAAATCATCCGTTAACAATCCATTGAGTAACTGTTTATAGGATTCTTCAGATCTCTGTCCAAAACTCTATGGACAGTCCAACAAAATCAACTCCTCTTCATGTCAATCCATTCTTCATATGGCACATTTATCTTGCTCCATATTCTACTCAGGTTCCACCTTCCTTTGTATTTTCTATCTCTGCGCATACTTTTGAAAACCATCTACCAAATTTTTGGTATATATTGCAGAGATAAACCTCTCTCTAAGGGTCACAACCCCTCTTCTTATATGCAAATTTGTCATAGTATAAATGACATACCTTATGGATTGAAAATGTTAAAAAACCTCCCTAAATAGGGAATTGTACTTATATTCTAATTTATTTAGAACAAACCATATCCACCCATAGCAAAAAATAAAACTCTTTCCTCCATAAGAGACTCGGCCTAGCTCATATGGATCCATAGATTCTGGTCATTTCTTTGACTGAATCTTGACCTGAACTTTAGATCTCTATGACCCTCAAACTATGGTTACTTCAGCCAATATCACACCTATGACAACTTCTGTTCTAGCCCTAAATTATAGTGCAAACCCTCCTCCATTTGTGTTGGTATTTATCACATACCTCACAACCTAGTAACTAGCATAAGGTAGGGTCTCAACCATCTCTATTATTTCAAAATTTGATGTAGACTTCACACAGAAACACCACTAAAATCACATGCCCAAATTCTCATGAGTCACCTCTCTTGAGCTTTATCTACTCTAAGAGAACCAACAATATTCCATCCTACTTCCTATCTCGAACCCATTAAGGTATGTGACATTCTTGTGAACCCTCACATGATGATCTTACTCTTGGTGGATGATCATGGCCTCCCTTTAGCAACGCTTACTCAGACCTCTAACTAGACCTACTTTAGGACTACATCTCTCCTAGCCTACTTGATAAAATGAGCTCCTTCTCACTTGATGTTCTTGCCTTCATACTAAGGTCTCCTTAAATAGATTTTCCTAGCTAGGCCTCTTAAGAACGCTCTAGAACTTATGAATTTTATCTACTTATACCTTAGGAAATATTATTTTCCTATTTAATTTTCTTTTAGATTTTAAACCTCATCTCAGTTCCAAAGCCCCTTTGCTTTGGTTATTTTCCCACAAAACATTATGTGGTCAAAATTACAAAAACCCATCTCACTAGGCTTGTGGAGTACCTCCCAAGCTACACAATTTAACAACATAGTCTAGTTGTAGGAATCGTAGCTTGGTCAAGCTCCTATTGTCAAGAAAGGACTTGGTTGGGTTCCCAAGTTGAAAATTAAGGGTAGTTGTGAGGGCATGATAACTAGGAAGGGTTAGGAAATGCTAAGGAATGAAAATGCAAGCTAACCCATGCTGGACAATGTCAATGCATGTTAAGGAGTGTTAAGGAGTGTCGAGTTATCACAGGGGATAACTAGGTCAAAATGCATGGAAATGAACAAATAAGAGTGTGTTCCAGGGAGTCTGAGTGAATTCGAGTGTGCCAAGGATGAAGTGTGTTAGAAAAAGTTCATAATAGTATTTTTAAGAGGCTAGCCTATGATTGTGATAAGGGGCTCGACAAAGCAATTTTAAACAAAGGGATACTTTATGTTGGGCACAACATTGTTTTTCCTTTTTCTATTATTTTTATATGACATGTGGCACACTTTGGCCGAATGCTCATGTTTTAAATTTTTTTATACAATTCCATAATGTACATTGTTATGTATAATTTTTTGGGAACTCGACTTGTGCCAACCTATATCTTGTGTGTCTTTTGTATCATGTGGTTCTTGCAAACTCTCAGTTAATTCTCTATTGTTTATATGAACTAGACATACATGTGGAATATTGCCTATGTAAGCTATGTTTCTTAGTTGTTTTATGGCCATGGATAGATGTGATGCTTGTCTTGGTAAGTTCTTAAGTGAGAAATTTTTAGCTTGGACATGACTGGCCTGAGATGAGGTATATGAAGTTCTTAGGCGAACAAGTCACAATCTACTTATAGTTGGTGCAATTGATGAAGTTGTTACAGCTAAAGCATACCAATGTCACATGAACTGTAGTAGTTAAGGACTTGATTGGGTTCCCAACTCATGAAAAAATGTAAGGATATTTGTGAGGGCATGAGTGCCAAGGCATGCTAGGGAATGCTAACATGTGCCATATAGTTCGAAGGCATGTAAAATATGCTAATATGTGTCAAGTGCTAAGGCATGCCAATAACTGTAATGGTGTGACAATACATGCCAGGGAATATCAAGGAAACAAAAAGGAGAAAAAAGTTAAAATACAAGGAAATGAACACATCATAGGGTTAATAAGTGATCAATTTACATTTTCCAGGAGGGGCATGCTATGCACACCAACACTAGGTGGAAATGAGTGTCAAGTGCCAAGTGTTAGTGCATTCTAAGTTCCAAATAATCCTCTATTACTTCTCTTCTACTTTCCAATAACTGATCTCAAATAACTTTAATATTAAACCATGACAAAGTATACTGAGGCATCTTAATGAATGATATACATGATAATGATCATGGCCTCTTTAGGACTACATCTCTCTTCACCTCCTTGATCAAATGAGCTCCTTCTCACTTGATGTTATTTCCTTCGTCATAAGGACTCCTTAAATATTTTTTCTTGGATCTCTTAGGAACCCTCTAGAACTCACCAGTTCTATCCACTTAGACCTTAGGAAATATTAATTTTCCTTTTTATTTTTCTCTTAGATTTTAAACCCCGTCTTGGGTCCAAAATCCCTGTGCTTTTCTTCTATTCCCACAAAGCCTTTTGTGACTAAACTCACACAAATCCATCTTACTAGGCTTGTGGAGTACCTCCCAAGCTACACAATTCAACAATATAGTCTAGTTGTAGTAACTATAACTTGGTCAAGCTCTTGTAGTCAAGAGAGGGCTTGGTTGGGTTCCCAAGTTGAAAATTAAGTAAGGGTAGTTGGGAGGGCATGCTAGCTAGGGAGGGTTAGGGCATGCAAAGGAATGAAAAGGCATGCTAACACATGTCAGACAATGTCAATGCATGTTGAACTAGAGTGTTAGGGAGTGTTGGGGCATATCAAGGGATAACTAGGTCAAAATGCATGGAAAGTAACAAATAAGTGTGTGTGCAAGGGAGTGTTAGCGAATTCAAATGTGCTAAGGACGAAGTGTGTTAGGATAAGTTTAGAATAGGATTTATAGGAGGCGAGGCTATGGTTGTTATAAGGGGCTCGACATAGCAGTTTTAGACAAAGGGAGATCACTTTGTGTTAGACACAACATTTTTTTTACTTTACTTTTTTTTTATATGAGATGTGGCATACTTTGGCTACATTCTCATGTTTTAAACTATTCTAGATAATTACATATTGTACATTGTTGTGTATAAGTTTTGGGGCACTCAGACTGTGTCAACTTATATCTTGTGTGCCTTGTGAATCTTTTGGTTCTTGCAAACTCTTAGTTAATGTTCTCTTATTTATATGAACTGAACATACATGTGAAATATTTCCCATGTAATTTATGTTGCTTAGTTGTTTTATGGCCATGGCTAGATAATGTGATCCTTTTCTTGGTAAATAGTTAAGTGGGACAAGATGAGATTGGACATGAGTGGCATAAGATGAGTTATAGGCAATTCTTAGGTTAAAAAGGCACAATCTACTTGTAGTAGGTGAAATTGTTCAAGTTGTTGCGGTTGAAGCAGACCAATGTTTTCACATGAACTGCAATATCCAAGGACTTGATTGGGTTCCCAAGTCATGAAAAAATGTAAGGGATAGATGTGAGGACATGAGTGCCAAGGAATGATAGAGAATGCTAAGATGTTCTAGATAGTGCGAAGGCATGTCAAACATGATAAGATGTGCCAAGTGATAAAGCATGCCAAGATTTTCAAGGGTGTGTCAATGCATGTCAGGGAGTACTGTCAAGGCAACAAAAGGGAGAAACAAGTTAAACTAAAAGAAAATTAACACATAAGAGGGTTAATTAGTAATAAATTTACCATTTCTAAGAGGGGCATGCTAGGCACACCAACATTAGTCGCTAATAGGTGCCAAGTGCAAATTCTTAGTGCATTCTAAGTGCCAATTCTTCCTTTGTTGCTTCTCATCTACTTTCCAAAAAATTATCTCAAATAAATTTAATATTAAACCATGCTAAATCATACCAAGGCATCTGAACATGTTCCATACATGCTAAGACTTTCCAAACACCAACACGTGCCAAGAGCGAATATGTGCTAGGGACTGTTATGCATGCTATCAAGTGGAATGGCATGTTGAAGAGTGCTAATGCATGTTTAGGATTTTTAAGGATTAATAGGACAAAAAATTAAGGGAGCACTAGGTCAAAATTCATGGAATTTAATGAATATGATGAACGTGTGCCATGGACTACTATTAATGAGTGCTAGCTGTCATGCCAAGGAGGGAGTGACAAGGTATGCTAAGCATTGGTAAGGCATGCTAGGGAATATCAAGACATGTAAATAAGTGCCAAAGTGTGCTAGGGAGTTCTAGGGTGTGCTAATTATATGTTCCAAATAGTGCCAAGATATGCCAATATATGCCAGGTGCTAAAGATGTCGAGGGTGCTAGGGTATGTCAATATGTGTCAAGAAGTGTCAATGAAACAAAAGGAAGAACCAAGCTAGAATGTAAGGAAATGAACACATAAGAGGGTTAATAAGTTAGGACTTTATATTTTTCAAAAGGGGCATGCTAGTCACACTAATAATATGTCCCGATACATGATAAGTGGCATTGTGTGCCAAGTGCTAATTTATGTCAATGCATTCAACCAAGGTGTTCTAGGGCATGTTAGGGACTACATGCATGCAAACACATGCTAGAAGAGTTCCATGTTGTGCTAGCACATTCCACCATGTGCTTGGGTGTCAGTTTCATGAAAAAAAATTCTAGGTACAAATATGTTCCAAGACATGCGAGGTGCTAATAAATGTTAGTGTGTGACAAATTAGCATTAATTTAAGGTCTGCCAGGATTGTTGAGGAGTGTTAGGTCTTTCTCATTAATAGAATTTTTAGAGCTTGATTATGTATTAAATAATATGTTTCCTACACACATTAGTGGAACTTTATCTAACGGTAATTTCATATATAATAAACTTAATAGATATGAATGATGTGTTGACTCATAGGAAAACTCTATTCAACTAGTGATTACTTGATGGAAATGATACACACTAATTACTTCTTAAAAAATTGACTGATTCTAACCACTATGGCTTTGGAAATATCATAAAAATACTCCACAATAATGGCCTTAAATCGTTATATTTTGAAAAAAAAATATTAACAGGCATATAGCGTCATCAAAAACTCATTGGAATGATCAATGGTGATGAACATTTTCTTACCGTCACCAAAAGTAACAAAAAAAGCATTGGTGAGGGTCATTAAAATTTCATCAATAGGAGTGTCACCAAAGAGAGAATTAGTGATGGGCCTTTAACAACCCTTACCAAAAGTGTCATTGAAAATGGCTTTGGTGATGAACCTTAAAGGACCATCACTATATACACTTACAATGATGGTTTTTTAAGGACCATCACCATATGTGAAATTGGTGACGGACCTTAAAGGACCATCACAAGCATGACCCTCATCAATGTCCTTTTTTCTTGTAGTGAATGCACATCATGAATCATTATGCCAAATTTTACAAAATACAAAACACATAGACATAGGATATGTCATGTGGTGGCCAAACTCTCTCAAGTGAAACCAAAATGAACATGCCTTCCTTTGCTACAATTTATCATTGACACACAAGGCATGATTCAGAAAATGATGAGCTATTAGGTGGTATTTGTACTCACCCAAGAGCAGCCAGCACAACCATGCCTCCTTATTCATTTCATATGTGTTTTTCAAGGCATGGATCAGGAAAATAGGAGCCTTTGTAGAGTGACAGAAATCTCCCAATGGCAACCAACTTAACCAAGCACGTTGGCCTATCAAAATCTGCAAGTGGTCATTAAACACCTTGCTTATCATCCTTACCCATTCACTCCCATGTGGATGATGAATGAGGTACTGCATAATCATGGTATCCTCCATTTTTAGAATACCATCCTCCCCAAACTATTGAAGAACTTTTCACTACATGAAATGTTGAAGTGCACCTCTCATGAGATCTCTTAATGAGATTCTCCTTCCATCAAAGGCCTTCCAAAACCAATGGAGTTTTGGATCTACTATAGATTGAAGTTTATCTTTGAGATGTGAGATGCTCATTGAGAAAGGTTCATCTAGAAGGGAGAAAATGTTTCTCATCTCAAGATGTATACCATTTGTCATCTTTGCTTCCATTTCTTCATGAGTGAAGCTACCTCCAGAATGATCTAAGAATGATGAAGCCACTTCTTTATCACAGCTACTTAGTGACAGCGTTGTAGATCTGTAGGGTAATACATATGCTATCTCAAATTAAGGCACAATATTGATCTCATAATCAGCCATTGTACATAAGATAATGGTAATCCCATTTTTTGAAACTCTACATCTCAACTCAAAGGGTTGAATGTAGCTTAATAATTATGAATAGGGATAGTTTTTAGTCTCCTCCTTGATTACATCAAGGGTCCTCTACACTGTTATCTGCTTCAAATCAGAATTTCGTTATAACCCTTAGCTATGCATTGGTCTTGAAACAATATGTGCTGAAATTTTATGTATACCTTGGATCCATTGATATGTGCGAAACTCTTGATAGAACACAAGAGTTCCTCCAACCAGGACGATAGTGTCTCCAACTATTGGTAAGAGTGATGGCCTTGTTTCTTCAAGTGTACCGGTGATGGTATCTTCTTCCTCCTCCTCATGCATCTCCTCATTCATGCATGGGACTCCATATGTCAAGAGCTCAAGACTACCCTGAAAAGATGCAAGTGTCTCTTCTCCAAGTACTTTTGCAACAGGTGGCGAAAGTAGTGACCTCTTGTCTAGAGTGACAAGATTGACATTCTCCTTGGTGTCCTTGGGAGATGTCTCTTTGTGGCTCATCTCTCTCTTCTTCTCATCAAACTTCTTCCTCAACTTGTGAAAGAAATCTGAATACTTGGTCACCTTTGCATGCTCTATGTGCCCAAACCACCAATCTTCTGCTTCATCTAAGAGATGAAGTGCTGCAATTTGAACAGCCTCTTCTTCAGCCATAAGATTTATCTTGAAAAATGAATCTAACTCCCTCCTCCAAGCCTTGACATTTCTTGAGGAAGATCCATCAAATGTAGGCAAGTATAATCTATTATGCCTCTTCCTTCTATTGCTGCTATAGGATCCTCTTTCTTCTTTAATCTGGAAGAATTGTTGGAGAGTTAACTTCTCTTGAAAGCTCTAGACTATGCTTTTTACTCTTCAAGATATAGACTAAGAGTCTCAGGAGTCTTAGGTTCATTCCTTTCTTCACTTATATACCTCTCACCTTCTTCAAATAAAGTGGGCATAGTGGATCTATGAGGAGATCTAGGATTCTCCAGTCTTCTTTTCTACTGATAGGAAGTACTTTCCTCATCACATCTTCTTCTTGGATCTTCTCCCTGTCCTTCTTCCTTCATTTTATTGACCTCCTTGGAGAGATCTTGCATGGATCTAAGGAAATGAGTGATAGATTTCACATCCTCCATGATAGATCTCATATATTTTTTCTTATTTCAATGCAAAAGATGAAGTGTCCACAAGCTGAGCCAAATATCATGCTTTGATACCACTGTAATATCCCAAAAGGGAGAATGCAGTAATACTTCACACAATATAAGAACTTACAACAAGATAAACACTAAATCTTAAGACAACATCAGAATTTACAGAGAAGCTAAGCCATTTTATTATATTGGAGATGATTTAGTTACACAAGTACATAATATAGGTAGATCTAGCCAAAAAGATGAGCTAGGATCACCCTGAAAAAATGTATGCCACAGGTACAACGTAACTAGAGAGGCTCTGCAACAAATACTGCATTGTCCCTTCAGCAGAATATGAACATATAGTTGCTGGCTGAAAAGGGAAATGAAGATCTACTCAAAACTAGAGCTCAGATGATGCCAAGATTCAATATCTGGCCAATTTGATGGATTCCTAGGATAACCTAGAAAGGATTTTCCATATCTATAGCTTTGGAAAATCACCTCCCTAGGATTTGATTCTTGATCTGCTAGGAAATACAGATCTGAAGCTAGATCTGAAAAATAGATGGCTGAAATATGATATCAGATTAGATCTATGCTTGAAGGGTTGATCCATTCTTCAGATCTATGAGCTAGAAGATCAAGATCTAGCTTTCCAATCATCCAATGATGATTGTAGCTGCTGCAACACAACTGCCTCTAGAAATTGTGCTGTGAGGGAAAGATAGGCCTTCTTCCTGCTGAAAAATTCTGCAATAAAATCCAGGCTGATGGTAAGACTAATGGAAATGTGAGGGAATGATCCCTCACAGGATTGCTAGCTGAAATACTAGCAACTTCCTTCCTCCCTTTTGATCTGCAAGGTAGACAACATAATTCCTAAAGGAAGAACTGTTGTTGGGAGGTCAATAAATTTTGGCCTGATGCCAGATTTTCAATGTGTCTCTGGGAGTGTTGATCTATAAGCCAAAGTGATGGGAATAATCCCTCACCTTGTTCTCCAGCTGAAGTACTGAAGACAACTTCCACCTTCCAACTGATCTTCAGAAATTTGCAGATTTCTAAATATGAATGTTCTACAGAAAGTATAGAAGAGATGTGGAACCAATGCCTAATGTAGAATGAAGAGCAATCCTATTTCCAGAGCTACTCGAGAAAGAGGTGGGATTCCCACCCGGGAACACCCTATGCTAAACAACACCTGCAATCTCTGCGAAATAGCCCAAGAATGCAGTGGAATTTCACTTGACAAATCCAAATTTAAAAGGTCATACATCAAATAATCCAAGATGCCTTTCACATTTTCCTTCATCTCCTTTATAATGTTTGAGCCTTCCCAAGACTTGGCCCTAATCTCAACTACGTAGTCACATGTGGACAAGATCCTCCAAGTGGGACTGCACTGTTGACCAAATCAACCAACAAGTCTAGGTGAAATTTACACCTCTTCCATAATGTGTGCTTCATTTGCACATGATCTTCCATCACTTGATCATAAATGCTCAATGATCCTTTATTTAACATCTTCAAGATCTTAGTTTACTGAATCAACCCTCCATGATATTTCTCATTAAATGAGACATGATCTCCAATCTCATTCACATTAGTAGTTTCTCAACTACCTCATTTTCATATCTAGGCTAAATTAATCCACATTCACACACACAAAAGTGGATATTTATTCTTATTGAGGATTTTGGGTCCCTTCACCCTTTTATTTACTTAATTCATTAGGAAAATCAAGGACTCTAATATTCCAAATATGATGTGAAAATTTGGGAATATTACAATTTGTTTGAAAACTTGTTTGAAAAGACAAACATTTGACCTAGGACTACTAAAAGGTAAAATGAAAGAGCATATTTGATAACTGAATATTTGACACTAACATTCGCTCCAGGTAGGGATGAAAACTCCTTCAAGAGGTGTCAAGAACACCATATACCAAGTAGCTTCATCCATTGGGCAATGGATTCACTGCAACTACAATCCTCAAACTCACTCAAATCAAACAGAAAACTGAATTGTACATCATCAACTACAAACTCTACTGGAAACTGACACTAAAAAAGATGCTCAGAATTGTGAGCTTATTAATTACACCTTACCTACTCTAACTGGTCCATAAATCACTTGATCAATTGAAGTATAAGATCCAATGTAATCAATCAAGTAAATGACTACCTGATTGATGCTTGAATACAACTCCACCAGGAAAAAATAAATATTGAGTAAATAGACACTCAAACTTCCATTTGAAAAGGCCCCCATGATCTAAGAATGTTGTGAAAAGAAATTTTCTTGATGGTTGTAAATGACTAGCCAACGGATCTTTAAAATCAGGAAATATAAGCTCATTTTGAAGACCAACATAAAAAGAAACATTTTCTTCATTTACAACTGCAATATGTTCCTATTTCATACCTTGATTTGTAACATAATTTCCACGACGAGACTTTGAATGTTCTTGAAAAATATTCAATAGGATAAATCATATCATTATGCACAAAATTATACTTTTTATCATTTAAATATGCAACACGACATTTTGGGACAATGACTTGTGTATCAAAAAGTTTCTTGTCATTATTTGCAAACATATCCTCATAAGAGCCTTCAAGTGTACTCAAGGGATCAACCTCCTCCCGATGAAAAGAATTGTGATCGACATAAACTTCTCCTTTCTCCTACCCTTATTCTTATTGTTTAGAAATTTTCCCACATTCTTGAGAATTATCACTGATTTCTTGGGTATTATCCTCTTGAAATAAGGGTTCAGAAAATGAACAAAGTGAAGAGCTTTGTAACTGAGAATCCTCATGTTCTTCTTTTTCACCCAAATATTGGCAAGGTTGTTAAATGTTATATTTGATCTTAGGAGAAGAAAGATGGATGTTTACATCAAGCTGCTGATTTATTTCATGGGGTGTAACTTAACTGTAAAAGTGTTGATCTAGTTCATATTCAAGAAAACAAGTCACATCTTCTTGTTGGAAAAAATTTTTCTCATCATGAAAACTAACCTGAGAAGAGAACTCATAAAGTGCCTCTAAAATCTTATCATCATACATACATTATAAATCATCAAGAATTTTTAAATAACAAATAAAAACCTCCCAAAAATCAAAACAGTCTTGAAACAATGGTAAATAAAGATGATATTTCCCATAATGTTCAAGAAATATTCTATGGATAAATTTAAGAGAGAACAAGCTTCCTGATTTTAACCCCTCGTACAATACTCTAGATTTTTCTTCTAGGGTAGCCATAAAAATTTTCATTAATAAATCCTCATGAAACCTAATCCCAAGCTTATGTAGATGCCAATGAAATTTTATTACATGCAGAATAGCCTCATCCTCGTTTCCATCTATGAATTTGAGCAGATAAATTTTCCAATATATGAAAGGAATTTGATTTGGAAATCCAAGAATTTGATCACAATTCATAGGGGCATACATTCTAGCAGTTCAATCCATCTTTAAAATAATTAAGTCACCAAGAAATTCTTCAAGCTACCATTTTTTGAAAAGTTGAGTCGCCATGAAAACTTTGAACTTTTGGATTCTTTGACACTGGAGTCGCCAGGTGAAATATGCACAAACTATCTTGTGCCTAGCCATTGTTCACCATCAAAAATCAAAGCTAATATTTGTCTTTATTTCTCGGGAAATATTTAACCTTCACTCCCCATTAACAACGCAAAAAATTTTATCACTCCCCCCAACTTCCCAAGGTTGAGATTGGGATTGAAGGAAGGTAACTACAGATTGGGCTTCAGGTCAAGTAGCTAGCACTACCAGGACCAGAGAGGGCTCTCTATTTGTCACTTTGCAGTCAATGGAATGAATCAATATCTATTCATCTTAGGATAGGTATTTAAGCTCAATAAATAGGTTTTTTGTTTGATATTTTGAGTGCTAGATAAGAATTTCAGTGAGGAGGCTAGGTCTATGGTTTTTAGGTCTGAATTCCAAGGTAAATTTTTAGAGAATGTGTGAGGCCAAATAGGTAGCTTGAAATCATGTTTAATTGGTCATTGAGTATAATATGAAGTGATATAAATTCTGAATGAGCACTACATTGAATTCATTCATTTAGAAGAACATAGACATGTCATGTAAAACTTGTCTAAAACAGAGCATGAAAATATATTATTTATGATAATAAACTTACAATATAAACACATGGAAGCATGCATCTGAAAGAGTAAAATATATCATTCAACATGAATATATAAACATATAGAGAAAGAACAAATTCTACAATGCATACCACAATATTCTTAACACAAGCTCTGCAAGTCTGTCTTTGATTTCATTCCAAAATGTTGTGCAATAGCTCCACTACAAAATAAGACTATCCAACCCAACAAAAGACTAAACATAGTCTACCTATAGAAAACTAACAATGACACCTCATATGGTTGAAATCACATCCAAAATTCATCATAAATAGATGAGATGAGTCACTTCATATAATTTAGGGAGGTTAGAAATCATTCCCTCAAATTCAGCTAAAGACTAGGAGTGTGTGTTCCCAACTTTAAAATACATGTTTCCTCATGATAAGAGGCAATAAAACAACTCAATTACTCCAATGTGAACTCAAAGGATAGAAAATCCTCGAAAATATGATTTTTTTTTGGCTTAACAAGTGTCCTGAGGAATCCTATGTAGATGCATACACTTTTTGACATATGCCTAACACCTTTTTATAGATGTGTAACACTTTTTTTTAGCTGATTTTGAGGGACTTTTAGGATTCCAAATCCAAATATGAAAGATACGTCAACTATCCATGTGTCTCTAGTTTCCTGAACATCTTGAATTTTGAACAATGACACATGAGAAGGCCTCCAAAATTGTGTTCTCCCAAGTTTACTCCAGATGCATAACAGAGGCTTCCAGATGTGTAATCGACCTTCCAGATTTGTAACAAATCCCTTTGAGAGGAAGTTTGGAGGCCTTACCATAGTATTTTTGGGTTAAAATTTGTATGGTTGGAAATATTAGGATTTATACTACAAAATGGAGTCATTAATAACTACAAACCCCTGTTCCAAACCCCTGAAAATTTGATTTGAAGACAACTTGTCCAAAAGTGTAAAAAATGACCTGGAGCAAGTGTATTTTTGGAATTTATCTCAAATGATAACACCTGTGGATAAACTGAAATATTTATTTTTATTTAGCCTATTATTTACAAAAACCTCTTTCAATTTTGGCAAATTCATCTCCATTTCTTCAAAAACTGATTTTGAAGCCAAATTGTCCATGTGTGCAATGTAAACCCTGACAAATGACCTTTTGATGAATTTTGAAGCATTGATCTCTTGCAAGTTGGATGGCTCAAATATTATGTGGCACCCACCCTTGAGGATTTTATTCTCACTCTCCATAATGTCTATTAATGAAAACATGAAACCCTAGTATGTACATCAAATGGGTATGTATAGTACAATTTGGAAAAACAGAGTATAGGGATGGGGTAGGCTTAGAGGGTGAGATGAAGGGTTTTGAAGCAAAGGAAAATTCTAAAAATATTTCAAGAGGTATGATTTTATGTTGGCTCCATGATATGAGTGAAATTAGGAGAAGTAGATATGATAAAAGTGGTCAAATGAGGGAAACATAGGAATTTCCCAATTGAGCACTACAAAATTGGAAAGAAATTAGGGTTTGGTGGAAATGATTCTTAGGAAGGGCCTGGATGGTGAGGAATGATAGTATAACGTATGTGGGAGGTGTATGAGAGTTTTATATGAGAGGGTTAGGTTTTAGTGTAGTGAAATCACTCCATGATAGGAAAAACATGAGAATGTAGTGGGAGAGGAGGTAAGGAAAAGAATCAATGAGTTTCCTTGTAAAATGACTTTGAGAGGATGTTAGAATGTCCACTTACTTATGTATAGGCTTTAAAAAACCTGTGCCATGATCCTTCAGCTTATTTGAGTGATTTGGATACCAAAAACCCAATGTGTAGTAGCTCTACTAGATGCATAACAACCTTGCCAGATGTGTAACAGAAACCTCCAGATGCATATCAACAACCTCTAGATGCATAACACTTGCCTCCAGATGCGTAACATAAGCCTCCTGGGAGAAATTTTCTCAATCCTCTGCAAACCCTCGACCACTATGGAGTCAAATGGAGGTAATATGGGATCTCTAACACACATGAAAAGTTAAGAATAAGTTGAATGAGCCTCTTTTTTCCTTTTATAAGCTTTTGAAATGACTTTTGTCCTCTAGTGAAAAAAATAACTATGAAGACAATTTTCCATTTTTGAAATCCTTTGATATTGATTTTTTTTTTAAATAAGACAACTTGCCTTACTTTATTCTCCTAAGTATGCTAAATCCCTTTAGAATACTTATATGATGGAAATTAAATATTATTTTCCTTGTTTGATGACAAATTGGAATTTTCAAATGAAAAACAATGAAACCTAGATAACAAACCTACATGAGATGGAGTGAATGACATAAGACTTCTAAATGAAAAAGAATGGGATGACCTTTGAGGTGATGATTTTCATGAATGGGATGAGGGGACTAGAAATTTAGACCTAGACCATATGTAGTGACCAAAATTTGTTTGAAAATTTATTTGAAAAGACAAAATTTTGACCTAGGACTACTAAAAGGTAAAATGAAAGAGAATTTTTTATCACTGAACATATTGAAACCATCAGGTTGGGTAGAAAGGCTCCTGTTGGCTATGTGGGTGGAGACCTAGTCCTAGATATGTGCAGTCTCTGCTGGCTATGTGTGCGAAAGGGTAAAGGTAAGGGAAAGTCTAATGTACAAAATTCCTTTGAATCTAATACAAAGATTGGTTTTAGTGAAGAAACTATGTTATGCATTGTGTTATTTTTTTATTGGTTCTGTTTTAAGATCACTTTAATTCTTGTTGGGGCATTTTTTTTGAAAATAAAACAGTTTTGAGTTGTGAAGAATAGGTGGCAGATCACAACCACGATAGATAGGGAGTTGTCATGGTTGCGGAGAGCTGGAGGATAGGTGGCGTGACAGTTGCAGAAAACCGACATAGATGGTAGGAATGGGAGACAAGGATATTCATCAAAACTCCCAAGGATCAGGAAGAAGTAGCAAACATCGAAGCAGGGAAATAGGGAAGACTGACAGTCATGTTGGCAAAATAACAGGTAGGCAATCAGCGAGCGTAGACGGGAGTTAGTCGAGTAGAAGGATGAGGAAGAGAGTCATAGGAGAGCTTTGTTAGGTCACTGTTGTAATGTTTTTCTCTGTAATAGACTCTGCAGAGTAGCTATTTGATATTTATAATGGAATATAGCTCTACCTGTGTGTGATGTTCTAAGTTCAGTATTAATCAGTTGGTTACTTTGAATGTATGGCCTGTTTTTAAATTTTAATTTTGCATCCTGAATTTCTTAATGAGTGATTTCTTGTGAAAAGTAGTAATATCTGGTTGTGTTTCGAGTCCCTTCTATTTTATTTTATAGTTGTGTTCGGTCAATACTTGGTCTATTCCTAACTTTACTAAGGTCATGACACACCTCGGGTGAGACACTTTGCTCCTTGGAGTAGGGTGAAAATGCTGACGTTGTGGTAGACTAATGTAGAAACCTTGTTGGCCTCTCTTCTGAACCTGGGTCTTGCTCAAGGACCTCCTTTCTCACCAAAAAATGGTTCTATTGTGGGGACCTGAAATTTCATTTAGGAGCTAGATCATGGTGTCGCAAATCTATGAGAGAGTGTTGGAATCATGATTTCCGTTAGACCAAAACCCGCAGGCATTAGTCTCTGATACAATCTCTAGAGTTAGGATCCACGAGAGGCAGTTATTCCATGTCGCAAACCATATGGGGAGTGTTGAAACTAATTTCCAATAGTCTCCCCCCTAACGCGAGCCGGGTGAGTTTTGAACTCGAGACCTGTCCCTATGATACCACTTGTTGGAATCATGATTTCCGTTAGACCAAAACCCGCAGGCATTAGTCTCTGATACAATCTCTAGAGTTAGAATCCACAAGAGGCGGTTATTCCATGTCGCAAAACATACGGGGAGCGTTGAAACTAATGTCCAACAGAGAGAACTGTGAAGTTGGTGGGATAACCACTTAGATCAGTTCATGTCGCAGCAGGCAGAGTTGTGATAGTAGAGGGAAAAAAATGTCAAGGATTGGGTTATATTCTCTGAATCTGCGAGCGATCTATACGAAATTTTCTAGGGAAAGTTTCTGGAAGAACTTTATAATTGGTTGCGGATACTACAAGTCAAGACACTGCAAGGAGGGTCACGTAAGGTCTATCGCAAGTGGACGCACATGGACTTAGTAGCACTCCATCGGTTAGATACCGATTTGACCCGAGCCGTAGATTTCTGGGTACAATCTACCTTGGAAGGATACATTGTGGAATTTGCAGTTGAGTGTTACTAGTCCTTTTCAAAAGTGGAAGACATATTTAGATCCAGATTGCAGGGAGAGCTATTGAAGGAAACACCGTTGTGGATCAAATATTTAATGGTGGACGAGGGTTTAATATAATTTCAAAAACCTAAGATGGAGACTTAACCTTCTAGTACTGGGGGAAAGAGTTGAGGGAGAGATGCTACAAGTAAGTTGGAAGGGGGATTATGGATATGGATGTCGATACCTCTAGTAGGTTGAGAGAGTGATGGGCACATTAGAGGGTGTAGATTGCTGAGAAGTGGTGAGAGAGGGTGATGAAGGAGTTAGAGAAGCAGGAGAGTAGTCAACAGGACAAGGAGAAGGCACTGAAGATTATAGAGGAAATAGAAGGTCAGATGGGATCCCAAGGAATAGGACGACCATTAAGGAATTTAGACAAGTGTATAGGAGCCCAGCCCAAAGAGAAAAGGGAGAAAGTTCCAACGTGGAGGATGCTTTTCTCGAGGAGATATCTGATGTGGAGTTGCATGTGGTGATAGAGAAACTACTCTGAGAAAGGTTGGCACTCGTAACCCAATGTAACTCTATTCCCCAAAGTTCAAGTAGCTCTAATCCCAACCTTCCCCTGGTACTCTATCAACCACTAGGTCAAATTTTTGTTAAGTTATGATAGTTTGGCAAGTTGAATAGTGTTCAGTCTATAGCACGAATACCTGCTAGCGACAGTGATGGTAATTTAATTTCACAACTAAGAAATAGAGGTTTTATTCTAGTACCATCCATATAAAGAAATATGGCGGGATCATTTACCTGATACCCAGAATTATCTGGGAGGGGCAACGACGATGTGGAGTGGCACTAGTATCTCTGTGAAGCCATATGGAGAGTTTAGCAGACACCAAAGGCAGTTAAGTTGATCGAGTTTCAAACTACTCTAAGAGAGGGATCTCGTCACTGGTTCATTAAATGGTATAAAGCTCATCCAAACCGAGTGATAGATGATGTAAAGAAAGAATTTGTTAAAGAATTTAAGATACCTCAGATAGATCAACAGGGTTTATCAGAGATGTGGGAGATTAAACAGTGAGAAGGTGAAATAGTGTGGGATCTTATGAGAAGGTTCAAGGATGCCATTGGAAAACTGAGTTACCAAATCAATCTAAATCATCAAAGAGATTGGTTTATCAAGGAACTTCTTCCGTTGATGAGAACTCCCCTAATACAATAGAAGATTGATACATTACAAGATGCGTTGGAGCAAGTTATGAAGATAGAGGCTATGGAGGGGTATCTACAAGAACTTAAAGGAGGAGACGCATCTCAAGACCCTTCCATATTGGGGTTACAACATCAGATAGCCATTCTAATGGAGAAGTTGAAAGACATTCAGCTAATACAACCTGAAAGACCCAATGTGTGGTGCACACATTGTCTGATGGAGGGACATGTGGTCACCAAATGCCCAAGATTGTGGGGAAAAAATATAGGGGCTTCAGCAGTAGGGGCACAAGGGACTCCACCAGTAGGGGGAGTTGCATAGATAAACACTCAAGGGTTATACCCACCGCAACTCCACTTCCCAGGGTTCCCCACCCAATAGAATCAGATCGCAACTAAATACTGTGAAATATGTAAAGGAATTGGTCATCCACCATGACTATGCCCAATTTTTCAAAAATAATCCAATGTTCCAAACAATACATAATGTGAGTTTTTTGCTTCCACAACACATAATATAGATTAGTGTAGAGCCCTAGATGCACTGGCAGAGCGATTGGACAAACCATCTTACAGAGTGAATGAGGCTCCAAGGGGACGATGAGGAGGAATGAGAGGGGGTAGAGTTGGAGGAAGATGACTTGTAAGATGTTACAATTGTGACCAAGAAGGCCACGTAGTAAGGGAATATCCACTACCCAAAAGACCATGGTGTTCTCAGTGCAGAGTCAATACACACACAACTGCAGAGTCAATACACACGCAACTGAAGACTGTCTAGAATTAATTAAGAGATGGGAAGAAATAACTAGATAGAGAGGAGAAAATCTAGTGAACCCAGAACCAAGAATAGTAGAGGCTCAGGCTATGAAAAATGTAGCCATAGTAACATGGGGAGGAAAGATAATAGGGGAGGATGCACAGAATATAGACTCGATAAATCTGATCAAGGAAACATCTCCCAAGAAAATTTTTAGACCAGATAGACAAAAGAAATATTTTAAAGAGGTGGTGGAATCATTTTCCCAACTCGGGGGCAGAAAAGGAATTGAGCTCCCACAACTGACTGTAGAAAAAGAGAAGGAGACCCATACAAGTACAATGATTGAAAAATGGTTCTGAATATTTTTGAAA
Organism: Pinus albicaulis; assembly: GCA_034641835.2. Taxonomy (NCBI): domain Eukaryota; kingdom Viridiplantae; phylum Streptophyta; class Pinopsida; order Pinales; family Pinaceae; genus Pinus; species Pinus albicaulis. The sequence continues at coordinate 501,773,115 of CM076572.1, read as the reverse complement.
ATTGTAACCAATGCACCAATGTTGGAACAACTGAAGAAAAATTTGCAGATGGTGGGGCATGAAAATTCAGAACCGAAGGATTCAAATGATTCAACCCAAAATAAATACGGAGGATCAAAATAAATAAGAGAATAACAAGATTTCGTGTAAATACTCAAGTCACGAGATTCCAAATAAAAGACACCATGTTAGACCTAGTTTCAAATGTCAACATTCTGCCAAGAAAGACATGGGAAGCACTGGGGAGACCAAAGTTGACATACTCACCAATACAGCTCCGCATGGAAAATCAGTACTGCATTGTGCCCATAGGTAGGTTGGAGGAGGTCAAAGTTGATGTTGCAGGGGTAAATATATACCCAGACTTTGAAGTGATGGATATCATGGGGGATAAGGATCCCTATCCAAAATTATTGAGGATATATTGGGCTTTTGAGAACTATGCAGTAATTGACTTGAAAAAGGAACTGATGATATTTGAATATGGGGAGGTAAGGGTCACTCAGCCACTTGACCCATATCAAGGACCCCGATATACAAAAACTATCAACAACAAAGAGGATGCTCAAATTCTCAATCATATTTATCAGATGACAGTGGGGAAGAGAGAAGACTACATCAACCCAATAACGGCAGGGACTATAATCTGTAGAAGTGTTCAGAGCTCAGTCTTAGGCTCAGAAATAGCCTGGGATGATTGGCGGCAGGGAGGATACCAGACCAATACAAGAAGATGTGCTAACATCTGAGGAGTCAACTGGATTGGAACTGAGGTAAGAGGATATCTGACTTTATCAAATATGAATGCTCTAAATACATTTATTGAAAGAATAGAGGATAAAGTACCAATGTAAAATAGAGTCCCACTCATGGATATTGCTCTACAATCCACGTCGGCAAGATGGTGGAGCAACCATCGCAACTCATTGTTGGGATGGGAGGATTTTTCCACAACATTAAGAGCCAGATTCAAAGAAGATGGAAGACCACAATTCATTGAAAATTACCAAGGGGATTCTGATCCCATGAAATATTTACAAAATTGTGAATACCACTGGAAGAAACCAGGATACCTGAAATATTTGTGGATGCATAATTTTATACATTCACTAGATACAATTCCACGGGTATGGTACTTAACCGAACAAAATAAAAGAGGAGCCAACACCTGACAAACAGTTGATAAGTGGGTTGTTGATTTTATAGGACCAATCGCACCTGTTGCAAGACATTCACAGGCAAGGTAGATAATTAATGCAATAGATTATCTTACCAAATGGGAAGAGGTAGCACCAGTGAAGCATTTCATGACAAATACAATAGCCAGGTTCATTTTTAAAAATATAATTAGCAAATTTGGATACCCAAGAAGTCTAACTAGTGATAAAGGTATACACTTCATCAATACAACAATCAAATCTCTGTTAGATAATTTTATGGTGCAACATCATAAGAGCAGTCCGTACCATCCCCAGGAAAATGGAACAGTTGAAGCATTTAATAAGATCCTAGAAAAAGGACTCATAAATATTTTCAATTCTAATCAAGATGAATGGGATGAGCACATACCAAAAAAATTATGGGCATACAAGAAAACTATAAAAAAATTGCACAACCAGACTCCTTTCCACCTAGTGTACGGGAGGGAAGTGGTGGTACCTACTGAATTTATCATACCGAGTTTGTTAAGCGCTTTAACATTACATTTAACAGAAGAAGACTCAATCAAGGAACGCCTCCATGAGCTACAGGATCTTGAAGAGGACAGATTTTTGGTGGAGTTCCATCAGACGGTCCAAAAAAACAGACAGAAAGCCTGGCAGGACCGTCATATCAAAGATAAAATATTTGCAGTTGGAGGGAAAGTTTTATTGTATAACAAAAAATTTAACTAGTTCCCAGGAAAACTCAAAATTCATTGGATGGGACCATACTATGTAATATAAATTTGAGATTTAGGAGCAATTCAGTTGGCACAGCTAGATGACCAAGTGTTACAAGGATGGGTGAATGGCGCACGCCTGAAGCCTTATCACAAGTAAGTTTCATTATTTCCTTTTCAAATAACTCTTGCAACCGAGAGGAGTCAGTAGGGTATGATAGAGATAGATTGAGTAAATAACTCTCTCACACCCGAGGAGAGAATAGAATAGGAATCACAATAAAGAACAAGCTACAGTGGCAAGAGGGAAATTAATATTTGTGATGCAGAGACTGCATCACAACTGATTATGGTTGGGGGGAGGGTAGTGTCCAGCGTGTCATCCATGTCAGAAATCCAAGCATGTCAAACATCATTCCATCATAATAACACATCATACTGATGTCAGTCCGTAGGATTGCTCAGATTTGAGAATTAACTTCCATAATTAGTAACAACCATACCATAATAAGTTTTCCATATTAATCCATAATCATTTTCCATCACATCTACCCAAATCTGAAAGTCACAGTCGGCCATGTCAAAATACACCTCATCATGGTAACTAATCGCACAATTATAGTTGCGGGGGAGGCAGAAAAAATTAATTATTTATGAGGTCTTATCAACCTCATTCGTGACGGTTACATTACTTAACCCGCATGAAAGAAGAAAGCATGAGAATGCTGGAAAATTCCGAGTTAGAACAAGAAACAACAACAACAATAAGTGAAATTTCATTAGAGGAAGTTCAAAGGGACAATCCAATAGTAGGAATTTACAGAGAGAGAGCAGGGGTAGCACTTCAAGTGTACAAAATAAGATCGAAGATGACAAAGGTAGCACCAGTATTCGTTGAGCCTGAGCTCAACGAGAGAATTCAAAAAATGGAATCGCTACTGGGAAAGTATTACAATGCGTCGTTGATCAACACAAACCTCACAAATTCATAGTAGTTTCTGGCTATGAAGAGGCAAGTCTACATAGAGAATTACGCTACGGAAGGAGCGGAGGAAGCAACAAGACTGAATCTAGATTTTATAAGTATTTATAGGTCGACAATACTAAACATCAGGAACCTCCTAGTGTTCAGAACCACAGGAGCAACATTGCAGTGTATGCAATTCCTGCTGAGCAGACTCTAGAATGGATCACTGTGGCTAGGACAGGAGATACTGATACATGAAAAAGATATCCATAGACTCATGGGATTATCAGCAGAAGGAAGGGATGTCTCCACGACATTCCTGAATGTATCTAAGAGAGAAAAGAAGGCATCATACTTTGGTTACTATAAGAAATACGACACTAAAAGAGGAGGGAAGGGGGTGAAAATACAGCTCATCGATAGTCCAGTAGTTAAATTTTCCTGTTAGCTAATTGTAGGCAAGACGATGAGGCACTACACGAAGGGTGAATGTACCCTCAGCACCATTTCAATTGTGGAACACTATCTCTAGGGAACCCAACTGAACTGGTGTACGTTTCTGTTGAATGAATTGTTCGAAGCTTGCGAAGATAACTACAAAAGATCCAATGGGTTCATTTACGACTACCTCATCATGGCGTTTGCAATGTGGAAATGGACTCACCCAGGGGTGAGAAAGCTTTTGGAAATCATGAATGATCAGTCGATGGCGTTGAAGTTTACACCCTGGAAAATCTCGGGAGATCCGAACAAAAAGGAGGTAAATGAAGAGGCGTTCACGTTCTGGTACATGCATATGGTGGATATATTAGCGAGGAATCAAAGGGTTCCAAGGAATATGTTAGATAGATATTCCTCTCAGATATGGTTTGGGTTCACTCACAAGAAGACATACATCAGGCCCACTTTCATGGCTAAAAAAACGTTTAAGATGATGCCATTAAAGTTCCAGGTTGATGAAAAGGCATTCCACATCGAGGTATTTTCTTGGCTGGGAGTTGGAATGGAGATCATGTTGATAAGCAATTGTCATTGATGTCAACCCAAGCAGCACCAGGCGCTAACCCAATATTGCATGGGAATTTTGACCTACCAAATTAAAATATTCTGGGTCAATAATTATTTTTACGGTTTCTACTTGTCGAGATGTTTCCGTTGATATATGGCATGCCATGTAATTCTTCACGGTTTGAGAGATATTCATGTTTGAAATTTTTACCCCAAGTTAGTGGGATAAAATCCCATGGGGTTGGGGTATGGGTCATTGAAAAGTCATAATTAATATTTTTTAAGCTCCTAAAATCCCTCCCATGTTCACTTGTTGAAGCCCCTCTCAACTTAATCATTTATATAAACTATGATCTTCATTTGCTCCTTATGCAAGGGATTTCACCATATCAAACAGGTCATCGTGGAATTTTCGCTCTAACTGTTTTCCTACGAAGTTTCAAAAGCTGATATTTTTAAGAGATGAAGATGAAATACTGAGGAATATACTGTAAAAATTTCGGATCAAGGTGTGCATTATTTTTGGAGATATGAGCTATGGAAGTCAGGGTTTTTGCAGGCTCCTGAAATTCATCTCAAAGAAGTGACCTTGGTAAAATCATCATAACTCTCTCTCTGAGTATCACATTGGAATTTTGTAAAAAGTGGCAGATAGTGAACAGTTTCTGGATTGTGCTCTATCAATTTCAGAGCCAAATGAAGAAACATGGACACGTGACATGTCGTACAAGTGTGCTCTGCTAAAACCGTCCATAATTATGGAATTGTGAGAGATTGGGTATAACTCTCTCTTGAAGAATCCAAATTGGGTCAGACCTATGGAATTGGAAGGATGACTCAGAGGAATACTACAGGACTGAAAATCAGATTTTGAGTATCTGAAATAGTAGAGATACGCCAGATTCAATATCAAGCTCCTAGAATACAAGAAAAAGCTAGATCATGTGTTTTCAACGATTGCAAAGGACGAGAGTTTCTACAGAAGAAAAGAAAAGCAAGGTTTGGCAGAGTGTAGCATGAAGAGATCAGAAACCAAGGTGCATAACAGTAGCAAGAAGTTCATCATATGAAGTCTTCAAGTGGGCATCACTACATACAATCATTGTAAAGGTATCATTGTACTTAGTCATTGTAAATACATTATTGTAAAAATTGTACTAGTGTCTATCTGCCAAGGGTTGAAGAAACAGTGCTAGGAGGTCTACAATCTTCATTAGGTGGTTCTGTCAAAGTTGGGGTTATGGTCTAGTATATCTTCTTCTTATACATCATTTTATATCATTGTAAAGTGGACCATTTTCCTCGGTACGAGATTCCATTCTTCTTTTATTCTTTTATAGGGTGGTAGGGTGGTGCTAGGGTGAGTTGTAGCTCATTGGGTGTTGGGGCATCTGTTCAGTTGACTACTAAAGAATCTCAGGTGTTGGAGCTTCCATCCAATGGGAGCAAGAGAAGAATTCTTTTCTAGATTCTAGGAAATTGGAGCTTTATTTTCAATTGGAGTTGAATATTAAAGAATTATTAGAAAATCATTAGGTGGTTTTTGTCTCGGAGTGGGTTTCCACATTAAAAACTGTGTGAATTTTTGTTCCTCTTGTTTTCTGCTATCATGTTACAAACACTGATAATAATTGAAGATTAACTAATGCTATAATTGAAAGGAATACTGATTCACCCCGCCCTTTCAGTATTTCCAACAATTGGTATCAGAACTTGGTTCCTTCAATAGCAGTTTAACAGCTGGAAGGAGTTCATGGAGCATACCAAGAATGGTGTACCTCTATTCAATGAAAATAATTATGCACTCTAGAAAGGAAGAATGAAGGTTTATCTCTTGGTGCAAGGTTACGAAGTATGGGACACTGTTCAAAATGGATTTACATTACCTACGGATGAACAAGGTAAGAAGAATTTGGTAAATGAAGCAAAAGCAAAGAATATTAATATTAGTGGACTTATTGAATCTTCTTATCATAAGGTGTTGGGTTGTAACACTACCAAAAATTTATGGGACAAGCTTGGGAATATATATGTAGGTGACTCAAATGTCAAAGTAGCAAAGCTTCAAATCTATAGAGAAAAAATTGAGCAACTCAGAAAGAAAGAAGATTGCAAAATTGCTGCATACTTCCAATACGTTGATGAAATAACCAATAATTTGGAAGGATTGGGAGATCCAGTTGATGAGAATACTATTATACGGAATATTCTTAGAACGTTACCAGGGAGATTCAACCGAAAGGTATCATTCTTATAATACAGTGCAAATCTAGACAAACTCAGCAAAGAGGAATTACATGGCATTCTCATAGCATATGAAATGAGACTTGATGAAGAAGAGGGTACTTTGCATCTAGAAACTATGTTCATTGCATCTAAGAAAACCAATAAGAATAAACAACCTTCAATTGAAAAGACATGCACCTCCAAGTGTGAAGAAAAGGGAGATGATGAAGAATGTCTTTGAGATGAAGAATATGCTTACTTCATGAGAAAACTAAAAATTGGTAAGGGACAATTCAAAGGTAAACTTCCATTGATATGTTTCAGCTTAAATGAGGTTGGGCATTTTGCAGCAAAATGTCCAAACAGAAGTAATGGCAACTCAAAAGGAAAGAAAGGCTTTAAGAAAATGAACAAGCAAGGATCCAAAAGGAACTTTCTCTCTAAAGAAGATAGCTCATCATCCGATGAAGACAATGACAGTGAAGAAGAAGCCAATGAGAGAGTATTTTTTATAGCCAAGCACAATAAACCCAAGAACAATAAACAAGAGGTATCAAACAACGAAGAAGAAGGATGGATCATAGAAGAATTTTATGAGGAAGCAATCAAGCTTATAAAAGATCTCAAGGTGGAGAAGATTCATTCCAAAACTCTTGAAGAACAAGTTCAAGGTCTCAAAATTGAAGTTGAAGAACACAAATGCATTGAAGAGTCACTTCAAAAGAAGTTGGAAGAAAGAAACCAAGGAAGGTAAGAATTAGAAGCCGAAGTAGTCTCACTGCGTGAGGAAGTGAAGAAAGGAAAAACGATCCAAAAATATGCTAAAATATCAAGGGAATTGGAAGAACTCATCAACAATCAACGATCTTAAAATGACAAAATTGGCATCAGTTACAAAGAAGAAGAAACAGGACCTTCTACGACAAAATACAATGAAACTATGAGATATTACATGCATGTATACTTCATTGGACAAGATTCGGAAGAACAACCTTGCAAGACAATTCCTCGATGAAAATTTCCATCCAGGTACCAACATATTTTTTATGGCTACTGTTATTCATGTAGAAAATTTGGTCATAAAGCTGTAGAATGTCACACGTACCCTAGGAACGAATACAATTCCAGTTTATCTGTGAAATATGAACCTCCCAAGGCTCAGCGAAACATCAATAGATTTGAACATTGAAGAAATAATACTGAATGTTACAAATGTCGAAACTTTGGACACATAGCCGAAGACTATAGACTTGAAAATCCTCCAGAAGAATCTTCGAAGCCACATAATGAACGAACATGGAAGAGGAAGAAGAATGATAATTGTGATCTCGCTATCAAGGCTCAAAAGAACAAAGATGTGTGGTATGTTGATAGCGGTTGCTCAACCCATATGACTGGAGATAGAAAGAAATTTGTATCTCTAAAAGAGAAGAAGGACAAAATCATGTCCTTTGGAACTGATGGATCTTCAAATGTTATAGGATCAGGTAATGTCACTCTCAGAAGCAAAGATGCTCTAGCCAGGAATGTTCTATTGGTTGAAAACATGAACCACAATCTGCTTAGTGTTGGACAAATGTGTGATCAAGGACACATAATACTATTCAACTCCATTAAATGTGAAATCAGGAAAGGCATGTATGGTGAAATTGTGGCTACAGCAAGTTGAGCTCCAAATGACATATATGTTCTGGATGAAGTAACTAAAGCATGTCTAACAGCTAAACAGGATGATACAATAATTGGTAGAAATGATGATCGACTAAGTAAGAAGTTTGCTACAAAGGTGCAAAGTGATTTCGAGATGTCTTTACTTGGTGAGCTAACATACTTCTCAGGGCTTCAAATATCTTAGCAAGATAAAGGAATATTTATATGTCAAGCCAAGTACATCAAGGAAATTCTCAAGAAATTTAAAATGGAAGATTGCAAACCCATCCTTAATCCAATGGTAACAGGTTGCAAATTGAGTATAGATGACTCATCTAAGGATGTGGATCAAAGGTTGTGAAGTTCTATGATTAGTAGCCTTCTATATGTAACAACCTCCTGACCAGGTGTTATGCAAGCAGTTGGAAAAGTAGCAATATTTCAAGCAGCACCAAAAGAATCACATATTAAATATTCACCAGCATTGGAATATCTTCGCTAGAGGCTCGGGATTCTCCCAAGTTCTCATTAGATTTTCCTTTTTCAGAATATAAAGGGGGAGTGGAAGTAGATTATAGGTCTGCAGGACGGTTGTGTGTCAGGGGGAGTGGAAGTGTGTACAGGTTACTAGGATGTTTGTGTTTTAGGGGGGTTTACCCTTTTCCATTGATGTCAAAGGGGGAGAGAATGTTGTAGGAAGAGGTGTCATGATCGCAAGGGGAGTACTTGTGTTGCCATCAATGCCAAAGGGGGAGATTTTTTATCAACGGTTGTCATTGATGTTAACCCAAGTAGCACCAGGGGCTAACCCAATATTTCATGGGAATTTTGACCTACCAAGTTAATATATTCTAGGTCAATAATGATTTTGATGGTTTCTACTTGTCTAGATGTTTTCGTTGATATATGGCACGCCGTGTAATTCTTCACGATTTGAGAGATATTCATGTTTGAAGTTTGTAACCCCAGTTAGTGGGCTAAAACCCCATGTGGTTGGGGCATTGTTCATTGAAAATTCATAATTAATCATTTTTAAGCTCCTAAATTCCCTCCCATGTTCACTTGTTGAAGCCCCTCTCAACTTAAGCATTTATATAAATTGTCATCTTCATTTCCTCATGCAAGGGATTTCACCATCTGAAACATGTCATCATGGAATTTTCGCTCTAAATTTTTTTCAATGAAGGTTAAGAAGCTGAAATACTTATGAGCCAAAGCTGAAATCCTGAGGAAGATGCTGTAAACATTTCAGATGAAGGTGTGAAATATTTTTGGAGATATGATCTATGGAAGTGAGAGTTTTTGCAGGCTCCTGAAATTCATCTCAAAGAAGTAACCTTGGTAAAATCGTCATAACTCTCTCTCTAAGTATCATATTGGAAGTTCGTAAAATGTGGCAGATAGTTCATAGTCTATAGTTTTCTCTATATCAATTTGAGAGTGAAATGAATAAAAATTTACATGTGGCACACTGTACAAGTGCGCTCTACTGAAATAGTCCATAATTAGGGCATTGTGAGAGAATGGGTATAACTCTCCCTTGAAGAATAAAAATTGGTTCAGAACTGTGGCATTGGAAAGAAGACTTAGAGGACTAATACAAGACAAAAATAGGATATTGAGGATCTGAAAAAACATAGATACACCAGATTCAATATCAAACTCCTATAAGGCAAGGAAAAGCTAGATCATGTGTTGTCAAGAATTGCAAAGGACCAGACTTGCTACGACAGAAAAGAAAAGAAAGATGCAACAGAGGGTAGCATGACAAGAGTAGCAACCAAGGTGCATAACAGTATAAATAATTTCATCTTATGAAGTCTTCAAGTGGGCAGCACTGCATACAATCATTGTAAAGGTATCATTGTACTTAGCCATTGTAAATACATTATTGTACAAATTGTAGTAGCCTCTATCTTCCAAAGGTTGAAGAGGTAGTGTTGGGAGGTCTAGGATCATGATTAGGTGGTTGTGTCAAAGTTGGGGTTATGGTCTAGTATATCTTCTTCTTCTACATCATTCTATATCATTGTAAGTGGACCATTTTCCTTGGTACGGGAGTCCATTTTTCTTTTATTCTTTTATAGGGTGGTAAGGTAGTACTAGGGTGAGTTGTAGCTCATTGGGTGTTGGGGCATCCGTTCATTTGACTATTAAAGAATCTCGGGCATTGGAGCATCCATCCAGTGGGAGATGGAGAAGAATGCTTTTCTCGATTCTAGGAAGTTGGAGATTTATTTTCAATTGGAGTTGAATATTAAATAATTATTATAAAAGCATTAGGTGGTTTTAGTCTCGAAGTGAGTTTCCACCTTAAAAATTGTGTGCATTTGTGTTCCTCTTGTTTGCTGCTATCATTGTGAAAACACTGATAATAATTGAAGATTAACTAATGCTATAATTGAAAGGAATACTGATTCACCCCCCCCCCCCCCCCTCTCAGTATTTCCAACAATTGGTATCAGAGCTTGGTTCCTTCAATAACAGTTTAATAGTTCGAAGGAGGTCATGGAGAATACCAAGAATGGTGTACCTCTATTCAATGAAAATAATTATGCACTCTAGAAAGGAAGAATGAAGTTCTATCTCTTGGCGCAAGGTTATGAAGTATGAGACACTGTTAAAAATGGATTTACATCAACTACGGGTGAACAAGGTAAGAAGAATTTGGTAAATGATGAAAAAGCAAAGAATATTATTATCAATGGACTTATTTAATCTTCTTATCATAAGGTGTTGGGTTGTAAAACTGCCAAAAATGTATGGGACATGCTTGAGAATATATATGCAGGTGACTCAAATTTCAAAGAACAAAAGCTTCAAATCTATATAGAAAAATTTGTGCAACTCAGAATGAAAGAAGATTGCAACATTGCTGCATACTTCCAATACGTTGATGAAATAACCAATACTCTGGAATGATTGGGAGAGCTAGTTGATGAGAAGACTATTATACGGAAGATTCTTAGAATGTTACCAAGGAGATTCAACCCAAACGTATTGGTCTCAGTATAGTGAAAATATGGACAAACTCAACAAAGAGGAATTACATGGAGTTCTCATAGCATATGAAATGAGACTTGATGAAGAAGAGGGTACTTTTCATCTAGAAACTGCGTTCATTGCATCTAATAAAACCAATAAGGATAAACAACCTTCAATTGAAAAGACATGCACTTGCAAGTGTGAAGAAAAGGGAGATGATGAAGAATGTCTTTGAGATGAAGAATATGCTTACTTCATGAGAAAAATAAAAATTGGTAAGGGACAATTCAAAGGTAAACTTCCATTGATATGTTTTAGCTGTAATGAGGTTGGGAATTTTGCAACAAAATGTCCAAACAGAAGGAATGGCAACTCAAAAGGAAAGAAAGGCTTTAAGAAATTCAACAAGCAAGGATCCAAAAGGAACTTTCTCTCTAAATAAGATAGCTCATCATCCGATGAAGACAATGACAGTGAAGAAGAAGCCATTGAGAGAGTATTGTTTATGGCCAAGCACAATAAACAAGAGGTATCAAACAATGAAGAAGAAGGATGGACCATAGAAGAATTTTATGAGGAAGCAATCAAGCTTATAAAAGATCTCAAGGCGGATAAGATCTATTCCAAGACTCTTGAAGAAAAAGTTCAAGGTCTCAAAATTGAAGTTGAAGAACACAAATGCATTGAAGAGTCACTTCAATAGAAGTTGGAATAAAGCAACCAACAAAGGGAATAATTAGAAGCCGAAGTAGTCTCGCTATGTGAGGAAGTGAAGAAAGGAAAAACTATCCAAAAATATGCCAATAGCTCAAGGGAATTGGAAGAACTCATCAATAATCAACTATCTTACAACGAAAAAACTGGCATCGGTTACAAAGAAGAAGAAGCGACCTTCTACAAAAAAATACAATGAACCTATGAGATCTGACATGCATGTAGACTTCATTGGACAAAATTTGCAAGAACAACCTTGGAAGACAATTCCTCGATGAAAATTTCCATCTATGTACCAACATATTTTTTATGGCTATTGTTATTCATGTGGAAAATTTGGTCATAAAACTTTATAATATCGCACATACCCTAGGAAAGAATACAATTCCAGGAGATATGTCAAATATGAACCTCCCAGGGCTCAGCAAAACATCAATAGATTTGAACATTTAAGAAATAATATTGAATGTTACAAATGTCAAAACTTTGGACACATAGCCAAAGACTACAGACTTCAAAATCCTCCAGAAGAATATTCGAAGCAACAGAACAAACAAACATGGACGAAGAAGAAGAATGATAATTGTGCTCTCGCTTTCAAGGCTCAAAAGAACAAAGATGTGTGGTATGTTCATAGTGGTTGCTCAAGGCATATGACTAGAGATAGAAATAAATTTGTATCTCTGAAAGAGAAGAAGGACTGAACCGTGTCCTTTGGAAATGATGGATCTTCAAATGTTATAGGATCAGGTACTGTCACTCTCGGAAGCAAATATGCTCTAGCCAAGAATGTTCTATTGTTTGAAAACATGAATCACAATCTGCTCAGTGTTGGACAAATGTTTGATCAAGGACACACAATACTATTCAACTCCATGAAATGTGAAATCAGGAAAGGTGTGTATGGTGAGATTGTGGCTACAGTAAGTCAAGCTCCAAAATACATATATGTTCTGGATGAAGCAACTAAATCATGTCTAATATCTAAAGAGGATGATACAATAATTGGTAGCAATGATGATCAAATAAGTAAGAAGTTTTCTACAAAGTTACAAAGTGATTTTGAGATGTCATTACTTGGCGAGCTGACATACTTCTTAGGGCTTCAAATATATCAGCAAGAGAAAGGAATATTTATATTTCAAGCCAAGTACATCAAGGAAATGCTCAAGAAATTTAAAATGGAATATTGCAAACCCATCCTTACTCCAATGGTAACAGGTTGCAAATTGAGTATAGATGACGCATCTAAGGATGTGGATCAAAGGTTGTGCAGATCTATGATTAGTAGCCTTCTATATGTAAAAGCCTCCCAATGAGATGTTATGCAAGTAGTTGGACAAGTAGCAAGATTCCAAGAAGCACCAAAATAATCACATATTAAATATTCACCAGCATTGTAATATCTTCGCGAGAAGCTTGGGATTCTCCCAAGTTCTCATTAGATTTTCCTCTTTTAGAATATAAAGGGGGAGTGGAATTAGATTATAGGTCTGCAGGATAGTTGTGTGTCAGGGGGAGTGGAATTGTGTACAGGTTCGCAGGATGGTTATGTTTCAGGGGGAGTTACCCTTTTCCATTGATTTCAAAGGGGGAGATAATGTTGTAGGAAGAGGTGTCATGATCGCAAGGGGAGTACTTGTGTTGCCATCGATGCCAAAGGGGGAGATTTTTTATCAACAATTGTCATTGATGTCAACTCGAGCAGCACTAGGGGCTAACCCAATATTGCATGGGAATTTTTACCTACCAAATTAATATATTCTGGGTCAATAATTCTTTTGATGGTTTCTACTCGTCGAGATGTTTCTGTTGATATATGGCATGCCATGTAATTCTTCACGGTTTGATAGATATTCATGTTTGAAGTTTGTACCCCCAGTTAGTTGGCTAAAACCCCATGGAGTTGGGGCATGGGCCATTGAAAAGTCATAATTAATATTTTTTAAGCTGCTAAAATGCCTTCCACATTCACTTGTTGAAGCCCCTCTCAACTTAAGCATTTATATAAATTGTGATCTTCATTTCCTCCGTATGCAAGGGATTTCGCCATCTGAAACAGATCATCGTGGAATTTTCTCTCTAAATTTTTTTCCATGAAGGTTAAGAAGCTGAAGTTTTTATGAGGCGAAGCTGCAATAAGGAAGCTGCTGTAAAAATTTTAGGTCAAGGTGCACAACATTTTTGGAGATATGATCTGTGGAAGTCAGGGTTTTTGCAGGCTCCTAAAATTCATCTCAAAGAAGTGACCCTGGTAAAATCGTCATAACTCTCTCTCTGAGTATAGAATTGGAATTATGTAAGAATAGACAGATAGTGCACATTCTTTAGTTTTCTCTCTATCAATTTCAGTGCCAAATGAAGAAAAAGTGACACGTGGCATGCCATACAATTGCGCTCTGTTGAAATAGTCCATAATTAGGGCATTGTGAGAGATTGGGTATAACTCTCTCTTGAAGAATCCAAATGGGGTAAGACCTATGGCATTGGAAAGATGAATCAAAGGAATACTACAGGTGCGAAAATCCAATATTGAGGATCTGGAATAACAGAGATACACCAGATTAAATATCAAGCTCCTAGAAGGCAAGAAAAAGCTAGATAATGTGTTGTCAAGGATTGCAAAGGACCATACTTTCTATGGTAGAAAATCAAAGAAATGTGTAGCAGAGGGTAGCATGACAAGAGCAGCAACCAAGGTGCATAAAAACAGCAAGAATTTCATCATATGAAGTCTTCATGTGGGCAGAACTGCATACAATCATTGTGAAGGTATCATTTTACTTAGTCATTGTAAATACATTATTGTACAACCTGTACTAGTGTTTATCTGCCAAGGGTTGAAGAGGTAGTTTTTGGAGGTCTAGGATCATCATTAGGTGGTTGTGTCAAATTTGGGGTTATGGTCTAGTATATCTTCTTCTTCTACATCATTCTATATCATTGTAAAGTGGACCATTTTCCCTGGTATGGGAGTCCATTCTTCTTTTATTCTTCTATAGGGTGGTAGGGTGGTGCTAGGGTGAGTTGTAGCTCATTGGGTGTTGGGGAATCCATTTAGTTGACTACTGAAGAATCTCGGGCATTGGAGCGTCCATCCAGTGGGAGCTCGAGAAGAATGATTTTCTAGATTCTAGGAAGTTGGAGCTTTATTTTCAATTGGAGTTGAATATTAAAGAATTATTAGAAAAGCATTAGGTGGTTTTTGTCCCGGAGTGGGTTTCCACCTTAAAAACTGTGTGCATTTGTGTTCCTCTTGTTTGCTGCTATCATTGTACAAAAATTGATAATAGTTGAAGATTAACTAATTCTATAGTTGAAAGGAATACTAATTCACCCCTCCCCCCCCCCCCTCTCAGTATTTTCAGCAATTGGTATCATAGCTTGGTTCCTTCAATAACAATTATCAAATGGAAGGAGGTGATGGAGCATACCAAGAATGGTGTGCCTTTATTCAATGAAAATAATTATGCACTCTGGAAAGAAAGAATGGAGGTCTATCTCTTGGCGTAAGGTTATGAAGTATGGGACACTGTTCAAAATGGATTTACATCACCTACGGATGAATAAGGTAAGAATAATTTGGTAAATGATGCAAAACAAAAGAATATTATTATCAGTGGACTTATTGAATCTGCTTATCATAAGGTATTGGGTTGTAAAACTGCCAAAAATGTATGGGACAAGCTTGACAATATATATGCAGGTGACTCAAATGTCAAAGAAGCAAAGCTTCAAATCTATAGAGAAAAATTTGAGCAACTTAGAATGAAAGAAGATTACAACATTGCTACATACTTCCAATACATTCCTGAAATAACCAATACTCTAGAAGGATTGGGAGAGTCAGTTGATGAGAAGACTATTATACGGAAGATTCTTAGAACGTTACCAGGGAGATTCAACCCAAAGGTGTCGGTCTTAGAATACAGTGAAAATCATGACAAACTCAGCAAAGAGGAACTACATGGAGTTTTCATAGCATATGAAATTATACTTGATGAAGAAGAGGGTACTTCGCATCTAGAAACTGCATTCGTTGCATCTAAGAAAACCAATAAGGATAAACAACCTTCGATTGAAAATACATGCACCTGCAAGTGTGAAGAAAAGGGAGATGATGAAGAAGGTCTTTCAGATGAAGAATATGCTTACTTCATGAGAAAACTAAAAATTGGTAAGGGAAAATTCAAAGGTAAACTTCCATTGATATGTTTCAGTTGTAATTAGGTTGGGAATTTTTCAACAAAATGTCCAAACATAAGTAATGGCAACTCAAAAGGAGAGAAAGTCTTTAAGAAATTCAACAAGCAAGGATCCAAAAGGAAATTTCTCTCTAAAGAAGATAGCTCGTCATCCGATGAAGACAATGACAGTGAAGAAGAATCCAATGAGAGAGTATTGTTTATGGCCAAGCACAATAAACCGAAGCACAATAAACAAGAGGTATCAAACAACGAAGAAGAAGGATGGACCATAGAAGAATTTTTTGAGGAAGCAATCAAGCTTATAAAAGATCTCAAGGAAGAGAAGATCTGTTCCAAAACTCTTGAAGAACAAGTTCAAGGTCTCAAAATTGAAGTTGAAGAACACAAATGCATTGAAGAGTCACTTCAAAAGAAGTTGGAAGAAAGCAACCAAGAAAGGGAAGAATTAGAAGTTGAAGTAGTCTCGCTGCGTGAGGAAGTGAAGAAATGAAAAAATATCCAAAAATATGCCAATAGCTCAAGGGCGTTGGAAGAACTCATCAACAATCAACGATCTTACAACAATAAAACTGGCACCGGTTGCAAATAAGAAGAAGCAGGACCTTTTACAATAAAATACAATGAACCTATGAGATCTGACATGCATGTAGACTTCATTGGACAAGATTCGTAAGAACATCCTTGGAAGACAATTCCTCGACGAAAATTTCCATCCAGGTATCAAGATATTTTTTATGGCTACTGTTATTCATGTGGAAAATTTGGTCATAAAGCTGTAGAATCTGACACGTACCCTAGGAATGAATACAATTCCAGGATATCTGTCAAATATGAACCTCCCATGGCTCAACGAAACATCAATAGATTTGAACATTGAAGAAATAGTATTGAATGTTACAAATGTTGAAACTTTGGACACATAGCCAAAGACTACAGACTTGAAAATCCTCCAGAAGAATCTTCGAAGCCACATAACAAACGAACATGGAAGAAGAACAAGGATGATAATTTTTCTCTTACTTTTAAGGCTCAAAATAACAAAGATGTGTTGTATGTTGATAGCGGTTTCTCAATACATATGACTGGAGATAGAGATAAATTTTTATCTTTGAAAGAGAAGAAGGATGGAACCGTGTCCTTTGGAAATGATGGATCTTCAAATGTTATAGGATCAGGTACTGTCACTCTCGAAAGAAAAGATGCTCTAGCCAAGAATTTTCTATTGGTTGAAAACATGAATCAAAATCTACTCAGTGTTGGACAAATGTGTGATCAAGGACACACAATACTATTCAACTCCATGAAATGTAAAATCAGGAAAGGCGTGTATGGTGAAATTGTGGCTACAACAAGTCGAGCTCCAAATGACATATATGTTCTGGATGAAGCAACTAAAGCATGTCTAATAGCTAAAGAGGATGGTACAATAATTGGTAGCAATGATGATCGAATAAGTAAGAAGTTTGCTACAAAGGTGCAAAGTGATTTTGAGATGTCTTTACTTGGTGAGCTGACATACTTCTTAGGGCTTCAAATATCTCAGCAAGAGAAAGGAATATTTATATGTCAAGCCAAGGACATCAAGGAAATGCTCAATAAATTTAAAATGGAAGATTGCAAACCCATCCTTGCTCCAATGGCAACAAGTTGCGAATGGAGTATATACGAATCATCTAAGGATGTGGATCAAAGGTTGTATAGATCTAAGATTAGTAGCCTTGTATATGTAACAGCCTCCCAACCAGATGTTATGCAAGCAGTTTGAAAAGTAGCAGCATTCCAAGTAGCACCAAAGGAATCACATATTAAATATTCACCAGCATTGGAATTCCTCACCAGAATCTTGGGATTCTCCCAAGTTCTCATTAGATTTTCCTTTTTCAGAATATAAAGGGGGAGTGGAAGTAGATTACAGGTCTACAGGACGGTTGTGTGTCAAGGGGAGTGGAAGTGTGTACAAGTCTGTAGAATGTTTGTGTTTCAGGGGGAGTTACCCTTTGCCATTGATGTCAAAGGGGGGAGAGAATGTTGTAGGAAGAGGTGTCATGATCGCAAGGGGAGTACTTGTGTTTCCATCTATGCCAAAGGGGGAGATTATTGATCAACGGGTGTGATTGATGTCAACCCAAGCAGCACCAACGGCTAACCAATATTGCATGGGAATTTTTACATACAAAATTAATATATTCTGGGTCAATAATTCTTTTGATGGTTTCTAATTGTCGAGATGTTTCTGTTTATATATGGCACGCCATGTAATTCTTCACGGTTTGAGAGATATTCATGTTTGAAGTTTGTACCTATAGTTAGTGGGCTAAAACCCCATGGGGTTGGGGCATGGGTCATTGAAAAGTCACAATTAATATCTTTTAAGCTCCTAAAATCCCTCCCATGTTCACTTGTTGAAGCCCCTCTCAACTTAAGCATTTATATAAATTGTGATCTTCATTTCCTCCTTATGCAAGGGATTTCGCCATCTGAAACAGGTCATAGTGGAATTTTCACTCTAAATTTTCTTCTACGAAGGTTCAAAAGCTGAAATTTTTATGAGGAGAAGCCGAAATGCTAAGGAAGCTTCTGTAAAAATTTGAGATCAAGGTGCATAACATTTTTGGAGATATAATATGTGGAAGTCAGGGTTTTTGCAGGCTCCTGAAATTCATCTCAAAGAAGTGACCTTGGTAAAATCGTCATAACTCTCTATCTGAGTATCAAAATGGAATTCCGTAAAAAGTGGTAGATATTGCACAGGCCTTATTTTTTGCTCTATCAATTTTAGAGCCAAGTGATGAAACAATGACACATGGCATGCCATACAAGTTCTCTCTGCTGAAACAATCCATAATTAGGGAATTGTGAGAGATTGGGTATAACTCTCTCTTGAAGAATCCAAATTGATTCAGACCTATGGAATTGAAAATAATACTCAGAGGACTACTACAAGACTGAAAATCAAATATTGAGGATCGAAAATAACAGAGATACACCAGATTCAATATCGAGATCCTAGAAGGCAAGAAAAAGCTAGATCATGTGTTTTCAAGGATTGCAAAGGACCAGACTTTCTACGAAAAAAAAGAAGAAAAAGGTGTAGCAGAGGGTAGCATGACAAGAGTAGCAACCAAGGTGCGTAACAGCAGTAATAATTTCATCATATGAAGTCTTCAAGTGGGCAGCGCTGCATACAATCATTGTAAAGGTATCATTGTACTTAGTCATTGTAAATACATTATTGTACAAATTGTACTAGTCTCTGTTTTCCAAGGGCTGAAGAGGCAGTGTTGAGAGGTCTAGGATCATCATTAGGTGTTTGTGTAAAATTTGGGGTTATGGTATAGTATATATTCTGCTTCTAGATCATTTTATATCATTTTAAAGTGGACCATTTTCCCTGGTACAGG
Source organism: Pinus albicaulis (assembly GCA_034641835.2). Taxonomy (NCBI): domain Eukaryota; kingdom Viridiplantae; phylum Streptophyta; class Pinopsida; order Pinales; family Pinaceae; genus Pinus; species Pinus albicaulis. The sequence goes on along the minus strand of CM076572.1, from coordinate 501,754,074 downwards.
AGTCCATTCTTCTTTTATTCTTCTATATGGTGGTAGGGTGTTGTTAGGGTGAGTTGTAGCTCATTGGGTTTTAAAGCATCCGTTTAGTTGACTACTAAATAATCTCGGGCGTTGGAGCATCCATCCAGTGGGAGCTGGAGAAGAATGCTTTTCTAGATTATAGGAAGTTGGAGCTTTATTTTCAATTGGAATTGAATATTAAATAATTATTAGAAAATCATTAGCTGGTTTTTGTCCCGGAGTGGGTTTCCACCTAAAAAAATGTGTGCATTTGTGTTCCTCTTGTTTGCTGCTATCATTGTACAAACACTGTTAATAATTGAAGATTAACTAATGCTCTAATTGAAAGGAATACTGATTCAGCCCCCCCTCTCAGTATTTCCAACAGATCAGAAGTGGAATCCATCACTATTCATTTTAGGGCATGCTACCAAGAGCACTACTAGGGGAGACACTAGATGAGATAGTGAGTAGAGTGTTACGGCTACAGCTAACACCTTTACTAGCAGAGCTGGACACAAAGGTAAAGGACTTCAATCGAGTAATTCAAACTGTCACAAGTTCTGCTCTTGTGTTTCCTTCTTTTTCAGAGTTCCAATCTTCAAGCTCTGCATCCCCTTCCATGATTGCACCTATAGTCACTGCCCTACCATCCACCATGTTTAGTTCACCCCAAGCAACCATAGTAGTTCCAATCCAAAAGAGTAAGGCACCTAAGCCACCCGTAGCTACCCCAAAGACCAAGAAAGAAAGAATCATGGTTCCTAGGAAAATAGTTGACCTCACTGAGGAAAATCACACTCAACCTATGGATATGAGAGTATCGATTCAGGAGGAGCTAGAGGTGGCCACCCAGGTCACCTCCAAGCTACTTGTGTTCAATGCATTCTCATTTTTGAATAGTCAAACCTCGTCTCCACCGCACACTCATACCTCCTTGCCTTGCACTCACCATTCATCACCTCACACGTCATTCACTTCCAAGGACCATTCCACGCACACTCCATCCACATCAGCAACCATTTTAGACCCAGTAAAGGTAAGAAACAAAAAAAATGGGGACACTGAGGTAGAATTTAACTCAGGTAGGACTATGGTACCTGAGGCTAACCAACCTCTGATGGAACAAGGCATGTTCCTGGACCTATTAGTTCAGGGGGGATTTTTTACTGCAGACACAATGCCCTCACCAAAGGATCTGAACCCTTTTGAGCTGGCCAATTTGATACTATAGCAGATTCAGCCGACCACGAGTATGAATAACCCAGGAAGTCAGCTGCCGTAACAAAACCAAGCCACATCAATGCATGAGCACTTAGCCAGATCAATAGCCAGTGTTAAACTCCTCAGAGAGAGACTGCCAACCAACGGTATGTACGGCGCTGGGAGTATGCAAACCCGGGGCACAAAAAAATTGTACAACTTCATCCAACGAGTAGCATAGTAGGAAGAAGGACTACACAGTGACCTCCAGTAGAGGTTCGAACAAAAACAACAACATATCATTGCGCTTACTGAAGAGTGCAACTAGCTAAAGGGAGAGAAAGAAAGTTTGCAAGAACAACTGGAAAAGGTAACTATTATTTTCAAGGATCTCTGGCCAAGAATAATGACCCATAATGAAAAGACATCGAAATACATTTCGACTTGATCCTTATTCGAATGGTCTACCCTTGTAAATATAAATTTTGAACATCCCAGCAATGAAAACCAAGAGCTTATAGAAGCACTCGCGACAAGACCGGAGTTACCATATCATGTTGTGGTATATGTCGAGAAAGTTAATGAGAAGCAGAAACAGGTAACGAGAATGCAGGAAACCCTGGGGATGATGGTAATAGAAGCTTACAACCTCCTAAATCACTTACACAAATTCTCCAACTAGTTAACTATGAACACCCAACTAGTCTCAGCATAGCTGCAAAAAATTTCACAAGAGATAAAGGAGGCCACGGATCTCGTCGGCATAACCCAACTATACAATCAAGTGGAGGCACTGGAAACCACGATACAAAAGATAGAGGAGAATTTTTCTGCCACAAAGTAGGTCCTCAGAGAGCTAAGGAAACCATTCAAGCATACTTCAGAGGCAATAAAACAGATGGCCGCTGAGGCAGAAATCAAAATCAAAGGAGTATTAAGAAAACTACCACTCGTTGCAGGAGAACTTGAGGTTTAACGAGTTGCCATAGAAACTAACTAGATCATTAAGGAATGGAAACAGAAAATTAATGAATTTTCTGAACTCAAATATTCAGCATTGAAAAAGGTTCTCGAGTTGGGGCCTCTTTTTGGATAGAGCAAGGAAATAGAGAAGTCAGTGCCAGCCACAGAAGCATACATACCAATAGATACCGAAGCAAAAGAAAAGGATTGACTCGGGATGAGTCAATAACATGTCTTCGGGGTCTATTGGGGCATTTTTTTTTAAAGTAGAATAGTTTTGAGTTCCAGAGAATAGGTGGTGGAGTGAAACCACGGTAGATAGGGAGTTGTCACAGTTGCAGAGAGCTGGAGGATAGGTGGCGTGAAAGTTGTGGAAAACCAGCACATATGGTAGGAATGGGCGACAAGGACAGTCAATGGAACTCCCAATGATCAGGAAGAAGCAAAAAACATCAAAGTAGGGATATATGGATGACAAACAGTGACGTTGGCAGAAGAAAAAATAGGCAATCAGCCAGCATAGACGGGAGTTAGTCTAGCAGAAGGCTGAGGAAGAGAGTCGTAGGAGAGCTCTGTTAGGTCACTGTTGTGATTCTTTTCTCTATAATAGACTCCGTGGAGTAATGTAGCTACTTGATATTCATAATGGAATATATATCTACTTGTGTATGATGTTCTAATTTCAGTATTAATCAGTTGGTTACTATGAATGTATGGCTTGTTTTTAAATTTTAATTCTACATCCTGAATATGCTTAATGAGTGATTTCTTGTGCAAAGTAGTAAGATCTGGTTTCATTTCAAGTCCCTTATATTTTAATTTATAGTTGTGATCAGTCAATACTTGGTATATTCCTAACTTTACTAAGGTCACAACATGCCTTAGGTGAGATTCTTTGCTTCTTGGAGTAGAGTGAAAATGTTGGTGTTGTGCTAGACTACTATGGAAACCTTATTGGCCTCTCTTTTGATCCTAGGTCTTGCTTAGAGACCTCCTTTATTGCCAAAAATTATTTTATGCATAAATCTATATTGATGGTTGAATACGTGGATGAATCTGATTAAGTGATTACACATTACATAGATTTGATTTTGTTATGATATATCTACGAAAAAGTGATTTGTGATTATGTTTATGAGATCTCTTAACTATTATCCTGCATTTGCGCACATATGTGTCCGATATGTATGAGTTCTGCAATGAATCTATTTAGGTCCACCACATTATTTTCTTCCGTAGGTTGCAAAAACCTGGTTCCAACACCGCCCCATACTTCTTCGAGTGAGACTTCGATCTACACAAGCAGGTCATTACTAAAAGGGCCAGTAGTTGGAGGGTTTGTTGGTCGTGCGATAAACCTTGAACTTGGCTCAAGACCCCTCAAGCCAAAAAATGGTTCTGTTTCCGATACTGATATCATTTTGAGGGAGATTTGATGTTGTGACACCCTTCACAGAATGAATTTTAGGATTGGATGAATAGAAATATCCTTGAATTCGTGATCCAAGAGAATCGAAGCTCTAATATATTTGCTAAAAAGTGGGTATAGAAGTACATCTATACAGAATTTCACGAGATATTATTTTTCTCTTTTGAAATTAAGTTGTAGGAGTGGTTGTCGTGATTGACTGAATTCAATACCTGTATGAAGGATGACACAGTCACTGAGCAGACCCCTGAATTGATTAATTAATTAATTAGAAAAGCTAGACAATAATATCACCCATGTGATAGATCATTCGATCAATCATCTCTTGGGAGGATTTATGACTGAATTTTCCACTGATAAATTTTTTTCATATTTTGAACTAGAAATAACATTTTTCAAAGGTTCTAGAGGTAAGTTCCTGTGCTCTTTGAAGTTGTTGTTGAAGATTCTATTGTGTGAACAACGCTCTCCGTGTCAACATATTTCTTGAATTTCCTGAAGAGGCCTGACTACGTGCAGTGGAAAGCTTTATCGCCAAGGCCCCGAGAAGGGATCTATTTATATCCCTCTAAAGTGTAGATATGATAGTGATGGTGAACCAAAAACTAGTAGCTCTAGTGAATGCGCACACTCTGAAGAAGAAGAGGTTTCATCAAATCTGAACGATAAAAAATCCTTGAACCTTTTTCAAATCCTATCAACTCCACTTCCAAACTCATCTCACATAACACCAACTCCATTGCACAGTCCATCTCTATCCCCAAATCCACCTCCCTTTTCCATGAATATGGTCACGTCAATGAAGCTACCTACTTTCATAGGTATTGGAAATGAAGATACTGAGAACTTTTGGTTTGTGACTAATGTTGTATGGTAAGTTCAGTGGGTTAATAATGATGATATCAAGAAAGCATAGTTTTCCACTACTTTCCAAGATCGTGCATTATATTGGTATATCAGATATGTCCAATAAAACCATAATTCCATTGTGCATGAAGTGAAATATGCCATAAAAGAAAAATTCAAGAAGCCTAAGTCATATGTGTAATTGGTTACAAAAATTAAAGAGATTCATTAGGAGGTTAATGAATTTGTGTGGGACGCAGATCAGAGGCTAAAGCGCACTATCGGATATTGTAGATTCACTATTGATGATACCCAACACAAGGAGTGATTTATTGCTATGTTGCTCCCACATTTGTGCCAACCATTAGGTCAATAGATAATTGCCACACAGGCTGAGGCTATGGAGATTGCGATGAAACTAGAAGCTAACCCAATACCTGTTGCACTGGAACTCAACATATTTAGAATCAGTTTGTAGCAATGCATTTAGAGATTCAAAATATGCACAAATATAAGGGCAAGGAGGTATGCGCAAAGGTATGGTGCATAAAATTTAAAGTTGTGGGGTGTTAGTGTCAGTCTAGTCATACTGCCATCAGTGATCAAAATTGCTCTTTTGCATTTGCATATTAGGAGTCCCATACCAATAAATTTCACCATTCCGCTAGGTCATGGATTCATTGATGGTAGTAATTTTTATCGATTTTCTCTCATGAGGTACTTACTGATTTTCCTCCCTATGGTCTTCAGTCACTAGTCATTTTCATTCTCAAAATCGTATCAGTAGGTCATAGGATGGGTCTAATTAGTCTCTAAGGTCTCACCATGGTAAAATTAATGAGTCAAGTGTTAATAAAGATCAGCAAGGTAATGAGGAAGTCAATAAGCTTAAAATTATAGCACTCAGAAGATCGAAGATATCATTCATTAAGTTTGATCTAATTTTCACCTCAAAATCATGTTTTGAGGTGAAAATATAATAATTTTCTTTTCAGTCACAATTCAGAAGCTGTTATCTCCACAAAGTGATTTCCCTGCCTTTCAGAGAATTTTTCCACAGCATGTTCTGCGTCAGATCATCTTCAAAGAAGATCCAACAGAAAGAGCCCGGAAAGAGCTTTCGAACGGTATACTACACTCTCAAAACTGACTTCTGGATGCTTGAGTGAAGTAAAAGTCCCTATATCCTCATATATCCCCTATTTCCCATCCCTCCCTTTTAAACTTTGTATTATTAAAGTTTAATATTCCGTTATAAAATCCCCTTTTCCCCTTTCCAATGGCAAAAATCACATTAATACATATATCTGATCCCAAAACCACTTCCCCACCATTACCCTTGAAACTTTATTATAAAATCAAAGTTTCCATTATATATAAAGTCCCCACCATATAAACCACTTTCCCACCACGCATATAGTCAAAACTTTATAATATAATGTTTAAAGTTTTATTTATAAATCGCAATCGCAAAAATATTTCGATTGCAACATTTGTATGAAGAGCTCCAATCAGTTCATCGCAAACACTTGCGATGCGATTGATTACACAGAACTCTGATCATCGCAATCGCAAGTCCTACCCCAATCCCTCCGATCGCATCACCCCAGATTAACCCACAACCGTTGATCTTCCCTGCCGATCAGATGGCCCACATCCAATCGCACCATCGTAATCAGAGCTTCCATGAATCCCCCTCCGATTGACACCCTCTGATTGACATACTCCCGATTACACCAGAGCCATTGATCTCATCATCTAATCCAACGGTCCTCCACCAATTGGAACGTTCCAAATCGCATGGTTTTAAATCCCACCTTCAATTGACTCCCGCCGATGGCTCACCCCCGATTAAACCACAACTGTCGATCTTCCCTGCCGATCAGACGGCCCATGTCTAATCATGCAATCGCAAGTCCCCCTCTGATTTAAACCCGCCGATTGAAAACTCCAATCGATCTCTCCACCATTGATTCCTCCCCGCTGATCCAACGGCTCAAACTCAATCGGGTTAATCGCATCGGCGCTTGACATATGTGATATGTCACTCTGCCTCGATTCCGATTGCAATTTCACCATTATTTCATATATATATTTCTCCACTGTATATTATATACCCCTCTTCCACCCGATTTGCGATTGCGATTTCCATATGGGTCCCACCTCCTTTTCCCTTCCCTTTTCCCATTTAAACGCATTTTTCCCTTCACGAAAAAGCATAAATTCATTTTATCAGCATTATATTAAAGACCAAAGAATGAAGAACTAAAGGAAGTCGAAACTTCAGGGGGCGAGAAATAAAATTGTAATAGTCACATCTTCAGTTATGATTCAAAGGGATCCACACTACAGGTTTTCGCTTTCCCGTTTGGTTATCAGTGAATTTCAAGTGGAACAAAGTAATGCTGCTCTCCCTTTACTGAGAGACTATTGGCTCTTGGTGTTCCATCTTCAGTTGAAGTTTCTCCTCTTTCTATTGTTCTATATTCCCACAAATTATGTCTATATATTGTAAATTCCAATCATTTGTAAGGCATCTGAGTTCTGGGAAAAGTGCGGAAGAAAAACTCCGCACTCCATTGTACAGTATTGGCAGGGAATTAATAAAATGATGCAGCTATGATTTGTGGGATTCATGTGGTATGAGTTTTAGCATATTTTTCTCTTCTATATTTCATACATACATTATTATGTTTCATCATTCATTTATAAACATTTCCAGTTGAATGTTTCCAAGTTAGAAAGGTAGAATCCATCTTATATTCTCTGCCTTGGGGACTCATTCATACTCAGTGTGTTTTCTTCTGTTTGAAAAGGATCCATGTATTATGCCCTTTTCAGCTCCTCAACAGTCTTTCCATTTCACCTTATTTCAATTTTATTGCTAAACCTCCTGCCTGCCTTGCCCCATGAAATATCTTGTGTCCTTGATTTAATTCCTCAGCTCATGCTGTCCTTTTCCCCCATACATCCCTAAAAATTTCAGTCATTTATTAAAACCCCTTTCAACATTCATATATCTAGCCTAAAATCTGTTCATTATTGTCTATTGAATATCTATTATACGCAGAGAGCCCTCTCCTGTCGTTGTAGGGCTAGCTACAAGGCTGAGCGTGGTTTAGTTGTTACCCTAATTTTCCTTTTTCTGCCTAAGGTTCAGATTGGGTGCTAACATCTCTAGCGACTCCACTGGGGAACTAATTTATTTGAAACAATAAACAATATCCTCCCTTGTAAAATACCGACAAAGTTTAGATTTGATTGTTGATGGTGAACAACAATTAGATGCATATAATAGCTGAAAACATTCACCTGGTGACTCCATTCACTAAAAATCTTGAAAATAAAATCCTTCATGGTGACTCCACTGCAGGAAGATCAATAGCTTTAAATATTTTTAAGATGGAACGTATTGCAAGAAGGTATGCTCCCATGAGCCGAGATCATATTCCAGGTTTCCCAAATAAAATTCCCAAAGTGGATTGGCTTCAAAATTTTCCTATGTTCAGAAATGTGGAAGGTGATGATGTTGATCTTGATCTGGTGAAATTTCACATCCATGTGCATAAATTAAAGGTCAATTTTCCTGAAGATTGTTTGATGAAGATGTTTATGGCTACTTTGGAAGGTGAAGCTCAATCTTGGTATGAAAGTTTGCCACCTGGTTGTATTTATTGCTTAAAATATTTCCATACCATATTCTTCGAAAGATATAAAGAATATTATCCATCCTTAATACTAGTGCAGAATTGTTGTAAACATGTTAATAATTTCATTAAAGATATGGAGAATTTTTATGGAGATGACGAATTCATGGATGAAGAAATCATGGAAGCGTTGTATGAAAATCCGTTTCAACAACATGCAGAAATCTTAGAGGATACTTATCAAGATCAGCAGGTTGAAGAATTCCATATGGTTGAAAATGATGAAAGACAGTGTTTTATTTCAGATCTGGTTGAAATAAAGGATGATACGCAGGAAAATTATGTTTCGATCTCAGATAGTGATGACGATAAATCAGATCTAGAGATAAAATGTGATGAGGAAGAACATGTTGTTCTAGGTCCCATAAAAGAGAGTTGTATTGTCGAGGACACCTCAAATGAAGAAAACAGAGCTACAGATCTAAACGCTCTCATCCCACCAGAACTAGATCTTCACGAGGAGGTAATCTATTCCCTCTATGAAAAACAAGACGAGATATTTATTCCTTTGGATGAATCATTGGTAGATGATAGAAATGACGGTGTTGGATCTCCATAAACATTTGAAGTTTCTTCTCTTATGATTTATGAATATGATGAGCAACATGATAATCCAGTTGTTATATCATGTGAAGATGACCTACAATATATTCGTACTCCAGAAGATCAGAACATTCAGGACTGCCATTCAAATTCTTCTTCTTATGTCTCATGTTTTGAAATGTTTTTTCAAGAGGAAATCTACTCATCTACTTGTTCGGAAATTTTTTAAGACCAAGAACATACACTTACTGAAGTACATTATGAAGAAATATCAGAATCAAGAGAAAAAGACACCCTGTTTCTTCAGCAAGAGGTAAATATTTATGTTCTTCAAGACCCAGTGGAAAATTTATTGCAGTCAGCAGTGAAGGTGATTATTGCAGTATTTAGTGATGAAGGAGATCATGGCCAACCACGCTTTTGGATGTTCAGTTGCAAATATCTATGGTTTACCAGAGGATATGATCAGGAGAATCAATCAAGGAGGCATCTGCTTGATTGGTTACATTGGCATTTTGATATAGCATGATGGTACATTGGCCTTCCAGAAACACAGGTGGTTATCATCAAGATTTGAAACCTCAAGTCTTGGTCATATACTGCCATCAAGCTTCAAATGTTAAGTTTTGTCTAGGTTAGCTTTGAGTCACTTTTGAGTCAGTTTGTTTGGTCAAGTTTCTTTCAGTATTCAGTTTGGTTTTTAGCTATTGACTCCATGCCCAATGGATAAGGCTACTTGGTCTACGGTGTTCTTGGCACCTCCAAGGAGCTACCATCCCAATTGGAGCCAATGTTAGTGTCAGTCTAGTCATACTGCCATCAATGATCAAAATTTCTCTTTTGCATCTACATATTAGGAGTCCCATACCAATAAATTTCACCATTCCACTAGGTCATGGATTCATTGATGGTAGTGATTTTTATCGGTTTTCCCTCATGAGGTATTTGCTGATTTTCCTCCCTATGGTCTTCAGTCACTAGTCATTTTCATTCTCAAAATCGTATCAGTATGCCATAGGATTGGTCTCATTAGTCTCTAAGGTCTCACCATGGTCAAATTAATGAGTCAAGTGTCAATAAAGATCAGCAAGGTCATGAGGAAGTCAATAAGCTTAAAAATTATAGCACCCGGAAGATCAGAGATATCATTCATTAAGTTTGATGTAATTTTCACCTCAAAACCATGTTTTGAGGTGAAAATATAATACTTTTCCTTTCAGTCACAATTCAGAAGCTGTTATCTCCACAAAGTGATGTCCCTACCTTTCATAGAAGTTTTCCACAGCATGTTCAGCGTTAGATCTTCTTCAAAGTAGATCCAACAGAAAGAGCCTGGAAAGAGCTTTCCAACGGTATACTACACTCTCAAAACTGACTTCTGGATTGAAATTCATGCTTGAGCGAAGTAAAAGTCCCTATATCCTCATATATCCCCTATTTCCCATCCCTCCCTTTTAAACTTTGTATTATTAAAGTTTAATATTCCTTTATAAAATCCTTTTTTCCCCTTTCCAATGGAAAAAATCACATTAATACATATATCCAATCCCAAAACCACTTCCCCACCATTACCCTTGAAACTTTATTATAAAATCAAAGTTTCCATTATATATAAAGTCCCCACCATATAAACCACTTCCCCACCACGCATATAGTCAAAACTTTATAATATAAAGTTTAAGTTTTATTTATAAATCGCAATCAAAAAAATATTTCAATTGCAACATCTGTATGAAGAGCTCCAATCAGTTCATCGCAAACACTTGTGATGCGATTGATCGCACAGAACTCCGATCATCGAAATTGCGAGTCCTGCCTTGATCCCTCTGATTGCATCACCCCCGATTAACCCACAACGATCGATCTTCCCTGCCGATCGGACGGCCCACATCCAATCGCACCATCGCAATCGGAGCTTCCACGAATCCCCCTCCAATTGACACCCTCTGATTGACATACTCCCGATTACACCAGAGCCATCGATCTCATCATCTAATCCAATGGTCCTCCACCAATTGGAATGTTCCAAATCGCATGGTTTTAAATCCCACCTCTGATTGACTCCCACTGATGGCTCGCCCCGGATTAAACCACAACCATCAATCTTCCCTGACGATCGGATGGCCCACGTCTAATCGCACAATTGCAAGTCCCCTTCCGATTTAAACCCACCGATTGAAAACTCCTATCGATCTCTCCACCATTGATTCCTCCCTGCTGATCCAATGGCTCAAACTCAATTGGGCTGATCGCATCGACGCTTCACATATGTGATATGTCACTCTGCCTTGATTCTGATTGCGATTTCACCATTATTTCATATATATATATCTCCACTATATATTATATACCCCTCTTCCGCCCGATTTGCGATTGCGATTTCCATATGGGTCCTGCCTCCTTTTCCCTTCCCTTTTCCCATTTAAACGCATTTTTCCCTTCATGAAAAAGCATAAATTCATTTTATCAGCATTTTATTAAAGACCAGAGAATGAAGAACTAAAGGAAGTCGAAACGTCAGGGGGCAAGAAATAAAATTGTAACAGTCACATCTTCAGTTATGATTCAAAGGGATTCACACTACAGGTTTTCGCCTTCCCGTTTGGTTATCAGTGAATTTCAAGTGGAACAAAGTAACGTTGCTCTCCCTTTAATGAGAGACTATTGGCTCTTGGTGTTCCATCTTCAGTTGAAGTTTCTCCTCTTTCTATCGTTCTATATTCCCAAAAATTATGTCTATTTATTGTAAATTCCAATCATTTGTATGGCATCTGAGTTCTGGGAAAAGTGTGGAAGAAAAACTCTGTGCTCCATTGTACAGTATTGGCAGGGAATTAATAAAATGGTGCAGCTTTGATTTGTGGGATTCATGTGGTATGAGTTTTAGCATATGTTTCTCTTCTGTATTTCATACGTACATTGTTATGTTTCATCATTCATTTATAAACATTTCCAGTTGAATGTTTCCAAGTTAGAAAAGTAGAATCCATCTTATATGCTCTGCCTTGGGGACTCATTCATACTCAGTGTGTTTTCTTCTATTTGAAAAGGATCCATGTATTATGCCCTTTTCAGCTCCTCAAAAATCTTTCCATTCCACCTTATTTCAATTTGATTTCTAAACCTCCTGCCTGCCTTGCCCCATGAAATATCATGTGTCCTTGATTTAATTCCTCAGCTCATGCTGTCCTTTTGCCCCATACATCCCTGAAAATTTCAGTCATCTATTAAAACCCCTTTCAACATTCATATATCTAGCCTAAAATCTGTTCATTATTGTCTATTGAATATCTATTCTATGGAGAGAGCCCTCTCCTGTCCTTGTAGGGTTAGCTACAAGGCTGACCGTGGTTTAGTTGTTACCCTAATTTTCCTTTTTCTGCCTAAGGTTCAGATTGGGTGCTAACATGGGGCACCATAAGGATCAATGTCCTGTCTTCAATAATTTTCTGAATGCGAGAGAACCTAGCCTACTAAAGAGCATAGTATGGTGCATAATCTATAAATTTTCAGGATTGCATGAAACATATTTATGCCCAAGTGTCATAAAATATCAACTTGAGACAAAGCAGTTTTTTTTATATTATGTTCGTCACTAGGACATGATGAGCAGCATTATCACACTTATGATATGATATTGGACAAATATAAAATATATAGAATGCAGGTCGAACCTACCTCACCACCATCCCCCTCTAGGCATGGTGGATTCCAGGGCAGAGGAAGAGGAAGAGGAAGAGGAGGTGGATCAGTTGGTTGAGGAAGTGGGAAGGTTATTTTCTACCACTATGAATATGTTGGTCACTATGTGCATGATTGTCCAAACCTAGTGAAAAAATCATGCAGGTATTGTAGACAATTTGATCATGTGATATAATATATCCCTGTTTTATTACTAAAATGTAGGAGAAAAAGACGCAGACTCTGATGAAAAATCTTCTGATGGTTAGAGCAGAAACTCGTGAGGAATATCCTAGCTTAAATATAGTCACTAGGAGTGGTGCAACCACTAATGAAGATAAGGGAAAGCAGTTGTATACTAACATTTGGATTCATAAGGTGCTTGAGAAAAAATATGGATTTTTTTTGTAGCGTGCAAAGGATGTTTTTTTTGAAGCACAAAAAGCATTTACAGAGGGAAACACATCAACATAAGGTAGACCACTAAAGGAAGAAGGAGTAGATGAAGATATCAAACCATTTCTACAAGCTTGCATTAAGTTACTGTGCAATAAAAAGGTAGTAAAGAACAATTTTGTGGAGAAGGAATAATCAATGGTAGAACAAAAATTTGTCAAAAAAATCTATAAGAATAAGAAGAAGATGGGTTGAGAGATGTGTAATATCCCAAATTAGGGAAATGCTACAACAATGAGAATATCTTAAGATATTCTAAAGTTGGAGACCCAGCAATATGCAAACACAAAAATGGAGTAGCAGTGACATTCAACTCATAGAAATGTGAGGAATATCCATAGCCATATTATTAAGAAATAGCAGCAAAAAATGAATACAAGGTCTTGAGGAAAATGCTACTAAAGATAAGCAATGCTCAACCTCAAGAGAGAAGTACATAAAACATGATAAAACACTGCTACACAACTATGCCCAAACTATGACTGCATAGTTTTATAAGAGAAACTACATGCTAACATATGTAAAATACATTTATGTACAAATATATGGCCCATACAACATTGGGAGTGAAGATATCAGCTCCCAAAGGCTACCTCATGTCAATCCTGGAAGGATTGGCTATAATATACAAGATCTGCAAAATGCTGAAGTTCCTGGGTAGTAGCTGCAACTCAAAAAGTAGAATTGGATGGAGATGGCTGAATATTATGCCCAAAATGAATATGCCTCCTCAAATGGATCTCTAAAGTTAAAGGTTGATCCCTTCACCAAAGATCTCCCCCTCCAAACATATCTACAAATCCCCACAACAAACTCTCACTAGAAATAATGCAGTCACTGGAGAAAACTGCACTGTAGGGGCATTGGAACGATTTGGCTGGATTCCAAGGTCTGAAATAGGTGCTGATACCTTCCTCACTAGCTTCCCAAAGGAATGGATACTCCCTCCTCTGAAAATAAGCTCCAAAAACGGTGTTCAGGTCCTCCACTGCAACACCCTACTACACAACGTTATACTTGAGTAGAAATAAAGTTGTAGCTGGAGGAGGTGGCTTTCACCTTGAGCCATGAAATGTGGAGAATGAATAATAATCCCTCAAGAGGCCTGTCACGAAGGAGAAGGAATCATAAACCGGAATTCCTTGACAACTCTGCTAAACAATAGGAGAATGCACAATGTCTGCATAGACAATGAAATCAGTAATCCATAACATGAGAAACAATGACTGCCTTGCACTCGTTTTAAATAGGTGATGCAGGGCTAGCCTGCAATACCCCAAAATCTTTCAAAACATGTTCATATCAACATATACATCATCATAATCGTCCAATAAAATTTCAATCTAGGACAAATTTCACCCACTGGCAACACTCAACTCATTAGCGGAAGCTTTTCCCAAACATATGGTTTAAAACCATTTCACAATAAATATATCACAAGCATCAAATTGTAATCAATCAATATTCAAATGCTTCATTAACCATACACATTCCCTCATTCATTTAATCACCATTACATTCAACTCTTGATAAATCGGATTCCAATATAAAATTCTGTTCAAATAATGCCATTGCAAATATTTATTATATCTTAACAAATGCCTCTGCAATTTCACCCATCGACTCTACCTGCACTTAAGTCGAAGTTTAACTGTTCCTTCATGCCCTGCGCCTTCGATTTCTGTCAAACAGCGTTCAAATTAAACAACGCCATTTAATGCGTTCAACCTCATACAATTGCTGCAACCCTGCAATGGCGAATGCATACAATACTCCGTTCATATTCGATTTTTATAACTCCATAGTTTTATTGCACCCACTTGGAATCGAACTTTGGAATTACACCTTCTCTAATGTGATTGATTTCTTTCAACATTTCCACACGCAGTTTCAACACTCTGCATTCCCTTTTTAATCTTGATGCTACAGATCAAACATTCACACATTTCTAATCTTCTGGCAAACTCAATTTACTTACAAACCGACTTAACGTGAATGCATACCTTTTAATTTTTGGACAGTGACACACACAATTCTTCTACCAGTGATTCGATTTTAAAGATCCATATTCAATCTCTATTCAATGCAACAATGGACCTTCTCAATGCTTGCCAATTCTGGAATCGAATTCTTCAATCGCTTTTCTAATTACTTGGGCGCTCCATCGAATGCAATCATACATTCATCTTCAGAATAATAATTTAGACCCTGCGATTTAATTGATCGTGACTTCAATAGAAAATGGTTCTTCAATCTTAAACGCTATTCAACCTTTTCGATCCACGTTTTTTTTTCCCCTTACCAAATCGAATTCTATTCGATTATACCATCAGGTCTTCAACGCTTTTTGCAGAAGTCCTTCATCTCTGTTGTGAATCGATGCTATAGCCATCGATTCAATTAAAATCCTCATTTGATTCAGTTCATATGTGATATCTCTATTTCAATACGCACAGCATGTAACCTCCAACCGAATCTCAATGGACAAATGTGCTCCAATTTCACACAGCAATTCTTAACAGAGATTTGTATTAATAGCAAATGGGAAAAAAAACAAAGTTCTGTATAATGGTCTCACACAAACAACTGATTCAAGTGCGCCATAATACACCCCTTCATTTCCTTTCACTGGTTACAGAGATTAGCGCCCAATACCCATTATCCTAATGTAAATTGAATCGATACTTAATTTGGATCTGAAGTTGCATATTTCCATAATCATATCGACTTACAAATTCAAGCATGATATTACCATATTAGAATTGGAAGTTCGATATCCATCTTCCCCATCGGATAATCGATGTCATTCAGATTCATCAAATTGATTTTAAATCTACTTACACCAATAATTCATATGCACACTTCTTATTCCAAATCACAATAATAGAATTTAAATACCCAAATTCTAAATCCACCAATAGGCTCAAAAAAACCACACTTATCATATTTATAAACAAAATACTTACAAAATTTTCTTCCTGGCAAAATATTCAACATTTAGGCCCTTACAAATTGCCAGAAGCTTACAGCCTCGGCTGTTCAAAACCTGCTCTCAACCACTCTCACTATTCAAGTCTACCTTTGCCTTTGAGGCTTGCTGAATTTATACAATTTTAAAAATGATCTAATTAAATGCTCAATCCCCTTAATATCTCAATACCACTAAAATATCTCAACAATCCCTAAATCTCTCAACATCCCTAAAAGATAGATTCTTATCCCTAAAACTTAGAAATTAATTCCAACTTAGGCTCCCTCATTAATTCTAAATAATCTAGAAACTAATTTCTCTCACATTTACAATTTCTCACAAATAATTAATTAATCACTCAAAATAATATTAATATTTACATGAAATTTAATATTTCTTCACAACATGAAACCCCCTAGCTTAGATAAAATACAAGGTGTTTTTCAGAGCTAATGCTCCTGCATCAGACTCCCCATGTAAGAAAATTCATGACCACCTGGTCATAAGTCTGGATAATTATTTCCTCCTAGATCCCAAATTTTATTTTGTAATCTTTCCTTGCTTGTCAATTTCTTTACTGTTGTTGTTATCTGCTGTTGTCCTCCAGGTTTCCATATTTTGTGTTGTAATGCTCCACTTGCTCTGCTCTTGTAATCTTTCGTTGTCTTTCTCTTGTTTTCTTTCCTTTTCTTTCTTATTGCCATCTTTCTCTGGGATGTTTTTATCATTAACCTCCTTATCAACTCGATTTCTTTGTCCATTATGTCCTCTGTCTGCTGATTGTTTCCAGTATCTTCAATAAAACATGTTACTTTAGCTGTCACTATGAATGTTTCTCCACATGTTGCGGCCTCCCAAACTTCCTATCCGTCTACAACAGTCCTTTGCTCATCATCTGCAATTTCATCTGCAACTTCTTTCTCTGGTTCAAATGTCTCCAGCGAACATTTCAGCATTTCATCAACATGCTGCAAATTAACTCCAGCATAACCTCCATCTTCTCCTTGACAATCTTCAGTAATTGTCCATCATCATCTTGATTAATTCTGGCAATCCAATCAAGTTTTGCAAACACTGCAGCTCCATCCTGTACTACTGTAGTAGCTTCAAAATTTTGTCCACCAGTCTTCTCTTGGCTATACAGACAAGCCAACTTTTCCTTGTCACCCATGGTAACAAGCCTCTGCTTATGAGACATAATTGTCTCATCTTCTTTCTGCAATTGTTCACCTCCTTCCAAGACAATTCAAAATGATGGACTGTCTTCTACATCACCTGTAAACACAATTAATTTGTCAACATCCAAATTACAAGACCCAATGGTCTCACTTGTTGATTCGGTCACCAAGTTTCCTCTCTGTAGCTCCAATTCTTCTTCAGGACTCAGAAAATCTTCACTGGCTTTCTTCTCAGCTTTCTCTGGCAACACTTTAGTATGTTGCTCTGAGTTCCTTCCCGATTCCTCTGTCAGCACGTCAGTATGCTGATTTGCATTCATCAAGAGACTATCAGCTAGTCTCGCCTTCTTACCATCATCTGCTTCATGACTGTCCTTCATGAAAACTTTCCTGCCTTGCTTCCTCAACAAATTATCCTGCACATAAGTCCTTTGTCTCTCCAATTCTCTTCTCTGGAGATCTAGTTTCCTATACAACTCAACAATTTCATTAGAAGTAGAACTTGGAAACTTTACATAATTTTCCATACCTTCACCAGCTCTTAGCCAATCATCAGCTGGTCTTTCTTTCTCTGCACCAACATTCTGATTAAACTCCTTCATCTCCATTTCCTTCTAAGATCTTGTCATCTCATCATCGATCTGAACAGCCTTTAGATTCAACTCTTCTTGAACAAACTCTAAAGCTTGCTCATCTCCTTGTGTTGTACCTACAAACATACACAACTTATTAGTTTTAAAACTGCAATACTTTTCAGTCTTGACTGCTTCCTCCAACACATCCTTTTGAAAAAATCTGCGTGTGGAATCTTCAAATTCCATCTCTAGCTCAAGAACTCTAAGTTCCTTTTTCAACAAGGCAATCACAATTTTCCTCAACCTCTTCTACAATTGTCGCCAAATCATTCTCTTTCCCTTCAGTGGAAAGATCCATCCTCTTTTCTGATCTTCCTGCTCTTGCAGCCATTCTTCTAGTACCTGCAATTGTACCTTCATTACTACAATCTCTCTTTCTCTGACTTCATCAGTCATCTCACCTCTGTGGCATTCCTCTGAACCTCTTCTATGATCCTCCATGATCATCTTCTCACTTACCATGAGTTGCACTAGCCTATGCAACAATCTGTCCTGTCTTGCCGCCACTTACCTCACCAAGCCCTCCTCACTCAGTCTTTTGGTAAGTACTTGGTTCACTGCCTCTGGAACCCTTGAGCACTCTCTTTGCTCTTTTCATGCTATCTCTTCAACTCACCTTCTTCAGGACACTGCAATTGTCCTCCTTATTCAACCTTTAGCTGAATGCCAGGTTCACTGCCATCATCTTCTCTACAACCATAAACTGCATTTACAAATTTCAAATCAGAAAAATCATCTCACCTCTTCAGATCTTTCATGATCTTTTCCTCCCTGCAATCCTGTTCACTTGTGTAGTTTGCATATCAGGTTTAGAAATCTGATCTTCCTTTCAATCATTCATCATATATTCAAAAATAGTTCTTCAACAAAACCTGCATGCATTCATTCAGAAACAAACATCTTTCATTTCAACAGAGCCAAGCTCTGATACCAAAAATGATGCAGGCAGGGCCTGCAATACCCTAGAATCTTTCAAAACATGTTCATATCAACATATACATCATCATAACCCTCCAATAAAATTTCAATCTAGGACAAATTTCACCCACTGGCAACACTCAACTCATTAGTGGAAGCTTTTCGCAAACATATGGTTTAAAACCATTTCACAATAAATATATCACAAGCATCAAATTGTAATCAATCAATATTCAAATGCTTCATTAACCATACCCATTCCCTCATTCATTTAATCACCATTACATTCAACTCTTGATAAATCGGATTCCAATATAAAATTCTGTTTAAATAATGCCATTGCAAATATTTATTATATCTTAACAAATGCCTCTGCAATTTCACCCATCGACTCTACCTGCACTTAAGTTGAATTTTAACTGTTCCTTCATGCCCTGCGCCTTTGATTTCTGTCAAACAACGTTCAAATTAAACAACGCCAGTTAATGCGTTCAACCTCATACAATTGCTACAACCCTGCAATGGCGAATGCATACAATACTCCATTCATATTCGATTTTTATAACTCCATAGTTTTATTGCACCCACTTGGAATCGACCTTTGGAATAACACCTTCTCTAATGTGATGGATTTCTTTCAACATTTCCACACACAGTTTCAACACTCTGCATTCCCTTTTGAATCTTGATGCTACAGATCAAACATTCACGCATTTCCCATTTTCTGGCAAACTCAATTTACTTACAAATCGACTTAACGTGAATGCATACCTTTAAATATTTTTACAGTGATACGCATGAGGCTTCTGCCAGCGATTTTATTTTAAAAATCCGTCTTCAATCCCTTCTCACTGCTTGGAATTCTGGAATGAATTCTCAATTGTGTTTCTAATTTCTTGGACGCTCCATGCAATCATACATTCATCTTCAAAATAGTAAATCAAAACCTGCGTTTTAATTTATCACGACTTCAACAGAAATGGTTATTCAATCTTAAACGCTATTCAACCATTTAGATCCACGTTTATTTTTCCCCTTACCAATTTGAATTCTATTCGATTATACCATCAAGTCTTCAACGCTTCTTTTGCAGAATCATCTCTGTTGTGAATCGATTCCATTAAAATTCTCATTCGATTCAGTTCATATGTAATACCTATATTTCAATACGCACAGCAGGTAACCTCCAACCGAATCTCAGTGGACAAATCTGCTCCAACAACAATTTTTAACAGAGATTTGTATTAATAATAAATGGGAAAAAAACCAAGTTCTGTATAATGGTCTCACACCAACAGGGCGGTTCAGTACCTTATTTTGTCATTTCCTTTCACTGGTTACAGAGATTAGCGCCCAATACCCATTATCCTAATGGAAATTGAATCGATCCTTAATTTGGATCTGAAGTTGCATATTTCCATAATCATATCGACTTACAACTTCAAGCATGATATTACCATATCAGAATTGGAAGTTCGATATCCGTCTTCCCCATCGGATAATCGATGTCATTCAGATTCATCAAATTGATTTTAAATCTACTTACACCAATAATTCATATGCACACTTCTTATTCCAAATCACAATAACAGAATTTAAATACCCAAATTCTAAATCCACCAATAGGCTAAAAAAAAAAACCACACTTATCATATTAATAAAAAAAGTAACTGACATATTTATAATAAATGTAACATTAAGGCCCTTACGAATTGCCAGGCTTACGGCCTCGGTACATTCAAAACACAGACTCTCAACCACTCTCACTATTCAAGTCTACCTTTGCCTTTGAGGCTTGCGAATTTATACAATTTTAAAAATTATCTAATTAAATGTCAATCCCCTTAATATCTCAATACACTAAAATATCTCAACAATCCCTAAATCTCTCAACATCCCTAAAAAGATAGATTCTTATCCCTAAAACTTAAATGGTTTAACTTAGGCTCCCCTCATTAATTCTAAATAATCTAGAAACTAATTTCTCTCATTTACAATTTCTCACAAATAATTAATTAATCACTCAAAATAATATTAATATTTACATGAAATTTAATATTTATTCACGAATGAAACCCCTAGCTTAGATAAAAAAAAATACAAGGTGTTGAGCTAATGCTCTTTTACATCAATAGGTGAGAGCCCCCTCTCCATATGTCCCACTCCTTTTATGGTTTCCTCCACCAAATAACCCTCTTCCCATTCATACTGTGTTGTTTCTCTAAGTGTTCTCCACCTCTTATCCCAGCGCCATTAACTTGGTCAAACTTGACCTTGTCCACTTGCAAATGTCCCTGTTCACACATGAGGGTGTGAAACCAGCTCCAACGATGATCCCCTTTCATACTATGAAGGATTTTATTGATATTTTCATTATGCATGGGCCTCCTTACCCATTTATTCTCCTCGAAAAAAAAAATCTCTAGCCTTTGGACAAGCAACAAAACTAAATCCCTCTCTCAAGCAGCAACGAATTTTCTGCATGTTTTTGCAATTTCGGACCTTTTACTTAAAAGATATTGTAGTCTCCAGATCCCATAACAGGCAACTTTCTTTGTGCACGTTCATCATGTATTTTTTCTATTACCAACCAGCAGACTAGCTGCAAGGTTGAATAGGAGCACTGCACATTCCTGAATGATGTTTATGCTAGATTCGTTGTAGATCTCCTCGGCCAAAAATTGCGATGGAGTTTTCTTGGGTGAGATATTAGCTTACCTTTGTATAGCTTTGTCACTGATGTTAATTAATGGTCCGGGGGAAGTCTCCAATGAGACTTTCATGGTTAGGATATTGAAAAAATCCTTATGCATATCATCTTGTCCATAGCTGACATTGGAATCACTCATAGTTCTCAAAAAGCGAGATAAATCACTAGGGATGGGGCTTCCGGGACGCCAAGACCATGGTGATATTTTCTCGGGCGCCGGAGATGTGACACCATTGGAGACATAAATACAAACCACCACCGATTAATTCCACGACTAAAATCATCTTTAATCTCGTAATAGTGAGATTCAACCCGTTGAACAAATATATACTGCCACATTCAAGCACTACTAACGAGTTTTCAAAATTATAAGCAATTATATCCACTTCTCATCAACATCTCTTGGAAATTCATTGGGCTCTGATCTCCAAACTTATAAAACCCTCCACAATCTTCTCCTCCACTCAGAGTTTCTCTGTTGCAAAGAGGCTTGATTCACTCTTCCCACTCCCAACCTATAAACTAATGCCCACAATACCATGGGCGCAGAATCTGCGGGATGCTGCATTGTCTTCTTAATGACAACGGCTAAATCCTTTGATTCATCAGTTTCCGTTCTTGATTTCAATCTTGGACTCCAGATCTCCTGATGTATCTAATACGTAACTTCAATCATGGGCTCCATGTCTCCCGACGTGACAATACCTAACTTCGAGCATAGTGGACAGGGCTTGTGCAAGACCGTAACTGATAGCAATGCCTGCCCCAGTAAAAGCCATCTTATGTGTATTATCATGATTCTCAAGATGACTCTCAGAATTTGCTCCAACATAAACCAACTCTTCAGGATCATACTTGGCCAAAACACTCAAATCATGGAAA
Source organism: Pinus albicaulis (assembly GCA_034641835.2). NCBI lineage: Eukaryota > Viridiplantae > Streptophyta > Pinopsida > Pinales > Pinaceae > Pinus > Pinus albicaulis. Next base: position 501,731,952 of record CM076572.1, on the reverse strand, counting down.
GTCGAATACCCGAAGGCTCAAATTCATCAGAAACCATCACGGGAGGAAGAGACTGCTCGTCCTCTGCTTCATATAGGACAATTTCCTCGACCCAAACAAATCCTCGCATTAAGCCAGGTTTGAACCAGAGTTTCAAATACTCCTTCCTCTATGGCCATAATTTAGATGAGATCTGTATTGCAAAGACTATGTTTCGAAGTCTCAGGGAGGTCTTAGAAATGTTTTGAAGCAAAATTTTTTTTTTTTGCTTTGGGTGTCCAAGGGATTCCAAGGAAATTTCGAAGGCTCAGCCTCGCCTTCAAGTCTTGATCTTCTGCAGTGATGCCTGTGGGTATAAATTGGAAGCAATAGGCCAAATGGAGAAATCCAAGCAAAAGTTCAACCTCTAGGACCTATAGGCCCATAAAGTATTAAGGTTTTCTTGTAATTTTTTTGAGCCATGAGTTTTGTAGTCTTTGTGGACTTAGAAACCTTCTTGATTATGTTTTGTTCGATGCCCAAATCCAACTCTGTTATAACATTATAACTCCATCCATAACCATCACTAGCACCATGATGAAATTCATTTACCTTTGAAGGTGAAAAAAAAAAATCAATCTCTAGCCTTTGGACAAGCAACAAAACTAAATCCCTCTCTCAAGCAGCAACGACTTTTTGCGAGTTTTCAATTTAAGACCTTTTACTTAAAATATATTGTAGTCTCGGATCCCATAATGGACATCTTTCTTTGTCATGTTGTATCGTTTTCTATTTCCAACCAGCGAGACCATTGCCGGTCGAATAAGGCATGCAAATTCCTAAATGATTTTTATGCTAGATTCGTTGTGGATCTCCTTGGCAAAAATTTGCGATCAGTTTTCTTGGTGAGATATTGAAAGCACATTTCTGCTTTTGGCTTCGCCATCAATGTTGATTAATGGCCCAAAGTCTCAGGTAGGACTTTCATGGTCGGGATATTAGTATGTATGCATATTGTATTGGCCATTGCTATTGTTGAATCACTTGTAATTCTCCGAAAGCGGAGATCGTCCCAAGATGGGGCTTTCGAGACTACTTAAGCCCATGGTGATATTTTCTTAGGCCTGAGAGGAGATGACACCATTCACGAACATAAGTACAAACCACCACTAGATTAAGTCCACAATTAAAATCAAACTAATCTCGCATTAGTAGGAGCAGACGTCGGCGTTCAATCATGTGTTCCATGCATTCAAGCACTACTAATAATTTTACGAACTACTAAAACCAGAATACCACATATTCTCTGCTTCTCATCAACATCTCTTAGCGATTCATTGGGCTCTGATCTCCAAACTTATAAAACCCTCCACAATATTTTCCTCCACTCAGAGTTTCTCTATTGCAAAGAGGCTTGATTCACTCTTCCCGCTCCCAACCTATAAACTAACGCCCACAATACCATGGGCGCAGAATCTAGATTTGTTTTGACAGAGGCTTCTGCGAGATATGCGGGATGCTGCATTGTCTTCTTAATGACAACGACTAAAGCCTTCGATTCATCAGTTTCCGTTCCTGATTTCAATCTTGGACTCCAGATCTCCTAGTGTATCTAATACGTAACTTCAATCACGAGCTCCATGTCTCCCGGCGTGACAATACAAAACTTCGAGCATAGTGGATAGGGCTTGTGCAAGACTGTAACTGATAGCGATGCCTGCCCCAGTAAAATCCATCCTATGTGTATTATCATGATTCTCAAGATGACTCTCAGACTTTGCTCCAATATAAACCAACTCTTCGGGATCATACTTGGCCAAAACACTCAAATCATGGAAAGTCGAATACCCGAAGGCTCGAATTCATCAGAAACCCTCACGGGAAGAAGAGACTGCTCGTCCTCTGCATCATATAGGACAATTTCCTCGACCCAAACAAATCCTCGCATTAAACCAGGCTTGAACCAGAGTTTCAAATATTGCTTCCTCTGTGGCGATAGTTTGGATGAGCTCTATATTGCAAAGACTATGTTTCTAAGTCTCAGGGAGGTCTTAGAAATGTTTGAAGCAGAAAACTTCCATTTTGTTTTTGGGTGTCCAAGGGATCCAAAGGAAATTTTGAAGGCTCAGCCTCTCCTTCGAGTCTTGATCGTCTGCAATGATGCATGTGGGTATAAATTGGGAGCAACATGCCAAATGGAGAAATCCAAAGTTTTGGTCCACTTTGCTTCGAGTCTTGATCGTCTGCAATGATGCCTCTGGGTATAAATTGGGAGCAATAGGCAAAATGGAGAAATCCAAGTTTTGGTCCACTTTGCTTCTCTGTTTCTCATTTCCTATATGTTGGTCTTTTCTTGCTTTCAAATTAATCGGTTGGAGAGATATTTCACTGCAGTATATGAGGAGAATATTTCAGGAAATAATTGAATTGATATAAAGGCACTCTCTACGTAAATGGATTGGATCTCACTTGAAATTGACCAACCTCTTGTAATAGTTATTGGGGTTTGAACAAAATTATTTAGGTAGGATCTCTAGAATATAGAGATTCATAGCATATTTGAATTATTTCTATTTTTTTTGTACCATATGCCACGATCATAGGCCACGTACAAATAAAATCCGGTGACCAATTCAAGTATTTCAAGCTTTGGCTTTCCTTTAACAATGGATTTCTCATGGAATTTAAATTTAGAAATTGACCAGATCTTCTTTTGGGCCCTTAGATGGAAGTTTCTTTCATGTTTCACACTCGAGACTAGGCTAGCCAATCAAAGTGAAGGTTGTCTTATCGTGCAATTCATGGATTATTTGATTTAATATTGTGAGCAGAGTGAGTTAACGGATCTAGGTAAGGAAAGACGTCCCAGAAGCAAGAGATATGATGAATGATGCCATCATATGTATAGATATTGTTTGGTTGGAGATGGAGAAGGAAAAATGTTTCACCTTTTCATATTTTGTTGAGAAAGTTCTCAGAAATGTTGGAGAAAGGTGTTGAGATTCGCTTGTGACGTGAGAGAGTTCGGCCTTCAACCAACCAATGTAACTTCTAACCTGAATCTGCTTAGAATGGTATATTTTCAAAAGAAATGCTTTATATCTGCAGTGTGTTTCGTTTCTTTTTGAATAGTAGGAAAACAAATTAGTTGTGAAATTAATGACTTAAAATCCGTGAATGTAAGGTATAATATCACTTAAAGTAAATGATTGATTGGTGCTCTGCAAAGGGTAGATTTTCAGGCCTGTGAAATACTTCTGAATCTTCGATCATTAATCTGTTTACTTACGTGAAAGAAAACTTAGCTCTTAACCAATTAAAAGTAATTTCAGATCCTATTTTTATATATTTATATTAATGAAAATATAATAGTGATATCTTTTATGTCGGTGAATAAAATGATGTATACAATAAGGAAATAAAAAGTTAATTACAAATTTATAAAATTTTTATTATAGGCTTGATAGACTAGTTTTACTTTGGTGGATGTTAAATTATCATTTTATTTCATAATGGTGTTAGGAATTTTACAACTCCATATGGGTGAGATAGTCCAATATGAGTGAGACTTAGTAGTGGAGAGTGTGATCAATAAAACACTAATTTTAAAATTAAATTAAAAAATGGCTTCTCAATTATAGAGGAGATATAGTGAAGTATTAAATGAAATAATAATAAAATATAATGTTGGCTCAATTAAAAAAGTAATTGATATGATATGCTTGATGGTAGAACACATAAATAAATCTATCTTTTATGCTATGTACGTAGACCGCATGAAAACGAACACGATCACTTACCTTGGCCAAGTTTAAATCTAAAGGGTTCCTGCGTCTAGGCTATAATCGAATCGCGTTCCATCCCGAGAAGGGTGCCGGTGCAATGTCTCTGATACGGGTCATCCTATTGCTTTATTATATTGAACATTAAAATTTTAATCCAACTAAAAATATCCTTATTGTTAAGGTATAATGAATTTAAATGGGTAAAATTAAAAAAAAAAAACAATAATTCCATGTGTTACCCAATGTGTTGTATATTAAAGTAATAGTTTTTGTTGTTTAAAATTTCAAATTTATTTAAGATGTGTGTTAAATTAATAGTTTTATAGTTTAAAAGGTAAAATTTTTCTATGTTGGGTATTAAAGTGATATTTTTTCATATAATGTAGTATTTAAAATTTAAAATTTATTTATGCTGTGTATAAAAGTAATATTTTTTTTATGCTGTGTAGTCTAAAATTTTAAATGTAACTATGTTAAAAGATAATTTCTAAATTATCTAAATGATGGACATTTAACTATCTATATATATATATATATATATATATATATATATATATATATATATATATATATATATATATATATTTCATGTTTACACATGAAACAAATATTCA